>JARHVA010002677.1:0-1202500 GCA_037957365.1 Torreya grandis
TGAGGATTCTAAGACTCTTATTGAGAAAACATGTCTTGAAGAACACCACCAAGAGTCTCAATAACATGGTGGGGTAACTTATGATGACTATGACACTCTTGAAGATGATTAAGAGAGTGAATATGAAAAACCAATAGAAGACAAAGTTGATTCTACCTTCATGGACCAAGAGGACTTATGGGAAAAATTCAATGAGCTTTAAAATGATTTTGAGCATCTTATAGAGCCTACACCCCATATTGGATAGTTTGAAGATGTTATTGAAGATGCCTTTCTTCTTGAAAGACAATATGACAACCTCCAAGGTACCATGATTGAGGCTCCTCATATAAGTCAAGAGATGACTATGTTTGAGACAAGTACAAACATCAAGAAAGAGTATGAGAAAGTGATTAAACCACAATATGAATCCATCTTTATTGGGGATTAGTTTTATGTTACCACCTCATTTAAAAACATGCCAAGAGGGTTGGTGAGAAAAAAGAATAAGATGATAACAACCAAACCAAAGTTTAAGAGGTAGCTTTCCTCATACCATGTGCCACATCATGGAGCAATAAATTATACAAACTCCCCCTTTGATTTAGGAGGAATAAGTTATTTTTAAGTTAGTTGTATATAGTTAGTTTTCTTATGTTGTTTTTGTGCTCCTTAAGTACCTGATAGCACATGTTTATGTCTTTTTCTTTTCTCTATTTCTTTTTTGTATTTGTTTGATATGTTTTGAGAGTCCAAATCAGATGGTCTTTTCATGATCAAGTCTAAAACTAAGTAAAAAATGACTCGATTTGCCAATGGAAGGACAATGTTACTAATCCATTTAGCATTGTAAAACATGCTACCCCTATGAATCATCAAATTATTGACCAATTTTGATAATCCCCCTCTAAATTGAAACTTTCATAAGGTTTTAAGAAAAAATATTTGGTCTTTTCATGCCTTATAACGGTCCCTAAAAGTCCTCATAAAACCTTATTATCATGGTTTAAGATAATTTTAGAAAAATTAAAGTAATGTCTTGTTTTGGTCATATGGAGGTCTAGACATCTCATGGAGAGATAAGGATTAGTCAAGTGGTATAATAGGTTCTTAGGAGTTTCTATAAGTAATTTTATGTCTTAATAACTTTTTCATAACATTTCATGATGTTTTGGAGTGTTTAAAGTTCATTTATGAACTTTAAGGTAGTGAAAATGAAGGAAAATGTGATTTTTGGCTAACATTCATGTATGTCAAATACCCCTAAATTAAAAATATATACAAGACCACCTTCCAAAGACCTTGGACTAGTTACATAATTGACACATCTATCATTGTGTCAGATAAAGGTTAGAATTTTGAAATTCAATACTTAACAGAGGAGTTATGAGACTTTTTATAGACTTTTTGAGATCACTTGCAGGTAAAAAATGTTTTTATAAGTGTCTTTTCATATTCTACAAGTCATAAAAAATAATGAAAATAAGTTTCAAGTCTTAAATCTGTCAAAAAATACCTCTCTTCTCTATTACTCCATTCATAAAATCATGAAGGCCACCAGATGCATGGTACAAGCCATACAAGTGGAGTTGGGGGATAATATTTTAGCTGTATTTTGGGACCCCTATGGACTTCCAATTTCTGACATTTTTCATTATATTGATCTCCTTAACTTTATGAACAATTTGATAAGGCACTAAACTACTTTTTTCAAAAATAAAATCCCCCTCAAGCTGAGTTTTTGTGTAACTCCAATGCAAGGGTTAAATTTTTTTTCACATGAGAATAATTTTGAAAGTTATTAAGAGGTTTGGGTAACCATTTCATATGTTTATCCACCAAGTTTTCACATGTGAGAAGTCATTTAGCAAGAAAAGTTGATCTTGTGTATAATTTTCAAGTGACTATCAATGTTTTTGTGCTTCAAGGTTCTCCATATGGTCTAATTCATATAATTTATTATTAATTATATTTTACCATCCCATAAATCCATTTAAATCCCTCTAATCAGTTAAACATTGTGTACTAGTTTCAAAAGGGTAACACCTTCATTCACCTTATGGACTATTTTATAATGTGCCTATTAGAATAAAAACCACTAAAATGTGGGAAGGGGGGGTGAATAAGTGTACAATATTTTCATTCAATTCCATACTTCATTAATTAACCTTTTAAATCAATCTAGTAAACAAATAATGCATAGAGAAGCAATCACATAGATAAGAAGAGGGATACCAATACATAAACACATGATCTATGTGGAAAACCATCATGTGGGATAAAAATAACTATCATACCACTTGTATTAATATCCTATAATAAATAAAATAATATTTACTGAGGTACCAAGCCCTCACTAGTTGGGCACCAACCCAACTAGTCCTTAAGTAAGCTCCAACTTACAAGGAGGCTCCAACATCATAAGTGACTTGGAATCAACCTAGAAACTTCAAGGAAAATTTTTCAATATCCAAACTAAAATTTATATCTAAATCCATCTTGACTAAGCACCAACCCAGTCAAGACAACTTGATCACCTCCACAATACCTTGTTACTCAAACAATGAATGATGACCTCTTCTTCAGCTCTTTGTATTTTGTATATGAAATTCAATCTATATGATATAATTATAACACACTTTTGATTTATATTTATGTTATTTCAACATCAATAAAATCATTCAATTCTTCTTAGTCTTTTATCCCTCTCAAACTGCCTTCTAGGCTCTCTTGCTCAACATGCCTCTTCGAGGCTCATTAGGTCAATTGAATTTATCATATATTTATAGAATATCTAATATATATTCATGAATTATCCTATACCTATTTTTAAATTTCAACATGACCTACCTCTACTCCTCCATTGAGATCTTTTATTCTCTTATATTCTCATATACTTAACTAGCTCAAATAGGTTAATTAGGCCTTGTATTTATACCAACTATTTGCTCTCACCCATATTGGTTAGAAAATAACCTTATAATAGTTTTATCACACTTTAAATATGTCATCACACACGTTTAATACAGTAAAAATTCACAATATAGGTTGGCTAATCTCATTAGGAACCAAATCCAATGTTAGGCCTTGAAGGAGACCTAATCCGATTAGGTCTATCTTAACCACACGTTACACTTGGACCATATTGGAAAAAATTGAGTCTCTACAAATTAATATAACACATCACATATTCCTACAATATACACTTTACAAAATCCAATTATCTCCATAAAATATGTTAGTCCAAATCACCCCTTGGAGCATGCCATTAGGTCTACTTGCTATTATCCCTTCTTACTACCTAAAAGTATGTTCCACACAACTAAATAAAATAACCAATTTTTCCACATATCCACATGAAAAAATTAAATTAATATATAATAAAATACCTCATGGTCACCAAAATTTCCATTTTACATCACCAAATAGGGAAAAATACCTCAAACACACTCTTGCAATATGACCACTCAAAACTATCAAACACTACCAATATACAGTCAAGAATATTTCAATATCCACACTTTAACATGGAATTATAATAAATATAAACATGTTATCATGAGAAATTTATAAATCCACAACATCTTCAAATTAAATATATTCTTCATCACTATCCAAAACACTCCAAACTCACCTTTGTGAGATTACTACTCCGAACTGTCTATGTGTTCCAAAACATAGTCAAGAATATTTGATTACCAACAACTGAATATGCACTTTTAAACAATAAAAATTCATTATTTATATATTATATAAACTATATAACAAAATCCCATTATTTTTACTCTTATATATTAGTTAAAATAGCTCAGAAACATCTATCTCACCAACATAAAGAAAACTGTCAGACACCCTGAAAACATAGTCTTGAAGAATTGTATTTTTAGCTCATGTAAGAGTCCTTTAAAAAATTATAATTAACATTATTATTTGATATATTATTTATATATAATCATAAATATTTATATCTCAAACTATATTGACAACCATTGGTCTTACAGACCAATTCTTTAGACTTCTCTCTCATTATTCTAACATAGCCAGATGGACCAATTTGGCTTCCATATTACAACCTCTTATAGTGACTCAAAACCTTCCATAAATATTTTATAGGTAAAATAGTTAATAAAAAAAAACATAATATACATTATATGCATCATCACAGTGTATATATCCTTCAACTCACCATTGTCACAAACTTACTTAGAACTATCATTCTACCTTGAAACACAGTCATGAAGAATGTGACTTATAACATCTGTAAAAACAATTTCAAGCCACAATAAATATATGGATATAAACTTTATTACATTAGTTTAATCATAAAATCCATTATGAACCTTCCATTAGGATTTAAACACTCAAAAACACTTATTCAAAAAATTCACTTTGTTTTGCCAGAAACTACAAAAAACATTTAATTTTGACAACTAATAAGTTCGCTTGTAAAAACTATCATGAATAAATTACACTTATATATTTTTCACTAGGGAGTCTAATATAATTTTTCATTTTATACCATTATAAAATTCTCAATATTTTGGTCTTTAAATGCATTCCTTTACTCACTACTTTTTTGGTTTTTACCACAGTCAGAACCTTTGAATTTCACCTACAATAAATGCACTTGTATGGATATTTAGGAACTTCCACCCCCCGTATGATGATATTCATGGAATATACTCTAACTTTTCCTTTTAAAAAAACTTTATCTTACCAATACCCTACCTTATACAATCACTTATTTTCTCACTGGTCCAATGCACATAGTCATTTAAAATCCAACATTCATATTTTTTAATTTCAACAACTATTTCCTGAGGTAGAAACTTGATAGTCTCTATCATGTCATAGTCTGTTAGAGTAAATTTGGAGGTTTATAACATGAGATAGGAAACACAATAGACTTGATTTATCTCCCCCTAACTCCATTCTCCACCTATATCATGACATCTAAAACCACAGACCAACTAAATATAATAAATACATAACTCACAAGAATACCATACCTTGAATGCTTCATTAGGCCTCATACCAACAATAGGTCCCATGGAGACATAATTCAAATAGTTACACTCCTTATTTCTCAAACTAAATTTATTGGGACAACAAGACCACCTCATATAGGTATGAACAACTTTATATAATCTTCATAACATCAAACAACCTCCCTTCAAGCATCACAATCCATCATGGATCATACCATTACAAGGTACCTTCTTGGTTAACACACAATCATACTAGGTTTTTACACACATAAAAAATTGACTTGAACTCCTAAGGCATAAACATAATGAAATATCTTAACTATGATGAACCAATAACATGTATAGAACCTCCATGACCTCAAAAACATCATCATATGCATTAAACATCACAACTCAAGGCATAAGGGCTCAAAATTCACTGTTGTAGCTTGCTCACTCATACACCAAAACCAAGTCATGAAGACATGAACTTATAACACATGTGTGGGAACTCAAAATGAATATTAATACATGAAAATGATCCATAGGTATATAAAGAGCATTCAAAAACTCACCCTTATTCCTAAAAACTGAGCAATATTGGTCTTTTTTAGACCAATCTCTTGAAGCAACATACAATGATTAAATATTGTCAAAGCATAGTCAAAAAACTTTTGATCATCTCCAGGCCATGATCTCAACCATAAATTTAATGAATTATGTCTAATAAATAAAACTTTTCACTCAATCCCTCTAACACATATTTAATTCCATAGGTCATGATAGAGTCATTTGCTTCATGAAAACACACCTAGGTTTTGTAGTCACAAAATAACTTGAAACCCTCATACCTCTATTTTTCCAAATTTTAGATTGATATTCATATATAAGATAAATATGATCATATATAATTTTTTTTCATAATATATAAGACCTTAATAAAATATTCAAACATATAGAACACTTGCCTTGAGTGACCAAGAACTCTATACAACTCTGTAAAATATCCACGTCTACCATTTTTGGCTAATAGTCTAGTGATAGGTCAACTTGAGTGAAAAAAATAGTTAAAATATAATATATATATATATATATATATACCTTTTAAAAATAACCCCATGTACAAATAAAACAAGTCTTGACCTTCAACCTCCATCCACTTGCATGCATTGACTCAGTCAACCCTTTCTATTATATCAAATTCTTCAAAAATAAGGGTTTTCTTGTAGCTTATACTCACTACCTTGACAAACCACTACCACTTAGAGATTCCTGGATGAATCCTATACATGTTAAAAACATCATACTATCTTTACCAAATCATTTTTAACACTTCATAACAATATCTTTCCAATCGGGTCACTATGAGCATTATGAGAGGGTTTTAGACTAGTTTTCATTCTTAGCATTTGTTCAAACATTTTTTTCCTTAAAACCACCTATTAATTATTATAAATAATTTATAGTACACTTTTCCATCTGTACCAAATATATTAGGACACCATGCAACTATTGCACATGCTAATCAATATAAGAAAAACCTTATCGGGCTTGGAAACCTTCATTTTGCATACATAGGAGACCTTAAAACATGTTTTATTACTTTATCCTTCAATTTAGGACCTAAAAATTCATGATAATTATTTAATAAACCTATTATACCTATGTAAAATCTTATATGAGCTATATTCACCTTGGAAACTCAACTTGACACCTTATTAGGCCTCACTAAGTCTCTTTACACACTAGGCCTAGGACTACTAGTTATACTTGGACTTTGATCACACTTTAAAACCTCTTGTATTATTATTAAAACATAATTCACATGTCATAAATACTTATACTATTATCATAAAATCTCAAAATCCACCATATCTAATCATGATGCCTCAAACTACCACCTAGGGTCTTAAAACTAGGTCCATGAGAAAACCACCAATGAAGTACTTACCCATTTTATCTCACTCTAAGAGTTATGTGATTAAATAAAAACCTTTACCACATTATATAATAATTAATTTCACACCTTCAATCTAATACACACTCATATCATCATTACTATGCCTCTTTACCTTAAATATTGATCATTAAGCCTTGTTAGGCTAGGTATGGTCTAGGAGAGGTCTAGATGTAGATCTAGACTAAAGCACTAAACACCATAGGTTTACTTTGAGACCATAATAACAGATACTATACCTTAAATAACATGATTTAATATTTTCCAATCAATAATCCATTTTCATAGACAATCATTTCATCATCATTATACCTACTCATGCATCTTGGCTTACTTCTCAAACACTCTTGTAGATTTACAGACCTCATTTCTTCAAATTATCTCTTTTTATACTCAGATTGATGAAAAAATTATTTTCATGTAAATCCTACCAATACTCAAAAACCATACACCAATATTTATTATTCAATAAGCTAATAAAAAAATTGATCTTGTAACTCACTTTCACAAGCCTTGCCATTTTGAGCTTCTAGGATCACCTTCAAGCTATAAAACCTTCATCAAAGGACCTAATATAATACCAATTTTTTTAATAACTACCACTTGGGATGGAAATGTGAATTATTTTACAATATTTTCACTCAATTCTATACTTCATTCATTAAACTTTAAAACTAATCTAGTAAACAAGCAATGCATAAAGAAGTAATCACATAGACAAGAAGAAAGATATCAACACATGAATACAATATCTATGTGATAAAACCTCATGGGGGAAAAAACCCACTATCAAACCACTTTTAATACTATTATATAATCAATTAAACAACATTTAGTGAGGCACCAACCCCATAAAGAGCACAAACTCCTCACTAGTTAGGCATCAATCTACTTAGTCTTTTAGCAAGCTCCAAATTACAAGGAGGTTCCAACCACTTAAGTGACTTGGAACCAACCCATAAAATTTAAGGACACTTATGAAAGCTAAAACCTATAATTCATCTCCAATTACCTCTTGACCAAGCACCAACCCAACCAAGACAAGCTTGATTACCTTCACAACGCCTTTTTCTCAAGCAATGGATGGTGACCTCTTATTCAAATCTTTGTCTTCTCTATATGAAATCCACTCTATGTCATAAACCTATAACACAATATATATATATATATATATATATATATATATATATATATATATATATATATATATATGGTCTCTTAACAACAATCAACTCATTCAACTCTTCTTAGTCTTCTACCCCTCTCAAATAGCCTTATAGGCTCTCTTGCTCAACATGCCTCTTCTAGGCTCTTTAGGTCAATTAACCTTATCATCTACATGTAGAATATCTGATGTATGTTCATGATTTATAATTTTAATTTTTATAAAGGTCTACATGACCTACCTCTGCTCCTCCATTGAGATTTTTTATTCATTTATGTTCTCATATACTTAATTAGCTTAAATAGGCCAATTAGGACCTGTATTTATAGCAACTACTTATTATCACCCATCTTGGTTGTAAAATAATATTAACATAATTTTATCACAATTTAAATATGTTATAAAACACATTTAATATAATAAAACTCACCATATAGGTTGGACAAGCTCATTAGGAACCAAAACCAATATTAGGCCTTGAATGAGACCTAATGCGATTAGGTCATCTTAACCACATGTTACACTTGGACCATATTGGAACAAATTGAGATTATAAAAATTCATGGAAAACATCACATATGCCTCTAATAGAACATTTATAACATACACTTATCTCCATACCACCTTTTAGTCCAAATCACCCCTTAGACCTCGCCATTAGGTCTACTTGTCATTATCCCTTCTCTTTGCCTAAAATTCTATTTTACACAACTGAATAAAACATAAAAACATTATAAAAATATATTATTATATCCTCCAATACCTCATGGTCACCACCATTTCCATTATACATCACCAAATAAGGCAAAAGACCTTAAACACACTCTTACAATATGACCACTCAAAACTATCAAACACTGCCAATGTACAATCAAGAATATTTGAATTTCCACACTTGAATAGGGACTTATAATGAATAAAAACACATTAAAATTATCCTTTTATACCTCTAAAACATATTAATATTTAATATATTCTTCATCACTATCCAAAACACTCCAAACTCACCTCTGTGAGATGACTACTCAGAACTGTCTATGTATTCCAGAACATAGTCAAGAATCTTTGATTATCAACACCTAAATATGCCCTATCAAACATTAAAAATCAATGATTTATATCCTATTTAAACTATATAACATCATCCCATGTTTTTTAATCTTATATATTAGGCAAAATATCTCAGAAACATCTTTCTCACCAACACATAGGTAACTATTAGATATCTTGAAAACATAGTCCTAAATAATACTATTTTTAGATAGTTTAAGATTACTTTAAATAATTTTAATTCACCTTAATAGTTTATATATGACTTATATATCATCATCCAGTATTTTTATCTCAAACTCTAGTGACAACCATTTGTTTTACAAACCAATTCCTTAGACTTCTCTCTCACTATTCTAACACATCCAGGTAGGCCAATTTGGATTTCATATTACAACCTCTTATATTGACTCAAATCCTTCCATAAATAATGTATAAGTCAAATATGTCATAAAAATAACAACCTATCCATTATATTCATCATCTAAGTGTATATATCCTTTAACTCACCATTATCACAAACTTACTCAGAACTATCATTCTACCTTGAAACATAGTCATGAAGAATGTGAATTATAACATATGTAGAGACACTATCAAGACAAAATAAATATATTCATATAAAATATATTACATTAGGGTCATCATAAAATCCATTAGGCATTTTTTATTAGGATTTAAACACTCACAAACACTTCTTAAAAAATATCATTCTATTCTACCAAAAATTGTAAAACCAAAGTCAATTTTTACAAGAAATAAGTTCACTTTTATGGACTATCATGAATAAATTACACTCTAAAGTTTTTTATTATGGATTCTACTACAAATTTCATTTTTATACTATGCCAAAATTCTCATTATTTTGGTCTCTACATACATTCTTTTGTTCACTATTTTTTTTGGTTTTTACCACAATCAAAACCTTTGAATTTAACCTATAATAAATGAAATTTTATATACATTTAGGACATGATACCACCTCTAAAATTATCATCATGGAGTCTACTCCACCTTTTCCTTTTACACCAACTTGATCTGACCAATATCCTACCTTCTATAATCACTTCTTTATTCACTAGTCCAATACACACACAATCATTTGAAATCCAATGTTCATATTTTTTAATTTAAACAACAATTTCCCAAGGCAAAAACTTGATGGTCTTTATCATGTCACAATCTACTAGAGCAACTTTGAAGGTTTACAACTTGAGCTATGAAACACTTCAAGACACTAAATTTTTAGGGTACCTTTTTGGCACTATGGACAACATCATCATGGAAACCTTTAACAAAGTTGAATTTCTAAGTAACTATAATAAATTCACAAAATTTATAGGCTATTCATATCTCCATAACGTGTAGTGATGACCTGACTTCTCTTAATTTATAATGATGCATTTTTCTCTCTCCAAAGGTCAATATGAATTACCAAATCCTCACCAAGACATTTATGGATGCCTCAAAACCTCTTCTTTATCTTCACTAACTTGGACATATGCCATATACTATCCAAGATATCAAACATAACTTCTTTGACATTAATGCACTAGTACCTCATGCTCTTATTGACATCAATGACAACCTAAGACATTAATGAACATGCTCAATAGTGGATGCATAATTGAGTGATTTGAGTGGGTTTAAATATGTATTTACAAATAACTTGATAGTTATGACCTCCTAATAAATGTGTTGATGCAAGGAATAAATGATATAATAGTTTTGTTTTCACTTTTCTAATTCCAAAACATAGGGTTGTAAACTTACAGGTCTGTAGACCTATAGGTTTACAACTTTAAGAGGAATCCAATGGGTATCAATGTTTAAATTTGTCAAACTTGGCATGAAATCATTATGATAGATTTAGGTTTAAAAATGGTCATAAATCAATGAATATTTCCAAGGCATCTAAAGTCAAAGAAATTTCATGACAAGATAAACAAACCAAATGCTTTTACATAGGGTTATGTATGGAGATGATGAATACAGATGTTGTGAAATCATTTGAAAATGTTCTATAATAATTTTAATGAATTTATAGGAGGCCTCCAATGATTATTAATCACTTTTAGGTGGTCAATGACCCAGTCAAAGAAGGTCACGCTCTATGGATTTAACATCCTAATCACCAAAATGGCCACTTTTAGTTGTATACATGAAGTCAAGTAAGAAAAGGGGCACATGATGTTGGATACAACATTAAAAGTGATATAAAAAAAGTGATTTAAACCTTTTATAAAATTATAATTATCCCTCAAATAGGTTTGCCTATCGTGGGTGTCATAATGGAATTGAGAAAGGTCAAACTCAAACTACATGCTCAAATAGTCACCTACAACCATCTATATAAGAGTGACTTGGATAGTGATGTTGATGGAGTTTAGAGTTTTATGGAATTGAGGATGGTTTTAATATATTAAAAACATGATAAATACATTTGGATATTTATATAGTGATAAGAGAAGGATATGAAACCCTTAAAACACAATCAATACCTCTCTTCTAATTGAAACCTACAGACATTTGAGAAGGCAAAATTAAACTTGGTAGGTTGTGAAGTCATAAGTGGCTTAAGATAGTGCATTATGAAGTGCTTCTATATTATCATCAACATAAAATATAGTATTTTATGACCAAGTTTTGAAGATGGAAGTACTACAAGCAAATACTACACTTAAACTGCCAAGATGTCACCTACAAGCTTGCTAGAGGGATTAGTCTAGCATCAAACCTAAGTAAGAGGATAAAATACATGTAAAATGTTAAAAATAATCCAATTTTATTTTAAAAGTCAATTATACCATTTAATATCAAATATATCTAAGCAAGGAGCAAAGGAAATGACCAAATAAAGGTCTCAAATTCTGCATACACATAGTCTTTGCTAGAAGTCTGGACATCTAGCCAAGAATAAATTTCTTACTTGAAAGGTTTTGAGGCCTATGTGAGGTATAATAGGATGGTTCCATGATAATTATATAACTAAAAGTATCCATTATACTTAACAATAAAGATAACATGTTGACAAACTCTACTCTAGGCTTAATTGCACACATAAGCTTAATTACATATACAAGCCTATATGGGAAGCCAAATGAGAGGTGTATTGTTGAATTAAGTGGAAGAACGTAAAAACCATGAAGAAGTGATGATAATTATGCATAGGCATTAGATTAAACTTGAAACCTCCAACTATGGGAGAAAATAAAGAAATTAGTCAGCTAGGGTATTTTGTTTAAGTTGGCCTAAGAAACCTGGGCATTAACTAGTGTGGTGTATAGTAAGGTTAAGGAGGAAATATAACATGAATATCATGCTAATAGGTTAAATTGGATGTAATAAACATATTAAGGTAACTACAATCTCAAATTCAAACTCAAAATATGCACCTACAAGCTTTAATCTTTCTTAGACCTCATAAAATGCCTACTAGTAACCCAAGAGGTTACATTTCCTTGATTCGTATATTATGGAAGAGTTACATGGGAACTTGGGATCCTAACTATAGTTAGCTACCCTAGTGTACTTGAAATTTATAGAATTTATTTGTGGATTTATGCTCCAATATTAATGAACTATTGTTAAGACCTTGAGGCATTTTCAAGATAGCTCAAGAAGATCAACACAAGACTATGTTCACCACTCTATGGGGAACATTCTATTACAAAGTCATGCCATTTGGATTGAATGAAGTTATAGATACATATTATCATGTCATTACTATCATATTCCATAACATGATGCATGATATTATTGATTAATATTTTGATGGCATACAAGTAAAATCAAGAACACATGTTGGACATCTTGATGTTCTACAAAGAATCTTTGATAGGCTTTGTGAATATAAAGTCTACCTAAATCCTAAGAAGTGTGTCTTTGGAGTCACTTTAGAGAAATTGAAATTTTTTATTGTATCAAAAATATGTATTTAATTCAATCCTTCTAATTTTAATTACATTATTTAAATTCCTCCACCTTCAAATCTTAAATAGCTCCATATCACGTTGGGAAAGATTCGGTCAATCCATAAGTCCATTTCTCAACTAGTAGATAAGTGCCACCCATTTACCCATATATTGAAGAAAGGGGTAAATTTTAAATGGTATAAATACTATCATTTATCATTTGTACATCTCAAAACATATTTGGTCAACCTACCAATTTTAAGACCACCAACACCTAGATGGCCACTACTTCTTTACATATCAATAACTAAGCATGTACTAGGGGCACTTTTATCCCAACATGATGATCAAGGTAAATAACATGAAATCTATTATTTAATATGCACATTGGTGGCTTATGAACATAATTATATGCCTATTTAAAAGGCATGTTTATTTATGGTTTTTTCTTCCCAAATTCTACAACATTATATGTTGAAAAATAAAACGGTTGGCATTACCAAGGTGGATCCTCTCAAGTTTTTATTATCCAAAGCAACTCTCATAGG
Organism: Torreya grandis; assembly: GCA_037957365.1. Taxonomy (NCBI): domain Eukaryota; kingdom Viridiplantae; phylum Streptophyta; class Pinopsida; order Cupressales; family Taxaceae; genus Torreya; species Torreya grandis. The sequence continues at coordinate 13,581 of JARHVA010002677.1, forward strand.
ACATATGGATAAATGTGTCATGATACTAAGTGAATTTTATGTTTAGTATAAAATTCAGGAATCTATCAATGGGTAGGTTATTACTGATCAACTTGCAAATGGCCCTATTATAGACACTAAACCACTCAAATTCAACTTTCCAAACAATTCTATCATGACAGTGGAAGAAGTGTAGCATGAACCTGAGCAATGGAAGATTTATTTTTATGGTTCCTTCAATTTTCATGGTTTTTAATCCAAAATATTATTAATTACACCATAAGGGGATTTTATTCCTAAATCATTTCACATTAATTTTCATTGTACCAATAATATGGCCAAGTATGAGGTACTTATTGCAGGATTGTGTCTTGTTATTTAGTGAGACATTCATCACTTCATGGTTTATGGTAATTCCCAATTAATCATCAATCAAACCACTAATTAGTATCAAAATAGAGATGATAAGCTTGTTCCTTAAAAATAAATCATGGATAATCTTAAGGTTCATTTTAAATCTATATATTTTAAACAAGTACTAAGGGCTACTAATATATCTACCAATGCAATGGCAATGATTAGGTCAATGATACAGATTAATGATGGAGCTAAAGAGTCTCAATTTTTTATTTATAATCTTCTAAATTTTTCACATATGATGCTGGATTTAGAAAGGGTATGTACCATTTTTGGTCCCAATCCCTCACCTGAACTGCCTTGGTATCAACCCTTTTATAATTACTTCCATAATAACATTTTTCCACCTGACTTATCTAATAACCAAAAAAAACTATTCCATCACCATCTAGTCTATTATACCCTCTTGGGAAACATAATTTATTATAAAAGATATGATGGAATGTTACTTCATTGTTTATCTTTAGGAGAATCCAAGCTAACACTGAAGGAGGTTCATGAAATAATGTGTGGGGTCCACACCAATGGTGTAGTATTAGCCAAAAATATCCTCAAAATAGGATATTATTGGCCAAAGATAGAGATAGATGTTTGCAATTATGTGAGGAGGTGCATTCATTGTCAGAAACATGGAAATTTGATATATGCACCTTCCTTACCGCTATAGATGATCACAACACCATGGTATTTCTCTACTTGGGGCCTCTATCTCATCAAAAAATTAAACCTGACATCTTCAAATAGCCATAAACACATTATGACTTCTACCAAGTACTTTACTAAGTGGATTGAGGCCATTCTTCTCACTTACATCACTAAGAAGCATATTACCAAATTCGTTCATTACCATATCATCTGTTGATTTGACATTCTATCACACATTATATTTGATAATAGAATATCCTTTGTAAATAGAGATGTGAAAGACCTTTGTAAAAAATTCAAAATCAAACATAAGAAATCCACACCATATAATCCATAAGGCAATTAACAACTTGAGTCATCAAACAAGACCATTGTATCTATTTTAAAGAAGATTTTGAATGATGTTAGCCGTAATTAGCACTTATACATCTTTCATACCCTTTAGGTCTATATAACTAATCATCAAACCCTCATAGGAGGCACTCCATACTCCCTTGTTTATGGCATAAAATCTGTTATCCTGATTGAGATCGAGTTACCTTGATTGCAAGTTTCTTTGAAGTATATTGAAGATGAAGAAGATTATAGAGTCTCAAGGTTGCAAGAGCTAGAACTTTTTGATGGTAACCATTTGGCTACCCTAGAAAACTTACAAGCCTATCATAATAGATTGTAGGAAAGATATAATAAGTATATTCTCCCTCAGGAGTTTGAGATTGGTGATTTGGTCTTGAAAGAGAACCAAAAGAACACAAACACTAAATGCAAGAAAAAATATAAGTTTCAACCTAATTGGTTGGGACCATATGTTATCATGGTGAACTATAGATCAGGGGAATATTGATAGGCTAAACCAAATGGTGAATAAATTCCAAATCCCATGAACATTGAACACCTGAAGAGGTTTTATGTTTGAAATCTTGAAACCATTGTCTACAAGACCCCTTACTTTGGGGAAACTTATTCTAAAGTATTCTACCATTTTATCCTAGACCATCCTCTCATGGACCATATTATTTTGACCTACCTTAGACCATTCTTTTTGAGAACCTTATTACTTTCATGACTCTAGATAGTGAAGGTTTTTAGACCATTGGAATTTTTAATGCATTTTATTCTACCTTAGACCATCCTCTTTTGGACCATATTCATTATGGATCTTTCTCTTTGAGAACCTCCTTATTTTCATATCCCAAGGTTGTTGTAACCTAAAAAATTTTAGACCTTGACCAATTATGATCATGATTACTAATCATCAACATTATGATCACATTCAATGTTAGTTAAAAAAATCAAATCAGCATGAACAATATTTTTTATCTTCTTGTACAAATAAGTGAACATAAATTCATCTTCAACTCAGGATCATTGCTTACTAGATGGTTCTATAGATATATCCTATGCTACACACTATTTTATTATATTTTTGCTACTTGGTAGACATTGTTTCCTTATCAAGACCTCACTCTTGCTAATTTTTTAGCATGTGCCATTACAACTGGCTTTAGCTACTATTGGAGCTCCTATTTATTTCCTTGATCCATTATTTATATCTATGTGTTGTTACAACTAGCTTAGCTATTTATTGGAACTTCTACTCTTGCATGTGCATCTCTTGATTATTTGGTTCCCCTTTTGTACATATTTTATCCCAAAAACACCAAAAACATTAGAAAATGATACATAAAGAAACAAAAACATTATCTTATTCTTTTGTACATTCTAATTCCCATGCTCTTGACACTTTCTAAGTAATCTCGTCTCACCATCTTGCCATTTTTTAGGACCACTCTCATTTGTCAATTCTTCTTATTCTTCTACAACATTAATCATGTTTTTTTGGTCATTTCCCTTTTCTTCTATCCCACTTCTTACGATAACTACATTTGGCCTAAAGTTTAGGTTGGAACATGCATCCATGGAACTATGTAGGCAATGTCTACTTATCTTGTACATCTAGAGTTAGTTGGTCAACCCCTTCATTTTATTCTCTTCCTCCATTTATTCTATGTTGTTCTTATTTAATTAAAAAAAACTTTATGTCCTTGTTTTTGTTATGTTATTGTAGAAAGTAACGCCTCTACTACTTGTGCCTAAACAACTATGTTTAAACCACACAAACTTGGTTTTTGTTTGTGTGTAATTATTTGAGTTTTATTGGTGTTTTATTTATTTTTCTTGGTGTTTTGTTGTTCTTTATTTTCTCTTCATTTATTTCTTATTCTTTTCTCCTTTTTATTACTTTTTATCTCTCCTTGGACTTTTATTTTCCTATTTGGTCTTGTTCTTCTCTTTTGTTTTCTTTTTCCAAGAACATCTTGATGGTCCACATAAATCTTGCTTATTATATATTTATTTCATGATTTAAGTTGTTTTTATTTATTTTTATTTTAACATTCTTGTTCCTACTTGAGACGTGATTATTCATATCTTAATTTTAAGTTTGGTTTATTTATGTTTTGCTTTTTCATTGTCTTTGATTTTTTGTTTAAATGTAAATAGTTGTAACTCTGGTTTTGGTCATTTTTACCATTATCCTTAGGTATAGATATTCACATTTAAATTGGCTCCACACAATTAAAATGCCATGTCCTCATAAGTTATTAATATTTTTTATGCCTAATTTATTTTGTTATAAGAAGCACTTTGTGCTTTGGTTTCAAGTCTTAATGTCAACATGACTTTGATGAATAGATCTCAAGATCACCATACATAGATTAGGCTCTATGGGTTTAACACTCTGACTCTATGCTTAGATGAGCATCTCTTCACATACAACATGAGTCTAATCAAACAATTGGTTAGTTTTCATCATCCCCCACTCCATTATTTCCCACTTCTAGGTTAACTACATTGGTTTGAGGTCCATTTGGACTATGTAGGTAGTGATTAGATACTAGATGTGTCTTAGGTCAACTTGACCACCTTCATTATTCTTTTAATCTCTTTAATCCCTTTTTGCATCCTCATATGCCTAGTTTTTTGTGGCTTATCTAGTCATTACACCATTACATCTATGTTTTTTCCCACTCATCTTTAATATATATAATAGGTTATATCATTGATCTATTTCTTGATAATTTTCCCCATAGGGGCACAACATGTGAACCAGTCACAAATCTAAATCATCCCTACTAGGGCAGGCCAACCATTCTTTATCAAGTGATCAAAATATACCATACTATGGAAAATTTGTTTTATCATAATCATATTCACTCTAATGGGGCACATTATTATTTCTTCTCTCTTTAGAGATAATGTTTCCCCTTTTTCTTTTAATTTCAAGCTCTGTAGAATTTTTATCTCATTTTGGCAATGTTTTAGTGTGTAACTTATCTCAAGATTAATCAATTTTGAAGTGTGTAGCTTTCACCCTTGCTTTGGGTGTGTTTAAAGTTTGTCACTTCTATTTTTGGATTGTATTTTTCCCATTTCCCTCATATTTAAGGCCCATTATATTCTAATTATATATTTATCATTGATGAAATCAATGCATGAGATCAATAGCTCATCTAAATTTAATATATTTCATAAGTTAATCTCACTTTCTCTTTCTTTTTAAGAGTCCATCCTTCTCTTCCATTGTAGTATGTCCTCTCGAGGGGGCATCATGGGTCATTTCCATTTTTTTATTGAAAACTCTTTTCTTTGAAAATATTTTTCTTCACTTTAATGTCTCATTACACCTTCTCAAATAGGGTCAAAATGTAGACATCCAATTCCTAACACCATTTATGTATAAATTGTCAATCTTACTCGAATTGCACTCAAATGCACAATTTAGGCTAAAATCACTTAAACATGATAAATAGTTTGATCTTGTCATATACAAGTGTAAATTTAGACTAATATATCCCTAAATGAGGAAATGCATTTTATGTGATTCCTAACTTTTCTTAAATTAATTCAAGTCAAAATGATGATTTTTCATTTTGGAGCTCTGGATCACTCTTTTCTTTTGGTACATATCATGTACCTTTATTATTTTATTTCAACAACATTCTAAATGGGATAACAGTCTATACACATAAAATCACCTTCCAATTCTTCCAAACTCAAATTATAACCCATTAATATGAATTTTTGACCAGTTTAATTAATTATGCATAGATTTTCAAAGAATTACACTTAAATTGATTAATCTTACATAGGCAAATTAAACCAAATTATGAGCTTAATTAATAATTCCATGGAATAAATTAAATATTTGTTTATTGGAAATTGATTATGAATATCTTCATCACCTAATGACATGATCAATGGGGTGGCATCCATAAGCCATAAATGCAAAAAATATTAGGTTTATGGGCACCCATGCCTCATTAATGCCTCTTCTTCCTAAATATTTATGAAGATATTTATGGATTAATTATGCAATATTAAATTCATTCATATCCATAAATCTTAATATTGAGATGGACAATCATGGCTAATCCTGATCAAATCCAAAATCCTATAAATAGAAGGGCACAAAACATCATTTTTAAGCTTAAATTATGTAAAATTATAATGCAAGATTATCTCCACAAGATTTATTTGTGTTGATTTGTGTGTCTTATTTGAAATAGGATAGCTTCATTTGATATGCATAGATTATATTTCTTATATTAAGCTTAGGTTATGCATAGTGATCTTGAGATGGTGGAGGAGCTTAGCATCCATTATTGACAAAGACAAGAACACTAGATCAAAGGGAAAACACACTTGGAGTAATTTTTGGATGGTGAAATCACTTAAGAATGTAATAGGTATATGTGTTTTCTTTTAATTACTTATTGTTATCATTTAAAAACTCCACATAATATGTTATCTTAGATTGTTAGTTCTTATGTATTCTTTCATGACTAATGTTTGAACTAATCCTCTTTGTAATCCAACACTATAGGAAGGGTTTAAAGGATAAGGGTCTTCCACCATGTCCCCATAAAAGGAGGGATATGATATAAAAAACTATATAAGACACCTTAAAATAACCTTGGATTAGTTACATAACTACCACACTTATCATCAAGTCAGATAAATGTTAAACTCTTGAAATTCAATGATTAAGAGAGGATTTAAGAGACTTGTATGGATTTGTTGAGATCACTTAAAGGTAAAAAGTGGTTTAAAATTGTCCTTTAATATTTTATAGGTTATAAACAAATATGGAAAGAATTTTCAAGTATCAAAGTTGTATAAAACTACCTATCTCCTCCATCAATCCATTCATAAGCTCATGAAGACCAAATTCAAGTGCATGGTACAAGCTAGATAGGTAGATTTGGGGGATAATATTTTAGATAGAGTTTTGAACCCCTATGGCCTTATAATTTTTTAATTTTTCATTAGATTGATCTCCTTATATTTATTAATAATTTCTAAGGAGATAAACTCTAATGTGAGTGTGAAATTTTTAGTTGCATGAGAATAATTTTTAAAGGCACTAATAGTTTTTTATAACCATATTACATATTCATCCACTAGGTTAGCATGTGTGAGAGGTCATTTGGTAATAAAACTTACTCTTGTGCATAATTTGCAAGTGATTGTCAATATTTTTGTGCTTCAAGGTTCTCCAGATGTTCTAATTCATATAAGTGATTAATCATTAGATTATACAATTATATTAATCCATTTAATTCCCTCTAATCACCTAAACATTTTTTACTAGTTTCAAAAGGGTCACACCTTCGTTCACCTTGTGGACTATGTTCTAGTGTGCCTACATAATAGAGTGATTTAAGTGGTTTTAAATATGTATTTATAAAGAGATTGAAAGTTGTGACTTCTTGATAAATATTTTAAAGTAAATAATAAATGATCTAATAGTTGTGTTTGCACTTTTCTAATTCTAAAACATAGGGTTACAGACCTATAGGTATATAACTTTAAGAGGAATCCAATGGGTATCAATGTTTAAAGTTGTTGACTTGGGCATGAAATCATTGTGATAGACTTAGGTTGAAAAATTTTTATATATAAATGAATATTTCCAAGGCATCTAAATTCAAATAGAGTTTATGACAAGATAAATAAACCTAATATTTCTACACAGTGTTGTGTATGGAGATAATGAATACAAAGGTTGTGAAATGATTTGAAAATGCTATATGGGGATTGTAATGAATTTAGATGAGGCCTTTAATGAGGATTATTCACTTTTAGGTGGTTAATGACCTAGTTGAAGAAGGTCACACTCTATTGACTTAACATCCTAATCACCAAAATGGCCACTTTTAGTTGTATACATGTAGTAAAGTAAGAAAGAGGGTACATGATGTTGGATACAAGGTTTAAAGTGATTAAAAAGGTGAATTTAACCTTTTATAAAATTATAATGAGACTTAAAATAGGTTTTCCTATCGTGGGTGTCATAATGGAATTAAGAAAGGCCAAACTCAAACTACATTCTTAGATAGTCATCTACAACCATCTATTTAGTAGAGTGCCTTGGGAATTGATGTTGGTGGAGTTTGGAGTTTTAGGGCATTGATAATGGTATTAAGATATTAATATCAACATGATAGATCTATTGTGAGATTTATAGTGATAATAGAATGCCATGAAACCCTTAAAACACAATCAGTATCTCTCTTCCAATTGACACCTATAGACATTTGAGAAGGCAACCTTAAACTTGGTAGGTTGTGAAGTCATAAGTGGATTAAGAGAATGCATTATTAAGTGGTCCTAGATTCTCATTAACATGAATCATAGTCTTTTATGACCAATTTTTGAAGGTGGAAGTCCTTCAAACAAAGAATACACTTAAACTTTCAATAAGTCACCTATAGGCCCTCTAGAGGGATTAATCTATCATCAAACCTATGTAAGAAGATAGAATGCATGTAAAAATGTTATAACCAAGCCTAGTTGATGGTAAAAGTGAGTGAGACTATTTGAGATCAAAAATATATAATCAAGGAGTAGAGGAAATGACCAAACATGAGTCTCTCAAATTATGCATACACACAATCCTTATTACAAGTCTAGACACCTAGATAAGAGGAATTTGCTTTCTTGAAAGTTTTTGAGGTATATGTAAGGTATAAGAGGATGGTTAAATTATTATGTTACAACTCTAAGTATCCTTCATACTTAACAATAAATACATGTTGATAAACTCAACTCTAGGCCTAATTGTAGATACAAGCATAATTATATATACAGGCCTATATGGACATCCAAATGAGAAGTGGATTGATGAAGTGAGTTTTAGACCTTTAAAATAATTAGGAGATGATGAAAATTATACAAAAGCATCAGATAAAACTTAACACCTCCAATAGTGGGAGAAAAGAGAAAAAATAGTTGGCCTGAGAACCCTAAGCATCAACTAGTGTGGCGTATATCAAGGTTGAGGAGGAAATGTGACAATATGATCATGTGAATAGGTCATGTTTAATTTCATGGACATATTGAGGTCATTGGAAACTCAAATTCAAACACATAACTATAGGCCTCAATCCTTCTTAGACCTCATAGAATGTCTACTAACAGCTCAAGAGGTCACCTTTCCTTTCTTAGTATAGCAAAGAGGAGTTAATTAAGGACCTCAAGATCCTACGTATAGTTATATACCCTAGTTTACTTGAAATTTTCAAAATTGGTTTGTAGATTGATACCCCAAGCTTTATGAACTATTGTTAAGGCCTTGAGGAACTTTTAGGCTACCTAAGAGAGCCAAAATGATTTAATGAGAGATAAATGGAGGTATATGCATATATATGGATTTTATTAACTCTAAAATTACATTAAACATGTCTAAGACTCCCTTGATAATCACCCCATGCTAATGGTTTATAATTGTAGGTACATAACTATACTAAATAGGCCAAAAAAGATTATTTTTAGCTACTTGGGAGGTATGTACAAGGTGTTAGAACTTATAATTTTATATGGAGAATTAAGAGGAGGTAATTGAAGTTAATCACACATTTACTTAGTGTTTCACACGTTTGGGAATTCTACGGAGTTAAATTTTAATCTCTAAGTAGGGAGGTCTAATGGAGACCTAGTTAGGAGAGAGAAATAGTAGAAAAGTACACCTCCACTCACTTTAATATACTAAAAATTTTCATGGAGTTTTAAGACCATAATGGGTCCTATAATAAGCCTTTCTATTATCATTATCTTATATAAAACTCTCTACACAAGGAGGTTTTCATGATTTTAGGATTACAAGGAATGAGGCCTAATTAGAGATTTTGGTAGCGAATGAATTATTAGGGTTAGTTTGATACCTTAAAATGAATTATTGTAGGTCCAATATGATTTTAATAGGCCATACATAAATATAGTATGATATATATAATATGAATTCAAATTTTTACACTTGTATGTAAGATTGGCCTAAAGAGATGAAGAGTCTTCTAGACACCTGGCAAGAAAAGGAAGTGATGTGTCAAAGAGAACCTAAAGAAATAAGTTGAGAGGTGTCAAGTTTAGATCAGATATGTAACTCAATTTTATTTGACCATCAATAATTCCACTTATCATTCAACAATCCAATGTAAAGGGTAGTTTAGAGATATATTCAAGTTGTCAAGCAGGCATTCTAATTCTTATGCCACTTAGAACAAGGGAAAATATTCAATGGAGATACACATGGTGTTTAGGACCTATTGAGTCAATTTCATGGCTCCTCTCTTGTTTATATCTCATGAGACACTTGTTATTTCTCTCTCTCCTACACCCTTCTCTTCTTATTTCTCACTTTCTCTATATATTGAGCCTAAATTGGCTAATTTTCTATCTTTTACCTGGGTATAACAAATCTATACCCATTTTTAGCATTTGATCAATGAAGAATAACCTAGTTTTACCTTCTCCATAGACTAGTTTTAATGTGCATGTTTGACTAGTTGATCATGCTAAGATATAGATTCACTTCCTTGGCATGTTGTCCTTGTTAGCATTCACATTCAATTTGAAAGTCTTTTACAGGTCTATTTAAGTGTTCAAATGAAGTGTTTATGGGTTTAGTGAGTTATATTTTCACTAGTGTCATGTCATGACCTCTTTATTAGTCCTCTTATCTGAATCTTACTTCATAAACATCCATGAGAAATACTAATATAGAGACACAGATTTGGATTAGTGTCATGTAGAAGTTAGGCTATTATTTGAACTAAAATTATAATTGGTTGGTAGTGATCAGTTCATATTTGGTACATCACCTTCATTAGAGTAGGTTTTTCTCCCTTTTCCTATCAAGTGTTAGAGTAGTGTCTGAGCCTAATTGATTCATCAAGGGGAACTAACCATTTAACATAGATATTCACTTCTCCAATATGGTAACCATAACCTTGAGGTGTTTCTATGTTACATCAAATTTGGAAGGCTTGAAATACCTTTCAAAGGGTGTGAATTTGATGCATAATGGTTTTGGTATGCTCAATGGGATTAAGTTCTAAAGTTGTGAAAGAATTATTAGTGTATTCTTCTACCTATCAGCCTTTGAAGGTAGTCGACAAACTACCAATGGTGATTCCAAATACAATCAGTTGGTTATAGTAGCCCAGGGACTAATAATGAAAAGTATTTGATAATATCTTGTTTTTTCTTTTGAATCATGAATTTGGGATGGTTGGGTATGAATAAAACTTTCATTTTATACCTCCTTATCAGCCTTCTCATAACCCTAATTATGTGCCTCAGAAGCCATATCAAACTTGTTACCCTCTTTATGAGTTATGTCAGTCTTATGGTCATCTTATTCTCCCTTTACATGACTATGATGTTGTATATGAGTAGCCTTCTCAAGTTCTAGAGTTCCCTAGTTACCCCTCAAACTAATTAATTTCAAATTTGAATCAAATCATCTTAGGCTATGAGAGATACATGTTAGACATTCATACACAAATGGAATATAGTCAAGATATCCCTAGTCATCTCACTCATGACATGAGAGATTCATTGCTGCTAGTGAAAGAATAATGGGCACCTATTGAGAGAGAAAATTGGAAAATCCTATCAGGTGGGATGTTGGATATAAGTGGTATCATTCAAAAAGTAGAAGATATGCTAAGATTTCATGAAGGACAAAAGGTCCAATTACATCAGCCCTATGTGTCCTCTTACACTCCATCTCAGCTCTCACATATACTACCCATTCTTCCCAAAGTGACCTCTCTATGTTAACTTCCATGTGTTTCAAGCCATTAATGTGTTCCTCAAAATTTTCCTTCTTGGAATTCCATACAAGAGAATATTTGAAAGGAGAAGGAGATTGTTATAGATAGGCCTATTATTTCAAGTCAAGATTCCACTTTTATTTCTCAATAACCCTCTAAGAAGTCTTTCAAGATTCCAAAATGGAATAAAGTGGTGAAGTCATGGAGTGGGTAAAGTGAAACAAGTATAGAATAGGGAGTTAAGTTAAATAAGAACATAAGCCTATTCAAATCTCTTGCATCCCTCCTTAAGATTCCTCTTGTACCTCATATCATCCCTCCTGTGTCCCTTATCTTCATGAAGCCACTAACCACCTTCAATAGAAGCTATTCCAAGAGAGTATAGATATGCAAATCAAAGAGATGGACTTGAAGATGAAAAGAATTGAAGAGAGACAAAATCAAGAGGTTGAATACAAATAGATATTTTTTCCTAATCAAGCCCCATTCTTCTTTCCCGAAAAAAATACAGTTTGTCTATCTTAGAGGTCTAACCAAGAGTGTATTCAAAATAAGAATGAGACTCTAATTAAGAAGGTTGGAGATGAATTTGTAGTTGTTGAAGAGCCTCAAGGAGGATATGAGGAAAATGATTTTTTTGTCAAAGAATATATCCATTCTATTGCCCATATAAATTTATTATTTCTCCATGTGTTATCTCAATAACCCACCATTCCCATGACTATTCATGATCCATACACCACACCTCATATTCCCTCTCGAACTCATGAACTTATCCAATACCCTCCCACCACATCCCTTCTTGAAGAGGAATCTATCCTATGGAAGATAGATGAAGAGAATAAAACTATAGTTATAACTAAATAAGATGACTCAAGTGTCCATGATGAATAATTCACTATTGGTACTCCCCTTAGTGAAGATAAACACAAATCAGTCTTCTTTAATGAATAAATAGATGATCTTGATGAGGTTGTAGCTACCCATATAGAGAGTGCCAAGATTGTTACCTTGTCTAATGAAGAGGTTGATTAATACATAAAAGAGAAGGATTTTGATTGGAAACATCATATTGACTGAGTTTTTTGAGTCTCATGATAAGATTCAAAGAGATGTGAAGGACATGTGATAAACCTATTTGTGCATGTTCAAGGAGTATGAAAGTTTTGATAAGAGAGCACTTCTAGAAGATCAAAATCAGATTTTTGATGAGTGTAAGACTCATATTGATCAAGCATGTCTTGAACAACACCACCAAGAGTCTCAATCCCATGGTGGGACAACCTATGATGACTATGACACTATTAAATATGATAAAGGGAGTGAATTTGAAAAACCAATAGAAGATAAAGTTATAGCTACCTTCATGGAGCAAGAGGACTTATGGAAAAAATTCAAAGAGATTTAAAATGAGTTTTAGGATATTCTATAGCCTACACCTACTATTGGATAGTTTGAATATGTTTTTGAATATGCCTTACTTCTTGAAAAATAATATGACAACCTCCAAGGTAACATGATTGAGGTTCCTCCTATAAGTCAAGATATGACTATGTTTGAGATGAGTACAAACATCAAGAAAGAGTATGAGAAATAAATTGAACCACAATATTAATCCATATTCATTAGGGACTAATTTCATATTACCACCTCATTTGAAAACATGCCAAGAAGGTTAGTAAGTAAGAAGAAGAAGATGACAACAACCAAACCAAAATTCAAGAGGTAGATTTCTTTGTACCATTTTCCACCTCATGGAATAAGAAATTATACAAGATTCCCCTTTGATCTAGGAGGAAGAATTTTTTTTTAAGGTAGTTTTATCTAGGTATTTTTCTTATGTTGTTGTTGTGCTCCCTAAGTCCCTGATAGCACATGTGTGTGTCTTGTTATTTTTGATGTGTCTTGTTGTCTATGTTTGGTATGTTTTGAAGGTAAAATCAAATGGTCTGGTCATGATCAAGGTATGGTCAGGTATAAAACTAAGTACAAATGACTCCATTTCCAAATTAAATGATAAGGCTACTGGTGTATTTAGCATTATAGGCATGCAACCCCTATGAATTGCTAAACTGTTGACCAAATTTTGACCCAAAATCAAAATTGGTTAACCCCCCTCTAAATTGAAATTTTCATAGGGTTTTAAAAACTTTAATGTGTTATTTTAATGCCTTATATGGTCCCTAAAACTCCTCATAAAACCTTATTGACATAGTTTAATATAATTTTGGAGAATTTAAGGTAATGTCTTATTTTGGTCATATAGTGGTCTAGACATGTCATGGAGAGATAAGGCTTGGTTAAGTGGTATAATAAGTTTTTATGAGTTTCTAAAAATATTTTTTGTCTTAATAACTTTTTCATAAAATTTCATGATGTTTTGGAGTGTTTAATGTTTATTTATAAACTTTAAAGTAGTGAAAATGAAGGAAAATGTGATTTTTGGCTAACATTCATGTATGTCAAAGCCCCCCAAATTATAAATATCTAAAAGACACATTATAAGGATTTTGGATTAGTTACACAATTTACACATCTATCATCAATTCAAATAAAGTTCAAAATATTAAAATTCAATGCTTAAGAGAGGAGTTAAAATACTTGTATGGACTTGTTGAGATCACTTGGAGGTAAGAAAATGCTTTATAAGTGTCCTTTAATATTATAAAAGTCAAAAATAAGAATTAAAATAAGTTTCAAGTCTCAAAGTTACACAAAAATACATCTCTCCTCTATTTCTCTATTCACAAAATCATGAAGGCATAATTTAGATGCATAATACAAGCCATACAGGTGGATTTGGGGGCTAATACTTTAACCAAAGGTTATGACCCTTATGGGCTTCTAATTGATGTAATTATTTATTATATTGATCTATTTATCTTTATGAACAATCCCTATGGAGTTAAACTACTTTTTAAAGAATAAAATCCCCATAGGTTGAGTTGTGTGAAACTCCAATGTAAGGGTAAACTCATTAGTTGCATGAGAATAATTGGGAAAGGTCTTAATATGTCTGAATAACCATCTCATATGTTCATCCACTAGGTTAGCATATGTGAGAGGTCATTTGGAAAGAAAAACTACTCTTGTGTATAATTTGTAAGTGATTGTTAATTTTTTCTTGCTTTAAATTTATCCATACGGTCTAATGCTTCTAATTTATTATTCATTATCTTCTACCATCCTCTCAATCCATTCAAGTCCCTTTGATTAGCCAAACATTATGTACTAGTTTCAAAATGAACATTGTGTACTAGTTTCCAAGCACCAACCCAACCAAGACAAGCTTGATCACCTTCACAACACCTTGTTGCTCAAACAATAGATGGTGACCTTTTTTAAAATATTTATATTATATATATGAAATCCACTCTCTATCACATGACTATAACACACTTATGATGTATCTTTATTTTTTCTCAATAGCAATCAATTCATTCATCTATTTTTTTTCTTTTACCCCTCTCAAATAGCCTTCTAGGCTCTCTTGCTCAATATGCCTCTTCTAGGCTCATTAGGTTAATTGACCTTATCATATACTTATATAATATATGATTTATGTTAATTAATTATCCTATACCTATTTATTAAATTCTACATGACCTACCTCTGATCCTCTATTGAACTCTTTTATTCACTTATTTCCCATATCTCTAACTAGCTCAAATAGGCCAATTAAGCCTTATTTTTATACCAAACACTATGTCTCACCCATTATTATTAGTAAAAATATTTAAACACTTATATTAACCTTTAAATATGTCATATAACAAGTTTTATATGAGAAAAAATCATCAGATAGGTCGTTCATACCCCTTAAGGGCCAAAACTACCATTAGGCCTAATGGAGACCTAATGCAATTAGGTCTATCTTAAGCAACACATTACACTTAGCCACATTGGAACACTTTTAGCCTCTAAAAATTCATTAAAAAAATCACATATGCCTAAAATATACCCTTGATGACATTCATATAGGTTCATACCACCTTTTATCTTATATGACCCCTTGAACCATGCCATTAGGACTACTTGCAATTAGCCCTTCATACACAAAAAAAGTCTACCTTGAATATCTAAAGAAAATTAAAAAATATTCCACACAAAAACTTACTTAAAATACATTTATATAACATTAATTACACCATTATAATCACCATTTCCATTTGACATCACCAAATAGATCAAAACACCTCAAACACACTCTTGCGATATGACCACTCAAAATTATCAAACACTACTAATCTATAGTCAAGAATATTTGAATATTAAAACTTTAATATAGAATTATAATTAATATAAACACATTAAAATTATCATTTTAAACCCATCTAACATATTAATATTTAATATATTCTTCATCACTATCCTATGAGATGACTACTTGGAACTACCTGTGTGCTCGAAAACACAGTCAAGAATATTTGATTACCAACACCTAAATATGCATTTAAAAAAATTAAAAATTAATGAATAATATAATATATTATCTATATAATAACATCCCATTATTTTTACATTTCCATATTATGCAAAATAACTCAAAAACATCTTTATCACTAACACAGAAAACTGTCAAAGACCTTGAAAACATAGTCTTGAAACATGTTGTCTTGAGCTCATGTAAGATCACTTTCATGACTTATATTTCACATTAATAGTTTAAATTTAACACATATACCATCATATAATATATAAATCACTTGTTTTTATGTAAACCATTAGTCTTACATACCCATTTTTAACTCTCTTTTTCATAGTGCATACGCTAGATAGACCATATTGGATTTCATGTTTCACCTTCTTAACCTCACTCTAAACCTTATATAAATAATTTATAAATATATTATATCCTAAAAAACATAATATACGTTATATTCATCTTATAGGTGTATATATCCTTCAATTCACCATTATCACAAACTTACTCAAAACTATCATTCTATCTTAAAACATAGTCATGAAGAATGTGACTTATAACATCTATATAATCACTTTAAATCCACAATAAATATATTTTAAAAAAAATTATGACCTTATGGTAATAATAAAATCCATTATTCACCTTATATTATGCTTCAAGCACCCATAAACACTTTTTCAAAAAGCTCACTCTGTTCTGCCAAAAACAACAAAAACATAGTCAAATATGATAAGCAATTAGTTCACTTATATAGAATTTCATGAATAAATTAAACTTTTATGTTGTTCATTAAGGATTATAATACAACTTTTATTTTTATATCATTCCAAAATTCTTAATATTTTGGTATCTGCATACATTTCTTTTCTCATTGGTTTTTCTAGTTTTTACCATAGTCAAAACCTTTGACTTTGACCTATAATAAATGAACTTGTATAGATATTTAGGACATTAAATATCTTGTATGATGATATTAATGGAGTATAATCCAAATTTTTATTTTACATGAACTTGATCTAACCAATATCCTACCTTTTACAAGCACTTATTTGCTCTTAGTCCAATACACACACAGTCATTTGAAATCCAATGTTCATATTTTTGAATTTCAATAGCTATTTCCCAAGGCTTAAACTCGATGGTATATGGCACATCACAATATACTATATGAAATTTTTAGTTTTATAACTTTATCTATGAAACACTTTAAGACACCAAATTTATAAGGAATGATCTTGGCACTATGAACCTCTTCATATGTTAGTTTGACCAAGGTTGACTTTTTGAGTACCTATAATAAATAGTGATGGTTTAGATTCTCTTAAGCCATAATGATGCATTTTTATCTCTCCAAAGGTCAATATAAATCTCCATATCCTCTCAAAGACATCTATGTATGCCTCAAAACCTCTTCTTTGTCCTCACTAACTTGCACAAATGGTATATACTCTCCAAGCTATCAAACACAACTTCTTTATCATTAATTCACTAGTACCTTATGCTATTATTTACATCAATTACAACCTAAGACATCAATGACCATGCTACATAATCTCATCCTTTGTCATTGATGGAAAAACACCATCAGAATGTCTTCTTACTAATTTAAACTCTTTCATTCTAATCTTTCTCCTCATTTGACATTAATGACAAAGTATCTCCTATAATCTTGCCAATTGATCCTTGGACCTATTATTCAACAATCCATACCATGCAAACCTAAAAAAACTCAAATACACTCCCCCTATCACCATGATCACTTGTAACTCTTTATCCTTGTCTTTGACTAATCTACCTCTTAAGCTAATATCCAAACTGATTTGACCTTTTCAATTTCCTTTATCTACAAGCTAACCTTTCATAATCTCCTACATACCCTTTGTCTTCAAGCTTCTCAAGAGACCTAAGTTAGTTCCCCCTAACTCAATACTCCACCTAGATCATGAAATATAAAGCCATAGACCAACTAATTATAATAAATACATAACTCACAAGAATACCATACCTTGAATGCTTCATTAGGCCTCAGACCAATAATAGGTCCCATGGAGACCTAATTCAAATAGATCCAATCCTTCTTACTCAAAATAGATTTATTATACCAACAAGACCACATTAGATAAGTATTAAAAAATTCATATACTCTTCATATAATTAAATAAATATCTTTCAATAATCACAATCCATCATGGATCATACCACTACAAGGCACATTCTTGGTTAACATACAGACATACTAGGTTTTTGCACACATAGAAAATTGCCTCTAACTCCTGGGGCATAAAAATAATGAAATATATTAATGATGATGAACCAATAACATGTAAAAAACATTCCTAACCTCAATAACATCATCATATTCATTAGACATTATAACTCAAGACATAAGCACTCAAAACACACTCATGTAGCTCTCACTCATACACCAAAATCAAGTCATGAAGACGTGAACTTATAACATGTGTGGTAACTCACCATGAAGATTAATTCATGAAAATGATACATAGTGATATCAATAGCAAAAAAACTCACCCTTTTTGTTAAAAACTAAGAAATATTGGTTTTCATTAGACCAATCTCTTGAAGCAACATACAATGGTCAATACTATCAAAGCATCGTCAAAAAAATTTCATCATCTCTAGGCCATGAGCTCAACCATACATTTAAAGCATAGTGTCTACTAAATAAAACTCTACACTCAATCCCTCTAGAACATATTAAATTCCATAGGTCATGATAGAGTCATTTTCTTAATGAAAGCACACCTAGGTTTTGTAGTCACAAAATAACTTGAAGCCCTCATACCTCTGTTTTTAAATTTTTGAGATTAATATTCACATATAATGTAATATGATAATATATATTTGTTATACAGAAGATAAATGACCTTAAGAACATCTTCAAACATTTATAACACTCACCTTAATTGACCAAAGACTCTATATAACTCTACAAAATGTCATTGTCTACCATTTTTAGCTAATAGTCTAGTGATAATTCAACTTGAGTGATAGATATAACTTGTAAAAATAAACCCATGGACAATAAAAACAAGTATTGACCCTAAACCTCCATCCACTTGCATGTATTGACTCAGTCAACCCTTCCTATTATATGAAATTATTCAAAAATAATGGTTTTTTGTAGCTTCTACTCACTGCCTTGACAAACCACTACCCATTGGATATGCCTAGAGGAGTCCTCTACATGTTCCAAACATCATATTATCCTTAAGAAATAATTATTTACACTTTATAATAATATATTTCCAATTGGGTCACTATAAGGGTTTTGAGAGGGTTTAAAACCAAATTTCATTCTTAGCATTATCCTTAAAACAATTTTATCCTTAAAATAGTTTTATCCTTGAAACCACATCCTAATTATTTGAAAAAATTGATAGGACACTTTTCCATCTCTCCCAAATAGAATAGGACACCATGCAAATGTTACACATGCTAATGAGCATAAGAAAAAACTTTTCAAACTTGGAAACCTTCATCTTGGACCTAAAAATTCATGATCATTATTTAATCAACCTATTTAAAATATTACATGAGATCTAGGCACCTTAGGAACACAACTTAACACCTTATAAGGCCTCACTAGGTCTTTTTACACACTAGGCCTAGGACTACCAGTTATACTTGGACTTTGATCACACTTTAAAACGTCTTATATTATTCTCAAAACTTCATTCACATGTAAGTATGTCATACACCCTTTTACCATGATCACACAATCTCAAAAGCAACCAAACTTGATCATGATGCCTCAAACTACCACCTAGGGTCTTAAAACTAGGTCTATGAGAAAACCACCAATGAAGTATATACCCATTTTATCTCATTATGAGATTCATGTGACTCATTCAACACCTTTACCACATGATCTAATACTTAATTTCACAGCTTAAAGATAATACACACCCATATCATCATTATCATTCCTCCTTACCTTGAATATTGATCATTAAGCCCTATTGGGCTAGGTATGGTCTAAAAGAGGTCTAGGTGTGGATCTAGACTAAAGTACCAAACATCATAGGTTTACTTTGATACCATCATAATAGATCATATACCTTCACTAACATTATTTAATATTGTTCAATCAATAATCTATTTTCATATACAACCATTGCATCATCTTTATACTTGCCCATGCAGTTTGGCTTGCTCCTCAAGAACTCTTGTAGACCTCTTAAAGATCTCATTTATTAAAATTATCCCTTTTTTAATTATATTGATTCAAACAAATTATTTTTATGTAACTCTTACCAATACTAAACAACCATCCATGATTATTTATTCTTCCACAAGCTGATAAACAAGTTGATCTTATAACTCATCTTCATAAGCCTTGTTATTTTGAACTTCTAGGATCAACTTCAAGCTATTAAACCTTCATAAAAGTACCTGATCTGATACCAATTTTTGGAATCACTATCACTAGGGGTGAATCAGTGTACAACCTTTTCATTCATTAACCTTTCAAACCAATCTAGTAAACAAGCAATGCATAGAGAAGTAATCACATAGCCAAGAAGAAAGATATCAATAGATGAACATAATATCTATGTGTAAAAAACTAATGGGAGATAAAAATCACTATCACACCACTTATACTACTATATCATAATCAATGAAAGAATATTTAGTGAGGTACCAACCCCACAAGGAGCACTAACCCCTTACTAATTAGGCACCAACCCAACTAGTCCTTTATAAGGATCTAAATTATGAGGTTCCAACCCCTTAAGTGACTTGGAAATAAACCATATAATTCATGGACACTTCTATAATATATAAACTAAAATTCATCTCCAAATCCCTCTTAACCAAGTACCAACCCAACTAAGATAAGCTTGATCACCTTCACAACTCCTTGTTGCTCAAACAATGGATGGTGACCTCTTATTAAACTCTTTGTCTTCTATATATGAAATCCAATCTATATCATACACCTATAACACACTTTTTATGTATAGTAATGGTCTATCAACAACAATCAACTCATTTAACTCTTCTTAGTCTTCTACCCCTCTCAAACAGCCTTCTAAGCTCTTTTGCTCAACATAACTCTTCTAGGCTCATTAGGTCAATTAACCTTATCATATTATTTCATAATATATAATAAATGTTCATTATTGATCCTATACCTATTTATAAAGTTCTGCATTTCCTACCTCTTCTCTTTTATTTAGTTCTTTTATTTGCTTATGTTCTCATATACTTAACTAGCTCAAATAATCCAGTTAGGACTTGAATTTATACCAACTACTAGTTATCACCCATCTTGGTAAAAAAAAATATTACCATAGTTGTATCACACTTTAAATAGGTTGTAACACACATTTCATAAAATAAACACTCACCATATAGGTCGGCCAAGATCATTAGGAACCAAAACCAATTATGTTTGTATTAATTACATGTTGCACTTGAACCATCTTGGAAAACCTTGATCTTATACCTTTAAATGAAAACATCACATATTATTCAAATATACCCTTGAAAGCATACACTTATCTCCATAAAACTTGTTATTCAAAATCACCCCTTAGACCATGTCATTAGGTCTACTTGCCATTAGCCCTTCTCTTTACCTGAAAGTTTATTTCACACAACTGAAGAAAAAAAACAATTTTTTCACATAAAATCATAAAAAATTACATTAATATATCCTAAAATACCTCATTTTAACCATCATTTCCATTGGACATAACCAAATAAGTAAAAACACCTCAAACACAGTCTTACAATATGACCACTTAAAATTGTCAAGCACTGCCAATGTATAGTCAAGAATATTTGACTCTCCACACTTTAATAGGGACTTATAATGAATAAAAACACATTCACATGATAATTTGAGACCTAAAAAAAATATTAATATTTCATATATTATTTATCACTATCCAAAACACTCCAAACTCACCTCTACGAGATGACTACTCAGAATTGTCCATGTATTCCAAAACATAGTAAAAAATCTTTGATTACCAACACCTAAATATGCACTTTCAAACACTCCAAATTCATGATTTATATACTATAAAAACTATATAACAAAATATAATTATTTTTACTCTTATATACTAGTAAAAATAGATTAGAAACATCTTTCTCACCAACACATGGAAAACTATCAGATACCCTAAAAACACAATCTTAAATAATATTATTTTTAGCTCATGTAAGAGTACTTTAAACACTTATAATTCACCTTAATAGTTTATATATGACCTATATATCATCATATAATATTTATATCTCAAAATATAGTGACAACCATTATCCTTACTGACTAGTTCCTTGGATTTCTCTATCACTATTCTAACACAGCCAGACAGGGCAATTTGGATTTATTATTATTGTAGACACCTAAAACTAGTCACCGATAACCTCCAACCAGGATTTTGACCAATTTACACCCAAAATGTACAATTTGGCCTAAAAACACTAAAACATGTTAAATGATGTGAAACTAACATATTCAAATGTTGATTTTGGGCAAGGTATCCCTAAATGGGGCTATGTAATTTATGGGCCAGCTAACTTTGATCAATTCATTCCAAGTCAAAATGCCAATTTTGCACTTAGGTACTTTGGATTGATCTTCCCTATCAAACCTTTTACACAAGACACACGCCTTTTTATTTTTTTTGGAAACATCCTAAATGGGAATATGCATCTAATGCATCTGTCGTGGACTTCTAATTCCAATGTAGTCACATTTAGGACCAATAACAAGGCACATTCTAATCAAATTAAGTAATTTGTGCACAAAGTAATTAATCATGATTAAGAGATAATTAATCCAAATTAGAGGCCTAATCAAAAATTTTGTGAAAACTTGTTGAATATGTGTTTTTAGAAATGAATATGGAATGTCTACATCATCAAGTGACCTCATTTCTTGGAAAGACATCCCTAGGCCATAAATACCACAAATATCAGGATTCATGCCCTCCATGCCTCATCAATGTCTTCCATGATTCCATCCGTGCCTCTTAATTATCCCTTCTTCTAATTCCATGATGAGGATAATTACAAAATTAATTCTAAAAATTGAATTAATCCTTAACCACACATCTCAATCTTGAGATGGATGGTTCAGGTTGATTCTGATCAAATCCAAAAATATATAAATATGAGGCCTCACAACATCATTTCTAAGATATTTTAGTGTAAAGTTATAATTTAGAAATATCTTAAAGGAGTCATTTAAACTATTGTTACCATGCCAAATTGATTCCAAGCCAAGCCAATCCATAAACCACAGGTGCCAAAGAGAGATAGAGGTAGCCAAGCTTCCATTGCCAAGGACTTCATGAGCACAAGCTGAGTAAGCCACTACAAAAAGCATTTTGGATCATCCAAGGATGGTAAAAGACATTGTATTTTGAATTTTAGTTGTATATTTTATTGATGTTTGTTAAATAAGCTCTCCCTAGTGTTTAGGTCTAGATATGTTATGTTATTAGTGTGTTTCTTTCATTTTATTTTCATTTTAGAACTAACACCATACTAACCATCCTCTTTTGAGTCAAATTATTAGATCACATTATGGCACACCCAGTGGGACTAGACACATCCCACACATGAAGGAGATCCTTTTTCAACTTTAAAATATTAATTTAAGCCTTTAAAACTCTCACAAATTTAGTTTCTAACTTTATTTTTCCATTTTTAGTTACCACAATTTTTACATAGTAACCGACGTCGATAGAAATACCAACATCAGTAACCTAACCTAACTGATGTTGGTCAATATAACTGATATTGATTAGATCTTGATTATCTATAACCAATGTCAGTTGTATTAACTGATGTTGGTCACTGTGTTTTCTTAAAAACACAAACTTGAGATCTATTTTTCCAAAGTTTAGTGTTTCAAATTCAAAAGATCTTCAAAGCTAAAGGACATGATAACAATTTTGTTATAGGATCAAGTG
Organism: Torreya grandis; assembly: GCA_037957365.1. NCBI lineage: Eukaryota > Viridiplantae > Streptophyta > Pinopsida > Cupressales > Taxaceae > Torreya > Torreya grandis. Next base: position 37,124 of record JARHVA010002677.1, read on the forward strand.
ATATTTTTTCTCAAAACATGTTTAAATCACTTTTTCATGCTTAAAATTTGATTAGGAATTTTGTTTTGGTGTTTAACAAAGAATTTAGATGTTTTGGTGAATGTTTTTCCAAGTTTGCAACTAAGACCAAGGGGTCAAATGAACACCACCAAACATTTTCATTTGGGTTTAAAATTGAACACACTTGTCATTTTTGTCTTCAATAGTTATTTAATTAGATTTTATTTGGAGAAGAGAGGAATTTTTCATGTATTCTCTTCTATTTGTCCCCTATAGGGAACCCTTGGAATCAAAAGTGCTATTTCTATTGAAAATAACCTAGTCTAAGGCTTAGAAATAAAGTCATCTAAAACACTCCCCAAAAACTCATCAAAGTTTGGGTGACCTTGAAAATGACCCTAAAGTCTTTCTATTTCATGTTTTCTTTATTTTTTATGCATCTTGTCTTGCAAGGGGGAATTCATCACCTCCCACAAGTTCTTTAGGGAAGCTTTGACTCAGGGTTTCATCTCCCAAAATTATCTTCATTTAGCTCCTTTGGAGTTACACACGGGATGTAGTGGCACTTTGGACATCACACTACACTAGGCGAACAACAAGATGTAGTGGTTGCAAAAAGGACTAGACCTTTTTATAACAAGCCAAGTGATATGGACCCAAAATCCTACTTTTCTTTTACCTTGTTTGGCATGAAATTCATTGTGCAATTGATTTCCCTAGAGACTTTTGAAACTTGATAGTTTAGTCAACCCCACATACCATACCCTTGCTAGGATTTGGATGATTATACTTAGTGTATTTTGGTCATTTTTTCTTGGTATGTTTTGAGACTAAAACTTTTTTATTTATTCATAAAGCCATGTCAAAACCATTTTGTCTATACATCACTCTTTTGTCTAAAGAGGTGTTATGCTAACCATTTTACACCACACTTGTGCCTTGAAATTTTTGCATAAATTATTTGTGTGTGTGTTATTTGAATTGTAAAGGGTAGTTTTATGATGTCCAAATCATGTCAAACCATTTGTGTCTTTGAGTCTTTTGAAGCATAACATAGATCACATCATTTGAGCATGCTAACATTGTTAGGTTGATCAATTTATTTTGAGACGTATTTCACCTTGTATCAAAAACCATTTGTTTCAAACCATTTCATGTATACCATTTAGACCTTTGTCTTGTGTCATCATGTTTTCCAATCTTGTCTAGCTTGTTTGGTCAAATCCTAGTTTTCAACATTGATTTTTCAATTAGCCTTGTCAAGTTTGGATCTAAACATTGATTGATTTCTATTTAAGCCTCAATTCATGGGGATGATACATAGATATTTCTCTTTTGGGTTACATAACTTTGATTAAATAATTACCCAAAATTGAAAACTATTGATGGTTTGTTTATTTAAATGCCTATCCTCATCATTGTCTGTGTCTTTATTTGGGAGAACATAGCCTTTTTCAAAGAGCCTTTTGTCTTATGCCTTATGCCAATTGATCATGTTTATGTTTGATTCCATGTGTCGAGTCTATGTCAAATTTATTTCCAAACTTATTAGATTAAATCAATTCACATCAGCTTTTGTTTCAAGTCTAGCTTTTGACATTGCTTGGCCAAAAGTCCTAGCACATGCCTATTTTTTTGAGCCTAGATTTTGACTCTATGTTTGGACAAAATACCTAACAACTTATCTTTTCCCTTTCCTAGTTTAGACCTTGTTTGGAAAACTTTGACCTAGACCTTTGGTATGTCATTTTTTATTTAGATGCTTAAACTCTTGTGCATATGACATTTGACATTAGGCTATTTTATACCAAGTCTTAACATAAATCATTTTGGAGATACAGCTCCACTTCTAGACCATATTAGAGATACAAATCCACCCCTTAGACCAAGTTAGACCAATCTTGAACCATTTATCCTTTGGACATAATTTTTTAGAGTTTGTATAACTCTAAGTCTGTTTGTTTTTAGATCTTTCATCATTTACATGGATATGTTGAGCTACACTTATGGTAGAGTCACTTACAATATGACTTATGGTATAATGGCCACACAAAATGACTTTTATGGCTTTTATCAAGACCCCAATAATGCTAATATGGTTTGTGAGATAGATTTCTATCTACCTCATATTAATCATTCATGGGAATAAAGTCACAAAGTAACTTATGATCCAATTCGAGACCTTGATTAGTATGATGAGGCTTGTGAAGAGGAATTTGAAGACCCAACTACAAATAATGTTATTTGGGATATAAATCCATACCTTATTTTTAATAATTAGTACATAGAACATAATCAAGAACTAGCTTATGATCCAACTCATGACTGAGATGATATGGTTTATGAGGAAGACTTGGATTCTTTTGCTTATGCAAGAAATCAAGTTTCACAACATCCTTTTGTTATCTAATCATCGGCTACCCCTAACCATCCTTTAGATTATATGAGATATCAAGCTCTACAATATCTAAGGAATATCATTCCCATACCAAGACCTCATCCTTTGGTTTGTGCAAATAACCAAGCTCCTTAATGCCCAACCATTTCTATACTAGGACCTCATCCTTTGGTTTGTGTGAGAAATCAAGCTCCATAACACCCCTTCATCATTCCAAGACATATTCCTTTGTCTTATACGAGCAATCAATCCCCATAATTCCCTATCATTACCATATTAGGACTTTGTCCTTTGGCTAATATGATAAATCATGCTCCCCAAGGCCCTACCATTATCCAACTACAATTCATTCCTCATCCAGTACCAATCCCATCCAAACCTCTACCCATATAATCATATGAAGACCAGGCTATGTTCAAAACTAGTATTTTCCAACTCATTAAAAACCAAAGCCAAAAGAACCAACCAATCTAAGATGTTTTTGTTGAACCAACCATTTGTGATAAGTCAGCCTATGATAAATTGCCTATTGATCCTATACCAGTTGTCAAGGAATCTCACTCTAATCAGCCAATCTTTGATGAGTCACTTCTTAATGATTATAACCACCTTTGGGAAAATCATTATCGTGACTATGTGCCTATTTTTCAAGAGACTCTTATTGACAAGTCATTCTCTAAAGAGTTATCTCTTGACCTTTTTCCCATCCTAGAGGAGTCTCACTTTGATCAATCAATTTTTATGGAGCCCATTATGCCATCATAGGCTATTACTTATCCAAAACCAAATATTCAACAAGATATCATTATAACAGAGCACCATCAGACAAATAATAAAAATTAGATTCAATTTCTATTCTTGAACTAATGTCAGATTTAGCATTAGAATTAGATTCAACACTAGTCTCAATATCAGATTTAGAGTTTATTGAGTCAAAATCAGATTTAAATACAAAATATGTTCATGAATATTACAACATTGATTATGCATTCCTTGTAAATTAGTTTAAATACATTTGTGATCCTTATACAATTTTTGAGGATGAATACTTCAGCTTCGACACAAGTTATCCTAATATATTTTATGAGGATTATGTAGCCTCTCCCCATTCCAGTACCATTCCACAAGGCATTACCATCAACCAAAATAGCCATATTATTGACATTCTAACTCCCACAAGTATCAATTGGGACTGACAAAATCATACTTTGTTAAAATACATCCATATAAACATAGTAGTTGAATAAGAGCAAGGAGGAAAAGACAACATTCATGTAGTAGAAGAACACTTTCCTAGTGAGACCTTCTTGAAGGCACTAGGGGACAATCAAAGTCAAAACTCAACATCCTCTAGTGAGACCTTTTTAGAAGTGATAAAATAAAATCAAAGGCAAAAGCTAATTTTCATTAGTGAGACCTTCTCAGAGGCACTATAGGATAATCAAGACAAATTCATTGGTGAAAACCTCATCAAGGCACCAATAGCTAAGCATAAAAGTTATTCATTATTTAATGGAGATAATATCAAAGATCAAATTAAAATAGCTTCTAATGTATAACCTAATCAGATGGTAATTACTATCAAGATCAAATAATAGAAATTTTTTTTGGTTCTCTTGAGAGAGCAAGTCTTCAGCCCTACCACAATCAAATATATGCCAAATCTAGCATCAACAACATTATGTGTGACTAAAAATCTTGATCTTCATTTATTTCCTCACCATTCCACATTCCATTATCATCTATCATTCCATTTCATAGTTAAACCTACCTTCCATTATTTTTCCCTATTTACCATCCATGGTTACACTTTCCTTTATAGAGGATACAAAGATACCTTATCTTGACACTTGAAGGAATCAAAATTAATGACCAATGAAGATCACAAAAGCATTTTTAACAACCAAATCTACAAGCCATTCTTGACAAAGTAGTTATTTTGATGAGGTGTGGGCTAGTAATTAACATAATCAAGTATTCTATTTATATTATTAGTTGATTAGGATGTACATCTCCCCATCAGTAGGAACAATAGAATCAAAAACCACACCCAGGCCAAAAACATGTACCATGTCATTGTCATTGTTACATATCCATTTGCCATTATCAAAGTACCCAACCATTCACCCCATCACTTGGGGGAAATCATCTTACCATTTTATACAATCTATCAAAAACCATCATTATCCTTAGCAAGACTATACCATCCTATCATTCCATTCCTATCTAGACTAAAGCCTATTTTTAGTCATCTTACCCAATCTTATTTTGATCTTGGTTCCTTTGGTTCTTCCTGTACTTTTTATGAAATGATTCTAATCAAATTTCAATAATCAATCTAATATATATTTCAATGATAGTCTATGAAATTAGTGTGATAGTTGATCTAGCAAGATATCTTTCATCTTATCAAGTTTGTTTATGTGAGCCTGATTATAACTGCCTATGGGTAAATCAATGTTTCACCAGTCTTGCTACTAATTATAACTACCTATAGGAAAATTAGTATCATTGACCTATGTCATTATCTCCTAGTTATAATTTTCTATGGGCAAACTAGGGGCAACACTTGTTTACCATGCATTACTGCATCACCTTACCATTACTATTTTCATTTGACTAGCCATTTGCCAGATTTGAGAACTTGTTGGGACCTAGTTAGTTTTTCCTCACCTTTTATGTAGATATAATTACTATAAATTGAGGTCATTTTAAGACTATGTGGGACATGCTCAATTAATTTTGAGGTCACCTCAATCCCCCTTTCCATACGCTCTCACCATTTTATAAACAACCTAAACTAAAGGATCTCGCCATTTTACGAGTAGGTATCTTGTCATTCTCTAATGAGTTAAGATACCTCAAAATTCTAAAAACATTCATAACATTTCAAAAATCTAAAAACATTTGTCCTATCTAAGCCTAATCATTTATCCTTAATTCACTTTACTGGGGCATGGTCATTGTTAGGATGCTTTATTTTTCTTTTATTTTCTAGATTTCTATTTGTTTGTTTATTTTAGGTTGTTTGTTTATTTATTTTTCTATTTGTTTGTTTGTTTGATCCATTTTTTGTTTGTTTATTATCAACACTTTTTCCTTGACTCAGTCAATATGTATGCATTGGGTGATTCCTTGCACACATTATTCTTGAGTCCATCCATATTCATACATCAACATTATCATCATGGTTTTTATCATTGGTGCATTATTTTCAAGTGTTTATTGGATCAGGAGTCAGTCCTTATACATATTTTGTCCAAGTCTTCATGGTGTTCTATCATGAAGCCTACCATCATGTACTACAAAAAAACTTAGCTTTGGGAAGGTCTACAATCAATGGAGCTGTAGAAGTTTCTCCTTGGTACCTTGGAAAATCCTTCCATCCCACCCTTGATCAAATCAACCTAATGACCATTCTAGTTGTATCATTTCTAATCAGGACAAGCATTTCCTCATTGGTAGGTATAACTAAATCATTTCTAATGATTAATCTTATTCTTCTATCCATCTCTTTCATCACTTTGCACCCACTCCTCTTTAATATATATTATAGGTTATATCCTCTAGTTATGATTGTTAATTAGTCCTAACTAGGTCACCATCATCTTTAGCCAATTTAGGTCCTCTTAATGATTATAACCACCTATGGGCAAATCATTATTTTGACTTTTATTCTCATTATAACCACCTTTGAGAAAACTAGCATCTTTTTTACATCAATGCATGTAATTATTTTCTTATTTGGATTAATCTCAACCACAGGTTAATTCTAATTTTTTTTGTTTCTTTTCAAGGGAACATCCAATAAATGTGATGTCCATTCCCTCGATGGGGTATCATCATAGGCTTCTCAAAACCATTTGGATCTTTATTCTTTAACCATCATCTTATTTTTGGCATACAGGCCATTTCTCATTATTTGATAAGACATTTCTTTGCCTACAATTTGTAACATCTTCCCAAACAAGAGTAAACTATAGACACCTAAAACTAGCCACTGATAACCTCCAACTAGGCTTTTGACCAATTTCTATCCAAAATGAATAATTTGGCCTAAAAACACTAAAACATGTTAAATGATGTGAAACTAGCATATTCAAATGTCAATTTTGGCTAGGGTATCCCTAAATGGGGAAATGTAATTTATGGGCCTGCTAACTTTGATTAATTCATTCCAAGTCAAAATGCCAATTTTGCACCTAGGTAATTTAGATTACTCTTCCCTATCAAACCTTTTGTATGAGACATGTGCCTTTGTTATTTTTTATTAGATACATCCTAAATGGGAATACTCATCCAACACATTTGATGTGGAATTATAATTCTAATCCAATCAAATTTAGGACCAATAACAAGGCATTATGATCAAATTGAGTAATTTGTGTACAAAGTGCTTAATTATGCTTAAGAGATAATTAATCCAAATTAGAGGTGTAATAAAAAATTCCATGAAAACTTGTTGAATACTTGTTTTTAGAAATTAATATGAAATATTTGCATCATCAAGTGACCTCATTTCTTAGGAAGACATCCCTAGGCTATAAATGCCATAAATATCAGTATTCATGCCCTCCATGCCTCATCAATGCCTTCCATGATACCCTCCATGCCTCTTAATTGATCTTTATTCTAATTCCATTATGATTATAATTACAAACTTAATTCTAAAAATTTAATTAATCCTCAACCACACATCTCAATCTTGAGATGGATGATTCAAGTTGATTCTGATCAAATCCAAAAATCTATAAATAAGAGGCCTCACAACATCATTTCTAAGCTATTTTGGTACAAAGTTATAATGCAAAAATATATCCAAGGATTCATTTAAACTAGTGTTACCATTCAAAATTTATTCTAAGCCAAGCCAATCCATAATCCAAAGGTGCCAAGGAGAGATGTAGGTAGCCAAGCTTCCATTGCCAAAGACTTCATGAGCATAAGCTGAGCAAACCACTACAACAAGCATTTTAGAGCATCCAAGGAAGGTAAAAGAGAGTTTATTTTTAATTTTAGTTGTGTGTTTTATTCATATTTGTTAACTAATCTCTCCCTAGTGTCTAGTCCTATAGATGTTATACTATTAGTGTGTTTCTTTCATTTTGTTTTTATTTTGGATCTAACACCATACTAACCACCTCTTTTGAGTCAAATTCCTAGATCACAATTATAACCTCTTATAGTGAATCAAAACCTTCCATAAATAATTTTTAGGTCAAATATGTCCTAAAAATAACATCATATCCATTATATTCACCATCTAATAGTGGAGTTCCTTCAATTCACCATTATCATAAACTTACTCAAAATTATCATTCTGCCTTGAAACACAATCATGAAGAATGTGAATTCTAACATATATAGAAACACTTTAAATCCATAATCCATTTATGGATATAAATTATATGACTTGAGGTTCATCATAAAATCCATTAGGAACTTTCTATCAAGATTCAAACACTTAAAAATACTTCTTCAAAATTCTCACTCTAGTTTGCCAAAAACTACAAAATCACAATCAATTTTTACAAGAAATAATTTTAGTTATATGGACTTTCATGAATAAATTCAAATTTGAGGTTGTTAATTAGGGATTATACTAAAAATTTTATTTTTATACCCTGCAAAAATTCTCAATATTTTTATCTCTACATATATTCCTTTTCTCAATATTTTTTCTAGCTTTTACCACAATTAGAACCTTTGAATTTAACCTAAAATAAATGCATTATACAAACATTAAGGACATACCAATACCTGGAGGATTATATTCATGGAGTCTATTAAAACTTTATCTTTTACACCAACTTGATCTAACCAATAAAATTACTTATACAATCATTTCTATCCTCATTGGTATAATGTACACACAGTCATTTGAAATCCAACGTTCATATTTTTAAATTTTAATAGCTATTTCCTAAGGCAGAAACTTGATGGTCTCTGGCACATCATAGTCTGCTAGAGAATCTTTAGAGGTTTATAACTTGAGATAGGAAACACTTTAAGACACCAAATTTATAGGGTACCTTTTTGGCACTATTGACAACATCACCATCAAAACCTTAAACCAAGGTTGAATTTTTGAGTACCTACAATAAATGCACAAAATTTCTAGGTTAGTCATATCTCCATGATCTACATTGATGGTATGGCTTCTCTTAAGCTATAATGATACATTTTTATCTCTCTAAAGGTCAATATGAATTACTAGATCCTCACCAAGACATCTATGGATGCCTCAAAACCTATTATTTATTCTCACTAACCTACACAAATGCCATATACTCTCTAAGATATCAATTATAACCTCTTTGTCATTAATGCACTAGTACCTCATGCTCTTCTTGAAATTAATGACAACCTAAGACAATAATGGCCATTCTCAATGATGCCTACATAATAGAGTGATTTGAGTGGGTTTAAATAATTATTTATAAATAGCTTGAGAGTTGTGACTTCCTAATAAAAGTGTTGATGCATAGAATAAATTATCTAGTAGTTATGTTTGCACTTTTAAAATTATAAAACATAGGGTGTAGACATATAAGTCTACAGACATATAGGTTTGAAACTTTTGTTAAGGTGTGGAGCTAAAAGCTTCACCAAATGAGTATTTTACAGGTTGCAGGAATTACACAGTCACCGGCATCGATCAGGAGCGATCGACGTCAGTCAGGAGTCGACTGGGAGATGCCGGCGTCAATTATGTTCAGCCGACGTCGGTCAGGTGCAGATAGGCAAGGACTGACGTTGGTCACCTGTGCGTCCAGAATGTTATTTTCATGGAAATCTTTGCATGGTAGGATTAAGTGTTAGTCTTAAGTCTGCATCTCTATCTTTAGTATGACTGTTTAAAGCCCTTGATTAGGAGGTGCATCTAATGGTTGTAATTGTATGCTCATGTTTCCTAATATTATATATAGGATTAGATCTTCTTAGCTTATTGAATTGAATAGTACAAAATTATATATGTGTATCAATCCAAGTTGTTGGAATTGATTGTAATTGAGAGAGAGAGAGCTCTTGAGGGAAAGATATATGTACATCTGAGAGAGGTGTGGAAGAAAAGAAGTTTCTTCAATTGTATTCCTTTTGTAAAGAGTTTAATACAAGTTTTTGGGGTGGTTTCTTATATCTCTTGATCTTTGCTATTTCTAATTCTAGTTACTTATCTTTCTGGTTTAATTTCTCATTTAGTTGCTTTCATATAGTAATCAACATTGTTGGTTGATCTCAAACAAGTGGTATCAGAGCTCAGGTTGACTAATAGGTGTTTCAGATCTGGTTAGTCTGTATTGATAACAGGGTACTCACAGGGATTTTTGTTTGAGTGGGAGAAAGCAATGGCAGAAGAAAGTAAATTGAGAATGGAGAATTTTAATGGCAAGAATTATCAACATTGGAGAATGCAAATAGAAGATTATTTGTATCAGAAAGATCTATACTTACCGTTAGGTGGGGTTTCAAAGAAGCCCAAAGACATGGATGATGAAGAATGGGAAGTTCTTGATAGGCTCTTGGATCTATAAGATTGAGTCTGGCATCTACTGTGATATCTAATTTATCACAGGCAAAGTCAATGATAAAGTTGATGACTACTTTAGCAAATTTATATGAAAAACCCTTAGCTTCAAATAAGGTATATCTTCTGAAGTAGTTATTTAATTTGCAAATGCAGGAAGGTGGATATGTATCTAATCATCTAAATGATTTCCATGGAATTGTAAATCAATTAAATTTAGTCAAAATAGTGTTTGATGATGAAATTAAGGCTCTTTTAATATTATGTTCTTTGCTTAAAAGCTGGCATAGCTTGGTAATGGCAGTTAGTAATACTGCATCTACTTCAAATATTTTAAAAGTAGAGGATGTTTTTAGTGTAATCTTGAATGAAGAAATTTGCAGGAAAAGCACAGAGGAAACATCAGGGAATGCTTTAAGTTTTGAGAGCAGGGGAAGGCAAAAAGAGAAGGGCAAGAAAGGGAGGTCAAGGTCTAAGTCAAAGATGAGAGGTAGATCCAAATCCAGAAATGGCAGGAAGCCACAATGCTAGAATTGTGGAAAGATAGGGCACATAAGCAAAGATTGTTGGTCAAAGCCTAAAGAAGACAATCAGCATGAAGGTAAGGAAGAAGCAAAAGTTATAGGTATTACACAAGATGCTCTTATATTCTCTTTGCATAATAATATAGAATCTTGGGTTTTAGATTCTGGTGCATCTTTCCATGCAACCCCTAATAGAGAATATTTCAGTGACTATGTCCATGGAGATTTTGGAATAGTTTATTTAGGGGATGATGAGCCTTGTAAAATTATTGGCAAAGGAAAATTGCATCTGAAAATGTAGAATGGCAACACATGGGTGTTGAGAGATGTCATGCATGTTCCCAGCTTGAAGAGGAATTTGATTTCTACAGGAAAGTTAGGGGATGAGGGTTGTACAGTAACTCTCACAGCTGAATCTTGGAAGGTGACCAAGGGTGCACTTGTATTGGCTAGAGGTAAGAGAGTAGGTACTCTCTATTTATGTAATTGTATTACTGATAATTCTCCTTCTGTATTATCTACTTCATATGTGGATGCAAAGTTGTGGCACTCTAGGCTCGGCCACATGAGTGAGAAGAGAATGTCTATTCTTAAGTCAAAAGGTAAGATTTCAGATTTGAAAAGCATAGATCTAGATTTTTTTGAGCACTGTATTTTTGTAAAATAGAAGAGGGTAAGTTTTCTCAAGACTGGGTCAACAAAGAAGAAGCACAAATTGGAGCTTGTTCACATAGATGTGTGGGGACTGGCTCAGGTTCTTTCTATTGGAGGATCACAGTACTATTTTTCTTTCATAGATGATGCTACAAGAAAGGTATGGGTCTATTGTATAAAGAAAAAATTTGATGTTTTTGGCACTTTTAAGATTTGGAAAGCTATGGTTGAGAATGAAATAGGCAGGAGATTGAAGTGCCTGAGATCTAACAATGGTGGTGAGTTCTACAGCCACAAGTTCAACTGGTATTGTTATATGAATGGAATACGCAGGCAAAGGATGGTTCCAAGGACACCTTAGCAAAATGGAGTTGCTGAAAGGATGAACAGAATAGTAATGGAGCGTGCAAGGTGTATGAGATTGCATGTTGGTTTGCCCTTAGAGTTTTGGGTAGAAGTTGTGAATACTGCAATGTACCTGATTAATAGAGGACCCTCTACAACTCTGGATGGTGGAATTATAGAAGAGGCATGGATAGGTAAAAAGGTAGATCTCTCATTTCTAAAAGTTTTTGGTTGTGAAGCCTTTGTGTACGTTGATAAGGAAAATAGAAAGAAGCTGGATGCTAAGTCTATGAGGTGCACATTTATTGGCTATGGCTCTGATGATTTCAGATTCAGGTTTTGGAATTTAGGAACTAACAAGATAATTAGGAGCTGTGATGTTGTTTTCAATAAAAAAGTGATGTATAGTGATCAACTCAAGAAGCTGAATCAATCTAGGCAGAGCAATGGAGAATTGGATGAGGTGACGATCCAAAATGAGCTCACAGGAAAAATTAATCACAGATAGGAAAACATAGAGACTGACATTGGTCAAGAAGGAACCAACATCAGCAATACAGGAATCGATGTTGTTCATACAGTGACCGACATCGATCAGATAGGAACCGACGTCGGTCAGGCAGAACCGATGTCAGCCAGTAACAGGCCTAGAGGTGACTGAGGTCAGTCACTGTCAAAGAATTTGGGTAGACAACATGTTGTGAATGAGTCTCAGACACCCATCAGGAGGTCAAAAAGGGTAAGTAAACCTCCAATTTGATATTCCCCTTCATTATTCTATTTATTGCTTACTAATGGTGGAGAACCAGAGAGTTTTGATGAAGCAATATAGGTGGAATCCAAGAATCAGTGGGAGTTAGGCATGAATGAGGAAATTGATTCCTTAAAAGAGAACCAAACATGGGATTTGGTTGAGTTGCCAGTAGGAAAGAAGACACTGAAGAACGGATGGATCTATAGATTGAAGGAAGGTGAGAATGGACAGATGAGATATAAGGCCAGATTGGTAGTGAAAGGATTTGCACAAAAACTAGGTATTGATTTTGGTGAGATTTTTTCTCCTGTAGTTAAAATGACTTCTATATGGATTGTACTATCTTTAGTTGCTATTTAGGATTTCCATCTTGAGCAGCTTGATGTTAAGATAGCGTTTCTTCATGGAGATTTAGATGAAGAAATATATATGGATCAACCAAAAGGATTTGAGGTCAAAGGTAAGGAGAAACTAGTGTGTAGATTGAAGAAAAGCTTGTATGGCCTCAAGCAAGCTCTTAGACAATGGTATCTAAGATTTGACAGGTTTATGACTGAGCATGGCTACAGTAGGTGTCAATTTGACCATTATGTGTATTTTAAGAGATTGGATAATAGTAGATATATTATCTTGTTGTTGTATGTAGATGATATGCTGGTTGCAGGATCACACATGCAGGATATCTCTGAGCTTAAGGTGAAATTAGCTCACACATTTGCCATGAAGGATTTGGGAGCAGTAAAGAAAATCCTTGGCATGAGTATTAAGAGAGACAGGAAAAATCACAGGTTGATTTTGTCTCAAGAGGATTATGTGAACAAGGTGTTGGAGAGGTTTAATATGCAGGATGTAAAACTGGTAAGTACACCTATGGCTAGACATTTCAAGTTGAGTAAAGAAAAATGTCCTAATTCACATGATGAGGTAGAGTACATGAGTAGAGTTCCATATGCTTCCACAGTAGGGAGTTTAATGTATGCAATGGTATGTACTAGACCGGATATTGCCCAAGCAGTGGGAGTTGTAAGTATATGGCCAATCCAGGGAAGGAGCACTGGAAAGCAGTTCAGTGGATCCTTAGATATATGAGAGGGACCAGCAGTAGGAATTTTTGCTATGGAGGTTTAGATACTTTTCTACATGGTTATGTAGATTCAGATATGGCAGGTGATTTGGATGGCAGAAGGAGCACCACAGGATATGTTTTCACTGTTGGTGAAACGGTGGTTAGCTAGATATCAAAGTTGCAGAAGGTTGTTGCCTTGTCAACTAGAGAAGCAAAATATATTACAGTCATAGAGGCTAGCAAAGAGATGATATGGATGGCATGGTTCATGGAAGAGCTTAGAAAGGAGCAAGAGAGTTGCAGACTATACAGTGATAGTCAGAGTGCAATTCATTTGGCTAAGAATTTAGTTTTTCATTCAAGAACAAAGCATATACAGCTTAGGTACCACTTCATTAGATAGGTATTGGAGGATGGTGAGTTGAAGCTAGAGAAGATCCATACAGATAAGAACCCTGCTGATATGTTAACCAAGCCGATAACAAAGGAGAAGTTGAATCTTAATTCAAATTTTATTGGCTTTATGATTGAATTTAAAGATGGAGGAGCTAGAAGATGTTGTTGTATAGGTACTAGTGCAGCTATTTATCTCCAAGTTGGATATTAATAAGGTGTGGAGCTAAAAGCTTCACCAAATGAGTATTTTGCAGGTTGCAGGATTTACACAGTCACCGGCATCGGTCAGGAGCGACCAACGTCGGTCAGGAGTCGACTGGGAGATGTTGGCATCAATTATGTTTGGCCAATGTTGGTTAGGTGCAGACAAGTAGGGACCGACATCAGTCACCTATGCATCCAAAATGCTATTTTCGTGGATAGAACATAATGTTTGCATGGTAGGATTAAGTGTTAGTCTTAAGTCCTCATCTCTATCTTTAGTAAGACTATTTAGAGCCCTTGATTAGGAGGTGCATCTAATAGCTGTAATTATATGCTCATGTTTCCTAATATTATATATAGGATTAGATCTTCTTAGCTTATTGAATTGAATAGTACAAAATTATATGTGTATCAATCCAGGTTGTTGGAATTGATTGTAATTGAGAGAGAGAGAGAGCTCTTGATGGAAAGAGATTTGTACATCTGAGAGAGGTGTGGAAGAAAAGAAGTTTCTTCAATTGTATTCCTTCTGTAAAGATTTTAATACAAGTTTTCGAGGTGGTTTCTTGTATCTCTTATTCTTTGCTATTTCTGATTCTAGTTACTTATCTTTCTGGTTTAATTTTGCATTTTGTTGCTTTCATATAGTAATCAACATTGTTGGTTGATCCCCAACAACTTTAAGAAGGATCTAATGGGTATCAATGTTTAAATTTGTTGACCTTAGCATTAAATCATTGTGGTGGATTTAGGTTGAAAAAGGGTCTAAGATAAATGAATATTTCGAAGGCATATCAATTCAAATAAATTTGATGACAAGATAAACAAACCTAATTGTTCTACACAGGGCTATGTATAGAGATGGTGAATATAGAGGTTGTGAAATGATTTTAAAATGTTATGTAAGACTTGAAATAAATTAAGAGGAGGACTCTAATGAGTATTATTCACTTTTAGGTGGTTAATGACCTAGTTGAATAAAGTCACATTGTATGGACTTAACATCCTAATCACCAAAATGGTAACTTTCATTTTTATACATGTAGTCAAGTAAGAAAGAGGGCACATGATGTTGGATATAAGGTTTAAAGTTATACAAAAAGGTGAATTAAAACTTGTATAAAATGATAATTATCCCTCAAATATGTTTGACTATCATGGGTGTCATAATGGATTGAGAAATACTAAAATCAAACTACATCCTCAGACAATCACCTACAACCATCTATTTAGAAGAATGTCTTGGATAGTGATGTTGGTGGAGTTTAGAGTTTTAGGGCATTGAGAAGGGTCTTAATATATTAAAAAAACATGATAGATCCATTGTGATATTTATAGAGTGATAAGAGGACATGAAACCCTTATAACACAATCAGTACCTCTCTTCCAATTGAAACCTATAGAGATTTAAGAAGGAAGACTTAAACTTGGTAGGTTGTGAAGTCACAAGTGGCTTAAAAGAGTGCATTATGAAGTGGATATAAATTCTCATAAACATGAAATAGAGTCTTTTATGACCAATTTTTGAAGGTGAAAGTCCTACAAGTAAAGAATACACTCAAACTACCAACAAGCCACCTACAAGCTTGTTGATGGGATTAGTCTAGCATCAAACCTAAGTAAGAGGATAGAATACATGTAAATTTTTATAACCAAGAAAATTTTATGTTAAAATTTATTGAGACCATTTTATAGCAAAGAGATCTAATCAAGGAGTAGAGGAAATGGCCAAATAGGGGTCTCTCAAATTATGCATACACACAGTCCTTGCTACAAGTTTAGGCACCTAGCCAAGAGGAATTTTTTTGAAAGGTTTTGAGGCATATTTTAGGTATAAGAGGATGGTTCCATGATTATTATACAAATCCAAGTATCCCTCAAACTTAAAAATAAAGACATGTTGACAAACTCTGATCTAGGCTTAATTGCATACATAGGCCTAATACATATACAAGACTATATAGGAAGCCAAATGAGAGGTGTATTTTTGAAGTAAGTAGAAGACCTTAAAAACCATTAGTAAATTATGATAATTCTACATGAGCATTAGATGAAACTTGAAACCTCCAACTGTGGGAGAAAAAATTATCAGTGAGGGTATTTTTTTATGTTGGCCTAAGAACTGTAAGCATCAACTAGTGTGGTTTATAACAAGGTTGAGGAGGAAATGTGACGTGAATATCATGTTAATAGGTTATAGGGGATGTCATGGAAATATTGAGGTCACTAAAAACTCAAATTCAAACTCAAAATATGCACTTACATGCCTCAATCCTTATTAGATCTCATAAAATGCTTACTAGTAGCCTGAGAGGTTACCTTTCTTTTCTTGGTATTGTAAAAAGGAGTTACATGGGACCATGGGATCCTAATTATAGTTATATACCCTAGTTTACTTTAAATTTATTGAATTTTTTTGTGGAATTATGCCCCAATCTTTGTGAACTATTGTTAAGACCTTAAGACACTTTTAGGTTGCTTATAAGAGCCAAAATGATCTAATTAGAGATAAATGGATTTATATGCCTCTAGATTTATTGGATGAATTATAAAATAGCATTAATCATGTCTAAGACTCCCCTAATCATCACCCCATTCCCCTAGTTTGTACTTGTAAGTATGGAACTGTATCTAATAAACCCAAAAAATATTTTTATCTACTTAGGAGGTTCATACAAGGTGTCAAAATTTCAAAATTGACATGGAGAATGGGGAGGATGTCCTTGAACTAAATCACATTTTTATTTTGGGTTTCAAATGTTTGGGAAGTTTGAGGAGTCAAATTTTAGTCTCTAGGTAGGGAGGCCTAATTGAGAACTAGTTAGGAGAGAAAAATAGCAAAAAAGTACACCTCCACTCACTTTCTAATCTTAAAAATTTACATGGATATGTAAGGCTATACTAGGTCCTATAATATTCCTTCATATTATTATTATTATTATTTATATAACTCTCTACATAAGTATTTTTTCATGATTTTAGGGATATAGGGAATGAGGCCTAATTAGAGCTTTTGCTAGAGAATGAATTCTTGGGGTTAGTTTGAGACCTTAAAATGAATTGGTGTAGTTCCAATATGATTTTAATAAGCCATACATGAAGATAATATGAATTCAAATTTTTACACTTTTATGCAAGATTGACCTAAGGAGATGAAGAGTCTTCTAGACACCTAATAAGAAAAAAAATTGATGTGTCAAAGATAACCTAAGGAGATCAATTGAGAGGTGCTAAGAGCAGATAAAATATATAACTCAACATAATATAACCATAAATAATGATCCATACATATATTCTATTCCATCTATTTTACTCCTTATTTTCTCTTCTACACAGTACATACACGTCTCACCCAATCTTACATATTCCTTTGCATGAAGTTGGCTGACAACCTTTCACATAATTCCCATGTCATCTCATAGAATTTCATGTAGTGGTCACCTTATATCACAACTTCCCACCTCGCATTTCCATAGCTCTTAGCACCATGCCAATTCTTACACCTACTCATCAACTTTCACACCCTCGCATGCCTTGTAACATCATGTTGACTTCTACTCCTACTTGTTGACTCCCATGTCATTCATAGCTTGTATATCCATGTACATTAATATTTCATGCCTTTTATTCTCAATAATATTCAACTTATTAGGTTTTATAACACGTCTACGTGTCAACTCACCCTATCCACATGCTCTAAGAGGTTCCTTAACTATCCAATTTGGAAGATGAACCATCATAACCATTTTCTTGGTAACTGACAAAAGTTGTAATTGGTCTTGTATTATACTTGTATAAATATGAAATATATGCATCTAGTAAATAGGTCAATGATTTTTACATAGTCATAACGTAAATAGCATGCTCTACATATTTACTCTCTAATACATGCACTATAGCACATTGTATCAATTTTCCCTATTCACCATTAATGAATTGAAGTTGCATTTCCTACAAATAGTACTTATACTCCATTGAATGTGTTTGGTTACTTATATCTAAATTAGCTTTACTCATTCACTCTGTACAACCAAACTTGATTATCTCCCATGCACTTGATCTTTGGCCTTATGGCATTAATCATTATTGGTTTTAGAACAGAAAGCTCTATCCTATTTCTATGTCTATAAACACATGAGTGTAACTTGAGAAGATAGGTTTGTTAATCAATTATATTTCAAAATAATTTAAATAATTTTATAACAAAATTAATATGGTTAGTATGTAAAAATAACCTGAATTAGCATTAGAAGTTTAGAATCTCATTGCTGACACTCTAAAGATATAATGCACCACATTTTTTGGCCAATTGTATGACTTGTTGGCATAGTTCAACCCGACATCTTTCAATCCACCTCCATAGTTTTCTCAATAGTGGTTTTAGTAATAGAACCCCTTCAAAGTATAATTCAATCTCAACATCCCTTTGTTAGAAGCTAATATCAATGTTAAGGCATTAGATGCCTAGATTCAAAAAATCAAGGTGTACTTCTCAGTAAATCACTTTACTAAGTTTGAGAATATCACCTTCATAGTGATGAATATGTCCATTCTAGTGGCTCAATTTTAGGAGGTTTTTAGTGCATAATGTGCATAAGAGTGCATTCCAATCAAATCTTAGAAGACTTGTGTTGATGTTTTGAAGGAGGAATACTACCCTCTACACCACCTTGAGGATGAATTCATCAATTTATAACAATTAGGCCAATGCAAAGACTAGTCCATGGAAGAATACACCAACATATTCCATGACTAATTTACATGCCTAAGTGAGAACCTAGATAAGTCATGTAAGGTGTTGAAGTACATTGGCAGGCTCTCACCTTACATCCATGAAAATATGGAGTTCTTGACTTATGACATGTTGGGGAAAGCATATTGAAATGTTACCAAAATCAAATCCAAGGCAAGGATGAAGTAGAATGCCCCCTATTCATCTAATGTAGTTCATAATGTCTTGCATATGCACAACTCCACATTGAAAATTTATATACAAAAGTAACAACAACACACTTCTCACAAAGAAGAGAAACACTAAAAGGCTACTTAATAATCAAAGGCCCCAGCATCTTCTACTTTAGATAAATGCAAAAACAAGTCTAGTGATAAGTTGTACCATCACCATTTATCATCCACCCATAATGATTCTAAATATTGTGCATAACAATATTTACTCATGTAATCTACATTAAGACCCATATTGATGGATGACATTGATCTATATGTCTCTTTTTTTAGCACTAGCACCACTATGATCGACATCTCCAAGGAGTACAAATGCCTCTTCCACACCAATTTCTAGGTGAAGGGTCAACCTCTTCACATCATCATCGATAGTGGTAGCTATGAAAACATCATTATGCAATCCATGGCTCAATGCCTTGGTCTTTCCACTACTACACACTCTAATTCATACTCTTTAAGGTGGTTGTAGTAGGGGAAAAATATATAGGTCTAGAGCAAATGCATTTTTTAATACAAATTCAATCCTATGGAAGACAACATTAATTTTGACATCATACCTTTGGAGGGTTATGACATCCTATGGGGAAGACTATATTTGTATGACCATGAAACTACATATTAATCCAAGCCACAACATTGGACTATTCATGTGAAAGATCATTTGTACAACCTCTTTGATTCAACACCCATGACCAAACTCACCTTGGTCTCTACTAAGTAGTGTCACAAGCTCATATCATATGTGTAGAAGTTTTATTT
Source organism: Torreya grandis (assembly GCA_037957365.1). Classification (NCBI taxonomy): domain Eukaryota; kingdom Viridiplantae; phylum Streptophyta; class Pinopsida; order Cupressales; family Taxaceae; genus Torreya; species Torreya grandis. Next base: position 56,717 of record JARHVA010002677.1, read on the forward strand.
ACTCATGGTCCACCTTGACACACCTAAACAACATAAAATGACAAACTATACCCTTAAAATGTATATCACTTGCACATAGTCATAGTAGCAACAGTGAGATAAGTTACTAGTGTAGTAAAATGAAGTCTTCATAGAACCTAAAGGCCTTCTAATATACTGCATAGTAAAACACCAAATCAATTTAGTTCTTGGATCCCCTCTTCTCATTATCCCCTTTTATCATAAATTTGTTTAGGAGATTAATAAAGTCTAGTTTTAAATACAATATCTCTTTGATCAGGGAAATATCAAGCCTAGCTCTTTGCCTTATGGGAGTCTTATAGTCCTTGAACCCAAGAAGGATGGGTCTTGGTAACTTTACATTGATTATCATGCATTTAAAAAAATCATGGTGAAGAATCAATATCCACTACCATGCATTAATGACCTCTTGGACCAACTCTAAGGTGCATAATAATTCACCAAGATAGACCTAAAGTTATGTTATCATCAATTTACATTCTATCCTAAATATGTATAGAATATAACATTCAAGACATGGGAGGGATTGTATGAATGGTTGTTCATGCCTTTTGGCCTCACCAATATGTCAACCACCTTCATGCACTTGATGGATGATCTACTCAAGCCTTTATTGAACTCCATCATTGTCTACATGGATGACACTCTCATCTTCAAAAAGACTTAGGATGAACATATTGAGCACATCTCACATGTCTTAGACACTTTACACCAATACAGGTTACAATACAACTTAATAAAGTGTACATTTGGCACCACATGAATTCAATACCTGGGATACATCAAGAAATGCCTCTGAATAATTCCTAACATTATGCACTCCTTTGGAATCCACATTGATCCATCCAACTATGCACTCAGTGTAGTACTTATGCAATATAGACATTTGGTCACATACCACTCAAAGACATTTCAAAACATGGTGCATAGGTACTCCACCTATGATAAGTAACTATATTCTATTATGCAAGACATAAATTAATAGCACCACTACATTCTCAAGAAGAAGACAGTTATTCATTCGAACCATCAACCACTTCAATTCTTGCAAACACAAAATAAGCTATATAAAATACATGCCATATAAAATGGATGACTTACCAACAACAATTTCATCTTGTGATCATGTATAATAAAGGTAAGGAAAACAAGTCCATAGACTACCTTAGTTGACCACTAATTCATGTGCTCATTATGGTGCTAGATACGTGTGGCCACAACTTCATAGATTGGGTACCTTTCTACTTAGTTGATCGAGACTTTTTAGTAAATTACACTAGCCTTGTGAAAGGTAAACAAGTGACAAAATTATACTTGTCTGAATAACTTGTTTATAAGCTAGGATAACTCTATGTTCCCACTTGTGCACCTCACCAATGACTCATCTAAGAGATGCAATATGCTAAGACCTTAGGACATTTCAGCATGACAAAGACTATATGTGCATTGTAGTCACATTTATTCTAGATGCACATGAATATTAACATTGAGATCCACATCAAATCATACATTCCTTGTTACATCACCAAGCCTATGAATAGGAATATAGGACTCTACATACCTCTACCAATTTCATCTAAACTATGGGAATCCATTAGCATGGATTTCATGATTGGACTACCTACAATGAGATAAAAACATGATGTTGTGTTCATTTAAGTGGATAAATTATCTAGGATGGCTATCATGGTCACTTTTAAAAAAGACATTGATGTAGTTGGCACCATCTTGTCTTTTGTGAACCATGTTTTGGTTCATTTTGAGATAACAACATACATCATCTTTGACCATGATCCACACTTTATGAGTCATTTTTTTCAAGCATTGTGGGATTTGATGGGTACATAATTGGATTGATCAATATTTTTTCATCCTCAAAAAGATGGGAAAACTAAATTGGTCAATTTCACACTTATTCATCCTCTATTAATGTAAAACTATGTGCATGTTCTCTCTTGGGATGACCATCTCTTGTGCATTCAACATGCTTACAACAAGGCTCTTCATACTCTACTAGCCATAATCCATTATAGACATGTATTATGTTTCAAAATTTGATGCCTCTTGACATCAACTATCCTACACCCACAAGAATTGAATCACATGCACAAGAATAGGAAGTAGACAAAGTTAAGAAGTTTCTACATCACATTTAGTCTATTCACCAAAAAATTTAGTAGATTCTCTCTCACACCCAAACAAAATACAAGGAGTACCATGATTCACATCACATACCCCATGAATTTTAAGTTGGTGATAAAGTATAGTTACAAATTTAGAAAAAGTGATTCAAAGGTCCATACTAGAAGATCAATTCTATGTGATTTGGTCCTTACACCATTCTATGCATAGCTAGTGAGAACACTTTCATGTTTGATCTACCTCAGTACTTGGGCATGCACCTTGTATTTAACATGGATATTCTTGATCTTTAAACTCTATCACTTCTTGAGATAGTAGTGACATAGCATCCTTCTAATTTATATCTTGCACTTTTATGCCCCTCAAAAAAGGCCTAGATCATTTAAGTGATAGACACATACACCAGCCATGGCACACATCAACTTTTCATAGTGGTCAAGGTTTGACAATTTGCTAATCAAGCCAAGTGGTATACTTCAAAAAAACATCAATTATAATTTATATAATTATTCACTAATTAAATGGAGACCATTTATCTCTTATAAAGGGTGAATAATCTATGTACAACTTCTATGCCATCAAGTTCACTCCTTATTTTCTCTTTTACATAGTGCAGACACATCTCATCCAATCTTGCATGCTCCTTTGCATGAAGTTGGCTAACAACATTTTGAAAAAGTATCATGCCAAATCATATAATTTCATTTATAAATCACCTCAATTCATAATTACACACCTCACCTTTTCATATATCGTAGCACCATACCAAGTCACATGCTTACTCGTCAACTTTTGTGCCCTCAAATGCCTTATAGCTCTATGTTAACTTCTACTCCTACTTGTTAACTACCACACCCTTCATAGCTCATATATCCATTCACCTTACTCTTATACACCCTGTAGTCTTAATACTCTTTGACATCTTATATTCTATATCAAATCTACGTGTCGACTCACCCTATCCATGTGCTCTAGGAGGTTCCTTAACTATCATCCAACCTAGAAGATGAACCATCAAAATTATCTTCTTGGAAAATGATAGTAGTTGTAATTTTTATTCTATTATAATTATATAGATATGTAATATATCCATCTATAAAAGAGGTTGATGCTTTCTACATAGTCATAACATAGATAACATCTTTTGCATATCTAATCTATAATACACGCATTGTAGCACAATGTACTAGTTTTCCCTATTCACCATTAATTAATAAAAGTTACATTTATTTTAAATAAGACTCATACTCAATTTAATGTGTTTAATTACTTATATTTTAATTATTTTAATCATTCACTCTACACAACCAAATTCAATCTTCCCCTATGTACTTGGTCTTGGGCCTCATGGCATGGATTAAATAAGGCCACTAGTCATTCAATAAGATAAAGTAAAGGTTAGTTTTGGAGAGTTATTCAAGGTGTCAAGAAGGAATTATAAATCATATGCCACTTAGAGAAAGGGAACATATTTAGAGGAGATACACATGGTGTTTAGGACCTATTGAATTAGTTTCATGGACTAGTTGAATTAGTTTCATAACTCATCTTTTGTTTGTAACTCTTGAGACACTTGTTATCTCTCTCTCTTATGCCCTTCTCTTCTTCTCTCTCACTTTCTCTATATATTGAGTTTAAATTGGCTAAATTTGTATCCTCCACCTAGGTATGGTGAATCCCTACCTATTTTAATCCTTTGATCAATGAAGAATAACCTAGTTTTACCTTCTCCATGGACTAGTTTTAATGTGCATGTTTGACTAGTTGATCTTACTAAATGATAGATTCACTTCCTTGACATATTATCCTTCTTAACATTCATATTTAGTTTTAAATTATTTTATAGGTCTCTTTAAGTGTTCAAATGAAATTTTTGTGGGTTTAGTGATTTGTCTTTTCACTAGTTTCATGTCATGACCTCTTGACTAGTCCTCCTAACTCAATCTTACTTCACAAACCTCTATGAGAGATAGTAATGTAGAGAGGAAAATTTGAATTAGTGTCATGTGTAGGTTAGGATCTTTTTTGAGTTTTAATTATAGATATTTGGTAGTGATTATTTCATATTTGGTGCATCACCTACATTCGAGTAGGTTTCTCTTCTTTTTCCTATCAAATGTTAGAGTAATGTTTGAGTCTAAATGATTCATCAAGGGGAGATAGCCCTTTAACCTAGAGATTTACCCCTTCAATCTAGTACCTAAAACCTTGAAGTGTTTCCATGTTACATATAATTTAAAATTATTTAACTACCTTCCAAATGGTGCAAATTTGATGCATAACAAGCCTCTTGACTTACAACTTAGAGTTTGACTTCAGTTATCTCACTTTCAACATGCATGCATATTTGAATTCTTTAATTTATAAATTTAGCCCAAAGGGGAGCATAGTGGGAGAGATATTTTATGATTCTTATTTAAATATTATCTTTCATGAAAAAAGTGACTTAAATATTAACCAAAACATCAACTCAACTTCTCTAATTTTGCATGTTTTGAATTCAACTTTTCTAAGGCTCCTTGAAGGCTTCTTATAGTTGACTTAGCTTATCTAAATTTATCACAAATGGGGAAAAATAAAGAGATAATGTCCTATTTATTTTTCATTTTATTAAACCTTCATTAAATATTCTTTCTAATTATTCATTTGATGATGACAATAATAACTCTCTATATTGGTTTTTCTTAAAAGTGTAGATCTTCTACAACTTGACAAAATTCTTGAATACATTATGAGAATAAAAATTTGATGAATTTATATTATTTTATTATGTAATAAGTTTAAATATTATTTATAAATAATCAACATGGTTTCACAGATGTTCAAATAAATTTTCAACTCCAAACACCATGTACAACTCAAAAAAATGCCATTTTATGCTCTCTTATACTCTTTTATTCTCAAGAAACCCTTATTTGGATTAGGGGGTCCAATATGAGTTCCCATGAATTACCAAAAACTCCTATTATTAAAATTATATATTTATCAATGTGTAATACTTTTAAAAGTTTGAAAATCTTAAAAATTCTCCACCAAACTCCCAAACAAAAATTCACAAAAAAAAATGTTTGCTTGTTGCCCTGAGGGTAACTTGGAGATGATTTCAATTTTATAAGATTATTTTGAATTAATTTTAATTTTTTTAGTATTAATTTATACCTTTATATTAATTTAACACACTCTCTAATCATTTTTTTCCATTGTAAGGACCTAAAACACTCATTTTTATTTCTATTTGTGAGCAAAATAATAAAAACCCTTAGTTTCCTTCATGATCAGACCAATGTTTTGGAATTTTATCTATCCCCAGGTATATTAAATACATAAAAACACTTTTAAACATCAAAATACATAAAAATATAACTCCATATCAAATTTTAAAATATTTAATTTAATAAAACTCAAAATATGCACTTTTTGGTGTTTCCTAGCTTGCATAATTTTATTTCTGAATACCTATAGGTCTAAGTTTTGTCATTTTATTGAGTTTTATGAGGGATAAATACCTCATTATTTTTTATAACCCCTATCATAATTTCAAATATTTTATGTTCTCAAACAATCTCTTAGACCTCTCAAAAATTACCTTTTCTAATTGTCTCTCTTGCTTGTTTAAAACCCTGATACATGTACATTTGTCTTTTTCTATTTTTTGCCTCAAAATTTTGATTTAGAAACATGTATTAAAGCAATTTATTTTGCATAATATATTATAAAACTTTTTTTTCAACAAAAAACTCAAAAATGTGATTATATTTCTTAAAACTCAGTCATTAAGGTTTAAGAAGGGTTTTTAAGCACCTAATATTATTAATGATTGTTAATAAAGTTTATCTACTTTAACATTTAAAAAAATCATGTAATATTTATTGAATAGGGTAAAAAAACTCCCCCTAATATATTTTTAACTAAATCTTCTTCACCTTCATGTACTGAGCATTAAAAAATTCCCTTCACTAACTTACAACTAGCTAGTTAGAGGAATAAAAGAAACCTCTGTCAAAATTTGGACTTGTGAGTTATTCTTGAGTATGGTTTTAGCATGATGGATTTTTTATTATGTTTTTTAGACCTTTTTAATTATTCACTCCATGAATGGATTCTTATTTAAATCCTTCACATAAGTAACTTTGACCAATGTTGATAAAATTATCAACACATATTTTAGTAGATGATGGCACTCTTTGGATTTATTTATAGTTAAATTTTTTATGGAATTAATTAGGTTATTATTTATCAATTCAGTTAATATATTTTCATATGGGTAATGATTATAATATGACCTGATGGTGATTTTTTTGTCATGTACCCATTTAGTAAACTCAGTTGATTAAAACATTGGCCTATTATCATAAATTGAGATAGGGGTACCAAACCTAGTTGTGATGTTTTCCTTCAAAAAATAAATTACACCAAATGCTTTATAATTATTTTTTTCCACTAATTTAGTCCACTTGGTGAAATATTCTATAGTTTTGAGGACAAACTTATGGTTGGTTGAACAATTCAGGTTAATGACATCAATAAAATTCAAACCCCACTAATAAAATGGTTTTCCTTCAATTATAGGTTGTAATGTTATTGTTATGTGCACTTATATTTTTACCAAGACTTAGAATTCATGACATGTTATCACATGGTTGTGTGTCCTTGAATATTATTGGATAATAGTGTCCCATTATAATAATCTTAAGTGTTTTGGTGTTTCTAAATGGATGATCACTACCTATCATTTGGTGTAGGTTTTTCATAATCCTGAGCTTCTTCTTGTAATACACATCTCAAGTAGATGTTTTCATAATTTATTATTATATATAATACCCTTTTTTATCATTGAGTGAGCATATTTAAGCCTTAAGTCTCTCTTTTTTCTCTATTGAGCTCTAAGGGATAAGTACCTATGAGTAAGTATTTAATGATTTTAGCATACTAGTCTCTTAGAGATACCTAGGTCTTGAGGACTTCGTCAATGGTCATGTATGGGTCATGCTTAGTCATAATATGAATGATGCCTTATCCTCTAATAATTTTATCAAGATTGATTTATATGTCAAACTATTAAAAAATTTCCATTCATTTTCCTCTATGCTCTCTTAATTCATTATGTCCCAAAGTGAACTTGATAGCAGGATTTAACATAATATCAATAGTTTTATTCCTCAATATATAATTCAAAAATTTATGTAGTGATTTGATAAGAGTAAAGATATATTTATCTATCATGGATTACATGATCTCTTATTTCTTTACATTCACTCTCGTAAATACAATAGGATGCTCAGTTTCATCCTACTATTTTGTTATTTTCAAAATAATGGAGTTTTATTCCTAGTTAAATAAATAGGTGTAAGCAAAGTAAATCAGTAAATAATATGCAATAATTAAGATACTAATTTATGTAAATATATTTTTATTTTTTCCTTTTCTAAATTTAGTAATAAATAAGATAAATCTAACTTATCTTATTTCAAATGATCCAAACTGAGACATGGTTTGATACGGGAGGAGCAGGATTGGGAAACTATCAAAAATTGGATCCTAATGTTTGTTTCTAGATTGAACAAGAGCATCAAAAGTGGGATAACTTATTATTCATCATTATAGTCTTTTTCCAATGCTGTTATCTAGATGGTCTGATCTTTCTATGTTTTATTTGGTAGGCTTGTGTTATCTTGTCAGTGAAATATCAAAGCCTAGAAGCCTACAAAGCTCACTATACACCTAATTTTAATCTTCAAATCCCTAAGAGATATTTATTCTTGAAATTCAATAAAAACTTTAGAAATATATAGAATGGGTTAGTGTGTAAAGGATATGTTGGACGTACTTCACACCTTGTGTGTGGGCACACTACCTACATATTAATACTCTAAAGAGGGATCAAGCTAATGTAGTTATTATATTGAATTACTTGGTACAATTGTGTATAATAAATGTAACTAGATGAAAAAAATATATGTACTTAGAATGTCTAGAGACTGGTGAAAAGGTTTTGAATAATCTTGAAATGATCTTAGAAAGCCATATGCAGAGAATAAGGAAGAATTCTTGAGTGTACTTTCTTATATTATTGCTTCTCACTTATAATGAGTGTCAACCCTTCTAAATGGACTTTGAATGGCCTTTTATAGTGGAATTAATGATCATGGTTTAAATGAATTCATGTTAGGCTAACAAGAAAAAGGATAAGGATCTGAAAGAATCTGACTGTTAAGACCAATTTTGTGCTTGGATAACAACACCAAAATTAGGACACCTTGGGTTTTAATGCTCCTATCTAAGTTAGATGTTATTTTCCAAAGGGAATGAGACTTGGGGGATGGATCTAGACCTCAAATAGCTTCTTGGGTCTATAAGAGTTAAGTCTTAAATATTGTGGATGACTAGTAATCAGTAAAAGAATAGCCTAGAAGGATTGTGTAAGCAAGTAGGAAGACCTATGGATTGGGTGTCATTAGTCATGCTTAAGTCATCCAATTTTTCATTTTATATGACTAGATTTTCCCCCCTTGTATTCTAGTGATGCAGTAAAGTGAAATACTTGGATAAAGGAAAGTAAAAATCATACTTGAACTTACCTATAAGGGAGAAGCTCATGAAGTTGTGTGATGCTAGATGTGCATAGAGAAATAACACTATGAAGTGTGAATCTGTAATAAAAATATAAAAGTAAATCAATTCTTACTAGATACGCTATATCTTAATTAAGAACATACAAAATCTAAGTAAGAAGAAGAGAAAGAATGAACACACCTCATCGAGTATGTAAACCAATATAAAACATGTTGTGATGTTGGATTATGTTGGATAATGTTGGGTATGTGTTGAATAAAGAGTAATATCATGAACAAAGCTAAGTGTTTAATTCTTTAGAAGTGGCTTTAGAATATAAAAGGAGGCCATTTTGTTCCATCATCACCAACTGAGTAAAGATAATGAATCATGTGTGTGTTAATTGATGTCTGGACTATGTGTCCAATCCTCTAAATAGGTACCTCAAGAATACAAAGGTTGGCCTTTTGGCTCCATCATTGTCTCATGAAGTGAAGATATGAAGTGATACTGGTATATAATAGATGTCATATTATATGGCTCATAGAGCTCATGTATGTTCTATAAATATGATAATGTGGTGTGGATAGACTGAATGTATGCTAGAAACTAGGCCACTCTTGTCCATTTTGAAAGATGGAGGTTAGGTTTGTATGAAATCCACTCCAAAACTAATGTACTAGGCTTATGTGAAAGCCAACTTAGGAACTTGAATACTTGAAAAGTTAAACTTGTATTTTTTTTAACTTGAAAGTGATGCCAAACACCTACAAATGGAGTAAGGCATGCAACTACTGAGAATGCCTAGATAATAAACTTAACTCAAAAATAAAAGAAGACCAATGTGCTATGCATATTTCCCCCAATCACTAGTGTCTAGAACATAGATTTTGAATTATAAGTTATGTCAACTTCCTAATCTAAAACTAAGAGTGATAATTATCATGCTACACATAATAACCCCCTATATCTAGATTCTCTAAAAAAATTGTATTGAACTACTGATTCTAACTAATCTAGATGTACAAAAACTATATCTGAACTAAATTTTTTGCCTATTTATGTAAAACCTAAGTGTTTTTTTGCTTGGATAGGAGTGATAAAATGAGAATACCCCTATGTTTTGTGCTACTATCTATTTCTAATATTGTTGTCATGTGTTAAAACTGGTTGTTGATCTAGAACTATCACTATTTTTTGCTTTGTTCTGACTAGTTTGACCTCTAAATTTTGAAGTAGATGATGTAAATGTTGCTATTTTAACTACTAAGATATTTGATATCTATGATAATACCCTTGTTTATTTCCCACTCTTTTGAAGGTAGGAATGATTGAACCTAAAATGACTACCCTCAAAAGAAAAGAGTCTTAAAAGTGTGTTATACTGCATAGATACATGATATAGCAATGTTTGATAAGATATCTTTAGATATAGAAATGTTTGTATTAAGAGATTTGTTACATCAACAAGGGTATGCCTAAATATATATAACAATGTAAAATCCTATGAAAAGTACTAAATTAGAACTATAAATGTTAGATGTTAGTTATTAGTTGTTAGTTATTAATTATTAGTTGGAGGGATAGAGCATGATGTCTATCATGGCATCTAAAAAAGCAATGGAAATGCATGATGTGGATCATGGCATTACACACATTGAGAAGAAAACAATCAATCAGTCAAGCAAGAAAGAATCAAGAAGTATATAGGGATGACCAAGGGTCCATAGAAATAAGGGACATGGGCACATGTGACTCAAATTGGAAATCAAGCATAGAAATCATGTTCAAATGCCACATACACATACAAGTGAAATAGGCAAATTTGGAATAGGGGCCATAGGCACATAGAAGAGTAAAATAAAATTAAATTTTTAAATGTCCTAAGACACACACATGAATAGAAATAAAGGACATCGGTAAATATCCTGAGGCAAAAATAAGTGATAAGCAGGAACTAGAAATTTCATCACACAAGTTATGCTAAGAAAGAGAGGAAAATATGTAATAATTGGAAAGGTAGAATAACATCTAACTAATCAAATAAAATATTAAAGTATGAAATACATGTGTAGTAAAATACTAGGTATATGCTAATACATACATAAATACTAGATACTAGTGAAATGTTGATATAGTAATTTATGTAATCTAGAAAGGAATGTACATCAACATGATAACTCAGAGTGTGTAGTGTAGGAATGACATAACTTGGATGGTGTAGACATGTATAATATTCCCCCATTGGGTATGTATATCAATGTGTGTCTCGAATGTAGAAATAGGAATGCCCCCTCAATGGGTAGTGAAGCAATCAAGTAGCTAGATGTCACTGCACACACTTAAAAGATATCAAGTGAAGCATGGTAATGAATAAAAATTGGCATACAATAGCATGAAATATCAAATGTAATTCATAGCATGATATTAGTAATGAAAATCATGGATGATGCATATAATCAAAATGTTTTTGGTATTTTTGTCATATTTGAATGTTTTTGTATTTTGAGTATTTTGTATTAGTTTTGCATTTTGATATAAGCTATATACATGAGAAACTAGGAAGAAATGATACTAACCAATGAGTCGCATGGTATATTCCCTATCATAGTGTCTTGTATCATGGTGGCTCATTTAAAACCAATCATAGTGGTTTGCTATGTGAAATAGGTCTTAGAAAACTTATTTGTAGTAAATATTTCTCTAAATTGGTACTGTATGATGTGTATGACTAAGAAATAGATTGAAATGGAGCTAAAAGTGTGTCATTATCCATGCTTAAGTTATCTAATTTCACATTTTATATGACTACACCTACTTATATATAATAACAAAATTGATTGTGTGCTTTGAAGCAAATAAATACAATAATTTTTTGTTTAATTCTAGGATTATCAACATTAGGACCTGAGATATGGCATCCTTGATATCTTGGAAAGACTTTCAAGATTTTGGTCTCCAATCTAACTTGAAATATTACTTGAGAATTTTATTTATAGGCCTAACAATTTCTATAAAACTAAAGATAAACTTCCTTACAAAATTGATCTTTTTGATTAAGGACTTGAGCTTTTTCTTATTTTTTGGGAATGCAATCTTTAAAATTCCTTGAACTCTATCTAGATCAAAGGTGATCCCTTGGTGATGATGTTCCCTAATAATTTACCTTTGTTAACATTGAATATGTTATTTTAAGGGTTGAGTAAGATGTCAAACCTTCTACATATTTTAAAAATAAATTATAGATGGCTTATGTGATCAGTTCTATTCTTTGAGAATATAGTGAGGTCATCCATATAAATGATTATGTATTTACTTATCATCGCTTGAAATACATGATCTATAGCTCACTAAAAGTTAGTTCTTACAATATCAAGGTAAAAGGTATCCTCTTGTATGTATAAGTAACCCACTTTGTGGTAAATTTAGTCTTCATCCTATCTTCAAATTCTACCAACACCTAGTTATAACCTGAGAATCCATCTAAGAAGGACATCATTCCAAAACCACTCACTTCCTAGATCAGCTCATCCATAAAAGGAAAAGGGTAGTTATATTTTTCAAAAGTCTTATTAAGGTTTTTAAAGTCAATATGCAATTTAATTTCCCCATTATTTTTCCTAATTAGAACCAAATTGGTAACCCAAGTTGAATCCCTGATAGGGAACATTATCTTAACACTTAATAATTTTTTAACTTTGTTCTAGATAAGGGGTTCTAATATGGGATTAAATGGATTTTATCTTTGCCTAAATAAATTATTGTTTGACTTTAGCAGGATCATATGGGTGATAAATATTAGATTAAAAAAATTTAAGTCTTTATAATTCCATGCAATTACATCCTTATACTAGATGATCAAATCTCTCACCTTTTATTTTTCTTTTGGAGTACAATTGAGACCAATATTAACATAGCATAGATCACTCTCATGCCTTAAGTTTTCCTTTTTAAACTTATATCCATAAAAAAATTTATGCCTTTGATGTTGGCCTTAGGTATCCATATCAAATTCTCTCTCTAAGGAAACCATTCCTAGAGGAAGATAGTCTTCCTTGAGTTGAACGACTTCTTCTCTCAATTCCTCCTAACATAAATAACCAAACTCTTTATCATCAACAATTTGGGATTCAAATTGTCTTGAATTGGTAAAAAATTGTATAATGTATTAACCATCATCAAAAACTTGGAAATTTTTTACATTTTCAAGAATATATGGACAAGTAACAATATCTATATAAAACCTTTGCACTTTGGATTCTTGTAATGGTGCCAAATTAGTAGTTGAAATGGCCAGTGAATTAGTAGCCTAGTTCATTTATATAGTAAAAACCATTATGTTAAATGCCTAAAATTATTAAATCCAATCATAGGACCTATGTTTTAACCTCTTAAGATAAAAAAATTTCCACTGGTATTTATTCTTGACCTAATTAATCACCAATTTTGAATCTCCATGTATTAACAACTACTTGACATTATTCTTAAGAGTAAAATATAACCCCAAAATAAGTGCCTCATACTTTCCTTTATTATTTGTATAAAGACATTAGAATCTATACATTTATAATCACTTATTACTTTTTGGGTCATTCAATTTGACATGAACCCCTGATCCTTATTTACATTTGGTACCATCAAGATGGAGAGTCCATAATTGGGAAGGTACATGAAATTCTTGGTCCTCCCAAGAATAAGATATTTTTAACTAACCTCTTCATTCTTGGAATTGTATTCCATGATGGTATGTTTCATCCTAGTCTTTGAATTAATTTAAATTTGATTTGGTATTCCTCTCCATGGAAACCATATGTGCAAGAAGTTTGTCACCACACATATGTTTAGTATTTTTTATCAATCCCTACTTAGTAGTAATCCATATCCTTATAGTAAATCTACCAAGAGTATATATATAGTCATATGCATACATGGCTCAAATGTAACCTAAATATGTGTGTTATTCAATTATCCAACCACATGCACTATTATCTTATCTAACTATGAAGTTTTCCTCTTGAATGGATTTGGAGTTAATCCAAGCTTTTAATAAATGGGTGTTAGCATTAAAGTAACTAAAAATCATGAATCAACTACGCGGTTGTGTATACTCTTACCAAAAATTATTATAGTCAATAAAATTGGAAAAACCTATGGCTTAATTTTGTATATGACATTTGTATGAGTGGATTTTGTCTTATCTATAGTAGATTTCCCTATCATAGATTTACACAAGAGTTATTTTTATTCTATAACTTGAGACAACTCATGGAAGGTTATGTTTTAATTTATATTCTTCATGTCTTCAATGATGTTGTATCCTTATTTACCCTATATTTCCACATTCATGGGTTAATCATTCCCTTCTGGGGGAGTGGATTGTTATCAGCCTTCAAATTTAGGGGGATAGTCATGTTGTTTGGAGGAGTAGACATGGTGAATATATGTTTGTTCCTCAAATTGTAGTTACCTCTCTAGAACTAATAGAAACTATGGACCTCATCTAGATTATTCTTTAGTGCATTATCATCTTCATTTGCGAAGGGATACTCATGATTTCTAAATACCATAGTTATGCTTGAGGAACTGGGAGTATGGGGTGACTCTGGTGGATTATTCACTAAATCCTACCTCACCATTATTCTTTAAAATGTTCCATAGAACTCATCACAATTGAGCTCACCATGATGTGATGTGTTATGAACCCTACACCAATTAAGCAAGGCTGTCTCTATTATGTTGATCTTTGGTAGCCTATTAACTTGATGTTGTTCTCTATTAGTTGTAAGCTTGTTGAAAGGCTTGTTATATCTTGGAAACTTGAAATTTTTATTATTGGTCTGTCTTGTGGCATTGCCCATCCTATTTTTCATGTTTTCAAAGTCATTACTCAAATTCTAGACTATTTTAATTATAGAATCCAATTGTGCCTTAGTAGAATCTTTACCATAAATAACTATAGTATTGGTTGGGATCGAATGTTAAATATGTTGATGATTTTTCATCTATACATGATTTTTTGAGAATCCATAATTTTAATTTGGTATCAACTATGTTAGAGGAGGCAATGCATACAATTGATTTTGACTATACATAAGAACATTATGATTCACATGAGGAACTAAATTTAAAGATAGAAAACCAACATTGAGGCTAAAAACTCCTCATACCTGAGGATTGAACTGCATATCAATGTTAATAGCCTCTTCATATGATAAAGCTAAAGTGTTTAGAATAGTAAAACTTGATAGAAAGTTGTAGTGATTGGATCAAAAGCATTATTATACATTTCCAATGTTAAAGCCTCTGGTGGCTTATATGTGTTATTCACCCAAGTGTACATCTTTTGGAACCTTACATTGAAATTACATATTAGTTCATTAATATCCCTCTTCATATTATTTAAGTACTAGCATACAAGACTTGGGTTGGTAACCTACCTGAATTCAGTAACAAAAGTGCTTTGACAGTTATCCCATGAAGTAATTGAACCCTCTTGTAAGTCAACGTACAAATTATAAGTAGTATCATGAAATTTAAATGGAAAAATCCTATATACAAGATATTCATCAATAAGATTCATCAATATCAAGGTTTCCTTAAAAGACTTGATATGTTATTTAGTTGTTCCTTCTCCCACAAGAGAGAAATAAGGTAGGTATTTCTTTAGATTTCTTGGCAGATTATGTACATCACCTAGAACACTATAGTAAAATTAGTTAACTAAGTACAATAAATAAGTTTATTATCATGATAATCTATTCTTACTAGAGAAGATGTTCTCATTGGGAATGAACTCTCATTGGATAAGGTGTTCTAGTTCAAAATATTATGGGGACACTTGGTTCAAATCTAGGCCTTCGCTAGGTTGACAATGGAAAAATCAAAATACGTATTTGGGCCCTAAACTTGGTTACTCTCTTGAGTTACTCTGGTATGATTCAAATGTGTATGTTAACCCATTTTATGGATAAACACAAATAACATGCCCTCCTTTTAGAGACAAAAAATGGGTGTTGATGTGATTTTTATTCACACTAAGCCCTAAATGAAGTATCCTATAATGTTTTAGGATCTCAATAGGTGTGAAATTCACTCTAGGGCACAAGTTACAGGTATGGGTTAAAACAATTAGGTGGTAAAATAGTCATTTTGAGCATGTATGTTGTTAACCAAGTGTGTGGGTGAGTGAAATCTATAAGAAATCAAAACCTATTTGAGTTGGATGGATGGAAGTTTAAGCTAATGTGGGTAAATCTTAAAATAAACTCTAAAAATGGGAAGGTAGAGCATAAAATAAATATTTATGATCACAAGAAGGATTAATTAAAATTTTGTCTCATTCATAGACAAGTGTCTTGAAACTAATGTTTACATCTAATAGTTGTTACTCACATGCATACAAACACAGTGAGGGAGTCTAAAGGTAAATGATATAGTAAAATTTAAAATCTCAACTAAAGTTTGATCTTTTTTAGAGTAGATATTAGACATATTTATAAAATAATATTATAGCTTGAATCATAGTCTAAGTATCTAAGGTTGATAGTGCTCACTCTTAAGAGAGCAATATTACAAAAGAAACTTAGAGAAATGAAACAATCAACATTATTTCATAAAATTTTTTAAAAAAAAATCCAATCATAAAATAGATATTTCACATCTTATATCATCATACATTACTAATAACAACAAGGAATTATATGTAGCATTTTCACAATTTAAATTATTGAATCGATCAATAGGAAAATAGACACATTTAATCACATATAATTAGAGCATAAAAGCATTCACATAGTTATGTGCCAATCAAAAAAATGTCTTCCTATATTGATAAAATTCCCACCCATGGAATGAGATAATTACAAGTATAAATAGATTTGGGTATTGGTTTCCTCATCCTCTAAATCCATATGAAGTACCTGATTTACATGCTAGTAATTAGATTGAAAGTTCTACTTGGACGTAGACTTTTCATATACAATTAAATATAGAAAAAAAATGTGTCTTCAAAGTACAATGTGTGCATGTTTTAAGACTCTATAGTTAACTCTTACATGCATTCAAAAAGTAGAAATAAAATTTAGTTACATTCATCAATTTACATAAAAATACATATAATATAAATTAAAAATACTAAGGTTTAGTCTTTGTCAAGGCCTACTTGGTTGGTGGATTAACACTTGAAGTAGTTGGTGAAACTGAAGTAACAATAAGAGTTGAACTAGAAGTTCTAGACATGGCCTATTTCTTCTGTTTCAAATCTTGATAATTCTTGTATGCGACATCATATTGAAATATGATTATATCCATGTTCAAAAGAGACATCTTATTCAACCTAGTGACTTTCATCAATAGGCATACATGTTATACCTTCATAGTTATTAATTCCACCCAAAAAATTTCCACTTAAATCACCTTCTTTCTATCAAAACCAATTCCCTACATGATTTCCTCAAAAATGCACCCTTGAAGACTTTGTTTGAAATTTGTAGATGTTTGATAGAGTAACTTGTCAAATTTGTCCCTATCCATTATCTTCCTTGAAGTGTCCCTAGCTTGAGACAAATTTAATTCTTCTAAAATTTGTATAATTTATTTATCGTACTTATCCAACTTTGAGATCAAGGCTTGTGCACTTAACACCTAATTTATAGCTTCCTATGTTCTAATGACCACAAAATGGATAACATTGGTTGTTTCAAATGGTGCCATCAGGTCCATATGGTCCAAGGCTCTATTGGTTGTATATGGCACAAGGAAGGTCATTTTATTTTCATCCTCTTTCAAATAGTTAAATAATTTGTATGTCTCGACTAAATAGGGAGACAATTATATTTTCATTGAATTAATGGTGTCAAGAATATTGTATAGCCTAAGGGTTGCATTCTAGACATCATCCTCAATCTCTAAGGTAACATGTATGATTTTTAATTATTCCCACACTTGATTTAGTTCTTTTTTTAAATCATATATGGATTACTCAATTCTCCTATGTAATTCCATTAAAGCCTTTGTGTGGGTTCTGAAATAATCTGCAAAATCCTCATTATAAGGATACTCTCCAATTCTTTAATTTTTTCTCTTAGACAACAATAAAACATCTTTCTTCTCTTAAAGTATTAGACCCATGATAAAATCATCTTATAATTTTATATTTATAACCTTATGTATATTCTTTATTGACTTATCAAAAATAGAACTTATTATGGGTAGCTCTATGATAACCAAATTGGACCTCTGAAAATCTTAGAATTTTAGGCCTTCCACCCACTATGGAATCACCAATTGTCTAGGGTCAATAGATTGGGTGTCTTGGGTAAAATATATTGAAAAAACATCTTGTGACGACAACACTAGTGCCTCCACATGTATTGGATTTGGTGAATATGTAAAAATGATTTTATGCTAGTCCATATTACAAAACTAAGGCATGGGATGCATAGTATATGTGATCATCCTACCAAATCTTATGAATGATATAATTGAAGTATTGTGAGTGGTATTATAATGTGGTATTGGTAGACCCAAATTACTAGAATGGATATACAATTTTGAACATGTAATTTACTCCCATAGTTTCCTTGAAATGAACCTTCTTGGCTCTAGGATCCCTTGATGAAACATGAGGAGTAGAAGTATGACTCATAATAGTTGGAATTAGCAACAAGTTGGAATAACACATAAATTCCATCTAGATAATATTGGAAATGATTAATAAAATTACCTATAAGAAGTGAATAAATAATAGGAGCAATAGGAATAGTATAGGTAATAGGAACTAAAAAAAAATAAGTTCTATAGAAATAATAGAACTTGAAGAAGGTGAAGTAGTAATGGAAATAGTAGTAATGACATAACTTGATTTGTAATCCTCTATTTAGTGCCTTTCCCTTAGATCCTTAGATAATTAGGTCCTTATCCCTCTCCATTTCCTCTTCTTCATCCTCAAGGTTATAAACTAGAGAAGTTTGTCCACATTATACTTTTTCCTTTGCATGTGTTGGGGACTCTCTTTAGTTTATAGCTTTTCCTTGGGATAATGTCCTAGGAGTTTAACTTGTAGGAACCTTGGGGACTCTTGGTTTAATCTTATAATAAATAAATATATTTTCAATCAAGGGAATATCATGTTGTGTAGTAGAAGATGAAACATTTACATTTATGATAATAGTAACCAAACTCATAATGGGAGGTCTTGAATCTTTAGAGTCAAAAAAATCAATGTTAATTAGATCCCCTTATCCTCCCAAAGAACTTGTAATATAATGGGTTTCCTCCACACCTTATTCTTATTTTATATCCATCATCACTTTTTTTGGTGGTGCTTGAGATATCTCCCCCTCTAGTTGAGACAATTGGGAAGGCCCTGAGGACCAATAATCTATTCTAGCCCATCTACCTATAAGTGGAAGTCAAGTGTTTACCTCTTCAATTATAAGGGAGGGATCCCTTTGTATCACCATTAGGAGATATTTTTTCAATCCAAACATATGTTCCCTAGATAGGACCTTATCATATTCATTTGAATTTAATAAAATAAAGTCATGTTCATATGGCTCATGTTGGTAATGGATGTCCAAGCCTATGATATGCTTTTGAATGTGACAATGGGGATCCCAATCCATGTGCTATAAGGATGCCAATGAATATAACTCCATAATTTTTTCAACCTTAAAAAAGTGATTCCTATGTATATAACACATTTATACTATCATTAAAGAAGATCTGTGAAAAAGGATTTTATGTTTATTATGCATGCCCTCATCAATGCAACACTAGAGTTGAAATGTTATTTATTATTTGGCCAACTTATTTATGATGTACTTAGGTAGACATAAGGGTGAAACCTTGGTTCCCATAATCATGATTACTATATAATCTTAGTATAATTATTAGTCGCCCATTATCCATGATGTTTTATTGATGATCTCAAATACTTGATCTAAGGGTTCCTCATAAGTTGCCTTTCATACTTAAGGGTAGACATTCTCAGCAATCTAGACAATATTTATCATATATTATTAGATATATAGGAAATAATAAAATTCACATGCCCTATTTTTTATATAATCTTGGGCCAATCTCTAGAGTGATCTATCATGAACATAAATAGTCACCATAACCATGTATAGCAGGTAAGACGCCATGAAGAAATGGATTCCAACTAGTCTCTTATCTTTATGTAACATTTACAAGTAGAGCTTGGCACTAATAATATATAATATGGAAAAGGTCAACTCTGAGGTCATCAATAATTTAATCAATGGCATCCATTCTAGTTGAAGGTAGTGGATACTAGTTCACCTATATAGTTTGTTCAATAGGGCCATCCAAATACAAATTCCCATCCTAAATTTGGTAATTAGAGTGGGAAATATGGCATTAAGGCTCACCTTCTCCATTAGGATTATCCATTTCCTTAGTTAATTCTTTACTATGTTAGTCTTGTTCCACAACATAATTATGTGCCCATCATATGTGGTATCTACGATAGGGATCTATAGTTATCTCTAGAAAGCATCCCCTAAAATACAAGCCACAACTACATTATATTTGATATGATGTAAGAAGCCATCAAATACATTTCCTATAAAGAATAAGTCCCAAATTAGGTCAATTTAGGGCATGAATTTATGCTTGGATACTACAAAATATAATTATTTGCACTTCAATGGTATTAAGTCAACTACCAGCTAATTTTGCTCAGTTGTCAAGCTTCCCTTGCATGCATGGGAGTCAACAACCTCCACCACATCCCACAGAGATATATAATTGGTGTACATGCCATCAAACACTTTCATGTAAATTATTTTGACTATGTACTCTATAGAATCCTTGATAGATAATTTTAATGGTGGCAAAACTCCCCCAAGTACCATGAATGATGAATACATTTCTTATCTTGTTTACTTACATAGATCTCATGATAATTCAACTAGTTGATTGATTACTATAAGTGGATTGAAAATAAACATATAAAACTAAGCTTTTGAGTTATATATTAAATTTAATTTCACTCAATCTCTTTGGTAATTAATAGGCATGCCATCTCTTCATAATCCAATCATATAATTCAAGGATGGGGCTTTTAATTCCAGTTCATGTGCCATTAATGTTTAATATATCTAGGATTTATTTGATATTTTAATTTGAATTTGTTATCCTAATTTGGTGTGTATTCCACATAAAACTTTTATACATTTGAAATAATTCCATGTTATTATCCCTAGACAAGTGTCACTTTATCACTAGTTTTGTGAAAAATTAGTTGTGCCATGCAACATGCTCTTGAAAGTTAGGTGTTATAGATTTTGTCAAAAATTGTTTATAAAAATATAATGATGCCTCATATGTGTGAAACATGAATACTCATGCATTTTTAATGTTTAAACTTTTATCAAAATAATCATTTGCATGAAAATGTAAATACAAAAGTAAAGAAGACATAAAAAGATCTGAGATGCCAAAGTTATAACAAACAAAAGTTTATTGAGGTATGTTCCTATTTTTGTGTTTTAGGAATTCATGTTTTCATTGATTTCAAATTTTTTTTAGTTTCATTTATGTCCCAAAATTTATCTTTTGAAGATAAATGTTAAGTATTCATGATGGCTCAAACATGGTCTAATAGATTTTTGAGTTTTACATACTATATTGGCACTATGTTGTGATGTGACAAGCTTGTGAGAATATGTGTGATAGTATTTGAGCATGGTCTTAAAGAGGTATGGTACCTAGTAGGTCTATTTGATAAACTAGTTCTTGAACATGGATATGGCTTAAAGAGGTAGATTTATTATGATATGGATGTGCATGGACTTGAATTTGTGTAATAAAATTCTAAGATCATGTGAAAAATGTGTTGAATCAATCACATGACTCTTAGAGTGAGTTAAATGGGTAAGTCTTTCATTAGTGATCTTCTCATAGACCTTGTCTTAAGACCTTAGGTGGCATGATAAGGCATCATGATCAGGTTTGGAGCTTATGGGCTCATGTGAGCATTTTTTGAGGCTTGAGAGGTTGTTTTAAGAGTGATCATGAAGTTTAAGGTCTTAAGGTGAATTAAAAATTATGAAAATGAGTTTGAAGGTATCTTGTATGTATAGAATGAAGAGATGAAGACCAAAGAAGGAAATTTTGATGTTTTTTGGAATGTGTGACAATTTCATGGGAAGTTGAACTATTAGGAAGAGATGGAAAGGGCTCATAAAAGAAATTCCAAGAATTAAGAGTTGGTTTTAGGGGCATATTTTTGTGAACAAATGTTAAGAATGAAAATTGGTCTAAAACCCTTATAGTGACCTGATGGTGAATATTTTATTTTTGAGTTCCTATAATGGATTGGTAAGGATATTTTTATGATTGAATAATGTATAAGAATATTCTAGGTACTCCGATGTGGATTTTAGTGTTAAAGAGACTGAATGGAAGGTATAGAAAAACCTTATTTCTCATAAATTTGGTATAGCAAGAAGGGTTGACTAAGTCCAAGAATGAAATTCATTGGATGAAAATGATTGATAATTTTATTTCATGCCCATGATGATTTATGTTCAAGTTATATAATTAAAAATTTTTAAACTGATCATGGAAGTTAGCCTATCACTAAAAGTCAATTAGTGAAGAGAGTGAGAAAAACTAGGCAGGAGTGAGAATGAGTTTAGGGATATGTTGTAGTGGATTAATAATTAATTAAAAAAAATGATGTTTTTTTAAAATAAATATAACACATGTCCATATTTTTTATGTCTTTTAGGTCATTGAAATTTTTTTAAATGTTGGTCACAAGATGTTTTGTCTAGTAAAGATAAGATAGTGAAGGAGTAAGGTTCAGAGTTTGATATATATGTTCCATATTTTCCATTAGAAATATATACCTTTGTGTGTATAGATGTTAAAAATATGTATAAGGATCATAATAATTCATAAATACTTATTTTTTTTATCTACATAGGTGTTGGAATGCAAGTTCACCATGACTAGTTCTCAAGACATAATGACACTTCTGGGTATGCAAGATGAAGTGAAGGGTTTGAAAATCTATGATATAAGTGTATCTAATGCACATTTTGATATTTTTTGAGATTTATATTGTCTATAAATGTTGTATAAAATTTTGAGAGTTGCTTTAAGAAGATGATATATGGAAGCCAAAATGGCTTGTCTGGCTATGTTAAAACTGTGAAAGAGAAGCTTAACAAATTAGTCTGTAAGACCAATGATTGACACTATAACCAATGATATATCTATCATAATATATTATAAATTTCAAATATGAACTATTTAAATTAATTATATGTCTTTTAATCTCCCCTAAAAGTGTTATAGATAACATTCTCCATGATTGTGTTTTTGGAATTACATGCAATTTTCTATAAGTGAGTTTGATGTTCATGTGTAATTTTGATTAGTTTGTAAGTGCACCAAGCATGTGGTAATATATTATAGGTGACATAGGATATTATACATACATATTTTTTTTAAATGCTTGTACAGATGTTGGTGGTCAAAGATTCTTGACTATGTTTTGGAGCTTTCTAGCAGAGCAAAGTGAGCTTTTTGTAGAAGTGTTTCTAAATATTTGAAGCCTAAGTGATGGAGTATAATGAGGTTTATGATTAAAATAAGGTAAGTAATTTTACATAAATGTGTGTATTTTTCCTTGAATATATTTCTATATGTGCTTTGAGCTTCATCTTTGAAGATTGTGTTTTTTAGGTAATTAGGCCTAATAGGTTTTTAAGGCCTAATGGAGCTTTCAAGAGGTAAGAAAATGATGAGTGACATATTAAGAATGAATTAGGTTAGTTTAGGTTTAAAATTAAGTGATTTAAATGTTTTAAAACTTTTTTTAGGGTTATTTAGTCCATAGTGGTTCAAGTTGTTTCAAGGAGATGATAGACCTAATGCATTAGGTCTCTAAGTAGGTCTAGAAGAAGATTGAGGTCTAAATGAGTTTGGCAAACCTAATAGTGATATTAATCTGATTAATTTCTATGTGTAAAATTTTATAAGATAGTTTTTATGTCTGAACCTAATGGATTAATGTCTTGGCTGACCAAGAGTGTGAGTGACCTAGTGATTGGTATAAATACAAGGCATAATAGGCCTATTTGGGCTAGTCAAGGAAACAAGAGGAATGTGAGAGCAAGAAAAGAATAAATTTATTTAAGGAGAAAAATTATCTAATTTAGACAATAAAATTGGATTATATTATCATTCATTAATATCCTAAAAAAAAATTTAAATAAGATAATCAAAGTAAGTTGACCTAATAAGCTTAGTATGAGGCATGTTTGAGAGAAGAAGCCTAGAGGTTATTTTGAGATGGGTACAAGGTTGAGTTGATATGAATGAGTTTATTTTCAGTTTAAATACAATTATATATGCATCAAATATGTTTTATTTATGTATGATAAATAATATAGAAGATAGAGAGATGAAGAAGATGTCATCATTTATTGATTGAGCAATAAGGTGATGAAGTTGATATTGACTAAGTTGGTGATTTTTCAAGGAGTGAGAACTACCTTTAAATATTATAAATGTGTTATTTAATTATAAGAATTGGTTATGAGTCACTTAAGGTGTTGGTTCCTCCTTGTAATTTGGATCTTGCTAAAGGACTAGTTGAGTTGGTGCTTGACTAGTGAGGGGTTAGTGTTCCTTGTAGGACTGGTGCCTCACTAAATCTTGATTCATTACTTATAGGACTATAATATAAGTGGTATTTTAGTGAGTTTTATTCCCCATGATGGTTTCCCACATATCTCTTGTGTTCATATGTTTATATCTTGCTTCATGTTTGATGTGATTACTTATTTATGCTTTGTTTGATCACTATATTAGTATGAAAGGTTATTCATGTTAAGTAGAAATAAATGATTATTTTAGGAAAGTGATTCACCCCCTCCCCCCCCTCTTTTTTTATGATTCAAAAAATTAGTATTAGACTAGGTATTTTGGAGGAGGCTTGATATCTTGAAGGTGATCCTAGAAGCATAAGATGGTTAAGCTTGTAAAGGTCATGGTTGAGGTTTACATAGAGGACTGCATGATGATATTGACAAGATTAACTAAGAAGAAGAAGGATTATATTGAATGAAATTTTAAAATCAAACATAAGGAATTTTAAGACACATTAAAATAAATTTATAGGTCTAAATCTACTTGACTAATTTAATGTTTATGACATAACATGGATGAATTAGGTCAAGGCATCAAAGTGTCTTATAGAACCTTGTTTTAGGCCTTGTAAGAAGGTATTTTCAGGTATCTTATTAAATAATAAGTTGATCATCAAGATAGAGGAGCTAATTTTAGTCTATGAAGTTTTCATAGATGAGTATAGGTATGTTAGAGGCCTAAGTATGTTGATGAGATCATGATCGGATGATACATAACTAAGGAAGGGTAGAGAATAGAGATGAGAAGATGACTGAATGCTTTAGGTATTTACTAATCCTAAGTAGAGAAGGTGGTTTATTGTGATATTGTGAAGTTTTATGTATTCATAGTAAGTTTGGGTTGAATTTATTGATTGACCTAATTAGGATGTCAAGTATAAGATCAAATAAGGAGCTTGGTGTATAATCATATTATTCATTTAATTATATCTAAAGATGCATTTGAGTGTGTGAAGATCTAAGAAGGTGACTACACCTTGTAAGCATGATCAATGACAACATAGGAAGATATTTTAAAGGTATTCTTGAGATCATAGAGGTTTTAGTTTGAAAAAAAATAGTGAAACCATGATAAGCCAATGAGTGTAAGGTACTTGTAGATTTGGTTGCTTTGAGTCTTTACCATATGAAGTCAATTAATCTCAGTGAATGTCAAGGTGACATTAAGATCATATAATTCATATGAAAAGTATATGAGGACCTTGAAAAATTAGGTAAAGTACAAGACTAATATATAATACTCTTATTCAGAGGTCTGATATGACATAACAATATTGATAGAATTTGATGATTGTTTGATAGAGGTATGCCACAAATATTGAGGTCGCATAGACTTAACTAGTAGTTTGCTATGTGAAAGCTATTCTGAGGTAGTATGAACCATGATGTCTTATGAAACATAAATGTAATATATTTTTGCATTAATAACCTTTTGATATGACATATGGATAATGAATATGTTTGTATATTGATGACTAAGGTTGTTCTTTGGAGCAATGCTATTATTTATAGATAGGCCTAATATGTGTAGGTATTTATAATATCTAATTTAATATGTTTATATTGATGCCTCTATGTGTATCACAAGTGCTCTTAATGTTTAAATAACACTTATCATTTTATAAATTTGGGGTTCAAAGCATGAATTGTAAGTTGTGATAATTTGGATTATCCTTGGTGAAATAGAGGTAGAACACACACACTATTCCATGAAATTTATATTAATTGGTGGTTGGGAACCACCTTAGTCCTTAATAATATTTGTTAGGTATGCAAAATCTATGATATTACTAGTGAATTATGATCAAACTCTAATCTAAGACTACACTAGAATGAATACTTACAATGATATTTAAACTAGAGTGATTTGGTTAGAAAAAGAAGCAAAAGGAAGAGTAGGGTAGAAATAATGTGATCATTGATCTTTGTCTCAAACATTATGACAAATTTTAAATCCTAATTTATCATGCATTAAACTATTGTATAAAATTAAATAGCATATACTTAAATCCCATTACACACTAGACTAGTTTCTAAGGATAATATGAAAGAATACAAGTAGGGACCAGATTTACTTTAAAGATTTAATACTATAATAAAATAGCATAGTACATCATCATGTAGAGTAAAATTAAATGAATTAAACTTAATTAAATTCATCTAATCTATAATTTGCACAAATTAAGAACCCTGCATTATAAATGCATGTCTAAAATCTTGAAAAAACCATTCAAATCTTAGACTTAGAACTGATAGTTGAGAGAGAATCCATGATGACACTTCACACAAATAATTTGGAATAAAATTTTTATCTTTCCCCACTTGTATTAATTTTCTCAAAAATTTAAAATGTAATTTTAGCTCTAAAACTCCCTCCTCTTTTACAAATGGTAATACTACCTTTTATAGGAGGCCAAGGTAGTATACCAGCCAGTCATGTTAGCTAAAAACATGCAAAAGTAAGATAGTTGTCCATTTTTAAAAAGTTTCTATAATAAATTTCATTTTCCTAAGTGGATTGATCTATAGACCAATATGCTAACAAATTTTCACATGCTTTTACAAAAAATAATATTCCATTTTTGAATATTACAAATTTTTCAACAAAATAAAATATCACTAGCTATTTGGTGGGCCCTATGCTGAAGAAATCCCTATTGTTGTTAAAAAATATTCATGGCCTTTTGGTGTTGTTCATCAACTAGATTTAAATTGAGAGTTGATTCTAGGAGGCACTCATCTTCCTAGTCAGCCAAGTCATTAAAATCCCTATCATTCCTTATCATGGCTTCTTTGATGCTCCTTGTCTCAGAAATATTCTCTTCTATAATTAGGATCATATTCATGATCCTATTGTTTTCAGTCCCAAACTTTCCTTGACTCTTGGTTCTTACTTATTACATGACCAAGATAGCTCTATGCTTGTATTCATCTTCTGTAATGATGCCTAGGGGGATAAGTTTTGTGGGGTTAGTAATCATGGCTCTAAGGAGTTGTTCAATTCTATCCATTAGCTCTTTATCATCTTTTAGGATCCTCTCTAAGTTCCTTGACCATTTACCCAAACTTTGGATTTTGTTAATAATTATTCCCATGATTGTGTTCAAAAGGTCCAAACTAATGGTTTTGAAACCAAGAATTTGATCTTCAACTAGGATGTTCATTAGCTCCTTCATTGTATCCTTTGAATTCTATCATTGGGCCATTAAACCCTTGGATATTGTATCCAGATGGCCTATTAAACTCTACCTTTCCTTCATTGTCTTCAATAAGTCAATCATATCATAAAAAGATGCCTCAAACATCATGATCATCTCTTTAGGAACTAGTAGAGTAGCCTATGTTTCAAGATTCTCCTTTTGTTTTAATAGTTTCTATATTTTTTGATATAGGTCTTTGATGCTACATTTTAGTTGAGTTGAATGAGCATTAGCTAATCCAAATATATCTTATTCATAGATTGGGTGTTCACTAGGTCCTTGACCTCTTACTAGAGTTAAGCCAAAGAATGGTTCAAATCTTTGAAAAGTGAGCTCCTCACCCCCAACCATGACTTTCTCTTTTGCCACTCTTTCTATTATTTTAGTCTCTGGGTTAAATTGCACATTGAATTATGACTCTATCACTTTTAGAGGCTATATAATCTCCATTTTTATGTTATTTGAGGCCCCAAGAGTGCCCACTTAAATACCACTTGACTCTCCATGGGCTATCATCTTTATTTTATGATCTTCCTTCATCAGGGAAACTATCCATGGCTTGAGCTCATCATTGGTAGTGATGTTGACTGCCTTGGTTATGGCCCATGAATGGTGTAGGGTTGGAATCTTCTACATTTTTCCATATATGAACCATTTAGGGATTATTGGACCATGAATAGTATTCTCATCATTAAATAAGCTAACTTCACTTAAAGGATGAGTGAAAGTTAACTTTGGTTTCTTCTTTCCAACCAAGACCAATGTCAACTCGACCTTCCTCTTTTGTAGGGGTGTGAATAGAACTAGGTCCAAATCAATCTCCTTTCCCTTTTCCTTTTTTTCTTCCTTATCTTGGGCTTGAGGTTCCTCTACTTTTTCTTCTTCATCATTTGATCCATAGGCATCTACAAGTACCTTGAGTGCATCCTCCACTATCTCCTTAGGACCTAGTACAATCATGTCAATATAATCAATTGGGAATTTTGGTCTAACAAGTTGGGTTGAAGATGGGGCCCCTTCATCAAGTCTCTCTTCCAATATTTCCTTCTCAAACCTGTATACAACTTATACTTGAAGTTATTACACTTCTTCTTGTGGCTATTTTAGAGGAGGTCTAGATGAAAATCCAAGTAATAAGTGGTATTGCATGGGTCCCATCTACCATATTTCCCTAGATGGTTTCTCATCTCTATCAAACCTAGCCTCAATCCTAACATTATAATTCTTCATCCTGGCTAATACATATGTGAAATTAGAGGCCCTAATATACATTGCATCATATACACCAGGTTGGTGTTCATAAGTCTTATTTTTTTTTTTCCTTTCAAATGATTCATAACCCTATCATAAGGTTCTCATTACCTCAACTCATCCAACTATAAATTTAAGGAGTCTCATTGTTTGGATATAGTGTCTACCTACTCCCAATTTTGTAATACAGTCCTATTGATGTCCAAAGGAAGAGGGTAGATGAGTCCCTTTTACTCTTGCATACTCCCTGTATACCATGGAATAACTGGTATGTTATTTCTTACTCTACCAATTTAGTAGGCACATGGACTGGTAATTTGAGTGGTTAAGTCAGGGTTCCTTCTATTCTAATCATAGTGTAATTTAGATATAACTAGATATACACAATCATAGATTAATTTCATGTTGTGTCTATACTTAAATATATGCAATTTTGAATAGTGGTGAGAAATAGTTGGTTTACCTTTAGGTGACCAATTCTTCATGTCAAGGATTTTGGTGATGGCTCGCAAGGCATCCAAAAGATAGGACATCATGAAGAAGTGATTTTTGGTTTCCTTCTTTATGGTATACAATTGTTTTTTTAAGAAAATGTTTATAATCTCACCTATTTAGGGAGTGAGTCCCTTTTCCACCATGAAATAGACATAAACCACCTAGATTTTATTGACATGGGTGGTGGAAGAGGCCCCAAATAATCTATTTAGTAGTGTCATGATTATTCTAATTCCCTCCCTAAACTAGGCAATTAGGATTTTACCAATGGGGTCTATAACTATGTAGGTCCCTAAGTACAACCATAGAGTAAGGATAGCATTATAGTCATTTTTTTGCCCATTCTATAATTGTGGGTAAATCTATTTGAGGTTTGGATAGCTTGTAATAACTTTCAAATGCAAGAGGGAAAATATATACTACCATTTTGAAAGTACATTTGTGCACTATCATGTCCTAATCAATCTTTTAATCCTTGAAAATAGGAGCAATGACATTGATATATTATAATAACTCAATTTTTATTGTAGCGAAGTGGAGATGATTCATTTGGATGGAGACCAAGTCATTATATCTTTGGAGGATTGTGGCATTCTTCTATTCTTCCCTTGTGATGACCTATATCTCCTCAATAGTCCAAAAATGTTTATACCAATTATTATTTATGGTGTTTAATTATGTAGCATCAAATTATATGTCTTTAAAGATCCTTCCCTCCATGTTTGAGGTCAAGTACAACTCTGTGTCCTCCCTTTGTTGTTGTCTTCAATCCACCATGACTGTGAGCTTTTAAAATTGTTCATTAATGGCCTATAAATTGTCTTTCGATTAGTTTACCCTTGTATTGATAGGAAATAGGGATCTTTGATTTGATTGTGATTGATTTGGCATAAAATTAGGGCTTTTCTATAGCTTTAATGGTGATGATTGCTTTAACTTAGGTGAATTTATGCCTTGGATTTGATTTAAACCCGTACCTTTATACTTTTACCTTTTTGTGCCTAAAAAATATTTGATTTTGTCATTTTATGCTTTCATGGCATCTATATGGTATTTTTTAAGGCATTTTCATTAATTCTTTCAAAGCACTAGTCATTTCCCTTTTAAAATTTGCTTCATCTTACATCATTAGATCTTCATATACAAATCAATGTGGGTCATTGATCATGATCTTGGGACTTTCACACTATTAGTATTTTTATATATTGGGCTCCATAGACACACCACTTAGCATATTTGTAGGCCTCTTGCACTCTACACCCTATCAATTGTGTAGGGAATGTGCATTTTCCATGTGCTAAACCCACAGGCCTCCAGAGGTTACATTGAATAGTCCATGTTGATTATGATCTGTCTAATCACCTTAATCTATTTATCCATGAGCCATCGATCTTGTAAATTCAAATGAACTTTAATTAGCATTGGGATACAAAATGAAACATAAGATAAAGACTTTAGGTTGAATTATATTTCATGTTAATAAACATGATTTAAACTTTAGGCTAAAATATTTAAGCTACATCCCAGAGCATGATATAAATCCCCCTCCCCCCCGAATGATTTATGGACCTAATGCAAGGATTTAACCTAGGGTTTTATCATGTTAATAAACCCAATAAAACCTTAGGTTAAGGTTTTTTTATCTAATTTTTATGATAATGTAACCTCTTGTTGAATTAAAACATAATATGTCTTTAGCCTAAGGTTTATGGTATTAATAAATACAATTGGAACATTAGGATAAAGACTTAGATTAAGTCTATGTCTGTAAATATTAGAACACAATATCATTTTACCATTGAGTTTCAAAGACCCTAAGAAATTTATGTTTTCCAAAGGGGTTCCCATTGATTTGTAACGTAATTAACAAGCCTTAGCAATGTTTTAAAACAAGTTCATTTTTCTAAGTAAGGTAGTTTATAATCTTAAATTTGACATCCTCATGGACATCAATGATGGACTCATGGATGTTAAATAATAGGTGTGAGAGTGTTAAATTTAATCTCCAAAATGTAGTTAGTCCTATAGAAGCTAGGGTTTAATTTATTCTGTTAGATCATCCCCTGTGAGTAAGCACAAACCATAAATCATGATCTAAGTAGATGCATGCCATTGGTTCCTATAATCAAAAGAGGATCGATTTAGCTTAGGGAATTTTTAAAAAATGGGATAAAAAATACCATATGAGTACTAATTAATTTAAATAAATGGGCCTTATAAATGATTAAATCCCTAACATAAGTTTTATCCTAAAGTTTCATTGTATTAATAAATACAACTAAGACCTTCGAGTAAAACTTAGGTTGAGTTTAGGTTTAAGAAAAGGGATCCCCTTTAAGATTTGATCTTGATTCCATGTCATTGTATCTTCAATCCCCACTCAAGTTTGGACCATCAATCTTGATCTTGATGATCACATGGGATTGGTTCGATGGATCAAGGCTTTAGACTTATCAGGCCTCCTTCACTCTGTTCGATCAGTTGGTCTCAATGAAGTGAAATTCATTGATTTTGAAAATATGAAAGAATTTTAATTAGATATATTTAATGTAGGTACTTAGGCTAAGGTCTTAGTACTAAGGTTTAGTTCATGTTAATAAACATGCATGAGGCCTTAAGACTAAGACCTTATTCCAAGTTCCTAACAAAGAGAACCATGTGACATAAAGAGAGACCAAGTTAAGAAAATAAAAGGTCCCTAAAAACATAAAATTTAAACCCTATTTACAATAAAAGTGGAGCCAAAAGGGTTTGGAGTATAAAAATACCAAACCTATAATTTTATACCAAGGTTTGGTAATGTTAAAAAACACATCCAAGCCTTAACATATAATTTAGGATTAAGTCCAAAGTGTGTTGAAAATATTCCTTCCAAATTTGCTTTAAACTAAGGGTCTAAGCTAGAGTTTTCTGAAGGAGGGATTTAAAACATGAATTCAACTTTGAGTTCTCACATATCAAAGGCTAGTAAAATATTGAATAGGATTAATCTACAAAATCCAAATGTAGTCCATTACATGCAGGTTCCATGAAACCTATAATAAAAATATGAAGATCCAATGTTAGTGGCATTAGGCAAGGTTAAATCAGAATCATGAATGAATAGGCCAATCTTATCAAGCATGTATGATATTCAAATTAAAATATGAAAAATTTATCAAGTTTTTAGTGTGAAGGTTCAAAGTTTACACAAGGTTCTTTATTTTTTAGAAATGGGGTATGTTGAACTCAATAGGTTCTAAGAAGATTCTTTGTCAAAAAAAGTAGGGGAGTTAATTATTAAAGTGTTACCATATATCAAGAAAAAAAGAGTGATACAAGTTGTATTGAGTGTGTTATTTTTCTTTCAGATCATTGAAAGGTAGTTATTTGTGTTTAGTTGGAGGTTTATCCTAAATTACTCTAAAGAACTGTTAAAAAGTGTTGTCAATACATGTGAGCCCTTTTGAGCATAGTTGAAGATGGATTAGAGACTTCATAAGATCCTATGTTTACTTTTTAATTTATTATTGGTTGTTAGATTCATGTAAGAAGGGTTGATGACCTTTAGATAAGGCCATATGGGTCTTAGAAGGATAGTTGATTGTATAAGATATGTTGGTCATCATTGACAACCCATGTATGGGTGAAGTTATCTTCATTCAAGGTATGGTATTCTTATGAGATATGTATTTATTGTAAACATTTCGTTTTAGGTATCAAATGGCATGATCTATGTGGAGCATGGAGTTAGGGGGAGCTAACTCAAGTCTCTTGACAAGCTTGAAGAGAAGTATGTATGGATAAATGGGGAGCTTATTAGTTTTATGAGTCATTAAGTCCAAGAATTAGAAGACTATGTGTGGATGACCTTGTGATAATGTATATGACTCTTTGTCATTAATGTGAAAGGGGAAAAAGACCAGATTGGGAGAAAGATCAATTTGAGGGAGATCCATCTTGAGGAGATGAGAATGATCTGGTGTGTTAGAGTATTTGCCATCAATGACAAAGTTGGAGATTGTTGAGGTATGTTTATGTTGTTTTGTTTAATTCACTCATTTTATCATTTATGTTAAATTTTTTTGAGTGTCATTGATGTTTTAGAAATGATTTTTTGAAGATACATGGTAACTATTCATGATGGCTCAAGTATGGTCTAGTAGATTCTTGAGTTCTACATAAGATCTTGGCACTATTTTATGATGTGAGAAACTTGTGAGAAGATGTGTGATAGTATTTTATCATGTTATAAAAAAATTTAATCATAATAATGAGTCTTAAAGTGATATATAGTGGTAATAAGGTCTCAAATAGGTATGGTACCTAGTAGGTTTATTTGATAAACTAGTTATTGAACATGGATATGGCTTGAAGAGGTATAATGATGATGATATGTCTGTGTATGGACTTGAAGTTTTATAATTTAGTGATAAAATCATGTTAAAAATGTGTTGATTTAGTCACATGAATCTTAGAGTGAGCTAAAGGGGTAATTCCTTCATTAGTGGTCTTCTCATACACCTTGTCTTAAGACCTTAGGTGGTATGGAGAGGCATCATGATCAGTTTTAGAAGTTTTTAAGATCATGTGAACATGGTTTGAGGTTTGAAAGGTTTTTTCAAGAGTGATCATGAATTTTTATGTTCTAAGGTGAAAGAAAAAGTATGAAAATGAGTTTGAAGGTCTCTTATATGTGCAAAATGAAGAGATGATGACTTGAGAAGGAACTTTTGATGATTTTTGACACATGTGATAGTTGCATGGGAAGTTGAGATCTTAGAGGGAGATGGAAAATGGTCATAAAAATGTTTTCCAAGCATTATGAGTTGGTTTCATTGGAGATTTGTATAAATAAATGTTAATAATGAAAACCAATTTAAAACCCTCCTTAAACACTTATAGTGACCCGATGGTGAATATTTTATTTTTGAGTGCCCATAATGGATTGGTAAGGCTATTTTTATTATTTTATCATGTATATGACTCTTACATTTACCTCAAAGTCATTTTGAGTGTTTAGGAGAGTGAGTGGAAGCTATAAAAAAACCCTTATTTCTCAAAAATCTGGTATAGTAGGAAGGGTTGATCAATTCAAAGAATGAAAATAATTGGAGGAAAAAAATTTAGACTTGTAATTAATTCCCATGATGATTTTTGAGTAGGTTAAATAATTAAAAAAATTTAAACCAGACATGGAAGTTGGCATATCGCTAAAAGTCAATTAGTGAAGATAGTGAGAAAAACCAGGTAGGAGTGAGAATGAGTTTAGGGATATGTTGCAATGAATTAGTAATGAATAAAATTAATTGAGGTTGTTTTTTTAGGACTATAACACATTTAAATATTTTTTATATGTCTTTTAGGTCATTAAAAATATTATTCACAAGATGTCTTGTCTAATAAAGATAAGATAGTGAAGGAGAAAGGTTCAGAATTTGATCTATATTTTCCATGTTTTCCATTGGACATATATAAATTTGTATTTTTATATTTTATAAATATATATAATGATAATAATCATGCATCAATACTTCATTTTTTTATCTACATAGGTGTCGGAATGCAAGTCCACCATGACTAGTTCTCAAGATAGAGTGACAATTCTGGGTATGCAAGATGAAGTGAAGAGTTTGAGACTCTATGATAGGAGTAAGTGTATACAATGCACATGTTGATATTTTTGTGGATTTATATGAACTATACATGTGTTTTATATAATTTTTATATTCACTTTAATAATTTTATATATGGAATCCAAAATGGCTTGTTTGGTTGTGTTAGAATTATGAAAGAGAAGCTTAACAAATTGGTCTGTAAGACCAATCATTAACAATAGAACCAATGATATATATATTTTTAAATATTATAAAGGTCAAATAAGAGATATTAATTTTAATTATAATTATTTTAAGTACCCTTACAAGTTATATAAACAACATTCTTCATGACTATGTTTTTAGAGCGATAGGCATTTTTTTATATGTAAGTGAGTTTGATGTTCATATGTTGTTTTGATCAATTTAGAAGTACACAAAGCATGTGGTGATGTGTTATAGGTTCCCTAGGATATTATATATAAATTTTTATTGTTTTAAAGTTCTTATATAGATGTTGGTTGTCAAAGATTATTGACTTTGTTTTAGAGCTTTATGGCAGAGCAAAATGAGTTTTTTGTATAGGTGTTTCTAAATATTTAAGCCTCAGTGATGGAGTATAATGAGATTTATGAAAACCCTAAGGTCATTAAATTTCCACACATGTTTATTGTTCCTTTAATGTATTTCTACAGGTGATTTGAGCTTCATCTTTGAAGACTATGTTTTTGGGGTAATTAGGCCTAATGGAGCTTTCATGAAGTAAGCAAAGGATGTGTGACTTCTTGAGCATAGAAGGGTAAGTTGAGGTTTCAAATGAATTTATTAAAAAAAATTAGGATTTTTTTTAGGGTTATCTAGTCCATAGTGGTTCAAGTTGTTCTGTGGAGATGATAGACCTAATGTATTAGGTCTTTAAGTAGGCCTAGAAGAACATTAAGGTCTAAATGAGTTTGGCCAACCTAATAGTGATCTTAATATAATTAATTATTCTATGTAACATGTTATAATAAATTTATTTGTTATAACCCCAATGTATTAAGGTATTGGATGACTAAGAGTGTGAGTGACCTAGTGATTAGTATAAATACAAGGCATAATAGGTCTATTTGGGTTAGTTAAGGAAGCAAGAGGAATGTGAGAGCAAGTGAATAATAGAGTTATTTAAGGAGAATAATAAGGTCATGTATACCATAAAATTGTATTAGATTATCATTCATTAATATCCTAAATATTTTATAAGTATGATAATCAAGGTCAGTTAACCTAATAATCCTAGTAAGAGGCATGTTTGAGTGAAGAAGCCTAAAGATTGTTTTGAGAGGGGTAGAAGGTTAAGAAGATATAAATGAGTTAATATTTATTTAATACACCATTATATATTCATCATATATGCTTTACTAATGTATGATAGAGGATAGAGAAGATAGAGAGTTAAAGAAGAGGTCATCATTTGTTGATTGATAAATAAGGTATCTTAAGGTGATCAAGTTGATGTTGATTAAGTTGGTGCTTTGTCAAGATGGAGTGAGAGCCACCTTACAAGATTTTATAAGTGATATTGAAGTGGATTATTTATTAATAAGTTAATTATGGGGTCATTTCTTCCTTTCAAGTTAGATCTTGCTAAAAGACTAGGTGAATTGGTGTTTGACTAGTGAGGGGTTGGTGTTCCTTATGAGGTTGGTGCCTCACTAAATATTGATCCATTTCTAATAGGATTGTATTCCAAGTGTTGTTTTAGTGGGTTTTATTCCCTATGAGGGTTTTACACATATCTCTTGTGTTCATGTGTGGATATCTTGCTTCATGTTTGAAGTGATTACTTCTCTGTGATTTACTTGATCACTATATTGGTTTGAAAGGTTATTCATATTAAGTGGAAAGAAATGATTATTTTACGACACTAATTCACCCCCCCCCCAACTTAGTGGTAGTGATTCCATAAAAGTTACTATGAACACAAGTCCCAATAAATAAAAGTTTCAAAAAACAAAATATGCAAAAATAAAAGTTGTGTAGATAAAAGACATAAAGACCCATATGTCATGAATTATGAAAGACTTGAAATTTCAAAATATGTGAAGTAAAAAGTTATGAAAGATGAGAGGTCTCAAATTTCAAAATATGTAAAGACCCATAAGAAGTGAAATCTTAGAAGTCACAATTTGCAAAACATGCAAAGACACATCTTTCACTTAGGATTTTTAGGTTGTAAACTTCATGAAAATTTAGAAAACCTACATATATGCAAAACTTCAAAAATCCATTAATACATTATTTTGAATAAATCACACAATGAAAACCTAGATAACTAGGAAGTTGTGGAATACATTTACATAAAATATTATACTTAAAAAGAACTATCAACATAAAAAATAAGAACTTTAAAACCTTAAATTTGGCTAATTACACACATAAAAGCCAATGAAAGGATTTTTAGATCATAACTAGGCCTTTAAGAATGTAATGGGTCCCTATTATAAAAATTTGAGAGTGGTAGTGTGTTGATTATGACACACCTATTTTATGAATCACCACTCAAGGCATTCTAATCTCTAGCTCTTATGCAGTAATGTCATCCTTTTATTATGCTAAAAACCCATGGGATATTTTGGTGATAAAGCCTATCATTTCCATTTGGGAGTGGCCTTAGGTTATTCTTATGTCCTGCTAGAGATTGTGGCTTCAAATTTTGGCCTTTTCCCCTTCTTTCACACCCTTTCCTCTATGTATGTCTCTAGTTGAGGGAGGAGTGATTCCTTCTTTGCCTCCTAACTTCTTTGTCTTCTTTTATGTCATGAGCATGTATTAAACCAACCAAATTTTTCCTTGCATGATTATTTTAAAAGGATTGATATCAATTTTACCTTATTTGTATCACTCTATATATGCTTCCCTTCCTAGATAGATAAAGATCATAAAAAGTATGAATCTCAACATCAATATTTTCAGCATCAATATTCATCGAGCATGCTTCCTGAATGTAATTAACAAAATCCATGAAATATTTAGTAGTGAAGGCATAAAAAAACTTGAGCTAGCCTAACAAGTTATTTGTGGTTTCAAACTAGATCTTCTTGAGTGAATAATTTTATTTAATAGCAAAATTGGCATAACTTCCCATATTCACAAGTAGATCTTTGGGCATGTGCCATTCATTACCAAAAGATTCTTTCATCCCATCATCCAACCCTTCATCTTTGCCTTGTAATAGGGTGTAAAGGTGATGGAGCATGTGAATGATTTGAATCTCTTGGAAATGGACTTATGCTCTGCTTATTGACCCAATTTAATTATTTACAATAATACTCCAAAATTCTAATCTCGTTAAAATAAGTAAAATTAGAATCATGCCCCAAGGAAACTTTTGGTTGGGTAGGAAATGCACCTTTATAGCATCTTCTTCAATTTTCTCAAAAAATAATTGTGAATAACTATACTTGGTTACCTTGACCATTTTTATTGCAACATAAAGGTGGGACATATCCACATTCTTCCACTTATACATACGCTCTAGCTTGGTCATGGCCAAGTATGTAGCTACTTAAATGGCAAGAATTGTCAGACTTGTAATATACATGTTGTGGCATTCTTTATTGTACTTTAATAACATCAACATATTTTTAATCACCTCATGATCATTAATATCCACATTGACATCAGTTTTAGAACAACATAACCCTGCTACCTTGTTGATTTTTTGAGGGGTAATTCTCATTCTATGCACTTTAAAGTATATATAATCCTCATGGATGTGTGAAATCAAGAGTTTAACTGCCTCATGGATTTTTCTAAAGTAAGTTGTAAAATTAGATCATATATGCATTCTCCAACAAGTTTTAAACTATGAGATCATAAGTGAGCTCATTTATTATATTTTGGCACTCAACCCAGTAGTCATGTTACAAGTCACCTCATTACTAGATTGGTGATGATTGTATCTGGTAATTGACATGTGGAAACTTTGTATTTCTATTTATATAGGCATAATATGTTAGAGTATTATATTTATTAAATCATAATTAGTAGTGGAGGTGATGTGGTTACTACCGTATTTTTTATGCACACCATCTCTGGTGCCTATTTGTCAGATGTTTCCTCCACTAGTTCTACCAAGTGTTTTCCTTGTGTACTACTTATACTATAACCTTATTCCTAGATGAAAAAAATACTCCCTTATTCTATGTCATCACACTCTTATACTTTGGGAATGACTAGAAGTGGATCTCTCTTCATGCCTCTCTACTTTGATGGCATCACCAACTAGGGTCCCCAAAGGTTAATGTGCAGCTAACCAATTATCCCAAATTAATACATTTTGATTCCTTTTTATAGACACAAAATACTTTATCTTTATTTAACCTCCTCTAATGTTTGGCATACCACTTGTAACATGTAACTCACCCATGCATGCTCTTATGATCACTTGGCCACTCCATTCATTAAATTCACTTTACTATAATTTGTGCTTCAGTTTTTGTAATGAGAATACTATGTGGACAACTTATTCATCTCTTGTTTATGTTTTTTTAAGCTCTATAATTGTTAAGTTTTAAATATTAAAAATTAAAATGAGAGGCCTCTAGGTATTTTATAGGTGAAACAAGTGTTTTACGTTAACTACTCTCCACACCACCATTCATAAATTCAATAATTAATACCTCAAATGGTATTCCTCGGCACCCAGTTAATATGGTTTCCATTTATTCCATTATGTCATTAATAAATGCATGTCTTATCCTTCCTTCAAGAGTTATTGTGCCTTTCTTATAATGCATGCTAGCATTAAAAATTCAAATTTCCCATTCTATTCATAGGAATTACCTTTTAAATTTAACCTATCTTTATAATGGTGTTTCTATTTCCATCTTCAATCCACATTATTATATAACATACCACCTTTTTCACTCCTCTTCTATGCACTTCCTCTTGTACACTTTCTTTACATGCCACATATTATACACCCCCTTGTCCTGAGCTTTCCTTTGTTCACATGTAATTCTCCCCAACCTTTTCCTTATGCATTTTTATCTTAAGTAGCTTATCCACCTTCAAAACTAATCCACTTTAAAAGATGTGTGTGATCATCCACATCATAACTTAGTGAAATTTATTTGTAATGAAAGTGATAAATGGCAAATTTTTTAATACCAAATAGCATTAAAAATTCTAAAATTAAATTGTAAAAGGCATGAAACCAATGCCATGCTTATTTGAAAGAAAAAACTAAGTCCTAAACTAAAATATTAGCATATGCCTTATTTACTTAAATTAAGATTTGCATATAATGGTAGGGTTAGAGCTGACTACCATTAAAATGGCCTAGAAGGAATTGGTATCTAGTTATTTCAACTTGGAGGTGCCTATTGGATGGATATCATGAATGATAAAAGGATCATTCCACTAGATCCATAGATTACCTAGATGGTACACAAACTTCAAATCATAAACTAATACATGCATACCTAAATGAAAAACTTTGATTTTGATATGTCAGTCATGCCAAGATTTTTGTTTTTGCTTTTTAACCCCTTGAATATATTGTGTGAGAATGTGTGCTTCATCTAAATAAATTAAAGAGTCTAGAAAAGCCTTTAGGTATTATTAGTAATATAATCTTAAATCTCATGTAATATGTAATGAAGGCACAAGTAACTCCACTAATGAAACTAATTCAACACCAAATAAAAGGTTACAAGGAGTAACCTTATTCAACCTTTTATATGTGCTCTGATAATCCCATAATACTGTTAAAACATGATCATCCTAATTAGTGTGCCCAATATTACAAATATTTGTTAGTGTATTACCCAAGACCTTGTTGAAAGCTTCAAATATGTTATTGGCTTGAGGGTGGTAGGGTGTGGTCTTATGGTGCACAATCATGAATTCAATGAGGAGGATGTGCATTGTTATGTTGAGAAAGTGAGTGTCATGATCACTAGTTAGACTTAATGGGAATCTATATCATGTTATGATATTTTTCCATATAAATCTAGTAGTGGCAGTAGTAGTGAAATCATGTGTGGGATTTTCTTTAACCCAGTGTGTCAGATAGTAAATGATAGTAATGATGTAGAATGTGTCAATCTATCTCATAGTAGGTTAAATGGGGCCAATAAAATAAATATCCCATTTATTAAATGGTTTATGATTAAAAACTAGATGAAGGGGCATGGAATCCCTTCAATTTGGTTTACTATGTGCTAACAGATATCACATTGGTATGCATAGGCTTAGGCATCTTTGAATAATGTGGGCCACCATAACCTAGCTAGTATAACCTTGTATGTTGTTGTGTCACCAACATAATTTCCTATAGCACCCTCATGGACCTCCTAAATGAATTTAGTGTGTTTGTGTTGCATTAAAAACCTTCATAATAACTCATCACACCCCAATTTGAACAAGTCTCCTCTAATAAGTTGGAAAGCGGCAATGCATACAACTAGTTTATTTTTATCTTAAGTGCTCAGGTGGTCTGGTGTTAGCCTATTGTAAGAAAAAAAAATCATATAATTATTTAGGCATGAGTTTAAATTAGAAGAGTTTTTTTACCTTGTAAATCATCCTCTATGGCATGCACTAGTTCCCTATATTGAATGTGTGAGGTGCTCTAGACTAAAAATAACTTTACCTAGTTTCATGGCCATGGAGAAATAAAACTCCTAGAAGAGGAAAATCCATTGTCAAATGCATCCATGTAATACTAGATTATTTACCAAATATTTTAGTGGTTCATGATCCATATATATATAAATTAAATGGCTAACAAGTGTTGGTAAAACTTCTAAAGTGCATAAACTATGGATAGGGACTCACAATCTATAATAGAGTAATTTTGTTCAGCTAGTATCAGCTTTCATCGAGCAAAGTAAATGGGATGATCAAGGTTGTCATCACTAGGTTGTGCCAAGATAGTACCCATATCCATGCCTAAATCATCAACATGAACATGAAATAGTT
The DNA here is from genome assembly GCA_037957365.1 of Torreya grandis. Taxonomy (NCBI): domain Eukaryota; kingdom Viridiplantae; phylum Streptophyta; class Pinopsida; order Cupressales; family Taxaceae; genus Torreya; species Torreya grandis. Next base: position 98,612 of record JARHVA010002677.1, read on the forward strand.
GGATCTGGTCTAGGAACTAGAGAATGGGCATAGTCACTAGTTGTTTCCTTCATAACCTCAAATTATTGTTGGTTTTTAATGGTCCATTAAAAGAGTCCATTATACTTGAGTAATTATTCCAATGGAATTTATATGTTATCATAACCTTTAATTAAATTTTTATAGTACCTCATGTGACCTAAAAATGTTAAAACTGCATGTTAAGTGGTTGGAGCTAGGATTTGGACAATGACTCTAATCTTAGCCAGATCTACCAATAATCCATCCTAGAAAATGATGTGTCCTTAAAAGATTATAAATTGAATGAAAAAAATCACTTATTAAGATTAAAATAAATCTAAATTTGGTGGAAATTTTTGAGCATGAGGCACAAATTATCATAATGTTTATGCACTAAACCATACGTGGTCTAGTCATCTAGGTACACCTACAAGAACTTATGGATGAAATCCTTGAAGGCATCCAACATAATGTATGAGAACATTGTCAGTGCATTATTTAGGCCAAAAGGCATAAAATTATATTCAAAATAACCCCATTAAATTATAAAGGTTGTTTTTGCCTTATATTCCTTAATAATTTGTACTTGGTGATAGCTATAAAATCCATTAGTGAAGGTGCAGATCTCACACCCAGCAACACATTCCAAATTTTATTTTGTGAAAGACATTGGCAAAGGGTTAGTTACACATACAACATTGAGTAGCCTATAATCCACAAAAATGTGAATTTGACCATCTTTCTTGATGTTGATAACCATTGGACTAACCCACTTAAATTCATCAATGGGAGTAAGAACTCAAGCACACAATATGCTAGTAATTTCCTCTTTAACTCAAGTGTGTATATTAGGGTTCATCTAATATGATCATTTCTTCATCAATTAATCACCTTCAACCAACTTGATATGCATATTTCCCAATAATGTATGCACTCCCTTAATTTATATATAATTGCATGGAAAAATGTCTTGATATTCCTATAAGAATTTAAATATTTTGGTTAAATCAACATCAGACTAGTAATTTCCCATAGTGTCCATTTTAGATGCATCCTCATCCCAATATTATGTTGAATTATTTGGAGTGGTGTAGAATATGGTTTGTTATTACATTTCATAGTATCCATAATTTCATGCACCTCGTAATATATATTCAGGTGTAGGTAATCAAAAGTTGGTTCTAATGGATTAGAGTCGGTACCCTCATCAACCTAGTACATGACCTTTTACTTTCCCTTACATATCTATTCTTGATGGTCATATATATATATATATATATATATATATATATATATATATTGAGATTTAAAATCCAATGGAGTCAAGAAAGGACTATCAATATCTTGAAATATAGACAAGTTATCCTCAAATGCATCATGCATGTTCTGTATGTGATCCTTGATTAGTGCCTAATCTCCTATAACTACCTAATTGCTTGATTTAAAAGATAAATGTAAATCTATTAATGGAGAATAAAATTAAAATTTTATAAGTATACCATGTGTGATGTATTGTTATGCAACTAATTCCCTCTAATTTTATTGATAGATGTACCACACCCTAGCCTAGGTGTGTAGAGTACCATAAAATACATGAATCTATAAGTATTCTAGTAAAAATATGTTTTTATAATTTAAAAGTGTTTCATAAGTTATTAGATGGTCTTTTTGAGAAACAATACCATCATAACTCAGGGTGGTGTGAATGTGGTTGTCATGGTGGAAGTGATAGTACATGGTAACATGTACTTGTTCCCATGTGTGTAATAGGTGTAGTGCATGCAAACATTCATCCTCATTAACATTATAGTCTTTCAACTACTAAAAATATTTATTAACCTCAATTTGACCATGGAAATGAGGTACATGGTCCAACCTCAAGGGTGGTAGACCAATAAGGCAAATAGTCTTATGGTACTAAGCTAACTTGGGGGAGGAATTTAGGTGGCTATAAAAGACACCACAAACATGTCTTGTAAGACCATATGTACCTTAATCCTATTGGTCACAAGTAATATTGGTAGTTTTAGAAATGGATTATGCATCTTCCCATCATAAGATGTCATCAGGAGTAGGATCCACATTTTCATTTCCTTGGGTAATGATGTTAAATATTATGTTGATATCCTCATCAACATCAATGATTTCCACAAAGGGAGGTCATTGATCATTATTTAGAGGAATAAACATGCATTGAGTGTCATTCTCAAAGATGATATAACACTTTTTGAAATGTAAATCAACATTATTGGCATAACACTAAGGTATACCCAAGAGAGTAGGGAAGTCATCAACTTCAACAATATCGATCACTTCAAAATCACCCTTGAATTTTATACCCAAGATGTTGATGGTGGAATGTTTAAGAATGCCTATGGGCAATGTGTGAGTCTTATTGGCCATGAAAAAAATATGTAGGGAAGGCTGCAAAGAGGGGCTCCCCATATTTTTTGAATCATCTTTAGTTAGGACATTTATTTCTACACTGGTGTCCACTAGGATATCACAAATCATCCATCCATAAATGGATGCATTGACAATGACCTCTTTGTCACATTTTAGATTTGGTTGGATATGAGTCTCTTGTCATTGTGCATGGTTCAAATGATGATCCTTTGAAGGCTTTGTCATATTTTATAATAACCAACTCTCTAGGATGGGGATGATGTCCTCACTAAGGAATAGATTTCACAACTCTCAAAACTCATCATGCCTTGAGTTTGTGGGTATCATATCTCTTTGTATCTCAACATGCACGATAGCATCCTTGTCCTTTAAGAACTCAATTTTGCCTTGTATCTCTTATACTAATGCCAATGTGTCATGTAACACTTATTTATGGCATTGGGCATCTAGATGGTTTGTGCACGATGTTATTCATGTTGAACCTTTTTAGCAAGTGGGTTTGAAATAATTAGTTGGGAGTGATGCCACTCCAAGTAGTAATATTTACCTTGGGTCTAGCTAGTGGAGTGGTATGGCATGGTCTCCAATGATTCTTTGGAGTTTTTACAACATGTATCATCATAGCATGTAATACCATAATGATTAAACCATTGTAGACATTTTTATCTTTGTCATATTTTTGTTAGTAGAGACTTTATTAGATGGGTAGAAATCTCAGTGAGAGATACCTAGTGTTGTCTTGATTGTGTTTGAGTTTGGTTATAAGCAATTGTTCATGCTCTAGTTATTGATTATTTATTGGATGTTTTCTTTACAACATTTGTATGAGATAATTTTCATTGATTACTTGAGTGTGACAATTTTAGACCCTAAATATGAGCTTTTATTATGCATGTTATAATTATATTTATTATTAGCATAGTACTAACCATAGGTGAAAGTATTTATGCTTGCATAATAGTGTGAATGAACAGTAGATAGGCATTGGGTCCTATAGAAAAATAGTAATTGAGATCAAGTAATTGATGGTCATAATTATTTAGTTATTACCATAAATAATTAATGGCTTACTTAGGTTCATAGTAAGTAAATAAATAAGAAAATATTTGTTAACATATTTTAATAATAAAATTTTATATTTTTTCACTACCTAATAGGGAAGATATTAAATAACTAATATTAGCATGTTTCAATAGCTAAATATTATTTATTGTATTAATAAATTACTTTAGTAGATCTTAAAAAAAGTGAGGTCATATCTAGACTCACTTAGTAAGTGACCAAGAATGTGGTGGGAGTAGTAAGGGTTTTAAAGATAAAAATAATAAAATAAAAATAAAAGTTGGGGGGGGGGGGGGTGTGGGGGAGGGAATGTAAAAAAAAATTTAGGGTTTTTAAGTCTCATTTTCTCCTCCAAGCTCTTGCCTTCATGGAAGTTGTTACCAGGGGAACCAAACAAGGAAGGGAGAAAGAAGATGGTGAATGGATTTTAGTTGGAAGAGCCAGATTCAGGTGTATTTAGGCAAGTAAATATTCCCTCATATATTTATTTGGTCTTTTTTCCAAATTTGTAAACATAGAAAACAATGAATGATAGCTTCTTTTAGGTTTTTGAATTAGGTATTTTTTGGTTATTGGATTGTTTTGCATTCTAAAATTTAAAAAAAATCCTTTATTTGATTTGTGGTTTGAAAATAGTTCAAATAATGAAGTATATATTTATTGTATATACCTCCCTTTCTGCTTGATCAAATTTAGAAATAAATATAGATGCATACTTATGTATATTAATAGATATATATAAATATACATGTATTGTGAAAATATTTTTTGTATTCAAAGAATAAAAATAATAATAGAATAAATAAAAAATATTTATATTTATTTATGCAGCTGGGTAATCTTTACAATAGTGTTTTGTTTATAAAAATAATAATAATCTAATAAAAAGAAAAAAAGAAAAAACATATAAAACAAAATAAATATTTATAAAAAAAAATTATTAGGGAGAAGGGGGAGGGGTGAGAATAAGCTGACCCCTACCCCACCACCCCCCCCCCCATAATAGGGATGAAGGAGGGGTTGAACAACCAATCCACTCCCCTTCCCTATGGCCCAGCCACCATGGTCATTGACCATGGTAGTAACCGGGCCATACAGCCCAGACGTTGGCCATGGTAACTAGGGCTTATCTTTTTAAAAGAAAGAAATTTATATTTTTTTTGTATATTATTTTTTTAAAAACAAGAATTTAGTTTTAAAATATATTTTATATTTTTGTTCAATGTGGTTTAAATTTATACTTGTTAACAGATATTTTATAAATTATATTTTATTTATTATGTATATTTTATATTTTAAAATATGTGTTTTTATTTATATTTATAAAAATACATTTTATAAATTATATTTTATTTTTACAATTTATAAAATATAATATATATTATATATATACCTATGAGAGTTCAAGTTGCATATTTTATATTCTAGGATTTTATATTAGTGTCTTATACTATATTTATCAATTTTTAAATGCAAAAATTTAGATTATGGTATATGAATGATAATAATTTATTTCAAGAATTTAGATTCAGAATTTTATATTTAGAAACCTATGTTTAAAACTAATTCATAAAGTGATAAATAGTTGTAATCTTTATTTATGGATAAGAAGACGATGCCTATTGTGAGATAGTTTTATATTTGGGTTTATCCTAATGTTACCGAATATATATAGTTGTATATTTTCATGTATGAAAAAAAATATACCTTTATACAAACTATGTATTTTTAGAAGCTTTGAGTGAGACTCTTTTGATGAAGACACGAGCATAAGAATATAAAATTTTGTAGAGATAGTGATTGAAGTGAGATGTATTTAAAATTTTGAGTTGCTTACGTCCCCTATTTGCTAAAACTAATGCTAATGATTAAGAATAAATATCTTGATAATAAATTGCCTAATTTAATTGATCGAATGAGGACAAATTATGTTATAATTAATATTGTGATGAACCTAGCTTCATTTTATTATTGTGTGGATTATATATATTACCCTCTTAATGAAATTTGTAAAAAAAAATGAAATATATGTCTATATTTATATTTCCATGATTAGGAGAAATGCTAATTTCATTGTTATTTTGTTTTTGACTCTGTAAAATGAAATAAAAATCTTTTTGAGGGCATTTTTACTTGATCAACATAAGCTAACCCATCGTTACCTATGTCTCAGTGTAGGAGAAAAAAATTACTAGTGGTAGATTTGGTATCAAGATGTTATGCTTTAATATTAAAATTTGTAGTGTTTTGAATGTTATTCGATGTATTCTTTGAACTGATAATGATTATATGGTCATCATTTAATTAAGACAATGGTAAAGTTTACTTCTTGAGAGTTATTTTAAACCTTGAGTTATCTACTATTGAAAGGGATCCATGCTTTATCTTATTTTCTTGATCACCATCATGGTTATTTTAATAATATATATTATTAATGTATAATGAGATTTCTTAATCTAAATGGACAACAACTTGTTTGTAACATTTAATGCTTTATCACTAGATGTAGGCTAGTGCTTAACTCATAGTTGTATGATAACCTTAGTGATAATAACACACTATTGAATATTAAAATAGTGTTGAGAACATATTATGACAAGAAAAAATTGGTAACCATAGGCTTGAAATAGAAGTGAGTTTAGTTCACTTTCGTATTACAAAATTATAAATAAATCTTACTGTGTAAAATAGCTAAGCAATTAATATAAGGTTTGTCCTCTATAATTGAAATTAATGAAAAAATTTAATAAATCCTACTTAGGATATTCTAAGTGTCTTGACGTGAATAGTGTGACTCTCTTTAAGCTTATCATTGTAGAAACCCTTTTGAGTAAGTTTCCTTGGCAAGTGTTTAGGTATTCTTTGTAATCTTGTTGTTGGATTTTGAATATATTTGAGATTTAAATTATATATTTTGAAGCACACAGATGGATATATCATTATTTGGGGTCATTTGGTAGATTTTTGGGTGATTACATGCACTTCTATGAGATTTTGTACAAGTTCACATTAAAAATGTTATGTTTAAAAACCAACCAAATTGGTCCAGAGAGATGCTCTAAATCAATAGATGAACTTGATTTTTCATGAAACAAAAACTTGTAATCTCTAGATTTATCTTAATTGAATCAAAACCTATAACCTTTATCCTTATAACCATTTAGATGATTTTGGTGGGTCCAATTTTGGAGGCAATTGGCTATTTTTTGCACCTATTTTTCATTTTTAGCCTACACAGTCTATTCAAAACTACATTGTTAAAAATAGCTAAAGGAGTCCTAAGAATAAAAAGGATATTTTTAGTGGTTAATTTTACCTTTAAATTTATACAGGAACTTTTTTATTATTTATATAAGTATTTATTATTTCTAATGACCATGTTTCTAAACCTAGTTTATTCAGAATTTGCATAGTAGAATAATTTTTAGCATAAAAATCCATTTAGAATGTTGCATTATTTTAGAGTTTAAAGTATTATAGGTTATTAGTGGTATATTTATATAATATATTTTATAATAACTTTCATACATAGTTTCATCCTCATGAAATTATTTTTACCATCATCATTTTATAGGTAATTTAACGATATTGAGACTAGTCTAAGAGGAGAGCTAGTCAAGTCTATTTGCTTTGGGATTGAGAATTTCCACTCCAACACTTATGGTTAACATTTATTAACATATTCATGGGTGTTATGGTGGTTATAATATATTTTGAGTGAAATTGGAGCTTTGGTTCTCTCTTAGCTTTTTTTCACTTGAGGTCATAGTTGTAGTGTCTTCTTGTCATCAAATCATTGGTGGATCATGTTTGTTATTGGTGGGGGAAAAATTTAGTGTTGGGTATAGTTATTATAAATAAAATTGAAAACCTTTGAGTATCAAATTCAAGCATAGTGTTTTAAACCAATTCTAGTGTAGTCGACATAGCTTTATTATAATGAGCTTGTCAAACACCTTGATGAAGCTCACATTCTGAGATTGAAGGTGAGCAACTAGGTAGTAGATGACATGAATTTTTTGTGAATTCATTTATTTAAGTTTGTCTTGATATTTTTAATGTATTTTTATGGTTTTTTAGTTTTAGTTCTCCCTTGTGTGAAGATAGTGTTGTGCACACTTAAAAAATGGTAGCATTTTTAAGGGTTTTGTTTGAATTTCTTTAGGTGATTTTTTTGGGCATTATATTTTGGTGTCAAATAATGGTTTCAACACTAGGATATTTAGATATTGTGTTTGTATTTCTTTATGGAGTGATGAAACTTACCATCATAATATTTCTTTGTTCGGTTGTACTCACAATGAGTTGAGATTGTAAGTTGGACTATTGATCATGTGGTTGGAGATTAGGTAAAATTTCCTTGAGTTTTGGATTGGTGAATGTATTGGCATGTTTTTATTTTAAGATATTATTTTGTGTAATACCTATTTTTTGGTATATATTTACTTATACAAGGTAGTGTATTTTAATGTTTCATATGACTGTGTAGTTTCTACAAGTGTATTGTGAGGCATTTTTATCTTATTGCACTCCCTAAGTATTATATTATAATTAAATAATCATGTTTTAGAGGGAGAGTATAGGAATCATCTTTATCAAACTTTCACTATGTTATGATTAAAAATCTTTAGTGTTTTCCCTTATTTACTATTGTATTTTTCACGAGGTATAAAGATGATAGTGTTATCGTTAATGAAGAGAAAATGATAAGTATTTATGGTATGTAGTGGTTATTGGTTTAAATAAATAAATTAGTTAGATATTTAAGGTTTATAATACATATTTATATATTATATTAGTTATGAGGTGATATTATATCTCTTGAATTAATTTTTCTTGGATTCAAGCTTGATCTGATGCAACTTTTTTTTCAAAACCATAAATAACCTTAAGGTGTTAAGGTAAAGGTGGTAGTAATAGGTCTATTATATACTAATCCAATTATTGGAAACTTACTAAGTAAATAATTAAAAAACTTATCTCTTATTAGTTTAAAGAAAGTATTATTTAATAATATACTATGTACTTATTTGAAAGGCTTAGATAGTAACTTAACAATTTGTTTTAATATATACAAAGTAGGCTAGTTTTTTTCATTTCTATAATATATTGATGGATTGCATTATTGTTGTTCCTTGAGGAGTTTATGACTTTTATGTTCATTATAGCCATGAAATTACCTTGAGTAAACCCAAGTCATTTATGTTCATGACTTCATACTATTATGTGATGATTCCTAATCTCTTAAACCTATTTCGAGACTAAGAATGGATTTTTCCTTTAATGTGTGTATTGAAATTTGTCTTTGGTTTCATATATCCATCTAAGAACCAAGATGTCTAATTAAAATAGGAATTATGGGATTTATTACTTTGTGTTATGTCTAAGAAGAAAATTTGAATTAATAAATACAAAGAAAACAAAAAAAATATGAAAAAGGAAAAAAAAATTGAATCAAGTAAGAACTTGTAACCTTTTTTAGTCAGAGATTGTTTTATGATAGATCAATTATCATGGTATATTATCTTGATTATGTAACCACAGAGATCTTAGATTTGGCATGGCTACTTCCAAGAAATGAAATCAAAATAGGGTAATTATGATAAATAGGGTATTTGGTGTTGATAATATTTATAAAAAATAGGGAATATGTTTTGTCCTTGATCTGGTCATATGTGTTATAGGAATTCTTAATACTTCTTGTTCAGTATACTTGAAATGAACCTAGTTTTACTTGGTTTCATAAATTGTGGGTATTACTACATGATACATTTGGACATGTATATTATTTTATGGCTATGATATAGGATGATGATGGATAATGATGATAATGGAGTTAATATATCTATTATTTGGGCCTATGAGCTTTCTTTAACCCTAGTGAAAACCCCATAAATTATGTTATGATGTTGTGAAAGTTGTCTCAATTATCATGCAAATATGTAATTCTAGTATTTATGTCATTCATGTGTAACCTTAATGTGTGAAGTTGTGTGTATCTATAATTATAAAACTTTGTGTAAACCCATGTAACATTTTTACACTCATTAGACCTTAAAAATGGTGAACATATGCTATGTAATTAACCTTGTTGTATGAATGTCATGTGTATATGAATGAGTACTTGCATGATGTTATGTTTTTAATTCCAGTTATATAATTATGTATGTGTTGTGGCAACCTTGTATGTAAGCCTTATGTGTAAATTTTGTGTGAAATAACAACCCTTTTTAATAATTATTATTATCTTAGTAGAAATAATGATTGTGGTGATGTATAGTTGTAAGATATGGTATAAATCCTCTTTATCTTACCTTGGGACATTATGATGCTAGATATAAATATTATTAGTGGTTACCCCATCTTGACAATTCAAATATTATAGCAGAAGATAGTAGTTAATGGGCAACACTCAAATAGTTTTCACTTTATAGTATTTTGGTTGTATGCCTTTAGCAAGTTATTTTTTTGACATGGTTGTTCTCTATGTGCTATGTTAATTAACATCAGATGGTCACATGATAGTCAAGGATGTGGGGTAATATGATTACTTTTGGGTACTTGCATAACACTAGGATGTTGTGTATAAAATTTGTGTAGTTGATATATGATGTGACCCTATTACATATGATGATGTGCAATTATTATTTTACCTCTAGGAGGTAATTTATAAGAAATTTATAGGTATTTAATAGACAGTGTTACTTGTACCTATGGGAGGTATTTGAGATGCCTTAAACCTTTGGGAGGAAATCAGGATGCCTCTTACCTTTGAGAGGTAATTGAGATAATTTTATTCTCTCCTTGTTGGGTTTTTCTATCAACTTTTCTTTAGGGTGTTGAAGTGTCTAGTTCTCAACAAGCTAACATTTTAGCCTTTCATATAAAACTGAACTCTTACGTACTCACCCAAAGCATGCAGCAAGAAACTAATTACCATGGGTTATATTTTGTAGTAAAACACTTGTCATATAATGGTGTTTATTCATATATCTAATTATTGATTATACAAAAAATAAAATACATGATCATGGACCTTGTTTTAACTATGTAAACAAGCATGAATATGAAGATAATTTCCATGATATTTAAAGTGTTTATCACTCAAATTCGTATAATTTAGATTTTATTCATTATAATCAAATAAAAACCACATACTACATAACAAATTTATTGATAACTCAATGTTGTAACTTAACTAACGACTATAGCATAGCATCAAAACTAATAGTAACTTTCATGATTTCACTATGACCATAATCAATAATTACATAATACTAATGTTCAGAAGCATTACATATCTATACATAGGGGTATTTATACTTGTTTTCCCAACCAAGTTGTTACATTATTTATGACACTTTGGTGACTATCCAATGGTCTCTAGTAAACTAAGAGTCATGGTAGTCATTTACTTGTTTCTCCATAATGACCCAAGACTTATCACCCCTATATTCTCTTTTGGTTTCAGATCCTTTTAGCCAAATGTCCTCCTTCATGCAGACTAGTGTGAAGCTCATGTATAATTAAAGTTTGTTTTGTTCTTGAGAATTATTCCTCTACTACTTTTTTCTTCCTTCATGCTCCCCAAGTATTTCACTAATATAATAAGTCCTTCACTCTTGGGTCCTCTATTTGTTATGCCTCTTATTTGACTAGGTCTTCTCACACTATGATATTTCATTCCATTATATTTTGTGCCATGGTATTCCTATACCAAGATAGTTTCATGCCATGGTCTTCCCATGCCATGCTAGTTCCATACTAAAATAAAAAATTATTAGTTAAAATTAAGGGTCCAACATCACCCACACTACCCTCTTAGTCCATTCTAGACTAAGCACTAGTCTCAACCTAAACCAAAAATTTAGGGCCAACCTATTCAATATACTTCTTAACACCTTTCTAATGTGATAAGGTGTCGATTACCCTTCTTATTATTTCCTTGATTTTTGATTTCAACTTTTTAGTCTACTCAGGTTGATCAAGACATTTGCTTACCTTATTAACCAATTGGTCTAGGGATATGGAAGCATCCTTTTGGACCTCTTCAAGCATAGAAACCTTATTTTCAACCTATCCTTGGAGAGCCATAAAGTGGAAATTTATTTTTTGACAATGCATGTTTATTTTTTCTTTCATGGTTTCAACATCCTTAAATGCCTTAGCATGCTCAATGTGGTGTTTTATTAATAGGGCAACATCCACCAATTATTATCATTAAGACTCCTTTGCCTAGAGTCAAGCCTCCAAAACTTTATTGGGCCTTGTAAATTTCTCAAAAATCTCATCCACGATGGGTATCACTTCTCCAACCCTTTATAAGGAGCATCTATAGACTTCTACTACTTCAGTGAATTGTTCAACTTCCCATAATATTTCATTTCTAGGCATGAGCTACTCCTTACACTTATTTAATAGGATATTTATAAGGATCTCCAATATATCAACAAATTCTCCCTCTTAAAGGACCCCATCTACCAATGTGGTTCCTAGCCCAAAATAGTTTTACATAAATTTAAAGTTTTGACTTTGGTTGTTGTGTCTTCTTTTAATTTTTGTCTTAGTATAGCCACTTCCTCTTCAAGTGTCTTTCAAGTAAAAAATTATTTATCATACATCTCCACCACCTAGCCATGTTTTTTCTTTATAATGTATGCCTCAAAATTTGAAAGCACATTATATTGTGAAACTTTAAAGGCCATTTTTAAAAATGTAGCGCTAGTTTGTAGAGGAGAATGCTATTGAGGATCAACCCAAATATGAGTGGGAAGCATCGTTACTTTAGAATTTAAAACAAGGCTATTAAGGGGTATTTCAAAATGGCATTGTTCATTGTACATGTCCAATAAAAATTACATTTAATGATTGGTGTCAATTGTTGCATCCTTTTGATGAAAATGGGAATATAAATACAACCACCTATCAAGAATGATTATCTAGTATTGGGTGCACAAGTTTTTGGTTGGATCAACCAAAGGTGGTTCAACTTCAGAGTCAAGTGGGTACTTCCATTTGAGGGGATATTGCTCAAGGATATTGGCATATGTATCTAGTGCCAATGAAGTATTGTCAATGTCCATTCTACTCAATTTTTATACATTAAAACCATACCTCTCTTCACCAATTGGATTTTCCACATCCAACTACACCTCTTCAAGGGTGGTATCCTCATCTTATGCCAAGGAAGGTGTTTTTTTTGAGTCTAACTCCTCCAATTCTTCCCTATGATATTCAAGATCTTCATATTCCAATATATTAGTTGGTAGTGATGGTATTGAAACCTTTGATTATCTTACCAGTGTATCTTATTTAGGTGAAGCCCTTGGTGGTGATGCCCTTGGTAGTGAAAACTTTGGTGGTGGTGCTTGGGTAGTCCTTTACATTTTTGGTGGTTCTAACTATGAACTTGTGTTGGCATCATGCTCGATATGATTATTATTATCAAGTGGTGGTACTAGAGTAAGATTTTATTTTGCATGCTCTATCTACACCTTTTAAATCTTTTTTCTTAGGTCATAACATATAAAATAGATTATGAGTTATTTACCTGACCATAGTTTGGTGAACCTTGATGTAATTTATTTTGGTCTCATGCTTTTCTCTATATGGTTTATTACTAGGATAGACATATATTTTGTATAGAGTTTGAATCTCTAAATCAATTCACTATACTTCAATGGTGAGGGGTTGTATGTCATATATGCAGTTTACTAAGTTGACAAAGTACTACATTATGAAAGAATGTGGTAGCTTCAACCAAGCAGAGGGATCTCTAGAGGTGACCATCCTAATATGAACTAAATAAAAATTTTGTTTGATGGCAAATTTATCTTTTTTTCCAACCTGGATGGGTGAGACCTTTGCAATTCATCATTCATTTCCAAAGGCTTCCTTCATTCCATCATACCACAACTTCATCTTAATTTTAAAAGTCAGAGTGATATAACTAAGGCATGTGAACACCTTGTATCACTCCACAAGGGATTTGTGCTCTAGTGGGTATAACCACTTCATTTATATATAGGTATAATAAGGTACACCAATTTTATTAAACACCATCAACAAAATAAATACACCCTATGAGAACATATGGTTAGGTATCTAGTGGGTCCTTTCCACATCTATTATAATTATTTTCACAAAATACATTACCCAATTTTAATTTATCCATTCATTTACCTAGTGGGAGACAAATAAGTGGGTCATGTCCACATCTTTCCATTGATAAGTACTACCAAATTTGGTCATAATGGTGTGCATTTCTACTCAGAGGGTAGGGTCTTGTAAGTTTTTAATGTACATGGAATGACCCTACTTCTGATATTCCAACACTATGGTGGCCTTCTCTATTTACTTTGAGTCCTCTAAATAAAATTTAAGGTCATCACCAGAGCATTAAAACCCTAACACCTTGTTGATTATTTCATTTTTAATATTCATGTATCACCTAACAAAATAGATATAGTCCTCATAAACGTGCAAAAATAGATATTTTATTATCTTTACCAGTTTTCAAAAATATAAGAGGTTAAAAAGATGGAAGATCCTATAAATTCCAAGGCATATAATATTTTTAGATCATATACCAATTCACTCTTAGTGTTTTGGTGCTCTAGTTAATAATCATTTTGAAGCTCAACCTCATTTTGGGTTGGTAATGGTTATTATCAAAAGCAATATAGGTGGGTACATTTGATACCTAATTTTCTATATGCAACACCATTTCTAAGCATTTCATCTCCTCTATCATCAAAGGCAAAGGTGGAGGTACATGGGATTTATTCTTCTTTTGTCATGTCATTCCTGATCATTTACCTTCCATGTTCTCACTTTGTTCCTCAAGTGTTTCCTCTCTAATTAATACTACTTCCCCCAACACTTAGTTCCTCTTCCTTTAAAATGGCTAGTAGTGGATCACTTATTTAGGCCTTTTTCTTACATTGCATCACCCTCTGTGAGCCTAAAATTTGAGGCATGACTGTCTAATAATCTCAAAATAATATGTGTTTATTATGAAAGTGTCTCAACTCTCCTTCTTTGATGCCCATTAATGGAGGATGCCAACCTCTATAACCTATAATTACCAAATTTCCTATGCATGCTTTTAGTTTATCTATCTTCCACTTGATCACTCAAATAAGATCTTTCTTAATAACCAATGAATGGGAAATTGATACTCTACACTTATCTTAGAATCACTTGAACTTAGTTTTTCTCTCTTTAGTTCTATAAAATCACATTCAAAGCAAAGGTAAAGTTTAAACTGAGCCCCTAAATGTATTTTTATATACTTGAGGGGGTAGCATGCATTTACTACTCCTACTCTCTTAAACCATCACTTCTCATAATCAATGAATTTTAACCGTCTCCTTTCTTTGACTATCACTTCTTGACATAAATTCAATTAATGGTATCATCATGACATAATGTCGGCATGCTTATCATAACCACTATCTCTTTATATATATTCATACCATTGGCAGGAATCTCTATACTTAGACCTCTTTACTTGTGCACACATCCCTATGGACCATTTTTAATACATGTAACACACCTTACCCCATAATAAAAGTGCATCATGGTCCTCCACAAAAACATAAGTATTAAGTTAAAAAAATAAATTAATTAAAATAAAGTGGTGCACAACTAAGGCAACTATTTATTGTAAATAATAAATCCTAAACTGATGGCATACGCCTTATTGATATAATTGAAAGTAAAATTCAAGTAGAAAAATATGGTCATAGTCAGATACCATTGTAATGACTAGGAAGAAATTAGCCATCCAATATTTGTAAATGGCATGAAATAGTAGGAAAAATATTATATACAATAAAAGGATCATCCCCGTGAACATGGAGATTCCTAGAGTGACGCATGAACTTGGAGTCATAGAGTAAAACTTTCATTCCTTGAGTAAATGTCCTGTGCTTAAGGTGGAAATCATGACATGTCTTCTATTTATGTTTCTCCACATCTTGAGTCAAATGAGTAAGGAAATATTCTTCATCTAACCATACAAAAGCATCTAAACTTACTTTTAATGATGATTCATTATCTAACTATCTAATGCATGCAATTTAAAGAAAAACTACCAAGAATTCAACTAGAAGAACTGTTTCAATTATGAACACCATATTAAAGGGTGTAATTTTATTGAGTCACTTGTAAGTTATTAAATAAGCCTAAAGTACTACAAAAATCTGATCATCTCAGTTAGTACATCTAATATTATAAATTTGTGTAAGTGTTGTGCCCAAAATTTTATTGAATACTTCTGTAAAACCATTGGTATGTGGATGATGTAGTGTTGTATTATAGTGGGAAATCATGAATTTAGTGATTAATACGTAGATAGTCTCATTAAGAAAATGTGTAATATGATCACTAGTGAAACTTAATGGATAACCAAATTGGGTTATAATATGTTTCGATATGAAACATGTAGTAGTTTTTATAGTATAATCCCTTATTGGCATAGCCTCAACCCAGTGTGTGAGATAATTAATTGATATTATGATATAGTAAGAATCTATACATCATTTAACTAGGTTAATGGGGCTAATAAAATCAATGGTCCATTTCTCAAATGGTTATTGCAACAAAATAGGATGTAATGGCATGACATTCCATTAATTTGGTTTCCCTAGGCACTAACAAATATCAAATTATTTAACATGCAATTTGGCATCTTGAAAAAGTGTAGGCCATCATAGTCCAACTAACAATACTTTGTGTGTAGTAGCCTCACCAACATAGTGTCCACCAGTAATTCCTTTATGAACTTCATGGAGTAATTTAGGATGATTGTGTTTTATAAAAAACATCTAAGGATCTCATCCAAGTTTGTAGAGGGTCCCTCTAATGAGCTGGAATGGTGCAACATGGATCGATAGTTGCATCTTAGCCTATAGAATTAAATGATTTGGCATTATGTCAATAGTTAACAAATATGCTATATATTTTAACTCCTTAGGAACACATGAAATGTGAAATAGTTGTACATCAAGTCATCCTCAATGACTCATGTTAGCTCACTAGAATAAATTATGGAAAGATGGTCAAGATCACAATTGGTCTTACCTAATTTGACCATGAAAAATAATTAGAATTATTAGAATAACATAATTAAACAATAGATTTAGTTATGTAGCATAAGTTTATTAACCAGATATTTTAAAGCTTCATGATTTTTATAGAACATAAAAGGAGTTTTCAAAAACTACTATCAAAACTTTTATAAAACATAAACCATGAAAAATGATTTGTACTCTATTATGGTATGAATTATCTCAGTCAGAGTAAGCTTGATACTTATAAAGTAGATGAGGTGATCAAGATGACCTTTTCTAGGCTACACAAGTATCGTACTAATAGCCATACCATAAGCATCAATATGGACATGGAATGGTTTATTCCAATTAGGGAACTAGAGAATTAGTGCAGTGATGAGCTTGTCTTTTAAGTCTTTAAAAGCTTCTTGGTAAGAGTTGGTCCAAATAAAGTGTTTGTTATGTTTCAAGAGTTCTTCTAATGGTGAAATAATCCTTGCATAACCTCAGATGAATTTTTGATAGTATCCAGTATGACTTAGAAGGTGTGAACCATGCATTAGGATGTTAGTGTTGGTAGATGGAAGATGACAACAACCTTAGCAAGGTCTACTAGGAGTCCATCTTGACTTATAATGTGACCAAGGAAAACACTGAATGGTGTAGAAAAAAGACATTTAAATTGAGTAAAATTTGAATCACTTTTTAATGATAAAGTGTAAGCCTTAGATTATAAAAATGGTCTTTTACTAGGCCATAAACTATCTAGTCATCCAAATAAACTTGAAGGAATTTATGGATGAAATCTTTAAAGGCTTTAATGGCTATACGAGAGAATACAATGGGTGCATTTTGTAACCCAAATGACATGATGATATATGAAAAATACCCCCACTCAGTAGTAAATGTAGTCTTAGGTCAATCCTCCTCTATAATCTAGACTTGATGGTACTAAAAAAATCCATCTATAAAATTGTAAATTTCACACCCTATGACTCCTTCAAGGATTTCTTCTATGAACGGCATCAAGAAAGGATCAATAATGTAGGATGTTTTAAGTATTTGATAATCAACACAAATTATAATGAAATTATATTTATTTATGGTTATTATCATGGATTTGACCCACTCAAACTCATAAATTAGAGTTATAGCTTTAGTGCACAACATATTGTCAATTTCCTTTTTCACCCATACACATAAATTTGGATTCATCATATACGATCATTTCTTAACTGGGCAAGTACCCTCAACTAGTTTGATATGCATTTTGCCTAAAGATAGATAAACACCTTTCATTTCATTATAATTCATGAAAAAAACATCTTGGTACTCTTTTACCAACTCAAATACTTTCAAAATCTTAGTATCAGACCAATAATTACCCATAGTAGCTATATTTGGTGCTTCTTTCATGCCAATGTTGTGCTCGATGGTTTGAAGAGGTTCCAAGTATGGGTAGTCTATATCAGGATCAGTATCATAAATAGTTTGAGCACCATAGTTTGTGGGGACATCTAAATTATTTATCAATGGGTTAGATGGTTTGGATCCTTCACCTTCATCAACATGAAACACTAGTTTTTAATTTCCTTTATGAATTTCTTCATATTATGCCTCATTGAGAATAAGCTCTAATATGAGGGAGCATTATGCAAATGGATCATTAAAAATAAACAATCCTTTTTCCGATACACCATGTATATGTCATAGTCGATCCTTGACAGGATTAGGGTCACTAATAACTATTTAACACAAGGATTGGTGTGTGAGGCACAAGTCCATCCTTGGGGATGAGTAAGACAATGTTGAGATCATATTATTTTTTAAAAAATTCTAGAAATAGGTGCCTAAATGTCACTCTTCATGAACATACCATGATTTGGCCCAAGTGTGTATAGTTATATAAAATGCATGTACCCACAAGTACTTTGGCAAGAAGGATTATTCAACTAACCACATGGTTTCATAAGATTTTAGGCTTAGACTCTACTATAGTTGATTGTACCCTAGAAGTAATTATCATGATGAAATTGGTGATTTAAATCAGAGCATATTTGGTCCCAATGAATAATATGCTTGTTATGAGTCTACCACCATCTTTCATCCATGCCATCAAAAAGGTAAACTAGTGAATGCATATAATTAGTATTAGAGTCATAAAAGTCTTCAAGTCACTATATGAAGTCGTGGACTTCTATTTTCCCATGAAACTATGGAAATCCATCAATCCTTTCTAGTGGTGTAGCCACAATTAGTCCTCACATGACTTATCCAGTAATAAGATTAAAAAAATTATGGTGCTTATGGTATTAGCATGTAATTCCTTCACAAATTCTAATGGCACCACACACTCTTCCAGTGAGGTCATAGTCATCATGGACCAAATAATTACAAGCATTACTTGTAGTGTTAGAGAGGGACTGTGTGTCTATCCATCGAAAGATGTCATCAAGAGTAGGATCATGATGCTTACCATCTCTAGATGTGATGTTTTAGATATTATTAATATCCTCATCTACACTAATAGGTTCTAAATATGGGGGACCATGTGCTTGGTCTAATGAGATGAAAACTCATTGATCAATATTTTTAAAACTAATATATCACTTTTTGAAACTTAAATCAACATTTTTTTCATAGCACCAAGGATGACCCAATAGGGATAGAAAATTATCATCTTGAGCCAATTTGAGAACTTCAAAGTTAGCCTTGAAAGGTACCCCAAAGATATCGATAGTTGTATTTTTTAGAATTCTAATTGGTAGAACATGGGTTTTATTAGCCATAAATAACATGTGAGGTGATGGTTGTAATGTTGGGCTAGCCATTTTTTTCCATGCATCCTTTGTGAGGACATTGACCTCAACACCAATATTAACTAAAATGTCTTAGATCACCCAACCATAAATGGTAGCATTCACCAATATTTCCTTGTCCTCTTGAGGGATAAAAAGAGTAGGAATATCTTATCATCAAGCATGGTTTAGTTGATGATATTCAATTGGCCTTGGTTCCTAATGTTTAATCCAATTAATTAACTATGGGATAATATCTTTTTCTAACAGATACTTGTAAAGTTCTTGGAAATTATCATGCACTATGTTTTAAGGTTCCATGGTTTTTTGTATATTAGCACATTAGGTGGGTTCTCGGTCCTTAAGAAACTAAATTTCCCCTTGTAGTTCCAATAACAAGGTCATAGTATCTTGAAGCACAATTTATATTATTGGGCATCATGACACTTCATTGCATGAGGATCTATGCATTGTATCTTCTCAATAGGTGGAATAGACTAGACTAGGACTATCCTCCATTATGTGTAGTGATATTAACCTATTGGGTAGTTAGAGTGATAAAGCACGATCACTAGTATGGTTTATCAATATGAATCATACTAAAACATTTTTCATTTCTTTCTTTAGTGATGGTTGTGTACAAATCAGGTCATTTCTCCAATTGATGCTCCTTTTTTTTAAAAGCACGTGTTGGATAGACTAGATAATCTTGTTGATAGTGATTCAAAGATCCACAGTTATAACACATTTATGGTGGGAAATTCCCACCTCCTTATCTCCATCCTCATTCTCATCCATGATATCCACCATTATCTTTATTGTTTGAGATAGAGCTTTAACATGTACCACACACACACACCTCATGTATATCCCTAATCAAGTGGCAATCATTTATGTCATGGGTATAGGCATCACATATCTTGTAATAATTAGACACTTTAGAAGTTTTAGCCCATTGTAATAGAGGACAAGAGAATATATCATGCTCTTTGTGACAAATTTCACAAGACTACTTTAGAATAGTTTGGATGTTCTTTTGAGGGTAGTTACTTTTATTATGACCTTCAAACTCACAATCAATATACCAAAGACTGTTATAAGTGTCATAAGCATTGTTTGCAGTTAGATTTTCTAATTGTGATGTTATTAAAGCTATTTGAGCTTAAATAAAAGGATTGATTTTATTATTTATGCTACCAATAGCTTTACCATAGAAGGTAGCTTATAGGGCCTCTTGTGAGTTGGTAAAGGTCCTTTAAGATAACGTTCATCTAAAGGAAAGTAATAAGCCTCCCAAAAACCATTAGGCATGTTGAGTAGCATTAATATCTAATGAGAGCTTAGATAAGATAATTTTAAATTATGCATTGTACTCATGTACACTTTTGATGAGCTCTTTTTTATATCCTTTATCATAACAATACTTTGTTATTCAAATTATAGAATATTTAACTCCTAAAGAAATGTTATCTTGAGCTAGTCATAGTCAATTAATGCTTGTTAAGGGTCATACTTCATATACCACTTGTGTGCTCTTTCTAGAAGTGTGGTTGTAAATTGTGTTACTTTTCACTCAAAAAAAGTTATACCATGTACCTTTTAGATGAGTTCACAATTATGAACAAGCTCTGTGACATTCTCCATGCCCCAATATTTAGGTAAATGAAGAATCATTTCATAATACATATTCAATAATTGAGGTACTTGTAATAGTGGATGTTGAGAAAATATAAGTCTTATTCATAGGAGTGAAAGTCCACCACTTCCTCCTCTACCTCCTAGTCCACCTCCCATGCCTCCAGAAACAACACTTGAGACATTGGGCATAGTAGTAGGTTGATTTATAATTCTTGGACCAATGTTCTACCTACTATTGATGCTGAGTCAACCAAGCATACCAAGTTGGGTCATGAAATTACTTTAAAGAGGAAGAGAAAGTGTCAATTCATTATGAGTTAAAACTTGCTTAGCAATATGTTCTCTTATGGGGTTAGTCTCTAACTCTACACTATTTGTATCCTAGTTATGTATAATTAAATCATCTAGATCAAAAGAATGAGTGTGCACTATGGTTGGGGAATTGGGTTGATTTAAATATGGTTCTTCAGTATCCATGTCTGGATAGTTTCTCCCACATATGACAAAGCTGGTACTGGTCATAGTCTAAAATTTGGTGAGTCCTCCTTTTAATCTTTTTCTCCCTATGGATCCTAAAAACACTTCTTGAGTCCTCATATCCCCTTCCTACTCTACTTCCACCTATAATCCTTTACTAAGCTTCATCATATTTAAGCTTCATAACTCTCACTAATTGGATACCATTATGAACCAACAATCCTTCACCAATACCCTTGCATACCCCCCAAATATGCTTCTCATGCAAGGATGGTTTTATCCCTCCATAGGTAGAATTTTGAGTCCAGAATAAATAAACAACTTCTTTACTTCTAGTGGGAAATATCTAATATACCAACCACATTATTCTCATATAAACTAGAACTTTGCTTCTTTAGGACAATATTAAGTGGTTACATCATACTCTAAGATATATATATTTAACACCCCTCTCCACCAGATATTAACATCTCATGTCCACAGTGTTTCCAAATGTGTTAAAACCCTCTAACACTCTATCATCCAAGCTTGGATCCTCCCAAAATTTTGTGACTGATCTTGAGCATAGGTTGAGAGCCAAACATGCAAATGAAAAGGGACTTCAACAAATAAAGTTTCATATAATGAGCTATACATATGTTTTTCAACCCATGCACTGCATAAAATCTTAGTTCAAGATAGGGAATTTCAAAATTATTCTTGATCACAGTAATCCATTATTTAATATTATCAAGGGATAAGTGTTTGAGAATTTTTCATTACTATGAAATAATCACTACGAGTCCCATAAATGGAACCAAAATGTTGGGTTTTTATATTAAATTTTTCTTAGGGGATTGAAGTGTCTAGTTTTCAACAAAATAATGTGTTGGCATTTCATGTAAGACTAAACTCTTGCATGTTCACCCAAAGCACATAACAAGAAATTAATTCCCATGGGTTATGTTACATAATAACATACTTTTCATATAATGATGTTTATTCATATATCTAATTATTGATTACATAGTAAAGAAAATACATGATTGTGGACCTTATTTTAACTTTGTAAACAAACATGATTATGAAGATAACTGCCATGAGATTTAAAGTGTTGATTACACAAGTTCATATAATGAATATTCTATTCATTATAATCAAATACAAACCAAATATTACATAAAAAATGTATTGATAACTCAATGTTTCGACTTAACTAACAATTCTATCATAACATCAGAACTAATAGTAACTTCAATGATTTTTCTATTATCACAATCAATTATTACATAATACTAATGTAAAGCAAAAAAATAATAACGAAGAAAGATCTAAAATAATAATGAAGAAGCTAAATTTATGACATTTAAAAATAAATAAATAATAATAATGAATAAGCTAAAATAATAATGAAGAAGTAAAAATTATGACAATTAAAAAATTAAGAAAATTATAATAAAGAAACTAAAATAATAATAAAAATGAAGCTAAAATTATGACATTTAAAATAACAAAAAATTAACAACACATAATTATTTATACTTGTTTTCCCTTACCAAGTTGTTACATTATTTATGACACTTTGGTGACTAGATAATGATCTCTAGTAGATTGAGATTCATGGCAATCATTTACTTATTTTTCTCTAATGACTTTGGCCTTAACACTCTTATATTCTCATTCAGTGTTGTATCCTTATTACCAAATGTCCTCCCTCATACGGGCCAATGTAAAACTCATATATGATTAAAGTTTGTTCTATCTTTGATAATCACTCCTCAATAATTTCCCACTTCTTCTTGCTCCCCAATTTTTTCATTGATATACCTATTCCTTCACTCTCAAGTCCTCCATTTGTTGTGCCTCTTCTTTGACTAGGTCTTCTTGTGCCATGATATTCTGTGATATTATCTTTAGTGTCATGTTCTTCCTACACCAAGTTGGTTCTGCACCATGGACTTCCTATGAAATGTTGGTTCTATGCCAAAATCCAAAATTCTTAGGCAAAATTAGGGGTCCAACACTCCCTTTGGATGAGTTGTAAAGTTACATAGTGTGCGTGATGTGATCTATTTTTATATATGTTTTGTCAAAATTATTTTATTTGATTGCACTTTATTTTTTTTAATTTATTTAGAAACCAGTATTTTATTTTATTTGAATGCTTTAAACAATTGGACAATTATGAAAATTGTTGAAACTAATAGTTTGAATTTTTTTTATGCTTTTAATCACTTGGATTGTTGTTGAGACTAACATTTTGGATTACTATTATAAATATTTTAATCACTTGATCTCATTTTTATTGGTTTATGATTTTATATGATCGAATAATTTTATTTATTTATTTTGTGATTGTTGTGTTGGTTTCCCATGTATACATATGTGCATAACTTTTATGCAAATGGTGTGGCATGGGGGAGAATTAGTAACTTGGAATATATCTAGTAGAATTATAATGGGGAACCTATTGCATAGGTTGAGATACCATCCTTCCCACTCCACCAGACATGGTGGTTATTTATTACTTATTATTTTGCTAGTTGGGAGGTCTAAGTAGTGATGTTTAAGCTATCTCAAAGGTAAAAGGTGGTATGTTGGTGATGGGAGGTCTATGTAAATGACTTTCATGTAGCTATTTCTTGGTAATTTATGCATATGTATGTTTCTTTCAACATGATTCAGTGGTAGAATAGTTTTACATATTTCAGTGTGGTTCAATATTGCTCTATATTATTTTCTAGGATTATTCTTATGTCAACATATTATACTTTCACCATGGGATGGTGTTGAGGTTTATCATCATGATTCATGACTAGAAAAAAATTGTTTATACATACTATTGGTTAACATTACATTATAGCAAAGTATCCTTTGAATTCAGATGATAGAGAAATAGAGTGGATGACAGTATGGCCATTTGACACTATGGGAACTAATTATAGAAATGCCATCATAATTATTAACTTAAAGGATACATTAATAATAAAAGACAATGAGAAATATTCATAATATTAAAATATGTAAATAACTCTAGAATTTAAATCATGAAAGTTTGATTAATTATAAATTTTAAATTGTTAGTGTACCCATTAGCCAAAGTCCCTCATCAAGGACAATGCTTTTATAAGATGGGGAGAGTGTAATACCCCCATGACTAAACCACTGTAGACACTTCAATTTTTGTCTTATTATCATTAGTAGATGCTTTTTTAGGTGGGTAAATATCTCAGTGAGAGATACCTAGTATTATCTCGATTGTGTTTGAGTCTGGTTGTAAGTAATTGTTCATGTTCTAGTTATTGATTATTTATTGGATGTTTTTCACACAAAATTTATATGAGATGATGTTTGTTGATTCCATGAGTGTCATAATTCTAAACCCTAAATAAGATATTTTATTATGTGTGTTATAATTATAATTATTACCGATATAGTACCGACCAAAGGTGAAAGTCTATGTGTTTGCGTAATGGTGTGAATGAACAATAGAGAGGTGTTGGGTCCTATGGATAAATAGTAATTGATGGTTGTAATTATTTAGTTGTTGTCATATATAATGAATGTTTTAGTCAGGTTCATAATTAGTAAATAAATAAGTAAATATTTATTAACATATTTTAATAGTAAATATTATATTTTTTGCTACCTAATAAGGGAGAGATTAAATAATTAATATCAACATATTCAATAGCTAAATATTATTTATTATATTGATAAATTATTTTAGTATAACCTAAAGCAAGTGAGGTCATAACTAGACCCATTTAGTGGGTGACCAAGCATGTGGAGGGAGTAGTTAGGGTTTTAAAGATAAAAATAATAAAATAAAAGTGAAAGTGGGGGAAAAAAGATCAAAACTAATTTTGGGTTTTGAAGTATCATTTTCTCCTCCAAGCTCTTACCTCCATAGAAGTTGTAATTCCCAGGGGAGCCAAATAAGGAAGGGAGAACGAAGCAAGTGAATGGAGTTTAACTAAAAGAGCCAAATTCAAGGGTATTTAGGCAATTAAATATTCCCTCATAGATTTATCTATTCTTTTTTCCATATTCACAAACAAACAAAATAATAAATGATAGCTTCTTTTAGGTTCTTGAATCAAATATTTTTTTGGTTGTTGAGTTGTTTTACATTCTAAATTTTTAAAAAAAACCTCTATTTGAGTTTTGGTTTGAAAATATTTTAGATAATGAAGTATATATTCATTGTATATACCTCCTTTTTAACTTGATTATGTTATATATATATATATATATATATATATATATATATATATTATGAAAATATTTTATGTATAAAAAAATTAAAATAATAATAGAATTAAAAATGTTAATATTTATTTATGTAGTTGTGTAATCTTTACAACATTGTTTTGTTTATAAAGAAATTAATAATATAAAAAGAAAAAAACATATAAAATAAAATATATATTTGTAAAAAAAAATATTAGGGTGAAAGGGGAGGGGCATGATTGAGCTAACCCTTGCCCCCTCCCATAATAGGAAGGGAGGAGGGGTCGACCAACCAACCCACTCCCCTTCCCTATATCCCAACCACCATGGTCATTGGCCATGGCCACGGTCGGGCCATACAACCCAACGACCGGATACCAACCATGGTAGGTAGGGCTTGTCTTTTTAAAAATAAATTATATATATATATATATATATATATATATATATATATATATATATATATATATATATATATATATATATATATATATATATATATATATATATATATATATATATATATATATATATATATATATATCTTATTAAAAAAATAGATTTTGTTTTAAAATATATTTTATATTTTTGTTCGATGTGGTTTAATTTTATACTTGTTAAAAATATATTTTATAAATTATATTTTATTTATTATTTATATTTTATAATATGTGTTTTTATTTATATTTATAAAAATGCATTTTATGAATTATATTTTATTTTTACAATTTATAATATATATAATAAATACACTTATGAGAATTTAGGTTGTATATTTTATATTCCAAGATTTTAGATTGGTGTCTTATATTATATTTATCATTTTTTAAATATAGATATTTATATTATGGTTAATGAATGATAATAATTTATTTCAATAATTTACACTCAAAATTTTATATTCAGAAACCTATGTTGAAAACTAATTCAAAAATTGATGAATCGGTATAATCTTTATTTATGGACAAGAAGGCGAGGCCTATTGTGAGCTAGTTTTATACTTGGGTTTATTTTGATGTTGTCAAATATATATTTGTATACTTTCATGTATGAAAATATATATAGATTTATACAAAGTGTGTATTTTCAAAAGTTTTAAGTGAGATTCTTTTGGTGAAGACACAAACATAAGAATGGAAAATTTTGTAGAGATAGTGATTGAAATGAGATGTATTTGAAAATTTGAGTTGCTTATGTCCCCTATTTGGTAAAACTAATGCTAATGATTAAATATAAATATCTTGATTATAAATTACCTGATTCATTTGCATAGATGAGGACAAATTATGTTATAATTAATATTGTGATGAAGCTAGTTTTATTTTCTTATTGTGTGGATTGTATTTATTGCCCTCTTAATGTGATTTCTAAAAAAAGGAAATATATGTCTATATTTATATTTCCATGATTAGGAGGAATGTTGATTTCATTTTTATCTTATTTTTTACTCTAGAAAAGGAAATAAAAATCTTTGTGAGGGTCATTTTACTTTCTCAGTGTAAGTTGACCCATCATTACCTATGTCTCAGTTTAAGAGAAAAAGAATTACCAATGGCAAATTCAATATTGAGATGTTATTATTGTTATATTGGCATTTATAGTGTTTTAAATGTTATTCTATTTGTGCTTTGAACTAATAATGATTATATGGTTTTCATTCAATTGAGATAATAGTCAAGTTTGCTTCTTAGAAATTAATTTAAACCTTGATTTATCTAGTATTGAAAGGGATCCATGTTGTAGGTTATGTTATTGATCAACATAATGGTTATTTTAATAATATATATATTATCAATATATAATGATATTTCTTAATCTATTTGAACAACTTGTTTATAACATTTAATGTTTTCTTACTATATGTAGGCTAGTGCTTGACTCATAGTTATGTGATAATCTTAGTGTTAAGAACATATTTTTGAATACTAAAATAGCGTTGAGAACATATTATGGAAATAAAATATTGGTAACCATAGGCTTGAAATATAAGTAATTTTAGTTCACTTTCATATTACAAAATTATAAATATATCTTAATGTGTAAAATAGCTACAAATTAATATTGGGTTTGTCCTCTACAATTGAAATTAATGAACATAGTTAATAAATCATACTCAAAATATTCTAGGTATCTTGGCGTGAATAGTGTGACTCTCTCTAAGTTTAGCATGTAGAAATATTTTTTATTAGGTG
This sequence comes from Torreya grandis, assembly GCA_037957365.1. Lineage (NCBI taxonomy): Eukaryota > Viridiplantae > Streptophyta > Pinopsida > Cupressales > Taxaceae > Torreya > Torreya grandis. The sequence continues at coordinate 126,452 of JARHVA010002677.1, forward strand.
TCCTTAGCAGGTGTTTAAGTATTCCTTGTAATCTTGCTATTGGGTTTTAAATATATTTATGATTTAACTTATATATTGTGAAGCACACGTATAGATATTTCATTCTCTGGGATAATTTGGTGGATGGTTTGGTGACTATGAGATTCCATACAAGTTCACATTAAAAAAAATTGTTTACAAATCAACCAAATTGGTCCAGAGAGAGGCTCTAAGTTAATACCTGAACTTGATTTTTTATGAAACAAAAACTTGTAAGCTCTAGATTTATCTAATATGAATCAGAACTTATAAACTTTATCCTTCTTAATCATTATGATGATTTTGATGGCTTCAATTTTATAGGTAATTAGTAATTTTTTACAGCTATTTTTCTTTTTAAACCTTTAAAGTTGATTCAAAATTGAGTTGATAAAGATTGCTAGAGGAGACTTAAATAGAAACCAATATTTTTTAGTGGTTTGTTTTAACTTTAAATTTATATAAGAACTTTGTTTTAGTATTTTTATAAGTCTATACTATTTTTAGTGACCCTATTTCTAACCTTGGTTTATTAATATTTTACAAAGCAGGATAATTTTCAGCGTAAAAACCCATTTGGAATGTTGAGTTATTTTAGCATTTAAAGTGTTGTAGGTTATATTTTTATGTTCTTAGTGGTATATTATATCTAATAGATTATGGAATAACTTTTAGAAATATTTTTATCCTCATGGAAGTATTTTTTTCCATCATTATTTCATAGGTAATTTAACAATATTGAAACTGATCTAAGAGGAGAACTAGTAAAGTCTGTTTGCTTTGGGATTAAGCATTTCCACTCCAACATGGATGGTTAACCTTGATTAATGTATCCATGGGTGGTAAGTGGTTATACAATAATTTGAGAAAAATTGGAGCTTAGTTGCTCTTTTAGCATTTTTACACTTGAGATCATAGTTGTAGTGTCTTATTATCATCGAATCATTGGCAAATCATGTTTATTACCATTAGGGATGAACTTCAGTGCTAGGTATAATTGGTATAACTAAAATTGAAAATATTTGAGTATCAAAGCTAAGCATAATTTTTCAAACCAATTATAGTGTAGTTGACACAGTTTTGTTATAGCAAGCTCATTGAACACCTTGATGAAGCTTACATTCTAAGATTAAAGGTGAGTAGCCAAGTAGTATGAGATGTGCATTTTTTGTAATTTCATTCATTTAAGTTTTCCTTGATACTATGTATGTATGTAGATGTTTGTTAGTTGGAGTGATCACTTGTGTGAAGATAGTGTTACACACACTTAAGAAAAATGGTAGCATTTTTAAAGGTTTTATTTGATTTTTTTTAGGTGAAATTTTTTGGCATTAAATATCACCCTTCTCATTCTATTCTTTGTTAATAGAAGCATATGATTCTAGGCATTCTTCTAGTTGATTCTCACTTTTACAAAAGGCACTGATTGGGTAGACTGTATAATTGCATTGGTAGTGGAGATCCACACATGTAACATGTCTTATGTGTAAAGTGACCACCTCCACTTCCATTTCCACATCTTTGAGATCTAAATGATCAACTCCCACTAGTATCCTATGTGTTAGATATAAATGATTGGCACTTACATTATGTTCATGGGTCATAAATTGCATTGATGACCTATTATTCATTAGTATCAAGGGTATATGTATCACATATTTTATAGTATAGTGACACTTTGTCTTAGGTGGCACATTGAAGCAAGAGATAAATGCTTACATCATGGTCTTATTTTCAAATCTCATAGGATTATTTTAATACAACATGAACATTCTTCCATGGATAATTATTCTCGTTATGACCCTCCACTTCATAGTCAACACACCATAGGCCACTACATGTGTCATGAACATTTTTGGTGATAAACTTATCCAATTGAGAATTCATTGTAGTAATCTGAATCTTCATAAATGGTTTTATCCTTATATCTATACTTTCCATGGATTTGACATAAAGGGTACCTTCCAGTGCCTTGTATGGATCAATAAAGTTCTTATGGGATAAGGCTCATCAAAAATAAAGTAATAAGCCTCCCATAAACCATTTAGCATGATGCATATAATTTATTTAAAAATATATCTTTGAAAGAAGGGTTTTAAAGTGAGCATCATATGCATGCATAGTATTAGTGATCTCTTGTTTGATATCTTTTAAAATAAAAACACTTTATTGCTCAAACTTGGGGATATAAAATTTTTGGATAAAAATAGTCTTCAATAGTTCATAATTTACAACATTTTGTTGAGGAACAAACTTTATATACCATTTATGCATGTAATCTAATAAGGTAGTAGAAAATTGAGTTGCCTTTCACTCAGTATAATTTATATCCCATGCTTTCCAAATGAGTTCACACTTGTGAACATATTCAATTGCATTTTTGACACCTCAATATTTAGGTAGATGAAGTGTCATCCCTTAGAAAAATGTAAGTACATTGGGTGGTTGTAGTGGACCCTATGATGACACTCCCTTAGTTCCTCTTGAAACCTATGGTGGAGGTATACCAATTCCTCCTAAGCTTCCTCCTAATCCTCTCACAACTCCAGTAGAACCAAAATTGGTATTATCTCCCATGTCTCCTATAGCAATAGGTGCACTTGATATATTAGGTGTTAAGGGAGGTTGATTAGTTATTTTTGGTCTTGTATTTTTATCACTACTTATATTTGGTCTACCTTGCATTACAAGGTGAGCCATAGGTCTTACTTTCATAGGAAAATTAAAGGTTAATGTTAAATGGTTATTTTGAACTTGTACTCCCAAAGTTTACTCTAAGGACTCAACTTTAAACTCCACACTATCAGTATCCCAATTTATTATAATAATTTCATCAAAATCAGATGCATGAACATGAACTATGGTGGGTAAATTAGGCCTTTTTGGATTGGGTTCCTCTATCATTGATGTTTGTCCTTTTTCATGTACTTATGCCACCAAAGGGTACAAATCTATTATTTGTGAGTACTCACTATGAGTTCCCACCTTCCTATGGATTCTCATAGCCCTTCTAGTATCTTTTTGTTTATGCCTCAAATCTCCACTTCTCACAGCCTTATTCTTGGCTTCATCATACTTATGCTTTCCTATTTATAATTTACTAACTTCCATGTTAAACTACTAATCTTATACTAATTTACACCACTATGTTTCCCAATTAGTCATGTTACTCATGCATGAGAGAATTTATCCATCCATGGGGAAGTTCTCAAGTCCACAATCAATCATAAGTTTCTTAATTTTTAAGATAAATTGATTTAGATACCTTCTATGTGGTTCCTCTAGACAATAATATATAGAGACAACATATTCCAAAATTAGCTATTGAGTGTTCTTTTACACCAGATGTTCATCGTACATGTCCAAATAACTTTAAACTTCATCAAGGCTATCTAAATTTATACTAATTAGGGAGCCTTCCATCCATGATTTATTAAATGGTCTTATGCATATGTTGAAAGCTAAGCATGTAATTGAATGGTTACTTCTAAAAATAAGGTTTTATATAGAGAATAATATAGATGTTGCTCTACCCATGTATATGTATAAACTTTTGGTTTAATATACTAAATATTAAAGTTCTCTTATACTATGCCAACCTAGTGCTCAACATTTTCCAAAATGTGTTACTTGAGCATGTTTTTACTATCATGTTAACAAGTGCAATAGGACCTAGAAACAAAACCAAAATTTTGGGATATTTTTTCTTTAGTTTAGCTCGACTAAGTATTAGTCACATGTCTAGAATAAGGAAAAAACCAACAAGATATTACACTAACTCATCATGTGATTAGTGACCTCACATGTTCACATAAGTAATGCAACCTAGACTAGTTCATGTTGATTCTATTATGTGATGGTGGATAGATAACTCTATATATACTTAAGCATTTGGGTTAGCACATTTATTCATTGTTACTTAAAACATCACCATAGAGTGAACCATTTGATTCATTCACATATTCCACTTACTTCTTACTTATTACCATAAAAATATATTTATCATAAAAAATATTAACACATCAAGATTCACAAATAAAGTAGTGGTTCCATTGATTTCATTTGAAAAGATTACAAAGGTATTTAAACAAAACTCTCTCTCTCTCTCTCTCTCTCTATATATATATATATATATATATATATATATATATATATATATATATATATATATATATATATATATATATATATCCTTTATAAATTTTCATAATAAAATTTAAGAGGTATTTATACATAAACCAACCTCTCTCAATTTACATCATTAACACAAATAAAAATGACTAGCCAATGATTATTTCAGAGATAGAAGTTGTGACGAGTTGTTACAATTAAGTCTTTTTGATTCAGACCTAGCATCCCTTATATACTATCTCTATGTTATATATTTGTGTTTATATATATATATATATATATATATATATATATATATATATATATATATATATATATATATATATATATATCCTTTATAAATTTTCATAATAAAATTTAAGAGGTATTTATACATAAACCAACCTCTCTCAATTTACATCATTAACACAAATAAAAATGACTAGCCAACGATTATTTCAGAGATAGAAGTTGTGACGAGTTATTACAATTAAGTCTTTTTGATTCAGACCTAGCATCCCTTATATACTATCTCTATGTTATATATTTGTGTTCATTCTCCTCTCTCACATATTGGTGCTATATTCATGTTTTATTAATCTATGATGCTTCTGCAAACTACTTTATAATCGTCTCTACTTCATGCACCCTTGTCATAGTCTTATGTTTTTTTATTCCTATATCTTATGTTCCTCATTATTTGTTTCCTTGTCTTTTGAAACTCACTCTTTTGCACCAAGGTATTTCTCATTATTATTCCATGTCTCTTTCTTCCATACCATTTTCTTTTTTGGCATTATATCCTATGTTAAGGTCCTTTGTGTCGCTCTCGTGCCCTTACTTTTCTGAAATATGAATCCAAAATAGTTAGAATATATTACTACAAAAATTGGGGTCTAACAGTAAAGATAAAAAATAAACAAATATAGGGAAATCAAAATAAATGAACTTTACATAACTGAAAAAAGTCACTTAGAAAATTGGTAAGCTAGAATGATAAATCTTAAGTTAGAACTAAAAGACCAAAGAGAAATAAATTAAATGATATTAAATCAGATAACCAAAAATCCAAGGCTATTAAATGACTGAAACACCTAAATAAATATACCTTAAGTAAGAAAAATAATAAATTGGATTAAATCAAATACACATGAAATTAAAATAATAGATCAAACATTGATGTAAAAGAAGTAACATATCATATTTAAACAAAGAAATAAAAATAACATAAAGTAAAAAAAACATTAATGAATGAGAAGTAACAATCCAAACTCACCCAACAATGGAAAAATTGAATAAAAAAATAAAACAAAATTGTTCGCAAAAAGGGTGAGAAACTAACTTATAATTTTAAATAAAACCAAGGAAATCTGAGAAGGATAAGATAATAGTTTAAATAATTAATGCATAGTCACTCAAAGATGAAACTTGTATTCTTAAGATAGATTAAACCAAAACAAACATATTATGAGCATGTCTAAAAAGAGATGATGAATAGGGAATGTATAAGTTGGGAAAAAATATTTAGAAAAAAATTTCCTTTCAAGGGGGAATATGAAATGGGTGGTGGGGGAAATGTAGGCAATATCAAGGTATAAAATATTTATCATAAACAAAAAATTCAAATCAAGTTATCAAAATAATAATACTTTTGACATTAAGGACTCTAGAAAATGTGTCTTAGCCACATAAATTTGGGTAATTTAATGAAACATAAATATCATCCCATGAAGGTTATATGCAGGAAAATTAATATGGACCTACCTTCCCACAATGTGTTCTCGATCCTTATAACCCCTTATAGAATCATTAATATATTATGAAGATTGGGTACTTGTGTGATAAATTAGATAGCAATATAGAGAATTTTGAAATCTCATATCCCAATCTACTAGCCTACTACACCTCAATATACCTCGGCTCTATTATGAGGTCAACTATGGAGTTTAAGCTTTCACTAAAATAGGATATGTGCTTGATAATCACATATTTTGGTATGATTTTGATTTTTGATTTTATATGGATTTTTATCATTTATTTTTTATTTAAATGATTTAGCTTTTATCTTTTTAATGATTTTTTCTATTCTTCCATCAAACAGATTCAAAAAACCAAACATGGGTGTTAAAAATGACCATCACAAGAAAATTAGATTTTATAGCTAAGAAAAAGCAATTAGAGAGCATGTATCTAAGAATATTATACTTGCATGTTAAATAAGAATATTATCTTTAAGAATATTATCTTTAAACTGACCTTGGTGTACCCAAAATAGAATGAGAATAGGAGAAAATATGGGAATGAACATGGAACGATTGAATTACTTTAAATTGTAATAAATGTGAAAATGTGAAAATGATAGGGAAGCATGAATCCATATCATAAGAAATAATGTAATTACATGGAGACATAAAAAATAATTTGTTAAAAATTGTTATAACAAAAGAAAAAAAAATGATTTTGATAGTATGAATTCACAATCCTTAAACCATTGCCTTAATTCTTCGGGGAAAGCACTTAGTTAAATATGTTTTAATGAATTTGAAATTTTATGAGGAAAACATGGTCTAATATAAGGTCTTACACTGCAACTCATAAAAGAGGAACCAAATAATGAGGATTAATATAATAATATTTTTTTAAGAATGTATGGTCTTATCCAAGGTCTTATACTGCAACTCACAAAGGATAAACCAAATAAGCTTGTAAAATGACAAATCAATAATTAAAAAGAGACATCAATATTTAGCTAAAAAGTAAAAATATATTTATGAGAATGGTCAAGTCCTATCCATGGTCTTATGTTTAAACTCATAAAGCAGAAGAAAAAATATAGATAGACTAAAGGTCCAACGAAAGTAACTAAGGCTACTGAGAGTAATGTAATACTACACATTGGTATTAAAAAACGTATAAAAAATATTAGTATTTACAGTATATGGAAGTATGTAAGAGACATGTAGCATAGTAAATATTTATTTAAAAATTAATCATTAGTGGGTTCTTTAAAAATATGTCTTTCATTATTTTTTAGTCTATAATTACTAGGACCAAGGATGTCTTTTAAAAGGTAAGCACACCACCATTTTTGGGCATACTTGCCTTCTTTTCACGTATATAATCTAGTTTGAGAACTATGTCACCAATATTGAAAGTTCGTAATTTGCTTTTTTGTTATGTTCTTTAACAATGTGAGCTTTGTATTGATAATTATGTTATATGGCAGCCATGCATTGCTCATCTAAAAAATCTAAAGCATGGAGATGGGATTCACATAATTCTTCATTAAGAATAATACCATGAAGATAAATGCATAATTATGGTATCTCAACTTTGAAAGGTAAAATTGATTCAAACCCATATACTAATGAAAATGGTGTTGCCCCAGTAGAAGTACATATGCTAGTGAGATAAGCCTAGAGTGTGGGATAGGTTGTAGATGTCAATCAGTACGAGATTCTCTAATAATCTTTTACAATATTTTGTTAATAATTTTATTAATGGATTTTTTTATCCATTACATTCAAGATGATAAAGTGTTGAAAATTTATGCATAGTTTTGAATTTTGCATATAGTTGTTTCATATCTTTATTTTTAAAATTGCCAACATTATCAAAAATGATGGTATAAGGAACTCCAAAATGACAGATAATTTTATTGAGAATAAATTTAAAAATGGTAATACCAATAAAAATAACAAGAGTCATGGCTTCCACCCACTTGGTAAAATATTTAGTGGAAATGATAATGAATACATGGTCATCTTGTGATGTAAGTAATTTACCAATGAGATCTAATCTCCACATAGAAAATGGTCAAGGAGACTCCAAGGTTTGGAGTTCATCGGAAGGAAAATGAATGAGATAATGATGAATTTGACAAATATTACACATTTTATAAAAATTAATTTTTTTTTTCAATATTAGGCCAAAATTGACCTATGCACAGTCATTTACAAGATGTGGCATGGCCGCTATAGTGACCACCACAGATGTGTTTGTTCAAGGAGAGTAGTAACTTCTTATGAAATTACACAGTGTACTAAAGTACCTTCTACATTATAATAATAGAGAGTGTTATATCAAAGTATATATTTATATATTTATTTATGAATTTGGGTCTTTTCATGAGAATCTACTTCTAAAGGATAAGTATGATGCTCGATGAATTAGATGATGTTTGTATCATGAGCTCTATTGAATAATGATAGTTTCTGTGTGAAAAATTAGAGAATCATTTTTATTTTTTATAGAAGAAGGTGACTTACTCATTTGGATAAATAATTAGAAATCATAAATAAATTGATGAGGATAAAATAATGATGCTGATGAAGTGAGGGAATCAGCTATAGCATTTTGCTCTCATGGGATTGGTTTAATGGTGAAAAAAGAAAATTCTTTGGCAAGTGTAGTAAAAATTTGATGATACGTGATGAAGTTTTCACTTTTACATTGATACCTCCACTAATTTGATGACATATGAGTTGTGAATCACCTAAAACATGTAAATCTAGGAGTCTAAATTGATTTTGGCTTGCATGCCTAGTATAAGAGCTTCATATTCAGCCATATTGTTAGTGATATCAAAGGTTAAGTTAAATGCTAGAGGTATGATTTCACCATGTGAGTTTGTTAAAACATAACCTACCTTAGTTCCTTGAATGTATTTTTCACCATCAAAGTGAAGTATCTAAGTTTCTTCATGTAAGTTAATTATAACTATTGGTAATTATTCAATGACTTCTTTAGATTTAGTATTAGAAGGAAGAGGGTCAATTTCATCATAGTTACTTGCTTCTAGATAAGTAGTGAAGTTATATAAATAGTATTTTAGTGATATTTCTTGGTTAAGACCTTCAGTAAAACTAGTCTCTTCATTATGAATAATATATTGAAGGTGATTAGTAGCTGGTATGGAGGTAGCCACAAGCTGATCCCTGATGACATGTCCTTTAAAATATTTTTGTGTAGTTATGTGGAGATCAAATTCAATCAATAAGATCATCCATTTATCAATTTTATCTCTAGGTAATAAATATTTGGAGAATAAATGATGAATTGGATCAGAATGGACAAAGACAAGTAATTTGATAGAGCATATAATGATGATGCTTTTTAGCTATGAAATGGATACATAAATAATCATGTTTTACTTTTGTATAAGATTTTTTGTAATCTATTAAGCTACAATTGATATAATAGATAACATATTCTATACCATTATCATATTTTTGAGTGAGCATTGACCCAACTGATATAGGGTTAGATGACATATAAGATTAATAGATGATCATTTAAAGGTGGGTGAAGAGTAAGAGGATGAATCAATGATTATTTCATGTTTCCAAATGATTTTTGACATGAATTTGTTTATTCTAAAGCAATAAGATAATTAATAGAGTATATACAATAAGTCATTTCTGAAACAAAGTAGTGAATTACCCCAAGTTTCTCAAGGTATATTCATATGTCTAGAATGGAGTGAGGGATAGGCATTTGATAATAGATTTGATTTTATCTAGATCAACATCAATGCCTCAGTGATAGACTAGAAAACCTAATAGTTTACTAGATGTAACATTGAATACACATTTGAATAGTTTAAGTCTAACTTTGTATTTAGTTAGTCAATCAAACATGGTGATTAAATCATGAAGATGAGTATCATTATATTTAGATTTGGAAATAAGATCATCCATATAAGTTTTAATGATTTTATAAATGAGATCATTAAAAATATGAGTCATTACATGTTGATAGGTAGCTTTGGCATTTTTTGAGACTAAAAGGCATTTTGACATAACAATAGGTTCCCTATTCTATGGTAAATATTATTTTATGTTGATCCTCCAGAGCTATGTGAATTTGGTTATATCTGGAGAAATTATCCATGAGTGATAACATTTTAATAACTAGTAGTACAATCAACAATGAAATCAATCGTACCATAATAAAAATTGATTTCAAGTTTATTTACTATTTTTTTGGCATTTAAATCTATCAAAAATATTTAAACTTACCTCTCTAAGTTTTCTTAGAGGTTCTAAGGTATTTTTTAAAGAATTTAATTTTTTCTCTCCTCTCAACTCCATTTTTTAGCATGTAAAATCTAAAAATTAGTACTTTTTTAATTTATGAGTAGAAAATCTCAATTTTGAACCCTCTATTAGCTTAGTTTGGCCATTTCCATGTATTTTTTACCTTTACTTTGTCTAATTTAGACACATGTATCCTTTTTTCTCTTTCCTCCCAAGAGCCCATGTATGGCCTATGAGAGGTAAAAAAAATTTAGAGCCTCTACATCTAATTTTTAATTTTTAAAGCTTGCCAAAACCTTCTTAGACCCTGTAAACTTTTGTCAGAGTCTATTTGAAAAATTATTTTACATTTTTGAAGATCCCAACTCTAATTCCACCATTGTATATCCATGTATAGCTATAAAAAAAATCAGTCAAAAAAAATCTATTTTTGAGCTTTTGTTGTCCCTTTCAGACATTTGAATGTTGATTTCTCTGTGACTAAGCGTACATGAGACTCCTAGAGAGTCACCTAAAGCATCCTTTCAAGATCTTATTTTTTCTCTATCATGAGTGCCATAGCAGTCACAACAGTATAAAACATCATTTTTTTATCAACAAAATCTAATTTTGAGTGTGCCAAATGCTTAGTTTGACCATTTTAAGGTAATTTTGTGCCTTGTAAAACTTGATTTGGCCTCTTGTAGCCTCCTTGAGCTCCCCTGATACCCCAAGCTCCTTATTTTATTTCATTAATACTTGATAAAATTTTAAATGGTTAGTAATAGTTTTTAAATAAAGTATTTATTAAATCTTTATATTAATAATTAGCTAATTTTCTATGCAAGCATATGGTGGGTCCTTGTGTGTTGACCTATTTTTTTAAATGAAAAATATTTAATTATTTTTCTTTATACAGTCAACAAATATTTATTTTACATATATTTAATATTTTGATTTTAAAAACAATCAAAATTAATTAAATATATTTTAAATCATATAGCTCGCATTTTAAGTCTATAATGGATAAAGGGAACCTGCCTCGTATTTTTTAAAAATACTTACAAATCTAAGGTATTTAGATCAAATATCAATACCAATATTTTTTTTATCAAAATTAGTTAATTTATTTTAAAATAATTAGTTAAAAAATTGGTTATTATTTGTATAAATTCTTACGTTTGAAGTTTACGATACTTTTGACACCCTTGATGTGTCATATTTTTATTAAAGATAGTCACGTGACTAGTCAATCTTTAGGTTTTTGCATATTTAAGATGTATTGGAATGCTATTTTATTTTAAGCTTCCTTATATGACTTTGTGTATAAGTTATCTTTGTGACACTTATGACTTTAGCCCTTGTTACAGTTATTTATACTTTTTGAAATGTTTTGCAATCAACTAAGTGGCTAGTGTTATTTATTCACTAGAATATTTATTTTTATTACAAAATCAAGTATAAAACACATTAAAATTTTTGTTTTATAATTTTTTTTATCAATTTAGTATAAAATACAAACTTGTAGTATCAAATTTAAAAAGAAGAAATATTCATGAATCAAATTATAATATGGATTATTATTAATAATTATATAATGTTTGGTTAACTTAGTATCAAAATATTAATGAATTTATTATATGTGCACTGCATAACTTGCTTTTTAAATTTAGCATGTTTGATTACAAGCTTGTATATACTCCTATAAAAGGTTGTGTTAAAACGTGATCCAAAAAAGGTGTGTGATAAAGCTAACTCTTATTTACAAACATCTTGTTGATAGTTTGATTTATCTAACCATTATTAAGATAGATATTTTATAATATGTGGGTATTGCTTTCAGATTCATGCAGGATCTATATTTGGATCATTAAAAAGTATCAAAATAAATACTTTGGTATATAAAAAGAATTGTAAATTTTGATTTATACGATTTTTCCTTTGATTATGCTAATTTATTTAAATATTATGATTCTAACCATACTATGATAAGTCTACTTTTGGATATGTGTTTATGTTTGGTGTAGGTGCTATCACTTGAAACACTTTATGTGAAAGTTGCTAAAGGATCCTTATGACTAAGAAGGATGATAGAAGAACGTCATGTGAAATTTCTTCATTATACCAACATTCTTGATGATAGTCAAAGTTGTATAGTTTTGATAAAAAATATAATGTATCACTAACAAATTAAAGCCTATTTAAGTTCATTCAATGTTGAGCCTATCAAAGTTATCATTGAGGGAGAGTGTACATGATAATGTCACTTTTTAACAGCTATGTGAGTTGTGTGTTTCCTTCTATCTCTCTATACTTCTTATTATAAAGCATTATAATATATCACTTTATTTGATTTTATTAAAATTTATATATAAATTTATATTATACCCAATACATAGTATCATGGAGGTCCTTATATTATAAAAGACTCTAATATATAATTGGTTGATTATTCATGAGAAATTGTGGGGTGTATTCTCACTGTGGGATGTAGCTTCATGATCTTGCTAGCTTAAACTCACTCTAAGTGGTTTATGGTAACATAGTATAATTTCTTTAAAAATATATATATGGAGACATAGTGAAAAACTTTTAGGTATCTATGGGTGTATAGTGTAATTCCTTTAAAGGTGACTATGTGATTGTAATTACATAGTGTAATACCTTTGAGTATCTATAGTTATGTAGTGTAATTATTTTAAAGGTGACTATGTGATTGCAATTACATAATGTAATACCTTTGAGTATCTATAGTTAAATAGTGTAATACCTTTAGGTGACTATGTTTACATAGCATGATTTTTTTAAATATGACTATGACATGATAAAGGATATTTCTTTCAATTATTATCTCTTAAAATGCATCTTATGGATGGTTCATGGAGTACAAATTCATTGTTATAAAGGTCATTATGTCATGTATCTTTACTTAATATTAAGGGGGAGTATTAGAACAATTAATAGTTAAGTGGTGTTATTTGTGTACCTTTAATAAATTAAATTACATTTGTTAAATAATAATATATTTTATTATTTATCATGAGTTTATCCTCTTACAAATAAATAATAAAATATATTAAATGACCGTTGAAGAGGTTGGATCTATTAATCTGGTGGTTAGAAAAGGTCACATTATAATGGTCAAATTATATTGCCTATATAATAAAAATCTTATATTGTAAGATGCAATTAAAAAGGAGAGTTAAGACAAATGAGAAAATGTGGAGAACACATCTCCAATTTATGTGAAGATTAATTGAGAAAAAAGTGAGAAGAAGAAAGAATGTATTATATACTTGTTAGTTTCTCATAATATGAATAATATTTGTGAGTTTTTTTATCTTTTGGAGATTTTTCCATGTATATCTTGTGTTATTTTCATGTATACTTTTGATCTTGATCTCATATCTAGATCCATTACTCATATGCATTATTTTGTATGTTTTATTAGCTTGAGTTATATCAACAAGGTCTATTGTAATTATATTGGTTTGTGCTATAAATTTGATTGTAAGTGTTGATTTAAAAAGAGTTGTTTGAATTGATTTTGGTTGGATAGATTTAGATGGTGATAGTCTATAATGATTGATGTGAGCATAAGAAGGAGAAATAATATTTATTGTTCATAAAATGGGTTGTATTGAATTAAGATGCATCAAAGGTTTAGAATATGTCATACCTAGGATTTCTTTTATTCATTGTGGGGTGTTTAATAATTATGGATTAATAGAGGATACGTAACATTTGGGTTATAGTTCAATATCAATGAGTTATTAATGATGTAGACATCATATTTGAAAGCATGTACTTTTTATAATGTTGTACATCTAAATATTGTGATTGATCTTAGGCCATGATATAATTATAATCATATATGTGAGAGATAGTGCATGGATTAGTTTTCATCAAAGAATCAGTTGTTGAAATACCTTTGTTGATAAATTTATAAAGAGACATAGTTAAAATATTTTGAAATTTATTTGCTAATACATATTCATTACAAGTGAAATCATCCTATGTAAGAGGCTTCATATGCATTATATGAAGGGGAATATCATTAGCATCATCAATTAAGGGAATGACACAGTCATGTGGGAGTAAATAAGGATGGAAATATTCAACTATATAAAGAGGTAATCAAGTGGTATTACAAGTATTTTGCAATTCATTTAGTTCAAAATCATCTAAATCTATGATAGTAACATGTAAATCAGAATTCATGTTAACAAATTTAGGGAGAGGTAGACTAGCAATATGGAAAATAGTCAGAATGTGATATTGAGATTTAAGATTTGGTAGTTGAATACTCTATGGATTAAGTTTGACTTCATGTTTGTATCATTTTCCATTAAGTATAAATTTGATACATTGACTACCTTAAGAAGTAATGGCATAGATATGATGCATCCATGGATGACAAAGGATCATGTTATAAGATGAGGGAAGATTAAGAACCATAAGCTTAGTGTGAATTGTCTTAGATCTGATGGTAAGTGGGAGTCAAATACAACCATGTAATTTTTAATTGATTTTATCAAATCCCTTACATGTAAGGCATGTTTGTTTGAGATATTTTTAGTGTATCCAATTTTTTGAATTAACCAAAGAGATGTGACATTAATACATGATACTTAATTTACTAATAATTTTTGAATGAGGGTATTATTGATCCCAATTTTGATAGAGGCAGATCATTTTCTCTAAAGATAATTTCATCATTAATCATATCTTCTTTGATAAATTCTATGAAAAGTTTCGAGGATGTATAGACTATTTCTATTGTATGAAATTATGTAAGTGGAATATCATTATAAAGGAGTTTTGAATCATTATATTATTTTTCTTTGATGTTTTATAATTGTTTCATAAGGAATTTATGATGATAGGGATAATTTCAAACTAATTCTATAATGAGAATTTTGCAAGGCATTGAGTTGAGTTATACTAATAAATTCTATGTGATTTAGAGGATGAAGAACCAATATGAGGTTTGTGAGATATGACATTTTTCATAGGGATAGGAGAATTAGATTGGGGTTATAGTTGTGTAAATGGTTCATCATTTGGTTCAGAAGATGTGGGTATAATAGTTGTAGTATCTTTAAGAAATTATTCATTAGTAGAGGATTTTTTAAGTTTAGTGATAGGATCCTTGTGAGTAGGTTTATTTTTATAATTAGCTTTGAATACATTCACATATTGAGATTTGGTGTCATATTGGTCATAATCAGCATCAATTGTAAAAATATTGTCATTTCAATTTGTGTATTAGAAGTAGAAAAGGATTTTTGAAGTTTTGAGGGTATGGGTTTAGTAACCTAATTCTTTTGAGAAGCTTTGAGATAATAATGATGTTGTATTTTATTCATATCATCATGGTCAAATGTGTCACCTAACATGAAGTAAACTATAAATTTTATAAGTCTGTGACATGTTTCATGAGAATGACCAATATTAACATGGAACTAATAAAATTTATAAGGTCATACCATGATGGGAGGTGTTATTATTATAGATAAAAGGTTTAGATGGAGACAATAACTGAATCATTTTTTTTATCATTAATGGTGAGTGTGAAAATAGTTTGATTATCTATTTTTACAACCCCTAATTTCATTTAGTGATTAATAATTGTAAGTGCATTAGTTGCAGTTTGAAAATATTTATTGATTGAACTATGGGTTAACTCAAATTGTTTTTGATAGGCTGAAAATATTATTGTAAGAATGATAATGAAATTGTATTTTATGATTCAACTTGGAATGAAGCAAAATCCTACATTATAAATCTAAAATATGACTTATCAATTCACTTACCAAGAATTCTATTCTTATACTTACGGAACTCTTGAACTACACATAAGAAGACAAAATAAATGAGTAAATACACCTAAGAATTAGGAAATATTATCTAACTAATATTACATCCCCCCTTCATTCATAGGGGTTATTGTTAGAACAAGTAGTCTTATGAAATTTTCAAATTATTCTCATCCAAACACCTTTTTTAGGATGTCTATTGGTTGCTCTATTGTCGAATAATGTTGCAACTTGACACTGCCATCTTTGACATAGTGTTGAATCAAATAAAATTTGGTATTGATATGTTTGGTTCAGTCATGAAAGAATGCATTCTTTCCCATTTGGATTGCAAAAGTGTTGTCAACCATGAGAGGTGTTGATGAAAATTATTACTCTTACAAATCTAAAAGAACCCTTTTGAGCTACATGATCTTTGTAATTACCTCTAAAGTGGCCATATATCCTACCTCTACTGAAGAAATTGTTAGCACTGATTACTTCTTGGATATTCAACTAATAAATATTGTTCCCAAATTTATTAGAAAACTTAAGATGGACTTTCCATCTTCATGATCACTAGCATAGTCAGAATCTAAATACCTAACTATTTTGAAGTCTCCTACTCTAGAGTATTTGAGCCCAAAATGTTGTGTGCTTTTGAGATATCTAAGGACTTTTTTTATTACTACCCAATGACTCTCCCTAGGTTGTTGCATGAATCTTGAGAGGACACTAAATTCATATGATATATCTAATCGAGTGGTAGTCACATAAATCAAACTTCTAATGAGTTATCTGTATTTAATGGCATCAACCAAATCTATTGAATCTTTATATGTCAATTTGAGATTCTATTTTATGATGTACTAAGAGGCTTACAATCTTCCATTTCAAATTTTCTCAAAATGTCATCAACATACTTTTGTTGAGTGATGAATAAATACTTTAGTTTCTAAATTACTTCAATACCCAAATAGTAATGAAGATAACTCAAATTAGTCCTTTCAAAGCTTTTCATCAACTATGTTATAAATTTTGTAGTGTGTCATTCATTGTTTCCTGTGATGAGAAAATCATTAACATACACCACCATAAATAAAACTATTTTGTAAATTATTTTGATGAAAAGAGTTACATCTTCAAACTCAAAATGTTTGAAGTTCATATTTATGAGGTGCTCAGCCAGCTTTTCATACCATGCTCTAGGGGCTTATTTCAAACTATACAGTGATTTTTCTAGTTTGCACACTTTGTGCTTTTATCCCTTTACTAAAAAATCATTAGGTTGTGTCATGTACATAGTTTCCTTGAATTCTCCATTCAAAAATGTAGTTTTGACATCCATTTGGTGAACTTTCCATCCATTGTGAGTTGTTAGAGCTAGCATGGTTTAAATGGTAGTCCATTTTGTTGTAGATGCAAAGGTTTCATTATAGTCAATTCTTTCCTTTTGAGCATACCCCTTTGTTACAAGCCTTGCTTTGTGATTGTTAAGTGAGTCATTTGCCTTATATTTATTGTGATAGACCCACTTACAACCAATCAGTTTGCAACCATATGATGGATCAACCAGATTCCAAATCCCATTTTTTACTAGTGAATTATACTCGTCTTTCATTATTTTTCTCCAAGAGTCAATCTTTTTAGCTTGTTTGAATTTTTTTGGTTTTAAATCAAATGCAACATTGAGTTCCTCTTGTGAATCATCTAATGTGATTTTTCCAATCATGTCCTAAATTTCATCAATGGAATTATCTGGTTGAGATGAGGTTACATGTGCACTTTGAGTGCCTATTTTCCCAACTTCATTAGATCTCACATATTATAGTGTTTAAGTGGCCCACTTAGGCATATTTTTCTATGTTATAGGTGCTTCAGGTTCATCCTTTGAAGTTATTTCACTATCTTCCCTCTATTTTGCTAACTCCTATTCAATGTCTGATGAATTTTCACTCCCTCTTTTAATAGGAATTTCAAACTCATGTATGAGAGACAATATAAAATTAATGGATTCCCAACTTTGTGTCCCCCACTAATTTTCTAGAACATTCAAATTACTCTCTTTGTAGACATCAAACTTGGCATATTTATCTAGTCAACTCAATTGTTGATCAATATGATCTTTAAAATCTCAAAAAAGATAACTTCTCTTGTGACAATAAATTTTTTCTCTTTCTCATCATATAACCTAAATGCCTTGAAGGAATCATAATATCCCAAATGAATGCATTTTCAACTCTTTTGGTCTAATTTGTTTCTCTTCTCCTTTGGAATCAATGCATAACAAGTGGATCCAAAAATCCTTAGATGTTGCACTAAAGGGAGGTGACCACACCACATCTCATACAAAGTCTTTGATTCAAGAGTTGTTGATGGTGATCTGTTGTAAATGTATACTATTGTTTTAGTTGCTTTAGCCCAAAAGTGTAGATTTACCCCTTTAAAATATAACATTGCATGAACTATATTCATCACAGTTCTATTCATTATTTTAACTACTCCATTTTGTTGTGGAGTGTGAGGAACTGTGAGATGGTGTTTGATCCTATTTTTCTCAAGATAGGATTCAAACCTCTTTGATGTAAATTTACCACCATTGTCTATCTTAAGTGTCTCAATGTGGGTTTTTGCTTCATTTTAAATCATTGTTCAAAACTTTTTGAAAGTATCAAAAGATTTTGATTTCTCTTTCAGAAAGTATATCCATGCCATCCTTTTGTAGTGGTCAATAAATAATATGAAGTACTTATGACCACCAACGGAGTGGATTGGAAGAGAACACAAGTCTGAGTGAACAAGATACAATTTTTTATCTACTTTCCACTATGACTTTGGAAATGGTTCTCTTTCATATTTAGCCAAGATGTAGGCTTCACACTTCTCATCTAATTTTGTGGGCAATGTGGGCATGCCAACAACACCATTCTTTTATAATACATGAATGATGTTATAATGAGTGTGCCCAAATCAACCATGACATAAAATTTTTGGATACATTTGATCTTATACAAGATGAGCATAATTATTTGAATTTGATGGTTCACCCTTCAATTTGAGTAGTTTCCCTTTCTCATATCCAGTCAAGACAACTGCATTGTCACTTTTTCTCCTAATTGTGAAATCATTGTTATATAATAGAATGGAATGGTTTTTTTGCCTTATGAGCATTAGAGACAACAAGTTTTGTTTTAGTTGAGTAAGGTAGAGAACATTCTCAAGTTTTTAGTTTGAAAGTCCTGGACACTTGAGTTGAATTATACCTCTTTCTTGTGGTTGCAGACTTGATCTATTGTGAGGTATATTGAGCCACAACTTTTTCAATGTACTCCTCAAATAAGTCTTTTCAAAAATTCTTATGTTGAGTGGCATTGGTATTGAGAACCCAAGAATCAAACCATGAAGAACTAATCGAGACATTATTTGCTTCATTATCTAAATTAAAAAGCACACATTCACTAGTGAATTGGGTTGAGTTTGACTCTTTTGTCTATTTCTTTGAATTTGCCTCTTCTTTTTTATGGTATACTTCAATTTCTCCCATGGATGGCATTCGTGAGTCTCATGACTACCTTTTCTATCACACCATTCACAATAGAGGATATGCTTATCATTCTATTTTTTATTTTGATTGCCATCACTTTTATTTTTTTTACATTTTACTTTGTACTTGTTATTGCCTTCATTTTTGTAAAATGTGGCCTTCTTTGATGTTTTGGAAGAGTTTTTTTGACATAACACACACTTTCACCTATTGTAGTTTCTTTTTTTTTTCAAATGTCTTTTCTCTTTTGGCCATATTTTTAACCAACTGGTCAAATGTGAGAGTCTTCAATTAATTACTTCCTTGTAGAGACTCCAAATAAGTTGAATAGTTGAGAAGAAGGGATTTTATGAATGCAGTCATGTATATGTTGATTTTGACACCTGTTGCTTCAACATCATATTTGATAGCACGTATTTTTTAAGATAATCTCATCACATCACCATCTTTCAAATCTATGTTGAATAATTTTAACTGCAATTGAATAAAAATTGTAACTCTAAATGGGAGTCATATAGGTCCTTCAGCTTTTGATATGCTTCTCATGGTGTATTACACCCCTGTATATGATGAAATACATCTCTGTCCACTGATGCCCTCATCAAATCCAAATATTTCTGGTTTTTTTGCTTCCATGCATGTATGTCTTTTGCATTCATTATTGGTTCAGCTAGTTATATTGTGATATCACAAATATAAAACCCACTTATTGAGACCATTCTAGCCAACTGTCTTTATCAGTCAAGGTAGTGTCAATAATAGATTTGATGGGATGCATGGTATTGAGTTTTATTCAATTTTTAGAGGTTTTGAATTTTTATTTAACTTTAAATAGTTCCTTATCACTCCAAAATGGTCCCCTTTTCTATATACATAAGGTACTAAAAAAGATTCACTTTATCGTTAACACCGGTTTAAAAATAAATTCTCATACATCAATATACTTGATTTTTTTTTAATTTTTAAATTTATGTTTTATGACATACACAAATGATTAAAAATAGTAGGTCCCCTTATTTCTCTTTGAATTTTTAAAAATTGATTGTTGTTTGCCAATTTTTCTTAGAGTAACATACCCCAAAGCAAAAAATTGTTCATATTTAAATGCTTTTCAAATTAAAAATTTTCAAAATTTAAAAATTTAGAATTTAAAAGGAGAATTAGTTTTTTTTTTTTTAACTTAAAATTATACATTCTCCTCCTTTTAGTAAAATAGAATTTGACTATTCCAATATTGGAATATATAGAAATGACCTCTTCCTAATGATAGATGTGCACTTTGCAAGGAATCTTCTATAAATCCATGCAACACATGGAGAATTTGAAATGCCTCATAAAAGGAATTAATGATCTACCAAAAGGAGTGCCATTGTATATAGCCATGTGGTCTGCAACATCAGACATGGTCAAAATGCCTTAAAGAGAATGCCAAATTCTAATCCATATGCTTAGATGTATGCTATAAATTTCATAGTATTCAGACACCTCCACATTGGATGGTTTTGATTCTAGAAATAAAATTAGAATGTAGCCTCTTAATAGAACACAACCTCAGAGTAAAATGCAGTAGCATCAGATTATATCAAAACACCAAGATACCAAAATGCTAGAATGCTTATTATCCATGCCAATGTCATAGATGAAAATGACAACACAGGTTATGATATTGGTACCAAATGCCCCCACACCTTTAGCAAAGTCCAGACACTTTGTATGCAGAGTTATTTATCTCTCAAATCCAACAAGGAGAATACCACGATGCAATAGTCCTACTAAACTTTGGCAGTAAATCAAGACTATATTAATTAAAATAAGGAGAGAGAATTAAAAAAAATCAAATAACCTTGCTCTAATACCAATGACAATCCAGAAAGATTATTTTAGGAATGATAATTATATTATATTTCATGATTCAACTTGAAATGAAGTAAAAGCCTACATTATAAAGCCAAAAATGTGATTTATCAATTCACCTACCAAGAAGTCCATTCATATTCCTATGGGACTCTTGAACTACACATAGAAAGACAAAACAAATGAGCATCTACACCTAAGAATTAGGAAATATTATCTAACTTATATTACATTTTCATAAACAAATCTTGTATTTTGGCTTTGATCAAATGCCTTATTTAAAATTTGTGGAAAAAAAGTTTGAACCTTATATTGAATAGGTGTTGAAGTAGTGATAAATAACTTAAAAATATTATCATTTATCATGTTATGATCTAATTTATGGGCTAACGATTTCCATTGTTTGATGAAAGTGTGAGATGATTATGAGGGTAATTGCTTAGCATTGATAAAATAACTAAGACAATTTTTTGAAAGATCATTTTATTGAAATTATTTAATTAAAGCATTAACTAAATATTTTAATTATGATAAATAATGTTGAGGGATTTGATTATACCATTCTAAAATATCTCCTACGAATTTTTTGACTAAAACTTTGGTAGTAGTGAAAGTATTGGTTTAGACCCATTCATTATATAGATTACTAAATGATTTAAGAAAAAAGGTGGGGTCTTTAGTTCCATCATATCTAATGGTTGGATATATATTTTCAATGTTAGTGCATATTATGAAAGGAGCTAATGACTTATTTTGAATATTTTGAAGCATATTGTTATGCATAAGAGGTTGATGAATGATATTTCTATTGACATCTCTAAGAGGAAGAGGAATAAAAATTTGGTTATTTTGAGAAATGATAATAGGAGATTGATTAGTCATTTGTAAATATGTGATGTTTCATTTGCATTATTTGATAATTGTTGGATGTTTGCATAATATTTATTTGTTGAACCATTTGACCAAGAATTTGAGTGGTATCAATAGGTGTATTTTAGTTTCTAGTATTAGGAGGTGGATGAGTTTTATTATTAGTGTTGGAAGGAGGAACATTCTCAATGTTAGGGATAGGAATGTTTCTTATAGGAAGATTCACTATGGGAGTATTTTTTGTGTTAGTATTTATTGTTCAAATAGTATAAGAAGGAAGTTTAGATATGGTATTATTGTGAGAAGTATGAAATGGGTTAGATCCATCTAAATAATCACTTTGAGTAATTTGAACCATGTTGCAGTCAATAGAGTTAGATGAAGGGTGGGAATAAGTGCACCATGAAATATTATCATATCGAGTGGCTAAGGTGGGTAAGAAAAAATAGTCCATGTATCTTCTAAAGGGATTGAGATTGTCAAAAAAAAATTGATAGGTGATTTCTTAATTCTAAGTAAGGTGGAAAGAAGAAAAATAATGTGCATCTTTTTTTAGAAAAAAAAATAAGAATAAAACTAAATCAACCATAAATTGGACTAGATCAGCTAAATAAGTTACATTATGGTTAGAAGATGAACTATGTCAACTAGTATGTATAAATTCAAGTAAGTCAATTTGGAAATAGAAAAAATAGAAAAATCTAATAATGCACTAAGTCAATGAAAAGATAATAAATTGAGTTAGTCGATCTAGTTGGAAAAATAGGATAACAAAAAAATCTAGAATCAGACAGAATCGAGTTGGTCAACCTAGTTGAAAATAAAATAAAATAGATTAGTCTATAAATAGATTAGGTCGAGCCAGTCGATCTAATTAAAAAAGTAAGAAAATAAAATAGTCTGTAAATAGACTATATCGATGAAACAACTAAAAAAATTAAAATCATATATCAGAGTACATTTTGGACACATGTTAGGTCCACACACAAAGTCTTGTTAATGCAACAAAAACATTCAACACACTTCACATTTGCACAACTAGAATTGAAAGAGGTGAATTGAAGAAATTAACTTGAGGTAAACACATACAAAAGGTGATATGTATAAGTGTGTTGTTATATTAGAAAGGTACATGGGGTTTAGGGCATATCGATGTATGCATGCATTAATAAGTCTTGAGCACCATAAGTGGAACTCATACTCCCATAAAGGACCATTTTTAGGTCTTTAACCCTGAGAAAATACCTCTCTCCTCAATGGGTTTTAGTCCCGTTCAAGAATGATTAAGTTAAAAGATTGGTTTTAATCTAAAATTATGAATTTTTTTCTTAAGTTATCTTTTAGGTTAATCATAAGTTTATATATTAAAACAAAAGATACATAATATAAATAAGCAACCAATTCAACAATCAGAATAATTCAATACTTGCAAATTTTTTATTTATTCGCACAGTAAATTATACTAAAACATAAGAAAAAATAGATTAAATATAAGATTCTCTAGTGTTACTGGCCAAATCATAATGCCTTACAGTCTTTGAGGTCATCACACTATTCATATGATTCATACAACATTTATTACCAAACACAAATGTTCATATCAATCAATGATATAAGTTAACATAGAAATTCTATAGTCTAGTAAGGAAAACATTCAAATATTTAGATTGGCATAGCCAATGTGATATTAAAAGAGTTTAAGAAACTAGATTTGAACTATCTATTCCAAGAATAATAACTTATGCAACCATTAATGGTGAAGTGCAATCAGGTAACCACTTAAGAAAGGATTTTTTTTTCATGCAACAATCCATAATCACATAATAAATGACTACCTAATATATATCATTGTGTTAGAAATTCATTTATAATCTATTTATACAATAGGAAAATAGAAAGTGTTCAATAATAATGTTCAATAATGGAATTCATCAACAAGAAATGAGTCTTCAATATGAGTAAATCCCAAATAAAAGGTTCCACTCAAGTAAATCTTAGAAATTTTACTGTTTGGAAGTCGAGGCAATGTGATAAGCAAGTGTAGTTATCGAAAAGGAAGGTGAAATGCATACAACTTGTTATGAAAGGAAAGCAATGAGTGTACAAATTTAAGTACATTAACTAAGTCTCACTGAATGGAGTAAAGTGATATATCATTCTTGATTTCATTATGGTTTCCTTTAATTTTATTTACTTAACCAAGTAAATATTCTAAGTAAAACATTATTCATGCTTATTCTTTAAATTGTAAGAATTAACTAACTATTATTTCTTTCATCAAACAAAACAAGAATTAATTTATTAATCTCATATATTAAAATACAACATACATAACTTAAGAAGTAATATATTAAAAAAATATGCATAACACATACTTTGTATGCACCTAGTATGTCTGAAATGCATGATAGAAGGAAACATCTGATTTATTTTTCCCATGGTCCAACTATCAAAGTTTTATGTCTTGTTGAAAGGATTAAGATGCCCATATGCATCTATGTATTTATGTCCAAAAGTGATAAGCTAAACCAAATACTAATTTAGCTAATGCAAGCTAATAACTTCTATTTGAATTCCCATATAATCTATTCATTCTCAATTAAATAGATTGCAAAATTAGGAAACTAATGTAAAGAATCTATATATTTGTTTCTATAAATAATAAGCTTAAATATTAAATTCTTTGAAAACATAGATTACATTGGTTTATTTATTCTAATTGAACAGAATTCAAAATTTAGATCTAATAAAAAAAATGTCTAATAAAGTTCCAAGTTAGTATTCATATATACATTAATTTTTTTAGCCTCAAGAATTAATAAGACTATGATGTATATATGTATCAAAACTTAAACCAACTTGAATACACTTAATCATCATAAATAACATTAGATCTATGTAGGATTAGTATGATATATATATATATATATATATATATATATATATATATATATATATATATATATATATATAAACTAACCACATGTCCAATTAATTCATCTTGTTATGATTATAAAGAATTTTAGATCAATGTAGGATCAACTCAATAAATTGATACAATGTACCTATGGTATAATATCTTTAGTCCACAATCAATTTATCTCATTCAACATTCTATTTCCATTTTCAATCCATTCATAACATCCATTAGCAGCCCTCAAGATCTATATATATATATATATATATATATATATATAAACTAACCACATGTCCAATTAATTCATCTTGTTATGATTATAAAGAATTTTAGATCAATGTAGGATCAACTCAATAAAATGATACAATGTACCTATGGTATAATATCTTTAGTCCACAATCAATTTATCTCATTAAACATTTTATTCCCATTTTCAATCCATTCATAACATCCATTAGCAGCCCTCAAGATCAATATATTAATTAATTTCAAGGCTAAAAACTATAGTCAATGCTACCTATACATATTTATAATTAATTAAATCAACAATTAAATTTTGATAATGTCTCCATATGTGTGTATGAAGTTGTTGAATCATGGAGTTGAACATGAAGAAAGTGATCAAAACAATCCTGTCCAACCAACGTTATGAGTCCAACCATCAGTGGCTCTCATGACCCCAACCATCAACAAGATGATGGTTATGATAACCAAAAACATGAAATGAATTCTGAGCACATTGATCTTCAAACAGAAACATATCAAAAAATAAAAAGAATGCAGTCTTATCATTCCAATTCAAGATAGGGATAAGTAATCTATCTAAGTATAGAGTGGGAGTAGGGAGGGTTAATCTTGGATGTTGAATGATATATAATGGATTAACTCTAATCCATTATATATCTTTCAAAATTATCCTACTTGGAACCCCATCTAATATCATGTCTAACCTTAACTATTTAGACCCGTAGTATATACTTTTAAATATTTATGTCTAATCTAGGAATGAAAATACACACATTCCAACAAATAAATCAAATAGAATAAAATTCCATTTAAATAATGAAACAACCAGAATATAGCTCAATCATTATTATCAATAAAACATAGCAGAAAACAAATAGTCATACCTCTATAAGCCATAAGTCTAAATATGACCCAGTAAAGCTTAAAATGACTAAGTCAAAATATTAATAAAAAAACATCAATCATATAAGCATACTATTATTATAACTCATTGGTATCATTATGGAATCATACATTACAATAAAATCTTGTAGATCAATGCAAATCTTAACATAGTTAATAAAATCCATAAAGAAAATAACATGATTATAAAATTAACATCATATAACCAGTCAATGAGAAGCATAATTGAAACAATCAAGAGCCAACAATAATTCTAACCAAATCAACCAAATACCAAGGTTGAGATGTAACTTTACGATGAAGCAAGAAAATTCCATGTGAATAACTCAATCATGACATAGACAACATAGTCATAAAAATACATCATGAATCCACTCGATACACACACACACATAGATATGTGTGTGTGTGTGTGTGTGTGTGTGTGTGTTTTATAAAAACTTATTCATATACTTAGAATAAGACAATAACACAGTCGACCCACGACATAACCAACATAGTTGAATGTGAATACCCAACATAATTTAAATTAATGAGGTTTATAAAAAGGTAGAGATTAAGTTTTATCCAAATGACACACCAAGAACTTTCATGTAATAATACGCAGTCGAATATCAAATATCACAAAACATAGCCATAATGACCAAAGTTATAATTAATTAATGATAGCCTAATAACATGAGAACACAATAGTATAATCAATTACCAAGAAAATAACAACTAGTTAGATTTTTAAGCTTCAAAATAACATAGTCCAATTAAAACCCATTTGGCCCTTGGTAAAAACTCGAGTCACAATGCATAATGGATTTATTTAGATAAGGATATCAACCACAATGAAGCTTAAGAAAAATAACCACAACTTTGTCATAAAAGAACACAACGTAACTAAAAAAATGTGGGTATCATTGTTAATGGCTACAAACATTTTAAAGATAGACATAGTCATTGTAAACTGACATAGTCATTATATGAACAAGAGCTAGTAATTAGAAAAGAAAACTAACTGATAATGATATACAATGTCATCGATCAAGGCATTTACTTACATATAGGAAACATAAATTGTGTGTGTGTGTGTGTGTGCGTGCATGCGTATCGAGTGGATTCATGATGTATTTTTGTGATTATGTTGTCTGTCATGATTGAGTTATGTGTGTATGTGTGTGTGTGTGTGTGTCGAGTGGATTCATGATGTATTTTTGTGACTATGTTTTTTATGTCATGATATATATATATATATATATCAACTAAATATTAGGGTTGAGATGTAAGTTTACGGTGAAGCAAGAAAAATCCATGTGAATAACTAAATCATGGCATAGACAACATAGTCAAAAAAATACATCATGAATCCACTCGATACACACACACACACACACACACACACACACACACACACACACACACACACACACACACACACACACACACACACACACACACATATATATATGTTTTATAAAAACTTATTCATGTACTCAGAAGAAGACAATAACATAGTCAACCCATGGCATAACCAACATAGTTGAATGTAAATACCCCAACCTAATTCAAATGAACGAGGTTTATAAAAAGGTAGAGATTAATTTTTATCCAAACGACACACCAAGAACTTTCATGTAATAATACGTAGTTGAATATAAAATATCACAGAACATAGCCATAATGACCAAAGTTCTAATTAATTAATGATAGCCTAATAATATGAAAACACAATGGTATAATCAATTACCAAGAAAATAACAACTAGTTAGATTTTTAAGCTTCAAAATAACATAGTCCAATTAAAACCCATTTGACCTTTGGTAAAAACTCGAGTCACAATGCATAATGGATTTACTTAGATAAGGATATCAACCACAATGAAGCTTAAGAAAAATAACCATAATTTTATCATAAAAGAACACAATGTAACTAAAAAAATGTGGGTATCATTGTTAACAGCTACAAACATTTTAAAGATAGACATAGTCATTGTAAACTAACATAGTCATTATATGAACAAGACATGGTAATTAGAAAAGAAAACTAGCTGATAATGAAATACAATGTCATCAATTAAGGAATGTACTTACATATAGGAAACATCAATATGTGTGTGTGTCGAGTGGATTCATGATGTATTTTTGTGACTATGTTGTCTATGTTATGATTGAGTTATATATATATATATATCAACTAAATATCAGGGTTGAGATATAAGTTTATGATGAAGCAAGAAAAATCCATGCGAATAACTCAATCATGACATAGACAACATAGTCACAAAAATACATCATGAATCCACTTGATACACACAGAGATGTGTGTGTGTGTGTGTGTGTGTGTGTGTGTGTGTGTGTGTGTGTGTGTGTGTGTGTGTGTGTTTTATAAAAACTTATTCATGTACTCAGAAGAAGACAATAACACAGTCGACCCACAGAATAACCAACATAGCTGAATGTGAAGACCCTAACCTATTTCAAATGAATGAGGTTTATAAAAAGGTAGAGATTAAGTTTTATCCAAATGACACACCAAAAAATTTCATGTAATAATATGCAGTTGAATATCAAATATCACAGAACGTAGCCATAATGACCAAATTTCTAATTAATTAATGACAACCTAATAATACGAGAACATAATGGTATAATCAATTACAAAGAAAATAACAACTAGTTATATTTTTAAGCGTCAAAATAACATAGTCCAATTAAAACCCATTTGGCCTTTGGTAAAAACTTGAGTCACAATGCATAATGGGTCTACTTAGATAAAGATATCAACCAAATTGAAGCTTAAGAAAAATAAACACAAATTTGTCATAAAAGAACAAAATGTAACTATAAAATTGTTGGTATCATTGTTAACAACTACAAACATTTTAAAGATAGACATAGTCATTGTAAACTAACATATTCATTATATGAACAAGATCTAGTAATTAGAAAATAAAACTAGCTGATAATGAAATACAATGTCATCAATCAAGGCATTTACTTACATATAAGAAACATAACTTTTTTAAACAAATGTGGTCACCGTTAATAAACAACATAGTCATAAGAAAGGAACACATAGTCATTGCATATAAAAACAAAGTTACCATATACTATGAATTTTTTATAATAACAAACTTATCAACCTTTATAACACTCAGTCGTTATACAAATGAAACATAGTCACTCTTTTATAAAATGCAGTTGACACTTAAAACATTTTTGAACTTATATGCATGAAAAACATAGTCTATAAATAATAAAATAACTGCATGTAGATAAGGATTCAAATCAATGTGTGTGTGTGTGTGTGTGTGTGTGTGTGTGTGTGTGTGTGTGTGTGTGTGTGTGTGTGTAATGAAATGTATCAATATATCATTATATGGGGTCTACATATGCACTTATAAGTCCTAAGACTTTTGGTTGCATAAACAAAATCTAAATCTTCATTTCATTTTTAATGAAATCCACCCATAAAACCAAAAGACTTACCTAAAATAAACAAAAGACTTTTAGTAAACTCAAAAAGGTAAGAACCTCTATAACTCACCAAACATTGTTTTATAGTTTTCAACCAGATATGCCCACCATTAAAACCAACCAAATTTTTTATTATTTCTTCTCCAATTCTTTCATCTTCTTAACTCTTCTGTTCACTATCTAAACTTCTCATTATTTCCATCCACTCCCCCATACCCCATTCAATTCTGCATTCAATTTTTGGAGGAGAGATGAACACCTACATATCCCAAGGAAATTCCTTACTAACCTCACTATTAATGGTGAGTCTAGAAGGCTCGATGATCAACCAACTAATTAATCAATTGCAAAGGATATTAGTGATTAACACAAGGGTTAAACACAAACCAACATAATTAACCTTGAATCTTCCACAAAAACACCACCTACCTCATTAAATGGGGCTAATACATTCCCTCATATGCCATTGATCTAAGTTGATATCATAAAATTAAAATATAAATGAATTAACCAAGTCTAAATCCAAGGTCATGCCATGATTTAACTAGTCATTGAAACAACATGCCACCACTTTAGCATTTAGTGCTAGGTCCAATGGGTTAGATCATGAAAGTGGGGGGACAAGGGTTCCCAAGGGGTAGGGGTGTGTTAGGTCTAGGTAGGTCTAGGTTCAAAACTACATATGTTATTAAGATTAGTGGAGAAATAGAGAAATATTCAAAGACCTGCAAGAGAGAATATAGAATGGGCTGAGCATAAAGGATAAAGGCTATAGCCATCCAAAAACATGTAATAAAATATAACGATAAATAACAATAAATAATTATTATAATGACATCGAGAAAAGTACAGTAGTACATGCATAAGGACCACATCCAACAAACATGACAACCACTTAAGGTGTTTGAATGACAAATAAATAACAAGTATACCTATTAGACATGTTGACATGTTTAAAATTTCCTCAATTTTAGGAGTACAACCTCTAACATCTACCTAGCTCATAGACAAAACCTACAACTACCAAAATAATATTAATTGCATTATGTCAATAATCGATAATCAATACAGATTTATAAAATCATCAATAGTAACAAGTCTATAAAATAATTACTTATAGAATTAAGTATGTAGCCCAACACTGTTGTAACTAGTACCATAAATAATCTATCTAAATAACAGCTAATAACCAATTTAACAATCATAAAGTTAATGTCACATCAGCAAAATATATAATGAAAATATGAGATTGTAACATCCTCCCTCTCTTAGAAGGGAGCCATCTAGATGTCTTAATCAAAAACTCATGCATAATATTGTCTAAAATTATGAGTGTCTTCCTAAGTAGCACTCCTTTCACTTATAGAGTTCTATTGCACCAAAACCTATTGTATATATTGGTTACATAGCTTAATGTTGTGATGGTCCAAGATTTTCACTAGTTTCAACTGGATCTTTTTTTTTCCTAACCTGTAAATGAGTCCAATCCAAAACATGAGATGGATCAAGAATATACTTTCTTAACAAAGCAACATGAAAAACATCATGAATTTTTTAAATGGGAGGAAATATCAGTCGATAAGCAACAGGGCTAATTTATTCTACTATGTTAAAACCACTGACAAAATGTCATGCTAACTTGGAAGCCTTGCCAAATTTAATATAACTTTTCTTCAATCTAACATGCATAAAAACTTTATCCCCCATGTTTAATTCATTTGGGGTTCTCTTAAGATCTACATAACTCTTTTGCCTATTAGAAACTATTTTTAAATTCTATGTTATTAATTCCATTTGCCTATCATATTCCATTAGCAAATCAAGTCCATTAACAGCCCTATTTTTCAAGTTGTCTCATCTAAGAGGTGATCTACACTTATGTCCATATTAGGCTTCAAATGAAGACACCTTAATAGATGAATGATAGGAATTATTATATGCAAATTCAACTAGATGAAGATAATCCTCCCATTTTAATTTTTAATCCATTACATACATGTATAACATGTCTTCAACAACCTTGTTGAGCCGTTATGTTTGCCCATCTATTTTTAGATGATATGAAGAGTTAAAATTCAATTTTATTTCAAAGGTTGTAGTCAAAATACGCTAAAACTTGGAAGTAAATAACTTTTCTTGATTTGATATGATCATTTCAGGTATACCATGGAGTCTTACTACCTCTTTCACAAAGAGTTTTGCAAATATAAATACATCATCTATTAGGATTCCAGAAATAAAGTGTCCAACTTTAATTGTTTTATTAATCACCACCAGGATTGTATCATGATTGTTGAATAATTTTAGTAGCCTCATAATAAAATCAAGTGAGACTATATCCCACTTATCTCTTGAAATATCATAAGGATACATCAACTCTCTTGGATGATAATGCTCAATCTTGACCCACTGGCATTTCAAGTATTTTGCTACAAATTATGTGATATCATACTTTATTTCAAACCAAAAATAAAGTTTTTTTAGCTAATGCATCATTTTTTTAACCCCTAGATGAGCATAAAAAGGTGTTGTATGCACTTGATTAAGTATATAATTTCTTAAGTCACCTGAACTGGGGACATAAATTATGTCTTTATGCCTTATCAGGCCATCTATTATAATTAAAAATTCAAAAAATATTTTTGCTACAGGCTCCTCAACAAAACCTACTTTTATATCATGGTAGAATACATTAGCAAGTTGTTCAAAAATAACACTTATAAAATTTATTTCTAACACTAACAAGGCAACAAGGTACATATGTCTATTGAGTACATCAGCCACATGATTCTCCTTGACTTTGACATATAACATATTCATGTCAAAATTATTCCAAAATAATAGCCACCTATGTTAGCATGAATTTAAATCTTTTTAAAAGAATAAATACTCAAGACTTCAATGATCAGGTTTCACTTGGAAATGTTTTTCTAGTAAGAAGTGTTTCAATTGTTTGAGTACATGAACAATGGCAATAAGTTCCATGTCATGCATAGGGTAGTTATTTTCATGCTCTTTCAACTTTCATGACTCATAATCCATAACCTTACCATATTGAGTCAAGATACCTCCATATCCTTCCTTAGAAACATCAGCTTAAACTTTAAAGTTACCATTTGGGTTTGGTATGATCAAAATGTGAGCTATTGTAAGTAGCCCTTTCAACTTAGTAAATGCTTCCTCACATTGAGGAGTCCATACAAACTTTTTTATTTTGCACTACAAGGAAGTGATGGGATAGCCTACACTATAAATATTTTTTATAAAACACTGATAATAACTAGTCAAACCCATAAAATTGCACACTTTATGCACATTGGAAGGTGCAAGCCAATCTTGAATATCTTTGATCTTAGCAGGGTCAACAACAATGCCTTCTTTAAAAATAATATGTCTTAAGTAATGAATTTTTTATTTATAAAATGTACATGTAGATAATTTTTCATGAAGATTAAGATGTCTTAGTATTTACAAGACTAGATGAAGGTTTTGATCATGTTTAGCCTCATTTTTAGAATAAATAAGAATGTCCTTAAGATAAATCAACACAAACTTATCCAAAAAAAAATTAAATACATTGTTCATAAGATTCATGAAATTTGTAAGTGTATTGATTAAGCTGAAAGGTAGAATCATGAAATCATAGTGTCCATATCGAGTTCTAAAGGCAAGTTTATGTATGTCCTCTTCTTTGATTTGCAGTTGATGGTAAAAATATCTCAAGTCAATATTAGGAAAGATTGTAGCACCCTTCATTTGGTCAAATAAGTCATCAATTCTAGGCAAAAGATAATGGTTTTTTTTATTATTACCTTATTTAACATGTTTCAATTAATGTAAATCCTTAGAGTAGCATATTTCTTCTTCACAAAGACTATCAGAGCACCCTAAGGAGACACACTTGACTGGATGATTTCATTGTCTAAAAGTTCTTGTAATTAAACTTTAAACTCTTGTAGATCAGCCACATTCATATGGTAAGGTACGTTAGAAGTAGGGGCAGATCTGAGTATGATGTAAATAGAGAAGTTAAATTCTTACTTGGGTGGTAATCCTAGCATCTTTTCAAGAAAAACATTCATAAACTCCATTAAAATAAGAAAATTTACATAGTTCTGCTGTTTTTCATTAGATATTTCATGTAGTTAGATTGCATAGAGATTATAACCCTTTCTAATAGCTCTTTTTAGTTGTAAGATTGAAATTATTTTACATCTCATGGACCCTTGCATGCCTTGTAATTCTATAATTTAGCCAAGGTCATTAGACCATTGCACTCTTTTACCCACACAATCAAGTGTGGTTTGATGTTCATGCAGCCAATCCATCCTAAAGATGAGATCATAAGACCTTAAAGTCATGATAAATACATTCACCTTAGTCTTAAAGACACCTAGATCTAATTATTCTTATTTCAAGCACTCAAAAATAAGCACTTTCTTTCAGGTACCAAATTCAACTTCCTAACCTTCTTTTATCAGGATAGGTTTATTATTACATGGTTTAGTATTAAAATGAGAAAATAAACCAATCTATTTCATCATAATTAATCAATATAGTCAAAAGAAAACCATTAATTGTACCTTAGGTCTCAATTAGAGTGGCCTGCAATTCAACATTATAATTATCAATAGTAGCATAAACTCTATGATTCATTGTTTGACCTAATTTTAGTTTATGACAATCTTTTTTATAGTGGTTGTCATCACATTCCTAGCACACAATTGGTGTAGATGTTATTGGAGTACTGTTAGCACCCGTGGCAGGTCCATATTGAATGTTTGGATGTTGTTCCTTCCTATAAGAACCAAATTTAGAAGATCCATGGGACTTGAAATTCATGTTTTGATTTAAAAAATTGCTAAAATTTTTATTATCTCCCAAAAATATGTGGTTAGGATCAAATTTTTATTCATGGGAGAAAGGTTCTTTGCTTTAGACTACTCCCTAGTTGACTTAATGTTTGTCTTGCCTTTTGATGAGACTTCTTTTTCCTCAGCATTGTAAGTTGATTCTATTATTACAACCAAAGTTTTTATATTTGTCATGTTAACATCATGCATCAAAATCTCTTTAAGCCCAAGCTTGAACTTAGTAATCTTAATTTTTTTATCATGCATATAGTTCACATGATGTAGCAAGTTCATAAATTTATTCTCATATTCAACAACAGACATGTTCTCTTGTTTTAAAAATTGAAAATCATTTTTTTTTTACTCTTTATAGTTTGCATTCAAGTACCTCTTACAAAATTGAGTCTCAAAAATAGACAAAGATAGGTTCAAATGTTGATATCCTTCAATAACAAAAAGGTGGTTCCATCATAAATTTGTAGGTCCTACTAA
The DNA here is from genome assembly GCA_037957365.1 of Torreya grandis. Taxonomy (NCBI): domain Eukaryota; kingdom Viridiplantae; phylum Streptophyta; class Pinopsida; order Cupressales; family Taxaceae; genus Torreya; species Torreya grandis. The sequence goes on from JARHVA010002677.1 coordinate 161,538, forward strand.
CTGGTAGGTTATTACTCTAATTTTCACATTAGAAGGCATATTATGTAAATTAAAATACTTTTACAAGTGTACCAACCATGCATCGATTGCATCACCTAATTCTTCATCCAAAAAGTTAGGTGGTGGAAGCTTCTTCAACTCTTTGAGGACTGGGTCAATAGTGGTTAAAGGCAATTCTTGAATTATAAGTCTTTCCACTTGTCTCATTTCTAACTTGGATACTTCCTCTTGGGATACCCCTTCAAGATTATTTAATCTTGATTCCTGGTTATCAATCTTTCCTTACAAGGTGTTAAGAGCTGTCAAGATTTTATTAAGGATTTTTTCATGCTTATCAGTTGGAATCCTATCGATTGTTTCAACATTGGTTATCATGGTATTGTTGTTAGCATTTTTTATAGATAGTTTTGCTAGGTTGTAAATAGGGATGTAGCCTCAATGACCCTTTCCATGTCCTCTACCTCTACCCCTAGTTGGGTTGACATTCAAAATATTCCCATGGATATTGTCTTCACTTAATCACATTCTAACCATTCTATGAAATTAAAATTGATAACTTAGAAATTTGCAATTGCTAAAAGAAAATATTCATTCCCAGAGTTCCCTAGAGTAGAAAAATACTCTTATACTAGATGAAACAATCCTAAAGAAAAAAATTAGAATCATCTATCATAGTATATTTTGGACATGTTTTAAGCCCACATACTAAGTCTTACTAGTGCAACAAAAATATTCAACACACTTCACATTTGCATAATTGGAATCGAAGGAGGTGAACTGATATAATTAACTAGAGGTAAACACATATAGAAGGTGTTATGGGGAAGTGTGTTGTTATATTAAAAGATTTATGAGGTTCAAGGCATATCAGTGTATGTATACACTAATAATTTTCGAGCACCATGAGTGGTACTTGTAATTCCATAGAAGAACATTTTAAAATCATTAACCCTAAGTAAATACCTCACTCTCCTCAATGGGTTTAGTCCCACTTGAAAATGGTTAAGTTAAAATATTGGTTTTAATTGAAAAGGATAACTTTGTTTTTCTAAGTTATCGTTCAAGGTAATCATAAGTTTATATATTAAAACACAAGTTACATAATATAAATAAACAACTAATTCAACAATCAAAATAATATAGCACTTGCAAAAAATTTATTTATTTACATAATAAATTATATTAAAGCATAAGAGAAAATTGATTAAATATAGGATTCTCTAGTGCTACCATCTGGGTCATAATACATTATAGCCTTTAAGTTTATTACACTATTCATATGATTCATACACCATTTATCACCAAACACAGATGTTCATATCAATCAATGATGTAGTCATAATTTAACATGGAAATTATATAGTCTAGTAAGGAAAACATTCAACTATTTAGATTGTCATAGCCAATGTGATATTAAAAGAGTTTAAGCAACTAGATCTGAACTATTTATTTCAATAGTAATAACTTATGCAACCATTAATGGTGAATTTCAATCAGGTAACCACTTCAAAAAGAATTTTTTTTTCATGCAACATTCCATAATCACATAATAAATGACTATCTAATATATACAATTGTGTTAGAAATTCATTTAGATAATGGTAAAAACAAGTGTTCAACAGTAATGCTCAAGTATGAAATTCATCAACAAGCAATGATTCTTCAAAATTATTGGAACCTAAATAAAAGTTTACACTCAAAGAACTCTTACAAATTTTACTGTTGGGTAGCCAAAACAACACGGTAAGTAAGTGTGGTTATCAGAAAGGAAGGTGAAATGCATACAACTTATTATGAAAGGAAAGTAACGAGTGTAAAAATTTAAGTACATTAACTAAGCCAACTGAATGGAGTAAAGTGATATATCATTCTTGATTTCATTATGGTTTCCTTTAATTTTATTTACTCAACCAAGTAAATATTTTAAGTAAAACATTGTTCATGATTATTCTTTAAATCATAAGAATTAATTAACTATTATTTCTTTTATCAAACAATATAAACATTAATTTATTAATCTCAGATTTCACAATGTAGCATACATAACTTAAAGAGTAATATCTTAAAAATGTATGCAGAATACATACCTTGTACGCCACCCAATATGTCTAAAATGTATGATAGAAGGGAGCATTTGATTTATTTTTATCAGGATCCAGCTATCAAAGTTTTATGCATTGCTGAAAGGATTAAGAGGCCCATATGCATTTATGTGTTTATGTCCAAAAGTGATAAACTAAACCAAATACTAATTTAGCTAATGAAAGCTAATAACTTCTATCTGAATTTTCATATAGTTTATTCATTCTAAATTAAATAGATTGTAAAATTAGGGAACTATTGTAAGGTATCTATATATTTATTTTCATAAATGATAAGCTTAAATATTAACTTCTTCGACAGCATAGCTTATATTAAATTTATTTATTGTAATTTAATAGAATCTAGAATTTAGATCTAATGAAAAAATGTTTAAGAAAGTCTCAAGTTAGTATTCATATATACACTAATTATGTTAACCTCAAGAATTAATAAGACTATGATATATATATGCATTAAAACTTAAACCAACTTGAATATAATTAAACATCATAAAAAACATTAGATCTATATAGAATTAGTATGACAATGACTACATATATATATGAACTAATGACATATCTAATTAATTTAGCTTGTTATGATCATAAAGATCATTAGATCAATGTAGGATCAACTCAATAAAATAATACAATGTACCTATGGTATAATATCTTTATCTCACAATTAATTTATCTCATTCAACATTCTATTTTCATTTTCAAACCATTCATAACATTTGTTAGCAGCCATCAACATCAATATATTAATTAATTTCAAAGCTAACAACTATAATCAATGTTATTTATACATATTTATAATTAATCAAATCAATAATTAAATTTTGTTACCATCTATATATGTGTGTACGAATTTGTTAAAGTGTGGAGTTGAACATGAATAAATTGATCAAGATGAACCTATCCAACCAGCCCTATGAGCCCAACCATCAGTGGCCCTCACCACCCCAACCATCAGCAAGATGATCGTTGAAATAACTAAAAACATGACATGAATTATGAAAACATCAATCTTTGAACAAAAATATATCAAAAAATAGAAAGAATATAGTCATATCACTTCAAGGCGAGATAGAAATAAGTAATCCGTTTAAGTATAGATTAGGAGTATGGAGGGTTAATCTTGAATGTTGAATAATATAAAATGAATTAACTCTAATCTATTATATATATTTCAAAATTATCCTACTTGAAACCCCTTCCAATATCATGGTCAGCCTTAACCATTTGGACCCATAATATATACTTGTAAATATTCAGGTTTAGTCCAACAATGAAAATATACATATTCCAACAAATAACTCAAACAAAATAAAATCCCATTTAAATAATGAAATAACTAGAATATAGCTCAATCACAACTATCAATAAAACATAGTAGAAAGTAAATAGGCATGCCTCTATAAACCATAGGTCTAAATATGACCTAGTGAAGCTTAAAAGTCAAAATATTAATCAGAAAACATCAATCATATAAGCATATTATTATTATAATTCATAGGTATTCTTTTGGAATCATACATTGCATTAAAATATTGTAGCTCGATGTGAAGCTTAACATGGTTAATAAAATCCACAAAAAATAACATGATTATAAAATGAATATCATATAACTAGTCAATGAGAAGCATAATCAAAATAATCAAAAGCCAACAATAATCATGACCAAATCAATCAAATATCCAATTCAAGATGTAAGTTTATGGTGAAGCAAGAAAAGTCCATGTGAATAACCTAGTCATGACATAGACAACACAGTCACAAAAATACATCACAAAGCCACTCGATACACACACACACACACACACACACACACATTCATTTATTTAGAAGAATACAATAACATAGTTGACCCATGTCATAACCAACATACTTGAATGAGAATACCTTAGCCTAATTCAAACAAACAAGGTTTATAAAAAGGTAGAGATAATTTTTTAGCCAAACAACACACCAAGAACTTTCATGTAATAATATGTAGTCAAATATCAAAGATCATAGAATGCATCCATAATGACCAAAGTTCTAATTTGTTAATGTCACAGCCTAATAATATGAGAACACAATGGTATAATCAATTACTAGAAAAATAATAATCAGTTAAATTCTTAAGCTTCAAAATAACACAATCTAATTAAAACCCATTTAGCCTTTGGTAAAAACTTGAGTCACAATGCATAATGGATTTACCCAGATAAGGATATCAACCACAATAAAGCTTACAAAAATAATCACAACTTTGTCATAAAATAACTCAGTGTAACTAAAAAAAGGTGGTTATCATTGTTAACGGCTATAGACATTTTAAAGATATATATAGTCATTTTAAACTGACACAATCACTATATAAACATGACCTAGTCATTATAAATGAAAACTAGATGATAATGAAATACAATGTCATTGATCAATGCATTTATTTACATATAAGAAACACAACCTTTTTAAAGAAATGTGGTTACAGTTAATAAACAACATAGTGATCAAAAAGAAACACGCAGTCATTGATTATAAAAACATAGTTACCATATAATACAAAAATTTTATAATAACAAACTTATCGACCTTTATAACACTTATTCATTATACAAATGAAACACAATCACCCTTTTATAAAACCTAGTTGACACAAAATGTTTTCAAACTTATATGCACAAAAAACACAGTCTATAAACAATAAAATGACTACATGTGGATAAGGATTTGAACCATAAAATATATATATATATATATATATATACATTCATTTCAAGTTTATATGCAATGAAATGTATCAATATATCATTATATGGGGCATGCATATGCACCTAGAAGTCCCAAGACTTCTGGTCGCATAAGTAGACTCTAAATTTTCATTTCAATTTTAATGAAATTAACTCAAAAAATCAAAAGACTTATTTGAAAGATGCAGAAGAATTTTAGTAAGCTCAAAAGGGTAAGAACCTCTATAAATTTTTAAGAACCACTATGTGTTTGCCAAATATTCATGCCCACCATTAAAACCAACCAAGTTTTTCACTATTTCTTCTCTAATTTTTTCATCTTTCTAACTCTTCTACCCACCATCCAAACTCCCCATTCTTTCCGTCCACTCCCCCAATACCCTATTCAATTTTATATTCAATTTTTAGAGGAGAGAGAAACACCTCTATATCCCAAGGAAATATCCTACCAACCTCACCATTAATGGTGGGTTTGAAAATCTTGATGATCAACCAACTTGTTAACCAATAGCAAAGGAGATTAGTGATTAACATAAGGGTTAAACAAAAACCAACATAATTAACATGGAATCTTCCACCAAAACACCACCTACCTCATTAAATGGGGTTAATAATTTCTCTTATACACCATCAACCTAAGTCAATATCATACTATTAAAAATATCAATGAATTATCCAAGTCTAAAGCTAAGGTCATGCCATGATTTAACTAGTCCTTAAAACAACATGCCACCACCTTAGCGTATAGTGCTAGGTCTAATAAGTTAGAAAATGAAATTTGGGTGACAAGGGTTCCCAAAGGTAGTTCTAGGTTCAAAACTTCATAGGTTATTAGTATTAATGGAGGAATAGAGAAAGATTCAAAGACCTACAGAAGAGAATATAGAATGGGTTGAGCATAAAGGATAAAGGTTGTGGCTGTCCAAAAATATATAATAGAATATAATGAAAAATAATAATAAATAATGATTATAATGATATCGAGCAAAATACAGTAGTATAATCATAAGGATCACAATCAATAAATATAATGATCACTCAAATTATACAATCAAGGTATACCTATTAGACATGCCAACATGCTCAAAATTCTCTTAGTTCCATGAGTATAACCTCCAACATCTGCCTAGCTCATAAACAAAACCTGTAACCATTGAAAAGGACATCAATCACATTATTTTGATAATCAATAATCAATACAGATCTATACAATTATAATTAGAATTAATAAGTCTAAAATAATTAATCATAGAATTTAGTACTTAGCCCAACAATACTACAACCAGTACCATAGATAATCTAATTAAATAATATCTAATAATCAATTTAACAATCATAATGTTAATGTCATAATAATAAAAATATGAGATCGTAAGATCCTTCCCCTCTTGGAAGGGATCCGTCTTGGTGATTTAATTAAAAAACCATGCATAATGTTGTCTAAAAATATGAACGTCTTTTCAAGTAATGCTCCTTTTGCTTATAGGATCTAATAAAACCAAAATATGTTGTATATCTCAGTTACACAACTTAATGTTATGATGGTCCAAGATTCTCACTAGTTTCAACTAAATTTTTTCCTCTTTCGTGACCTGTAAATGAGTTCAATCTAAAATATGAGATGGATCAGGAATATACTTTCTCAACAAAGCAACATGAAAAATATCATGAATCCTTGAAAAATAATGAGGAAGTAACAGCCAGTAAGCAATAAGGCTAATTGTTTTCACTATGTCAAAAGGCCCAATAAATTGTGGTGCTAACTTGAAATCCTTGCCAAATTTAATAGAGCTTTTCTATAGTCTAACATGTAAAAAAAATTTATCTCCCATGCTGAATTCACATGGGATTCTCTTAAGATCTGCATAGCTCTTTTGTCTATCAAGAGCTATTCTTAAATTGTGCCTTATTAATTTCATCTGTTTGTATATTCTATTTATAAATTAGGGCTATTAACAGCGTTATTTTTTAAGTTGTCCCATCCAAGAGGTGTTCTGCACTTATGTCCATATAAAACTTCAAATGGAGCCATCTTAATAGTTAAATGGTAGGAATTTTTATATGTAAATTCAACCAAATAAAGATAGTCCTTCTATTTTGTTTGTTGATCCATTACATACATGCATAGGATGTCTTCAACCACTTGGTTGAGTCATTCTGTTTGTCCATCTATGTTTAGATGATATGAAGAGCTAAAATTCAACTTTGTTCTAAAGGTTGTAGTTAAAGTACACTAAAACTTTAAATTAAATAATTTATCTCGATCTGATATGATCATTTCAATTTTACCATGGAGTCTTACTACTTCTTTCACAAAGCATATTGTAAACATGGATGTATCATCTATTAGGTTCCCAAAAATAAAGTGGCCAATTTTAACTATTTTTTCAATCAGCACCAAGATTGTATCATGCTTACTACATGATTTTGATATCCCTACAATAAAATCAATTAAGACTATAATGCACTTATCTCTTGAAATATCATGAGGGTAAAACAACTCTCTTTGATGATAATATTTAGCCATGACCCGTTGATATTACAAGTATTTCACTACAAATTTAATGACATCATGCTTCATTCCAGGTAAAAATAGAGTTTTTTTAGCTCATGCATCATTTTTGTAACCCCTAGATGAGCATAATAAATTATTGTATGCACTTCATTAAGTACATAATTTCTTAAGTCACTTGACTCGGGGACATAAAGTTTGTCTTTATGCCTTATCAACCCATCTATTGTAATAAAAAATTTAGCAAATTTTTTTATTGCAAGATCGTCAGCCAAACCTACTCTTACATCATGGTAGAATACATTAGTAAACTATTATTCCAAAATAGCACTTCTAAAATTTCCTTATAACATCGATAAAGTAACAAGGTATGTGCACCTGTTGAGTACATCAACCACATGATTTTTCTTGCCTTTGGCATATTATAATTTATGTCAAAATTGCTCAAAACTTTCAGCCACCTACATTGACGTACATTTAAATATTCTTGAGAGAATAAATACTCAAGACTTTGGTGATTATATTTCACTTAGAAAGGATTTTTTAGCAAGAAATGTTTTCATTGTTTTAATGCATGAATAATGGAAGCAAGCTCCATGTCATGTGTAGGGTAGTTCTTTTCATGCTCTTTCAAATTTTGTGACTCATAAGCCACAACCTTACCATCTTGAGTTAAGATACCTCCATAGCCTTCCTTAAAATCATTATTATAAACTTTAAAGTTACCATTTTGGTCTAGTATGATCATAATTAAAGTTTTTGTAAGCATCCCTTTCATCTTAGTAAATTCTTCCTCACACTAAGGAGTCCATACAAACTTCTTTCCTTTGTCCTACAAGGAAGTGATGGGATAGGCTACACTAAAAAAAAATTTAACAAAACATTGGTAATAACCAGCCAAACCCATGAAGCTATGCACTTCATGCACATTAGAAGGTGTAGGCTAATCTTGAATATCTTTAATCATAATGGGGTCAATAGCAATGCCTTCTTTAAAAATAATATGTTCTAAGTAATAAATTTTTTATTCATAAAATGCACATTTAGATAATTTTTCATAAAGCTTATTTTGTCTTAGTCTTTGTAACACTAGATGAAGGTGTTAATCATATTCAACCTCATTTTTGGAATAAATAAAAATGTTATCAAAAAAAACTAGCACAAATTTATCTAAAAGGTCCCTAAATATATTATTCATAAGATTCACAAAAGTTGTAGGTGCATTGCTAAAGCTGAAAAGCAGAACTATGAATTCATAGTGTCCATATTGAGTTCTAAAAAAAAAATTATGTAGGTCCTCTTCCTTGATTCATGGATTATGGTAACTAGATCTCAAGTCAATCTTATAAAATATTATAGCACCCTTTATTTGGTCAAACAAGTCATCAATTCTAGGCAAAAGATAATGGTTTTTTATTGTTACCTTATTTAACATGTTGTAATCAATGCACAACCTTAGAGTATCATCCTTCTTCACAAATACCATCGAAGCACCCCAAAGAGACACACTCGACTAGATAATTCTATTATCTAGAATTTATTGCAGCTAAACTTTCAACTCTTATAGATCAACCACATTCATGTAGTAAAGCGCCTTAGAAGTAGGGGTAGATTTGGGTATGATGTCAATAAGAAGTCAAATTCTCACTCAGATGTTAACCCTGGTAGATTTTCAAGAAAAACATCCATAAACTCTTTTGGAATAGAAAAATCTACATGTTTCAACTCTTTTTCATTGGATATTTTCTATAGTTAGATTGCATAGAGCTTATAGCCATTTTTAATGGCTCTTTTTAGCTATAAGATTAAAAGTGTTTTATGTCTCATAGACTCTTACATGTCATTTAATTTTAAATTTTAGCCAAGGTCATTGGAGTATTACACTCTTTTACTTACATAATCAAGTGTGGCTTGATGTTCATGCAACCAATCCATCCTAAGGATGAGATCATAAAACCCAAAAGGTATGACAAATAGATTCACCTTGGTATTAAAAACACCAAGATCTAATTATGTTTGTTCCAAGCACTCAAGAATAGGCACTTTCTTATCAGTATCGAATTTAACTTCCCAACCTTCTCTTATCAAAATAGATTTACTATTACATTATTTAGTAGTAAAAAGATAAATAAAGGAATCTATTGCACCAAAATCAATCAAGATAGTCAAATAAAAACTATTAATTATACTTCAAGTCTCAATTAGAGTGGCTTATAAGTCAACATCATGATTATCAATAGTAGAATAAACTCTATGATTTGTTTCTTGGCCTGATTTTAGTTTAAGATAGTTCTTTTTATAATGGTTGTTGCCACATTTATAACACATAATTGGTCTAAAAGATGCTACCAAAATAGTGTTAGCACCTATGGGAGGTCCACATTAGTTGTTTTGATGTTGTTTCTTCTTGTAAGAACTAGATTTAGAAGATCCATGGGACTTGAAATTCTTATTTTAATTGAAAAACTTGTTAAAAAATTTTTTACCTCCTAAAAATATATTGTTAGGATCAGATTTTCTAAAAAAATTGTTAATAGGAGAAAAGTTCTTTATTTTAGACTATTGTCTAGTTGACTTGAATTCTTATTTTACCTTTTAGCAATAATTTTTTTTTCTTCAGCCATGTAGGCTAATTCTATTACTGCATCCAAAGTTTTTAGATTTGTCATGTTAACATCATGCATCAAAATCTTCTAAAGCCCAAGTTTGAACTTAGTAATCTTAGTTTTTTCTTCATACGTATAATTCACATAACATAGCAAGTTCAGAAACTTGTTCTCATATTTAACAATAGACATATTTTCTTGTTTTAAAAGCTAAAAATTAATGATTTTTTTCTATTTAAAGTTTGCATTCAAGTACCTCTTATAAAATCGAGTCTCAAAAATAGACCAAAATAGATTCAAACACCGATATCATTCAATAACACAAAGGTGGTTCCACCATAAAGATATAGGTCCTACTAATTGATAAGCTTTTACTCTAACTTTCACATTAGAAGGTATATTATGTAAATTCAAATACTTTTGTAAGTGTACCAACCATGTATTGGTTGCATCACCTGATTCTTCACCTAAAAAGGTAGCTGATAGAAGCTTATTTAGCACTTTGATGATTGGATCAATAGTGGTCAAAGGTAGTTCTTGAATTATAGGTCCTTCCATTCGTCCCATTTCTAACCTAGGTACTTCTTATTGGGATACCCCTTCAAGATTGTTCAATCTTGGTTCCTAGTTATCAATCTTTCTTTTCAAAGTGTTAAGCACTATCAAGATTACATTAAGGATTTCCTCATGGTTATGAGTTGGAATCCCACTAACTACTTTAGCATTGGGGAGTTTGATATTGTTGTCATCATTATTCATAGGTAGTTTTTCTAGGTTGTGAATAGAGATGTGGCCTCAAAGACCCTTTCCACATCCTTTACCTATGTCACTAGTTGGGTTGACATTTTAAAGATTCCCACAGATGTTTCCTTTGCTTGATCGCATTCTAACCATCCTGATAAATCACAAGTGATAACTTAGAATATTGCGATTAGTAAAGGATAATATTCATTCTTAGATTTTTTTAGAGTAGAAACCTACTCTGATACTAGATGAAAAAATAACAAAAAAAATTGAAATTGTAAATAAGAGAATGTTTTGGACACGTGTTAGGCTCACATAAGTCTTGATAATGCAACAAAAACATTCAATGCACTTCATATTTGTGCTATTAGAACTAGAAGAGGTGAAATAAGGTAATTAACTAGAGGTAAACACATACAAAAGGTGTTATGAAAAAGCATGTTATTATATTAGAAAGTTTATGGAGTTTGAGACGTATTGGTATAGGTATACACTAATAAATAATGAGTGCCATAAGTGGTACTCATAATCTCATATAAGACCATTTTTAGGTCTTTAACCCTAGGTAAATACCTCTCTCCTCAATGGATTTCAATCCCGCTCGAGAATGGTTAAGTTAAAATAATGATTTTAATCAAAAAAGATAAATTTATTTTCTTAAGTTATCATTTAGGTTAATCATAAGTTTATATATTAAAACACAAGACACATAATATAAAAAAGCAACCAATTCAGTAATCAAAATAATTTAACACGCTTGTAGATTTTTTATTTATTCATGCAAAAAATTATACAGAAGCATAAGAGAAAATAGATTGAGTATAAGATTCTCTAGTGTTATCAGTCAAGTCATAATGTCTTACATCCTTTAAGGTCATTGCACTATTCATATGATGCATACACCATTTATTACATAACAAGGATATTCATATCAATCAATGATATAGTTATAATTCAACATGGAAATTTTATAGTCTAGTAAGGAAAACATTCAACTATTTAGATTAGCATAGCCAATGCGATATTAAAAGAGTTTAAGAAACTAGATCTGAACTATCTATTTCAAGAGAAATAACTTATGCAACTATTAATGGTGAAGTTCAATCAGGTAACCACTTTAAAAAATATTCTCTTTTCATGCAACATTCCATAATCACATAATAAATGACTACCTAATATATATCATTGTGTTAAAAACTCAGTTATGATCCATTTATATAATAAGAAAATAGTAAGTGTTCAACAGTAATGTTCAAGTATGGAATTCATCAACAAGCAACGAGTCTTCAATATGAGTGGAACACAAATAAAAGGTTTCACTCAAGGAACTCTTACAAATTTCACTACTAGATAGCCAAGAAAATGTGGTAAGCAAGTGCGGTTATCAAAAAGGAAGTTGAAATGCATACAACTTGTTATGAAAGGAAAGCAACGAGTGTACAAATTTAAGTACATTAACTAAGCCAACTGAATGGAGTAAAGTGATATATCATTCTTGATTTCATTATGGTTTTCTTTAATTTTATTTACTTAACCAAGTAAATATTATAAGTAAAACATTGTTCATGATTATTCTCTAAATCATAAGAATTAATTAACTATTATTTCTTTCATCAAAAAATATAAACATTAATTTATTAATCTCATATTTCACAATGTGGCATACATAACTTAAAGAGTAATATCTTAAAAATGTATGCAGAATACATACCTTGTATGCCACCTAATATGTTTGAAATGTATGATAGAAGGGAGCATTTGATTTATTTTTATCAAGATCCAGCTATCAAAGTTTTATGCATTGTTGAAAGGATTAAGAGGCCCATATGCATTTATGTATTTATGTCCAAAATTGATAAGTTAAACCAAATACTAATTTATCTAATGCAAGGTAATAACTTTTATCTGAATTTCCATATAATTTATTCATTCTGAATTAAATAGATTGTAAAATTATGGAACTATTGTAAGGTATCTATATATTTATTTCCATAAATGATAAGCTTAAATATTAACTTCTTCGATAGCATAGCTTATATTAAATTTATTTATTATAATTGAATAGAATCTAGAATTTAGATCTAATGAAAAAATGTTTAAGAAAGACTCAAGTTAATAGTCATATATACACTAATTATGTTAACCTCAATAATTAATAAGACTATGATGTATATATGTATTAAAACTTAAAACCAACTTGAATATAATTAAACAACATAAAAAACATTAGATCTATGTAGAATTAGTATGACAATGACTATATATATATATATATATATATATATATATATATATATATATATATATACCCAATCAATTCAGCTTGTTATGATCATAAAGAATATTAGATCAATGTAGGATCAACTCAATAAAATAATACAATGTACCTATAGGATAATATCTTTAGCCCATAATCATTTTACCTTGTTCAAAATTTTATTTTCATTTTCAATCCATTCATAACATCCATTAGTAGCCCTCAAGATCAATATATTAATTAATTTCAAATCAAATAACTATAGTCAATGCTACCTATACATATTTATAATTAATCAAATCAATAATTAAATTATGTTATCATCTCCATATTTATGTACGAAGTTGTTGAAGCATGGAGTCTAACATGAACAAACTGATCACGATGAAGGCGTCCAACCAATCCTATGATCCCAACCATTGGTGGCCCTTACCACCCCAACCATCAATAGGATGGTGGTTTCGATAACTGAGAAAATAAAATGAATTTTAAGCACATTGATCTCTGAACAAAAATATATCAAAAAATAAAAAGAATGTATTCATAGCATTCTAGGGTGAGAAGAAAATAAGTAATCCATCTAAATATAGATCAGGAGCAAGGAAGGTCAATCTTGGTTTCTGAATGATATATAATGGATTAACTCTAATCCATTTTATATCTTTAGAAATTATCTTATTGAAAACCCCATCTAATATCACAGCCAATCTTAACCATTTGGACCCTTAATATATACTTTTAAATCTTCAGGTCTAGTCTAGGAATAAAACTCCACACATTCCAATAAATAACTCAAATAGAATAAAACCTCATTTAAATAAAAACACAACTAGATTATAGCTCAATCACAATTATCCATAAAACATAGTAGAAAGCAAATAGTCATGCCTCTATAAGCCACAGGTCTAAATACGACCTAGTAAAGTTTAAAATGACTAATTTAAAGTATTAATCAAAAAACATCAATCATATAAGCATACTATTATTATAACTCGCAGGTATCATTATTTAATCATACATTGTAGTAAAATTATGTATCTCGATGCAAATCTTAACATAGTCAATAAAAGCCATAAAGAAAATAACGTGATTATAAAATGAACATCATATAATCAATCAATGAGAAACATAACTAAAATAATCAATAAATAATAATAATCATGACCAAATCAATCAAATACCAAGGTTGAGATGTAAGTTTATGGTAAAGCAAGAAAAGTCCATGTGAACAACCTAGTCATGGCATAGACAGCACAGTCACAAAAATACATCATGAAGCCACTTGACACACACACACACACACACACACATATAATTATATGTATACATATTCATTTTATAAAAACCTATTCATGTACTCAAAAGAAGTCAATGACATAGTCAACCCACAATATAACCAACATAGTTGAATGAGAATACCCCAACCTAATTCAAATGAATGAGGTTTATAAAAAGGTAGAGATTAAGTTTTAACCAAATGAAACACCAATAACTTTCATGAAATAATACGCATTCAAATATCAAAGATCATATAATGTAGCATAATGACCAAAGTTCCAATTTGTTAATGATACAACCTAATAATTCAAGAATGCAATGGTCTATTAATTAGCAGGAAAATAACAACCAGTTAGATTCTTAAGCTTCAAAATAACCTAGTCCAATTAAAACTCATTCAACCTTTGGTAAAAAATTGAGTCATAATGCATAATGGATTTACCCAAACAAGGATATCAACCATAGCTAAGCTTAGGAAAAATAACCATGACTTTGTCATAAAAGAACATAGTATAACTAAAAAAATGTGGGTATAATTATTAACTACAAAAATTTTAAAGACATACATAGACATTGTAAACCAACATAGTCGTTATATGAACAAGACCTAGTCATTAGAAAATAAAACTAGATGATAATGAAATACAATGTCATCAATCAACACATTTACTTACATATAAAAAACACAACCTTTTTAAACAAACGTGGTTACCCTTAATAAACAACACAGTCATCAAAAAAGAACACACAGTCATTGTTTATAAAAACATAGTTACCATATAATATGAAATTGATATAATAACAAACTTATCAACCTTAATAACACTCAACCATTATACAAATAAAACACAGTCACCCTTTTATAAAATATAGTTGACACACAAAACATTTTCAAACTTATATGCACAAAAAACACATTCTAAAAATAATAAAAGGACTACATGTGGATAAGGATTCAAACTAGATAATATATACATTCATTACAAGTTTATATGCAATTAAATGTATCAATTTATCATTAAATGGGGTTTGCATATGCACCTAGAAGTCTCAAGACTTTCAACTACATAAACAGCCTCTAAATCTTCATTTCATTTCTAAATAAATCAACCCAAAAAACCAAAAGGCTTACCTGAAAGATGTAGGATATTTTTAGTAAGATTAAAAGGGTAAGAACCTCTATAACTCATTAAGCACCATTGTGTGTTTTCTAACCAGTCATACCCACCATTAAAACCAATTGAGTTTTTCAATGTTTCTTCTCCAATTTTTCCATATTTTTAATTTGTATGCATGCTATCTAAACTTCCCATTCTTTCCATCCACACCCCCCATAATCCATTCAATTCTATATTCAATTTTTGGAGGAGAGAAAAACACCTCCGTATCCTAATGAAATCCCCTACCAACCTCACCATTAATGGTAAGTCTGGAAGGCTCGATGATCAACCAACTTGTTAACCAATAGCAAAAGAGATTAGAAATTAACACAAGGGTTAAACACAAATTAATATAATTATCTTTGAATCCTCTACCAAAACACCACTTGCCTCATTAAATAGGTTTAATACATTCCCTCATATGCCATCAACCTAAGTTGATTATCGTAATATTAAAATATCAATGAATTAACCAAGTCTAAAGCCAAGGTCATGTCACGAATTAACTAGTTGTTGAAACAACATGCCACCACCTTAGTGTATAGTGTTAGGTCCAATGGGTTAGAAAATGAAAGTAGGGTGATAAGGGTTCCCAAACGGGGTGTGTTAGGTCTAGGTAGGTCTAGGTTCAAAACTACATAGATTACTAGGATTAATGGAGGAACAGAGAAAGATTCGAAGACCTATGGGAGAGAATATAGAATAGGATATGCATTAAGAATAATGGTTAAATCCATCCAAAAACATATAACAATAAATAATGACTATAATAACATTGGGTAAAGTACAGTAGTACAAATACAAGGACCACAACGAAAAAAATAACGACCACTCAAGGTGTCTTGAAGACAAACAAACAACAAATATACTTGTTAGATATGTTTATATGCTCAAAATTTCCTCAATTTTGGGAGTACAACATCCAACATTTACCTAGATTATATACAAAACTTGCAACCACTGAAAAAGATATCAATCGCATTATGTCAATAATTGATAATCAATACAGATTTATAAAATCATCATCAGTAGTAATAAGTCTATAAAATAATTAATCACAAAATTAAGTATGCATCCCAACATTTTTACAACTAGTACCATAGATAATTCATCTAAATAATAGTTAATAACTAGTATAACAATTATAATGTTAATGTCACAACAACAAAATATATAATGAAAATGCAGGATTGTAATAATCGAGCTAATCAATCTAGTTAGAAATATAGGATGATAAAAAAGTCTACTAGATCGATATGATCGATCTAATTTTATAGTATGAAATTTTTTTAAAAAGACTTTAAATTTAGATGATTTAATTTTAAATACAAAAATAAATTTAAGTACACAGACAATTAGATCAAACTGGTCAATCTAGTTAAAACACATAGAATAGAACTTGTATCAATGTTGGTTAATACAATATGCAATACAACATAGAATATAAAAAATGTAACAAGATTATAATTTAGATTCTAATTAATTATCTGATATAAAATCAAGAAGTTTTACTAAAGATTGTGATTGATAATATAGGCTTCCAAAGATAATGATTTTCCCATTGGATGGTGTTGGTCCAATGTTTCAAAATGCTAATTATGCAGGAAGTGTCATTAACATAACCTATTAAACTCAATTTCAAGGTTAATCTAGAAGTAAATTCTCGATGTTACCCACTAATGATGTACCATACAATCAAATAGATGGATAGATTCTTAAGGTTCAATACAAAAAGAAATCTTAAGTATTTATAAAATACTATGAGATAAGTGGAAACTAAAAATTAGATTTAGCTATGGAGTATTAGTAAAAGTGTTTCATGCAATGATATATGTAAATGATAGACAATGACTATAAACAGAATATCATGTATCCCTTCACAATAGTGTTAAGTAATTTTAGAACTACTAGTACACAATTTCTAAGCAAAGCCAAGCAAGATGAAAATAATGACTAAAATCAAAACTGTCATAAACCAAGTTGTAATTTTTGAAATAAAATAAACAAGAAATCAACTAAAAAGTAAAAGTGATTGTAATTACTATAAAAATAAAGTTTAATTTCCTTTATTTATACCAAAAATTTGAAACATAAAGAACAAGATCATGCAGAGCGATCTAGTTGGGCAAACAATATAAAATGGATTCAATCTTGTTAACTCAATCTATTACAAAAATAATCTCAAACAAATAAAATTGACCTATTTGACTTAGTTTGATGGTAAAAAATAGGTACAAAACTAGATTGAGTTAGTTAATCTAATTGACTATGTGAGTACAATTTTATAGAACTTAAAAACTAGGAAAATAGTATAGAATTTTAATTTTAATTGAAAGGCAATAAATAAAATTTGTTTAAAATTTCATAAGATGAAAATACTAAGCTATTTAAAATGAATCTAGAGGATAGAACAAAATCAACCATATTAATTTAGTATTTTTTTCTGAAAATGTTGAATTATTGTTTGAATGGGTCATTTAGTTGAGTTTTTGATCATGTAAAAGTAGAAAATATTGTTATTAAAAATAATCAAGTTAATTGATTTAATTTAAATAAGACTGATAAAATCAAGCAGGTTGATTTAGTTTGGCATAGAATACAATAAATAAATCAATCAATCAGTTTGATCTAATTGGCTAAAATTAAACACCCTATGCATGGAGAATAGAAATGGATTGATTGGATTAATGAAGTTAGAAGCCTACATATAAAAGACAGAATTAGATCGATAGAGTCGATAAAATTGAAAACATGTGTGCATAATATGAAATTGGGTCAATAGGCTCGACCTAGTTGAAAACCTACACAGAATATAAAACTAGATTGAAAATATTGATTCAGTTGATTGTATATAAAAATTAAAAATTTTAAAGGTTAGATTCATGTTGATTTCACCAAAACATATGCAACGAATTAGGATAGATCTACAACTTATTGTGTTTAGTATATTCCAAGCTCAGAGAAGGTAACCTTACCAAACAATACATTACATAGATATCTATATCGAGACATGACCAATTTAGATCTTCTAAACTTAATTAAGAGATATCTTACCACACAACACCAAATGAGAGGGTTCCAAATCATTTAGGCAAATGACATTATACAATAACCCTAGTTAGGCCTAAAATACATAAAATAAATCTAATCTAGTACTTACTAAATTTTGTGTCACAAAGGGGGATAGTTAATCAGCAAAACAAAACATGTAAAGAGAAACTTACATAAGTCAATGTAGAGGTAAACTAAGGATTACAAAATCCATCCTATTACTTTGTACAATATTTATCTACCAAATAAAAGATTAAAAGTTAGGAATACTTAAATTGAATTAAACTTGTCGTGCCTCAATCTCTCCCTTTGATAATGATGATTTTCAAGAAGTTTTTTTAGTTTTGTAAGGATCACACTATAGAAATTAGATCTAGGCTAAAACACACTTACTTTTACATCCAATACTTTCCTATAAGACAAGAATTTTTCCCTCCAAGGCAAAACCTTAAGCAATGACTCTTCAAATGTATAAATAGCATAATTATGAGCCATAATAATGTGAAAATGAATGTTCCTCTCTATTAGATTGAAGTGGAAGAGATATTTATATTCAATGATTGATCGTAAACCCTCTTATAGATTTTTTTGATAAGGTCAGTTAGGTTAATCTTGTTTGGTGGGAAAGATAGTCATAAGGTCTTAAACTAGGTTGGTTGGACCAACAGAGTTTCATACATGTGTTCAATCCTTAACAAGATCGACTGGGTTGACATAGTATGAAAATGAATAAAATAAATGTTTGCTTAATTAGGATCTATTGAAGAATTTAAATTGCTTAGACAAGTGGATAAATGGATTTTAATTACTTAGACAAGTGGATAAATGGGTTTTAATTGTTTAGGAAGTTGGATAAAAGTAAATTTTAGTGGTTCTAGGTAATGGTATAGGCACTAACAATCTTGTGAAGTGCCAAGGTCTACCCACCCATTTCCTAGTGTACCCTTTAAGGCATGCACTCAGAGAAATTGAAACTCATCATGTTCTTGTAAGAGAGAAAGGTGTCAATAAATGATTAAATTTAAAAATATTATTTATACAAAAACCATATTACATTTTTTAGTTTATAAATAATTGTAATGTCAAAATCCTACAAGAGGAGTATCCATCTGATGATCCTACCTCTTGTCACTGGTTTATTCATTAAGTATTTTATGATTGAATGATTTGTGTAAACAAAGATTTTATATCTAGTGATGTAGAGATGAAACTTGTCCATGGCATATATGATGGATAAGAATCATTTTTCAGTAGTGGTATAGTTTTTCTTAGTGGGAGTTAGATTTTTGCTAATATACTAAATCGCATACATTTTTCTTTCATCATCCTTATATCTAAGTACTACCTTCATAGCATGTTTAGAAACATATATATGTATGTGGAAGGTTTGATCCTAATTAGAACATCTCATAATTGGAGCAGAGATCAATTTATTTTTTATTGACTCAAAATCCTATTGACACTTATCATCCCACAAAAATTCACTATCCTTAGTAAGAAAAGAAAGCATCGGTGTGACAATTTTACTAAATTCTTTTATAAAATATATATAGTATGTTACATGTCCTAGAAACTTTTTATATTAGTTTGATTTTTAGGTGAAATTAGGTTAGAGATGACTCAATTTTTTGGGGATCAACTTATATTACTAGGGTTGAGATGTGATGACCTAAGACAATCCCTTGATCAACCATCATTAGACATTTCTCATGGCTCTAGGATAATTGACATTGTTCACACCTAGTTAGTACTATGTATAAATTATTTAAAGTTTTATCAAAGTAATTACCATGCACTATAAAATCATTCATATAAACATCTACATAGTCATTAGTTAGATTGGCAAAAAAACCTACCCTTTGAAAGGTAACTAGTGCATTACCTAGACCAAAGGGTAACATTTTATATGCAAATTTTCTCCATAGACATGTAAAAATTGTTTTATATTGATCTTTTGAGACTACTCTTATATGATTATAACCACTGAACCCATCTAAGAATGAGAAATACTTATTTCCATCTAATTTATCTATAACTTGGTGTATGAAGGGTAAAGGAAAATATTATCTCATAGTGACTTTATTAAGCTCCTTGTAATCTACACATATTCTCCAGTTTATATTTTTATTTGGTACTATCACAAGTGGTGACACCCACTTATTATTTGATATTATATAAATGAATTCTACCTGTAATAATTTTTTATCTCTATTTCAACCATGTCTCTTAATGTTGGGTTGATTCTCATTTGTGGTTGTCTAACTAGTTTGGTATTTTCTATGTAGATATGATGGGTACATATACTTGGATGAATGCCCTTCATGTCATTGTATTTATATGCAAAGGTTTTTGTATGATTCCTTAAGATATTAAAGACCTTTATTTCTTGCTCATTGTTTAACCAACTATTTATACTTAGCATTTTTCTTGGTTGGATAGATATTTGTTTGGTGTAGGGATAAATGGAACTGACATGCCTATATTCACTCATCAGAGAGATTAATAGGCATGGATGTGGTATGATCATATGGAAGGTGGTAATGTCTTTGAAAAAAGACTAACTTTTTAAAATTATCCCTGTTAATGGGCACTAGAAGGCTGTTAGAAATGTGTCTTATCTTGTGCCCACTTAACAATGCTCTATTGGAAGGGTGTTTTAGTACCTTTCATCAAGAGTAGTTTTTGAGTTGATTAGATAGCCTTTAAAATATGGTGAAATATACTCTGAAGCTAAACTGGCAGAGTTCAAATCAAAACTAGTGAACTTTGAACCCACACTAGTGGACTCTAGAGATAGACTGGTGGACTCCAGAGCTAGACTAGTGGACTCTAAAGCCAGACTAGGCCCTTCAAGACTTATTTTTCATTCTTCCTCTATCTCATTCACATGGTTTCTAACCACTACCATGGCCAATAAAGACATGTTATAACCATTTTGATCTACTTCATCCACCCATACATGATTTGAAGAGTCTAAAAATGACTTGGCAGATGAATACAAGTAAATTCATTTTACTTTTGTCTCATTTAAAATGGTCATGTCTCCCAACCTACAGTCTATAAGGGTTGTTATCATAAACATCCATGATCTTTATAAGATTAATGAATATCCTATTCTTTTAATCTTAGACTAGATTATTATGAAATATATAATCTATTCCCATGATTCCACTATTACTGAGATATCCTCTATGGTTCCTTCTAGTTTGGCAATGGACTAGTCTACCATTTGTAGGACTATAGAAGTAGACTATATCCTTGTAAGGGACAATGATTTTAAAGTGTTTGTTGTCATTACATTGATGGAAGCTCCAAGATCCACTAATACATTGGGTATTTATTTTTTTCTTATAGTCACAGTGATGATTGGACTTCCAAAGTCTCCTTAGATAGAAGTAATTTTCCTACTAATAAATTAGTAAGTTTGTCATCCACCTATATAGTTTTAAGGTATTACCTTCTTCTCTTGGAGTTTTTATACACAATCATTTAATGATTTTATTTAGTTCTAGAATGTCTTTTATGGCTTGAAGAAATGGTATTTTAATATTTAATTTCTCAATTCTTGGACTAAATCATATTCTCTTTTGTTTCCAACCTCCTGAAGTCATTCTAGAAAAAGAATGGTTGAAGAAACTATATTGATTTCTTGAGCTTTTCTTTTTTCTCATTAGGTTTTTATTTGATTGGATCAATAGGGAGATCTAGAATTTCATTTTTAAATTTAGTTTCATAATTAGAGGGATATTCAATGACTTATTTGATCTCAACTAGACATTATTATAGTCAATAACACCAACCCCTAAGGTTCCTTCTTGTTCAATCTTATAGACAAGAGTTATTTGTCTATTTTTAAGATTTGTCATTGGTTGTGTAGGTAGTTGGAGATATTACTTGTTTAGTTTGTGGAGGTTGATTTATAGGAGAAGAATTAACACTTGATGTTGTAGAAACCTCTTCTATTGATTAAAGGTTTTTTAGGTGCATGTTGTTGGTTTTCTCATAGTTTTTTATTGGATTGGGGTATTCATGGTTATTTATGAAGCTAGAATATCCATGGTTGTGGTATCCACTTTGTTGGCCCCATGTTGGTAGTCCCCATTCCTATGGAGGTGCTTGTCTAGCTCATGGAATTATCCATGGATTAGAAGGAGCTCTTGGGATGAAATTATTATGGTTTTAATTGTGAAAAAATGATTTATCTGTCTTTATATATAGTTGAGCTCTTTTATTTGTTAGGTAGACTACTTTAGCTAATTTTTTAGAGCAGGTGGGAGAGCATATTTTTAGTATCATGATTATTTATATCACAGATACCATACATGTTTATCCTATCAAGAGGGAAATCTTTGAGTGCATGTTTTAGTCTACATGATGGACAATACATCGCCAGTGGTTCAGTAGTGGCATTAGCTTTTATTTGTAAACCATCTAGTGTGGTGTTTAATTGGACCAAAATGTATATTTTAAAATTTTAAAATTCTTCCATGAGTTATCTTACATCATTGCTTCCCTTTC
The DNA here is from genome assembly GCA_037957365.1 of Torreya grandis. Lineage (NCBI taxonomy): Eukaryota > Viridiplantae > Streptophyta > Pinopsida > Cupressales > Taxaceae > Torreya > Torreya grandis. The sequence continues at coordinate 184,486 of JARHVA010002677.1, forward strand.
CTATTTTTATTTTCCTAACACTAGCCCTTATTCTTGAATAACTTCTACATAGTTTAGTTATATCATTGAGACCAAGTTTGTGTTGGGGATCAACCAACAATGGATTACACTTGTGAAAGCAATAAATGCGGAAATAAATCAGATAGATAAGTAACTGAAATGATAAATAGCACAGAACAAGATATACAAGAAAACACCCTGAAAACTTGTATTAAAAAACTCTTTACAATAGGAATACAAATGAAGAACTTCGTTCTTCCACACCTCTCTCAGATGCACACAAGATCTCTCACTAGATCTCTATTCCTCAAGAGCTCTCTCTCAAGTACTGTCCTTCAAACATTCACAATGTTCTACTCATACTCTATTACACACAATAGCTTAGAAGATCTTTCCTACATATAGAAATAAGAAACTTGAGCATGCTCTTACAACAAACAGTTAAGCCACTTCAACAAGGGCTCTAAAAATAGTATTGCTAACAATAGAGACACGAGCTTGAGTCTACAACTCAAACTCATCATGCAAACACTCGCTTTTGTCCTCGAAAATCGCTTTCTGGACACACAGGTAACCGACGTCGGTTCTTGCCGTTCGCCTGTGACCGTCGCCGGCCGACCATACTGCCGACGTCGGCACCTCTGTAACTGCAACTGACTGACGTCGGTCACTCCTGACCGACGCCAGCGTCTGTGTAGACCCGAACCTGTTTTGTATGCTCCTTGGTGAAGCTTTTAGCTCCACACACCTAACAATCTCCCACTTGGAGATAAACCAGCTGCACCAGTACCTGTACAGCAACATCTTCTAGCTCCTCCATCTTCAACTCAATCATGAAGACCAATAGAAGTTGAATGAAGATTCAACTTCTCCTTAGTAACCGGCTTTGTTAGCATATCAGCAGGATTTTTGTCTGTATGGATCTTCTCCAGCTTCAACTCACCATCTTCCAATACCTGCCGTATGAAATGGTACCTTAGCTGTATGTGCTTGGTTCTTGAGTGAAAAGCTAAGTTCTTTGCCAAATGGATTGCACTCTGACTGTCACTATACAATCTGCAACTTCCATGCTCCCTTCCAAGCTCTTCCATGAACCGTGTCATCCATATCATCTCCTTGCTAGCTTTTGTTGCTGCAATATATTCTGCTTCTGTAGTTGACAAGGCTACAACCTTCTGCAACTTAGATATCCAACTAACTGTCGTTCCACCTACAGTAAAAACATAACCTGTAGTGCTCCTCCTGCCATCCAAGTCACCTGCCATATCTGAATCTACATAGCCATGTAGAGAAGTATCTGAACCTCCATAGCACAAGTGTCTACTACTGGTTCCTCTCAGATATCTAAGGATCCATTGTACTGCTTTCCAATGTTCCTTTCCTGGATTGGCCATATACCTGCTTACTACTCCCACTGCTTGGGCAATATCCGGTCTAGTACACACCATTGCATACATCAAACTTCCTATTGCGGAAGAATATGGAATCTTACTCATGTACTCTACCTCATCATGTGAATTAGGACATTGTTCTTTACTTAACTTAAAATGTCCAGCCAAAGGTGTGCTTACCGGTTTAGCATCCTGCATATTGAACCGTTTCAACACCTTGTCCACATAATCTTCTTGAGACAATATCAACCTGTGATTTTTCCTGTCTCTCTTAATGTTCATGCCAAGGATTTTCTTAGCTGCTCCCAAATCCTTCATAGCAAACGTTTGAGCTAACTTCACCTTAAGCTCAGAGATATCCTGCATGTGAGATCCTGCAACCAGCATATCATCTACATACAACAATAGAATAATATATCTACCGTTATCAAATCTCTTAAAATATACACAATGCTCAGATTGACACCTACTGTAGCCATGCTCAGTCATAAACCTGTCAAATTTCAAATACCATTGCCTAGGAGCTTGCTTGAGGCCATACAAGCTTTTCTTCAACCTGCACACTAGTTTCTCCTTACCCTTGACCTCAAAACCTTCTGGCTGTTCTATGTAAATTTTCTCATCTAAATCTCCATGAAGAAATGCTGTCTTAACATCTAGCTGCTCAAGATGCAAATCCTCAAAAGCAACCAAAGACAATACAACCCTTATAGAAGTCATCTTAACAATAGGAGAAAAAATTTCACCAAAGTCAATACCTGGCTTTTGTGCAAATCCTTTAACCACCAATCTGGCCTTATATCTCATCTGTCCATCCTCACCTTCTTTCAACCTGTAGGTCCATCTGTTCTTCAGTGTTCTCTTACCAGCTGGCAATTCAACCAAATCCCAAGTTTGGTTCTCTCTTAAGGACTCCATCTCCTCAACCATGCCACGCTCCCCCACCTGTAATGCTTCTTCAAAACTTTCTGGTTCTCCACCATCGGTTAGCAATAAATAATATAAGGAAGGAGAGTATCTAATTGGAGGCTTACTTACCCTTTCAGACCTCCTGATTGGTGTCTTGGACTCGTTCTCAACAATCTGTCCACCCAAATTTTCTGACAGTGACCGACCTCGGCCACCTGTAGACCTGTTACTGGCCGACGCTGGTTCTTCCTGGCTGACGCTGGTGCCTGGTCTGCCGACGTCGGTCTCTGTATGACCGACATCGGTTTCTGTATTGCCGACGCCAGTTCCTAACCTGCCGACATCGGTCTCTGTGTTTTTCTGTAAGTGATTATTTCTTTTTCTCGCGAGCTCATTTTGGACCATAACTTCGTCCAATTCGCCATTGCTCTGCCCAGATTGATCTAGCTTCCTTATCTGATCACTGTACATCACTCTTTCATTGAAAACAACATCACAGCTCCTAATTACCTTGTTAGTTCCTAGATTCCAAAATTTGAAACCAAAATCATCTGAGCCATAGCCTATAAACATGCACCTCATAGACTTAGCATCAAGCTTCTTTCTATTTTCCTTATCTATGTGCACAAAGGCTTCACAACCAAAAACTTTGAGATATGAGAGATCTACCTTTTTACCTGTCCATGCCTCTTCTGGAATTCCACCATCCAGAGCTGTAGAGGGTCCTCTGTTGATCAGGTACACTACGGTGTCAACTGCTTCTACCCAAAACTCTAAGGGCAACCCTGCATGCAATCTCATACATCTTGCACGCTCCATAATAGTTCTATTCATCCTTTCAGCAATACCATTCTGCTGAGGTGTCCTTGGAACCGTCCTTTGTCTTCAGATTCCACGAGTGTAACAATACCAGTTAAATTTAAGACTGCAGAACTCACCGCCATTATCAGATCTCAAGCACTTTAATCTTCTGCCTGTTTCATTCTCAACCATGGCTTTCCAAATCTTAAAAGTCTCAAAAACATCAGTTTTTTTTAATACAGTAGATCCATACCTTTCTTGTGGCATCATCTATGAATGTGACATAGTACTGTGATCCGCCAATAGAGGCTACCTGAGCCGGTCCCCACACGTCTGTGTAAACACGCTGCAACTTCTGCCTTTTCTTAGTAGACCCAGTCTTTAGAAAACTAACCCTTTTCTGTTTTCCAAATACACAATGCTCACAAAATTCTAGATCCATACTTTTCAAATCTGAAAGCATACCTTTAGACTTAAGAATTGACATCCCCTTCTCACTCATGTGGCCAAGCCTTGAGTGCCACAATTTAGCATCCACATCTGAAGTAGATAAAACAGAAAGAGATTTGTTAGTAACACAATTACACAAATAGAGAGTACCTTCTCTCTTACCTCTGGCTATAACAAGTGCACCCTTGGTCACCTTCCAAGAATCTGCTGTGAGAGTTACTGTACAACCCTCATCACCTAGCTTACCTGTAGAAATCAAATTTCTCTTCAAACTAGGAACATGCATCACATCTCTCAACACCCATGTGTTGTCATTCTGCATCTTTAGCTGCACTTTACCTTTGCCAATAATCTTACAAGGCTCATCATCCCCTAAGTACACTATTCCAAAATCTCCATGGACATAGTCACTGAAATATTCTCTGTTAGGGGTAGCATGGAAAGATGCACCAGAATCTAATACCCAAGATTCTATATTATTATGCAAAGAGAAAATAAGAACATCCTGTGCAATACCTGCAACCTTTGTCTCTTCCTTTCCTTCGTGCTGATTGTCCTCCTTAGGCTTTGACTAGCAATCTCTGCTTATGTGCCCCAACTTTTCACAGTTCCAGCATTGTGGCCTTCTGCCATTCCTGGATTTGGATCTATCTTTTCCCTTAGATTTAGATCTTGATCTCCTCTTGCTCTTTTCTTTTTGCCTTCCCCTGCTCTTGAGATTTAAAGCGTTCCCAGATGTCTCTTCTATGCTTTTCCTGCGAATTTTCTCATTCAAGATAACACTAACCACATCCTCTACTTTTAAAATATTCGAAGCAGAAGCAGTATTAGAAACTGCCATTACCAAGCCATGCCAGCTTTCAGGCAAAGAACATAATATTAAAAGAGCCTTTATTTCATCTTCAAATACAATATTGACAGAACTTAACTGATTAACAATACCATGGAAATCATTCAGGTGATTAGAAACAGATCCACCTTCTTGCATATGCAAATTAAACAACTGCTTCATTAAATATACCTTATTTGAAGCTGAGGGTTTTTCATAAAAATTTGCTAACGTAGTCATTAACTCTATCATAGTTTTTGCCTGTGATAAATTAGATATCATAGTGGAGGCCAGACTCAGTCTTATAGACCCAAGAGCCTTTCTGTCAAGAACTTCCCATTCTTCATCCTCCATGTCCTTGGGCTTCTTTGCTATCCCACCTAACGGTAAGTAAAGATCCTTCTGATACAGATAGTCCTCTATCTGCATTCTCTAGTGTTGATAGTTCTTGCCATTAAACTTTTTCATTCTCAACTTACTTTCTTCTGCCATTGCTTCTCCCACTCAAACAGAAATCCCTGCAGAAACCCCTGTGAGCAACCTGTAATCCAAACACACTACACAGATCTGAACCACATGTTAGTGAACCTGAGCTCTGATACCACTTGTTGGGGATCAACCAATAATGGATTACACTTGTGAAAGCAATAAATGTGGAAATAAATCAGATAGATAAGTAACTGAAATGATAAATAGCATAGAACAAGATATACAAGAAAACACCCTGAAAACTTGTATTAAAAAACTCTTTACAATAGGAATACAAATGAAGAACTTCGTTCTTCCACACCTCTCTCAGATGCACACAAGATCTCTCACTAGATCTCTATTCCTCAAGAGCTCTCTCTCAAGTACTGTCCTTCAAACATTCACAATGTTCTACTCATACTCTATTACACACAATAGCTTAGAAGATCTTTCCTACATATAGAAATAGGAAACTTGAGCATGCTCTTACAACAAACAGTTAAGCCACTTCAACAAGGGCTCTAAAAATAGTATTGCTAACAATAGAGACGCGAGCTTGAGTCTACAACTCAAACTCATCATGCAAACACTCGCTTCTGTCCTCGGAAATCACTTTCTGGACACACAGGTAACCGACGTCGGTTCCTGCCTGTTCGCCTGTGACCGTCGCCGGCCGACCATACTGCCGACGTCGGCGCCTCTGTAACTGCAACTGACCGACGTCGGTCGCTCCTGACCGACGCCGGCGTCTGTGTAGACCCGAACCTGTTTTGTATGCTCCTTGGTGAAGCTTTTAGCTCCACACACCTAACAGTTTGTGTATGTTTCATTTTCCCATTAGGCTCAAAGATTCTCTATCATCATCATCTAATCCCTTTAATAAAATCATTTTTCTCAAATCTTTCTTTAACTCATACCCATATATTATATGTTTAAAGAGGAAACAGTCAAGATAGTCTTCCATATTCTCATATTACTTTAATTTTATACAAAATAAATCTTCATTTCTATCCATTACTCTACACTAGTCATAATATTTATCTAAGAATATATTTTCTATTTCATCTCATGTATGAATGGATTTTAGTTGTAAACCCATAAACCATCTTATGGTTGAATCCTTGAGTATAGAAAGAAATAATTTTAGTTTCTGATTATCAATTTTATAGTTATAAGTTTGACACAAGACCTTAAATTCAAATAGAAATTGATCAAGATTCTCTATAGATAATCTCTTAAAAGTAGGTAGTATGAATGGGGATATGTTCTTCAATGTAACATTTTTATATTGATCTAAAACAATAGAATAGATGAATATTCTACCTGGTGGTGGAGCTCTACTGCCTATAGCCATATTTAGTAGATTGTTTCCCATATTGTCTCTCATGGATTCCCAAAAGATGTTGTAGAGAGTTATCTTGGGAGGTGGTGAATTGTTAGAAGTAGCTGAAATGCTACTTGATTGAGATTCAAAACTCTAGTTTAAACTATGTTTTATCCTTAATTACTGTGTTTGAAAGGACGCACATACCTCTAGAAAATGATCTTAAAGTTTAGGTATGGCTATAAATGGTTCCTCCTCAATAGTCTAGAATTCTTTTTCTAGAAGGTCTTCTAGGGCACTTTCTTTTTGTGACTTACTAGTACTTATGATTTATTGAGAGATCTTTGGAATGTATCTTCCCGTTGAATATTTGTGTCTATTCATAGATTTCTTTGATTTATGGAAAAAATTTCTTAATCAATTATTAGTTTTAAGATTTACACCCTAATGACACTATAAAATCTTTGAAAATGGCACCAAAAATGATGAGTGTCATCAATTTCTTCATTTATATCAACTCAGCTTGGTTGATGTCATGTCAAACTAGGGTCGATGTCTAATGCTGGTCAATAGTAAGGTGCCAAAAATAATAACTAGCAATAGTTTATTTGGGAGAGTTGTACATCATTTATCTATAAAGGTATATTCTAGTCATCTTGAATTGAGATCTATAAAATTACTTGGAAAGAAAACACTGTATGCAAAATTAAAATGTTGATAAGAAAAGTAAACACACTTACTGATAAATGAAAATGCACATTAATCTATTTTTTGAATTGAAATAGTGCTTGGCAGTAAACACAATTGTTGATAAAGGAAAACACATGTTAATATATTTTTTGAATTGAAATGGTGTTTAGAAGAGAATGCTTAGAAAGGAAATATTAGAATTCAAAATACAGAAAGTATCTTAAAATAGAAACACACATGCACAGACTTATAGGTTATATTGAATTACACTTTTAACATAAAGATGTAGAAAATTAAATAATAGTAATATAAAACATAAAATACTACAAAAGAATTCCAGTTCCTTGGTTGAGTGGGCCCTTAATCTCCCTTAAAAAATGATGTAAATCACACTTAACCTTTCAATAATATCAAATCTTCATTAACTTGAAAAAAAATTACAATCTATGAAATAGTTCAACAACTCTACTTGACCTTAATGTCCTTCAATTTCTTACTAACTAAAAATCAACTAAGAGATGTTGGTTATATTTGAAAATGCTTTTACAATAGCTAACCATAATATTTAATCCCTAACAATATTTCTAACTACATCTAATTTATTACAAAATAGAAAATAAATTAAAACCTCCTTCCACATTTCAAGATGAAATAGTGGTAGAGATGTGTAGGTTTACATATAAAGCTCTTTAACTATTGATAGTTAAAATATTTTTAGTTGCATTCATGTATGATCTAGGGACCAAATATCATAATACTCATAGTGATGCTTTTAAAAAACATTACTATAAATATAATGTCTATAAGCAAGAATACCATATTTGATATGTTGCCTCATGAATCTAGAATTGAATCAAAATGGTTTAGAAGTTTCTTGATTAAGCGTGCATAATGTATTCATTAGTGGAATAGTGTTAAAATGTCCTTCAACAAGCTTTATGTCTAGACTGAGTGACTTGATAGCGTAGACTGGCACACTCTAGATCTAGACTGGCATATTTCAGAGCTTGTCTAAGCTACTCTATAGTGTTATTCAATGGTCTTCAATGGCCTACTTTTTCACTAAAATAATAGTATTCAATCATAGTGTGTTTATACAACATGTACATACAAAACGGATGGTTTTTTCATACAAAAGAATAGAACATAGTGGTAAAAATAAGTAATATTGACTCTTACATACTAATCAAGGTAAACATATTCATTTTTTACTTTAAATTAAAAATAATTTATAAAATGAATATTGAGATCCATTAAAAAGAGATTAATAGAGGATAAATAAGGTCATTATTTGGATGAGATATTTCATTAACTCATCACATTGTACCAATTGAGAAGTGTCAACATTACTTCATCCAATTTCTTGAATGTAGGGAGCTTGATGTGTTGCTTTGTATTCAATCCATATTGGGTGTGTTAGAGAGTTATAGCTCATGTTTGTGTTATTGTTAATTTATTTGTAACAAATAAATTGGGCTTGATGGAATTAATAGAGTTAAATAGATCTAGATCATGATATCTTGTCTATCTAAGCGCAAGTCAAATCCTCATTTATTCTTTATGTGCATCATTGAATGGAATCAAAAGTTGTGTGTGATCAATGGTTGTTGTGGTACTTATGTTCAAACAATTTCTTCATCTTAAATGGTGTTGAACAATCTGCATGTAATTTCATAATTTATGCACAATTCATAGAGGAATTTTATTCTCAATAGTGTATAATATCATTGTGTTCTATTTCCCCTATTTATATGGATTTTCCCACTCAAATTTATCTGACACATTGCTTTAAATGTGTTGAGTTGTTTATGGGTAGATTTTTTGGTAAATTTAATTATAACTTGTATGATGTGATGTTAGTGATTCAATTATTTAGAGAACTGATTCGATTGATGGGAGTTATTGATGTGACACATCAGCTTTTCCCTCATCCACTTTATTTTATTTTACATCCCCTAAGTCTGACACATAATCCATTTTTTGGAAAGATGCAATATTTCAAGTGTCATCATTAACATATTTTTGAATGACCATTTATTATCCTTCATCCATAAATTTGTGTTATTGCCTTATTCCTAGACTTATTTAGTGAACTCCATGTTGACTTTGCATTACAGTCTTCCTTCCATGTTGAGTTGCTTCTCAAATCACACTCTGTGGCTTTGACTTTTCCACCTTCATTCTGAAGTCTTGAGATATAGAGATCACAATATATAAAAACACTACAAACCTAACACCAAAACAAGAAAATAATATATTAAACAAAAATCATAAATTACATGGTACTACTCAGCACCTTCTCTCAATTTTTCTATGAGATCTGATAGAGATTATTGACAGTAAGGATTTTGCCTATGACCATTTACACGTCTTAGTAGAATGGTTCCCTAAAGATTTTTTAATACAATTTTCCCTTTCTAAGATACATCATGAATGATGTAATGTCCCTTCTATCAAATGCACAACTTGTTTGGAAATTCTCTAAATTTGTTATCATATGGTAATACTATTTGTTCTATAAAAAATATTTAATTCATAGATTGTGATTATGCCATGATTTCTAGCTTTGTTTTTTGACTCCCTACATCCATTATTTTGTTTTCCTATTTTCTTCCATCATTGTTAAATCCATTAACTATGCATGAAGAGAATCATGATCTCCTAGTCATATGATCATTGCAATTCGTAACCTAGGAACTATATGCTCCATTGACATGACTGTTTCTAGTCCATAAACTAGTTGAAACAGAGTGAAACCTATTGCACACTTGTAATTTATTAAATATGCCCATTGGATCATAGGATTTGATCCCCCCAATCATCTATTTGCACATTGCATATTTTTGTGAGCATCTTGTTAATGACTTTATTTGATGCCTTTATATCTCCATTAGCCTTGAGATGATATATTATGCTTTTGTGGTATGATATCATAAACTCCATTAGAGTTTTGATGGTGTTTTTTAGGACATGTGCTCTTCTGTCACTAACTAAATTCAAAAGACATCCAAATCTAATTATAATATTCTCATATAGAAATTTGGTTGTGTCTTTAGCACTATAGCTTGGTGTCACAGTAGCTTCCACCCATTTAGTGAAGTAGTTCATCATATTAATGATGTAACTTGCATGATTGTGCTTACTAGGTAGATTAATTAGTCATAAAAAATTAGTCCTTGTTAAATCCATTAAATCTATTAGGATACAAGCAGTTGTAGCTTATAGTGGAGATTTTTAGCCCTTTTTTCTTTTTCTCTTTTTGGGGGGGAGTTTTTTTCCTATAGGTTTTTTTATTTTCTCCACTTTATGAGAGTTTTTTTTGTACATGGGTACCTCATTGGGGCTTATTTTTGGGACTCATTTATTCTACTCACCTAAACTATGCAATTAATTAGTCCTTGTTAAATCTATTAATTATCCCTGAAGAGAATCATGATATTTTAGTTGTACAATCATTGCAATTCATAGCCTACAAACAATATACTCCATTGGCATGATTTCTTATAATCCATAAACTAGTTGAGATCGAGTGGAACCTATTTTACACTTGTAATTTATTATATACGTCCATAGGATCATAGGATTTGATCCTCCCAATCATCCATTTGTACATTGCATAGTTTTGTGAGCATCTTGCCAATGATTTTATTTGATGCCTTTATCTATCCATTAGCCTCAGGATGATATATTATGCTTTTGTGGTTTGATATCATAAACTCCTACATTAGGGGTATTAATGGTGTTGTTTAGGAAATGTGTTCTTCTATCACTAACCAAATTCAAAAGACATCCAAATCTAATTATAATATTCTCATACCGAAATTTGGTTGTATCTTTAGCACTATAGCTTGGTATCACAATAGATTCCACTCATTTATTAAAGTCATTCATTGGATTAATGATGTAACTTGCATGACTGTGTTTACTAGGTGGATTGATTGGTCCACAAAGTTGATTCCCCACTATTCAAATATTTGTTCATCTAGTATTAAATTTAATAGAATTACATCTCTCTGATTAGATATTCCCATCCTTTGGTAGATGTCATAGTGTTTTTCTCTTTGGTGTGCATCTTGAAATAGAGCAGGCCACCATAGGCCATTTTGTAATATCTTCCTTAAATTGGATTCTCCTACAAAATGTCTACCTGTGATTTCCTAATGTGCCTCTTAAATAAGTTGTGGTCACTCATACTCCAAAGCCACTTTTCTTAGTACATCATCTTTCTCCATTTTGTACACAGATTCATTGATGACATTGTATGTAATGTCTCTTGTAATCAATTATTTTTTCCCTTTCCATATAGTTCATATCTTGGATTGTACCACAACTAACTAAAATAAAGAATGCACATGAATCTATGAAAAAAAAAATCTAAAAAGAGCAATATGAAAAAGGTTTTCATCCAACACACTCCATGTAAAATAACTTGAAAAGAGGTGTACAAATAGGAGAGTAACATGTAACTCTTCCATGAATGATCATAAAATTCTTATAATAGGCATGCAACTCTTAAGTCTAAATGACAATCAAAGAGTAACATATATTAGCCAATGATAATGAACAAGTGTAACTCCTTATGTTTAAGTACACCTAAGAAAGCTAACTCAAGTGTAGTAATAATCCATGTGTGTAGGAATAATCTAAATAATTAAATACAAAGAAAATAAATATCCTACACTAACACCCCTCTCCCATAAGCATAGTTTAGATGAGTAGAAGAAATGAGTCCCAATAATAAACCCTGATGAGGTACCCATGTACAAAAGCAACTCTCATAAAGTGGAGAAAATGAGAAAACTAGTAGAAAAAAATTCTCCCACCAAAAAGAGAAAAAATATGGTTAAAAATCTCCACTATAGGCTACAACTTCATGTAGCCACCCTGTATCCTACAAAGGAGCTCTCTAGAGTGATTGAAGATCAAAAGTAAATGCTATGAAGAGTGGATCAACCTAGAATAGTGAATGTGTCTATGAAGTGCTTGATAGATCTCCAAACAAAGTGTGGTCACTATACAAGGGACTATATTACTAATGGATAGTAGATGCATCAAATAATCTGTGTAATGATGGTGTATTGAAAGTAAATAAAAATAAATAATGTGGAATGCCCTATAACTATGAAGATTGTCCAATGTTTGATGAGTCAGGAATCAATGTACCTAATCCCTGTAATATTTGAGGTTGACCAAAAGTAGGTGAATTAAGAGATAACTCCTCAATATTTGGAAGGTGATAAGGAGATGGTAGAGATGTGTCCCCATCACTACTATAGTCATCTATGCTAGATGAAGAGTCCTTAATATCATATATGAGTTCAAGTTCAGAAATGTTATCAATTCTAGGTGAGATTGATGGAGAAGAATCTAAAGGAGAGTCAGGAACGAAGTGTGAGAAAGTATACAGTCAAGTTTTATGATCAACCAATTAGACTACTAATATAACATCATTGCGTAACTCTCAAACATACATTGAATCTAGAGTGAACTCAACTCGCATGCCTAGACCAAGGTGAATAATCTAGTAAATTGATAGGAGATTAGTTGAAAGTGAGGAAATACTTAGAATGGTATTGAATATTCCACCACTCACTTCAATAGACCATCTCCTAAAACCTTATATATAAGTTTCATCACCTATATGAATATTGTACATATCTAATGATCCCAAAGAAGTGAATTTAATCTGTGAAGAAGCCATGCAATATGATGTACCAAAGTTAATAACCCAAGTAGGAATCAGAGGTACTATTGACCACTTTATGCCCTCAGACCTAAAAAGGGGTCAACCTAAGCCCTATGAACCCTAGTCACCATAAGGCCTCATAGTTGTCACATATCTTGGTGAATTAGGATAGTCTACAAATAAGGTCATTTGTTGTCATTTCAAATGCAGTAGATCCACTATCTTGTCATATCATGAAACACATGGGGATTGTCCTCTCTCCATGTCTCAACTTGTACTAAATGTCCTCAAAGTATTTAAACATATGTGAAGGCCCATTACTGGTTTTGAAGTGGTCTTAACAATTCAAAAGTGCCATAGTGGAGACGATTGAATGATGCAACTAATGAGTCATCATGAACCCTCATCGTGTATGTAGATATGTAAGGTATGGTTTAATTACAATATTTTAATAATATTATGGAGGTGTATGGAGGCCTAATTGAATTCCTTAATAGGTCCTAAGGTCTTTTCATATGTATTGATATGATATTCTCTTGAAATCCCCCTCTTGAAGTCATGTATATGGTCTAAAAGGAAAATATTTAACCTTAAATGTGCACCACTTGCCCTTGAAAGGCCACTAAACTACCATCCACACCCTCAAGAGCCTTGATGAACTTTATTAGGCCATATCCTAAAGTTTTTCATGTGCAATGACCCCCTTTACATAAAATTCAACACTAAATTGACATCAAATGAGCCCCACACATGCCAAAACATACCTCTTTAACCCCTCAATTCATACCATGAGCTTTAATACATCACCTAACTCATATTTTCCCTCCTACCTACCAATAGTGTCTTATGGTCTGAACATGATAAAATACAAATAATTTGTAGGTTTTAAGAGTTTTTTTAGTGGCACAAAATTGTATAGTATGGACTAACTCAGGTGGAGTCAGAGGTCTACAAGAGGAGTTCATTACTGGAATCTATGTTGTGAACTAGGAATTTAAAAGAAGGGGTTAGATCAAGTGTTAGCTCAAAATGAAATCAAAATGAAAATAATACACTAACAAGCATGACATCTCTAGGCCAAGACATTAGGGAGAGCTTAGTATTAAACATACATATGAAAGCAACAACTAAAACATGAAAGAAACCTTCCTTCACCTTCCTTGGAGCTTCTAAATGGATCGTAGAGTGGCTTTCTCAGCTTATGCATCAAAGAGCCTTCATTAATGGAGTTTTTTGGCTCATCCTCTCCTTGGCACCTTTGGATTGTGATGGATTTTGGCTTGGTTCAATAATTTGGCATAATAACACTAATTTTATGAGGCTTTGGAATCATTTATGCATGGTAACTTTACACTATTCAAGCTAAAAATTGTGGTTATGAGGCCTTCTATTTATAAATTTTTATAATTGATTAGAATGAACCTAAACCATCCATCTCAAGATGAAGATGTGTGACTATGAATCCATTTAATTTTGGAGGCTAAAATCAATAAATTATGTTATAAATATTTGAGATAGAGAGGCATTAAAGAGGTATGAGAGGGCTTACTCATATATTTATTGTATTTATGGCCTTTGGATGCCTTCTAAAAAAATGATGTCTTAGATGATGTAGTTATTCAATATCAATTTACATTAGTGAATTATTCAACAAGTTCCATGAAAAATTAACTTAAGATCTTGATTCAAATTAATTAGATTTAAACATGATTTATCAATTTTGGTGCAAATCTTGACAAATGGTGCACAAATTAATAAAATTAGTTAAAATATCATATTATTGGTTCAAAATTTGACTGGATTAGAATTGGAAGGTGATATTAGATGTGTTGGATCTGTTATCCCATTTAGGATGTTTCCAACACAAAATAATAAAGGCACGTGTCTTGTGCAATAAACTTAGTAGAAAAGAGCAATCTAGAGCATCTAGGTGTGAAAATGTCATTTTGATTCAAAATTATCTGATCAAAGTTAACTGTCTCATAAAATATATTGCTCCATTTAAGGATACATTGGTCAAAATTGGCACTTATATATGACAAGTTCACATCAGTTAACATGTTTTGGTATTTTTAGGTCAAATTATGCATTTTGATAGAACTTGGTCAAAATCCTAGTTAGAGGTTATTGGTGGTCACTTTTAGGTGTTTATAGTTTGCCCCTATTTGGGAAGGCATGACAAGATATAGGCACAATAACATCTTCTTAAATAATAAAAAGGTCATGCATGTCTACAACTTCAATGGCAATGGATGAATTATATGATGCCCCCTCGAAAGAATGGTTGGCATAAGTAGGTTAGCAAATAGTCATTCAAAAGAAAGAAGAAAAATGAGGGGACCAAACATATGAAGATGATGGTGTGAGAGCATAATGAGTTTGAAAAATTAGTCAAAATCATTGATAATGTAAGTGGGGTTGTGTACAATGGGTTTTCCAAATGTAGTTATACGCATTATACCTTGATAGTGGCAACATAGTAAGATAACATAATGATTTGCCCAAAGACGGTTATAATCATTGAGAAGATGGAGTTGTCCCAATTAAGACAGATAAACATGACAACAACATGCCCCTATTTGGATTTTTAAAAAAAATAGTGAGAACATAATGATTTTCCCAAAGGTGATTATAATCATTGAAAAATACAAGTGGGATGGTGTATAATGATTTGCTCATAGGTGGTTACAATCATTGGAGCCCAATTATGGTAAACAATATTGATTGGATGATGATGATAACTTGACATAGAGGGTAATGATGAATTGGAACAACCTGCTAGTAGGGAGATGCTCATTCGAATGAATAAAGGTTGAAATTCTTTCATTATTAATTATTTTGTTTGGGATATGATTGGGATGTCATTGATGTTGGTGTTGATAAGATGTTGGTTCTACCATTGTTGAGTAGACTTTTTGGAGCTGATTTTTTTTGTATCATTGTATGGTAGGCATAATGATAGAACACCATGAGGATTGGGTTGAAAGATGCATAAAGACTAACTTCTGTAATCCAATGTTCAAGGAAAATAATGCACCAATAATTAAAAAACCATGATGACAATGTAGACATATGAATATGGATGGATTCAAGTAAAAAGAGCAAGGAATCACCCAATAAATGCATACAGATTGAATCAAGGCAATAATGATTGAAAGCAAACAAATAAACAATCAAAGAAACAAATAACAGTTAGTCATAATGTTAGTATAAACAACGTGATGAACATTGTCCCTAGAAAATAGGTGATAACTTAACAAACAAACAATATGGAGGGAAAATAGAAAAAAAAATAGGTGGTTGAGTTATCTCCATATGCGCTAGGCAAGTGGATGTTGCCTACATATTTTCATGGATGTAATATCAATAAAAACTTTAGGTTGAATATAGTTCTCCTAAGAAATGGGAAGAAAATGATAACTAATAAAAAATAAACATAATGGATGTAATAGAAGAATAGGAATGGTCTTACAAAATGGAAAGTGCATGGGAGAAAAGGCCAAAAAAGATGGAAAAACTAAGTGACAAGTGATTTTCTTGTGACTTAGTAAGGGTTCCTAAAATCCTTAAGATAAAGAAGTGGTCAATATTTTTGGTTTTTCTAAATGATTTTTCAAATATTTTTTAGAATTTTGAATATCTCAACTCAATTGAGAATGACAAGATGCTAAATAGTTCAAACTTGGAAAATGGTGAGAGCATGGATTAGGTTGCTCACAAAATGATGAGAGCATCGCTTAGGTTGCTCGTAAAATGGTGTGTGTGGCTTAGATTACTAACAAAATGTTGAAAGCATGGCTTAGGTTGTTTGTAAAATGTCAAGAGCATGGCTTAGGTTGCTCACAAAATGATGAGATCATGGCTTAGGTTGCTCACAAAATGGTGAGAGCATGGATTAAGATGACTAAGCTAACCTCAACAAGTATTGAGCACTGCCTACATAGTCCCAGGATAGAACCTCAAGTCACTATAGTTTCATCTTACAATAGAGGAATCAGACTAGTGTTATATCTAATTCAAACAAAATAGGCACAGTTGGTATAAAGGCACATTTCAGCATAGGAAATGTCTAGTTGGTATGTCAAGGCATGATAAACAAGTGTTGTCCCTAGTTTTCCCATAGGCGGTTATAACGAGGAAACAACGGCATAAATCAATGATACTAATTTTTTCATAGTGATTACAACTAATAACAAGACTGATGGGACACTGATTTACCCATAGGTAGTTATAATTAGGCACACTTGGTATAGAGAATAGAATAATAAATAAAGAATGCAACTGCCAAACTATTCTCTTACTACTCCAAAACACTACCTCTATATGTGATTCTTGAAACAACTATTGAAACTAGTCTAAATCCTCTTACTGCAAATGTGAATAGAACTAAATGGAATGGAACCAAGATCATAGGGCTGGGTATGGTGGGATAAATCAACTCGATTGATGGGGAAGGTATGGTAGAACAGATATGCAATAGGGAAAAAGTGATAAGCCCAGTTGGGTTGAAACTTGCCTTTATGCTTCTTTTTGGCCATGGTATTCTTTTATTTTTATTTAAGGGCAAGATCACCAAGTTCAATTTATATATATTTCACGTGCTAATTATAATGGCCTTGGATTTGATTCTGATAGGCTTGGAGATTATTTATAGCATCCATGCATTTATCATCAAGTAACTCAAGCTCTTTCATGTGAGTTACTTAATACTCATTGTCATCCAAGACATGATTGAAAGAAATGCTTAGAGAAGGCAACTTGACCTCAAAGGGAAGATTGGCTTATGTACCATAAATGAGTGATTATGGAGTGGCTCTTATGGATGTATAGTGATTAGTACAGTATGCCTAGAGGGTCTGGAGTATTTGAAGGTACCAATCATAATCGACATCATTGACAATATTTTTGAGAATGTTGACAATAGTTTTGTCTGATGCTTCAACCTAGCCATTACCTTGAGGGTAATATGTTGTATAAAAGTGTTATGTGATGTTGTATTTGGCACATAACTTTTTGACATCATTATTTTGTAATGAACCTCCATTATCAAATATAATGTCGGAAGGGATACCGTAGTGAAAAATGAGATGGTTAAAAATGAACTTGCAAATTTTTAGTCTAGTTACATGAGGGGTATAGCTTCAACCCACTTAGTGAAATATTTAGTGGCGATAAGGATATGTTTATGGCCATCAGATGAGGTGGGATTGATCTTATGAATGAGGTCGAGGCCCCATGTAGCAAATAAACATGGTGTCAACATTAGTTTCAGAGTCTTTGTTAGGGCATGAATCAGATTGGCATGTCATTGACACTTATCACCCTTATTTACATATGCAACTGCATCTGCATCCATCATGGGCCAATTATAACCAATATGAAAGATCTTTTTGGATAAGACTACCCCACTGGTGTGGGATCCACATAATCTTTCATCAACTTCCCATAACACTAGTGTAGATTCTATTGAAGTTAAACAATGAAGCAGAGTTCCATCAAAACTACAGTGGTAAAGGGTTGATACAAGTAAGGTATAATGAGTGGTTCAATGGATGAAGGCTTTGGATTACTTTCAAGATAGGTCAGGGGGTATAATTTAGTCTTGGAGGTAGTTGTAAAGGTTTGAGTACCAAATAGAGCTAGGACCAATAATATCACAAATCATTATGATAGTTGAAGATTCATGAGCTGATGTTAGAAAATTCTCAATGAGGAATTGATACTTTTTATCCATGTCTATTTGGTAAATCTGAGATCCAATAGTAGCCATAGCATGTACAGTTATGTTACTTTCCCTTGTTATATGCTCAAATTGAGTGTCAGCAATCTATTGTTTGAGAATGTCAACCATGGCCTTGTATGGCACCAACTTGTCATCTTTGGTCTCAAAATGGTCTGTAACCTGATTGATGGTTAACTAAAAATCACCATAAACCTTGAGATGAGATATGTTGCATTATACAACTTGTCATAGTCCTGAAATAAGTGCTTCATATTTTCCATGTTGTTGGTACAAAGAAAACTGACTCTAAATGATTTAGGGATTAGATCCCCCTATGGTGTAATAAATAAAAGGCCTACCCCCAATCCATGTGAAGTAAATGATCCATCAAAATATAGCTTCTAGTGTTTCTCCTCAAGAAGTGTGTTAATGATAGTCATTATGGATTCATCATTAAATCAGAATGTGAGCAGCTTTGTATTAGTAAGGAGTACTTCAACAAGTTGATCTACAAGAACTTGCCTTGTAATAGCTTTTTGGTTGATGTAATCGATATCAAACTCACTAAGAAGCATGATCTATTTGTCTATGTGGCCTTGTAAATTTATTTTAGATAGTAGATACTGGTGTGGATCTACTTTTAAAATAACCATGGTCTTATTGTTTAATATGTAATGGCACAATTTTTGAGCTACAAATACCATGGTTAAATAGGCTTTTTCTATGAGCATATAATTATGTTCATATGTGACTAATATATGGCTTAAGTAGTACACGGCATGTTATTTTTTGTTATCATCATGCTAAGCCAAAAGTGCCCCCAAGGCATTGTCAATAGCGGATAGATACAAAAAGAATGGCTTTTTCATCATAGGAGGTAACAAAATAGGTGGATTCACCAGATAGTCTTTTAGCTATTGAAAAGTTGTCTGATAGTGATCATCCTAGTGAAATGTGACTTTCTTTAGAAGATGTGTAAAAGGATGGCATTTATTGGCCAATTATGATATGAAGTGTCAAATAGGTTAGATCTTGCCCTGTAAATCATGGAGTTGATTCAAATTAGTCAGTGGTGGCATATTTGTTCTGGCTTGAACTTTGGCTAGATCGACTTTAATGCCTCAAAGAGACACAATGAAGCCTAGCAATTTTTCTGATGTGACTCCAAAGACACACTTCTTAGGATTAAGTCTAGCTTTGTACTCATGCATTCTTTCAAATATTTTGCATAGCACTGTTGGATGATCAACCTTGGTTTTTGATTTTCCAAGAATGTCATCGACATAGTACTCAAAAATGGCATGCATCATATCATGAAATATAACAGGCATGGCTCTTTGATAGGTGGCCCTTGCATTCTTAATACCAAACAACATAACTTGATAACAAAATGTTCTCCATGGAGTGGTGAATGTCATCTTGTGTTGGTCTTCTGGTGTTATTCTGATATCATTGTACCTTGAAAAGCCATCCATTAATGAAAGCATCTCATAATCCATTGTGGAGTCAACTATCATGTCAATGTTTGGCAATGTAAAATTATCCTTAGGGAAAGATTTATTTATATCATAAAAATCAGTACAAATTTTGATTCCTTCTAGCTTTTTACTAACAGTCACAACATTGGAGATCCACTCTGAATAGTTGATCAATCAAATACATACTACTTCCAAGAGTTTTTCCAACTCTTTCTTCATTAATACATCAATGTGAGGATGCAGCTTATGCAAATTTTGTTTTATTGTTTTAGAATCAGGATTGACCACAAGGTTTTGCAAAACTAAGGCAGGGTCCAAACCTGGCATGTCAGAATATGTCCCTGCAAATATGTCAATGAATTCCCTTAAAAAGGATGTAATGACTTCACATTCTTTCTTAATAAGGGACACAACTAGCTTGATCCACTTTGGGTCATCTTGGGACCCGATGTTTACCTTTATGTGTCTTCCACTAGAAGGGTCGAACCATCTTCAAAGATAGTGGGCAATGATCTGAATTGATTAGCAACATTAGATTCCTCTATTAGGACTAGTTCTTTGAGCTCCCCTAGGCATGAAGAATCAGAGACCCCTAATGGGAGATGTGGCCATGTAACAAAAACTATTGGAAACTCCTGAATGATTCGATCAAAGGATTTTTCTTCAAAAGTGAACTCATAATCATAAACAAGTTTGTCATTGGTGGTCTCCTGAGCTATGTTTGAAGAAGGTTGAATAACCCTATTGAATGGTACCTGAAACAAGTTTTCACCACTAGACTGACCTTTTTTTTACTTTTTCCCTAGTCAAAAAATACCTCAAAGAGGATTTAAATTTCAGGCCTCAATGTTTTAAATATTTTCTTTTGGCTAAGGGTGTTCATCTACTCTCCAAAATAGGCTTTAGAATCCAACTTGATAGAGAACCCTGATTTATGGTCCCCCAACGAAACGTTGTTTCTAAGGCCCAGAAAATCACATAAAGCCTCATCATTTTGAAACTCATCAATCAGCATGTTGGATTCTTGTTGGTCCTAGTCTATCAGTTAGGGATAATACAATGGTATTGGGTTGTGATGAATGACTCGACTAAGGGTATCAATGGAATGAGGATTAAACAGGTTGGTCTCAGCTAGCTCATCAAAAAATCTATGATCAAACTCTGTTTCACTATTGGCATCATCATCATTAGTCGATGGTGATGGAACATGATTAAGGTACATGGCCCCCAGGTGGTTTAAATCCAAATCCATAAGGCCCTTTATATCTAGTCATGGAAATCGACTCAAGTGTTCCTTGTTGATTTTGTCTGAGGCCCCCTTCATATTCTTGATTCTTCATGATCTTATTGGGAATAGGATACTTTGCATTCTCATAATAATCAGCCTACTTGTCATTTTACAAACATGATTCATCTCCTTCAAGAGGGTCCTGTTTTAGGCTAGATGTTAGTATAAATGTGATAGGTCCTAGACTATACTTTTTACCTTTACCCTTTTTGTTATCATTTTGGACAAAGTGGCTTGGTTTTAGGTCTTCCAAAGGACTTTAGGTTCTATGGAAGATGTAATGTGAAAGGTATCATTGGTCAAATACTCTCTTGGGCCATTAGGCAAGATGGTATAATGATTGGATATCTCAGGAGGCAGTATGTGGGAAGGGAATCAAGGGTATTAGGATAAATGCAATTGTCCTCTAAAAAATCAAGGAATATTGCCTTTCCCTTATCCTACTTGGCCACTAGATTCATGTCGAAAAAATAGTTATAGCTTTTGAACTCAGCCTCTAAGAGTTTATAGTGCTCGTATGGATGCAAATCTCTCGGTATACAAACTTCCATCCTTGAGTAGGATAACTTGATACATTGGTGCAACATCGATGGGACTACACAAATTTCATGTAACCAACGTCATCTCAAAAACATATTGTATGATAAATTGAGATCTAGCACATGGTAAAGTGTATCATGGGTCAAAGGTTCAAAGATAACTGGAAAATAGATGGTGCCTTGTGATTCTCATTCTTCATGGTCGTAGGCTTTGATGGTTATCATTTTTACTTGAAGATCTACCATTGTGTACCTGAGAAGTTTGATGAACTTTAGAGACACTATGTTTAGACCTGGTCCATTATCTATAAGGATATGTTTCACTTTGTGCCACTTTATGCAAACTTCAGTGTACAAGGGGTTGTTATGAAGTGGGCCAAAAGATGACATATCATTTTGGTTGAAAGTGACTTATTGGGCTGGAGCTAGGTGTCCAACCAAAGCTTGGAATTTGTCGAGGGATATGTCACTTAAACCACTAGATTGGCTAAGGAACTCATTCAAAATGTTTTTTTAGAATGTTGATGTACTTTAAAAATCTAAAATGGAGATATGTGCAGTCATATTTTGCAATTGTTTCACAATGTCAAACTTCTTCTCTTTGTCAGTGTTAAATGGCTTGTTCCAAGGTATAACGGTTGGTTGGGGGATGGACGAAGTGGTAGATGGTTGTGGGACTGGGATGGTAATCTTTGACCTCTGATTTGTGATTACACAATCAATATTAAACATAGGACCATGATTGATAATAAATGATGGTGATGGTGAGGGACTAGATAGGATAAGTCTCAGTTGTTGGTGCACATGTGTGTGGTCATGAGGTAATAATGAGTTATCGGTATAGGGTCCAAAATTAGTAATTCCTACTTATTGGTATGCCTACATGTGGTCCCAGAATGAAGAAGGATTATCAATATGAGTTGGCAAATTGGCATTATTTAGCAAAGGTCTTGATTGATTGGTATTTGGTCTTGGATTGATGGAGATGGTGTTAACGCGACCTCCTACAATATGACCTGCAACCATATTTTAGTCATGTGTAACTACATGGTAGGTCTGTTGGTTGTTGTTGCTCTAACCTTGGTTCTATCCATTATTTGGACATTGTTGGTTCTACTTTTGGTGATTCTGTTGGTTTGACCTTGGTTGTTGAGACTATTATTGTTGGTGTTACACTAGTTATTATTGTTATTATTTTTATTGTTGTTTCTATTACAATTGGTTATTATGTTGTGAAAAAGGGTTTTGAAATATTCCAAGGTTCTAATTGGAAGTGGAAGCACCCACCATCTAATGTTATCTCTCTGTTCTCCAACATATTCTAAATCAAATGTTTGATTTACACATAATGACACAAATTATGCTTGTTAACCTGATGATATTCATAGAATTCAATGTGGTGGTACCAATCAAGATAAGAAATGCCCTCAAGATAATGTTTTAGTATAGGCCAGCTAATCATATTAATGATAATGAGCTAGCAAAAAATAGATTTAATAGGTTCTCCATGGTCATTAAAAATGTGATGAGTAGGCATTGTTCTCCTTGGAGGAGGGATTTGTAATGGCAAAGGTTATTATATTTGTTGTGCGGGTCTGGGTTGTTGTGTTTGCTATATTTGATGAAAAGGTTGTGGGTTAGAAGTAATTTGTATATGTTGTGTGGGTTGAGCAGACAATGTTTGTACCATTTGGACATGTCTTGATTCATATACTTAGTTTCCTAAAACATTCTTGTTGTGGTTGAATTGATTTGGTCTATCATTGTTATTGGCTTGTGCCAGTTGAGACACTTATGCTTGAACTTGATGTTGGTTTTGGTCATTTCCTTGATTGGTACCTTGATTGTGATTTGATGAAGTAAGTTTAATATTCCCTTTGTTAATAAGGGCTCACTCGATTAACAAACCTTTGTTAATGATCTCTTTAAAGGTATGCACACACTACAGTTCTAGATGATAGGATATCTCACTGTGAAATATTTTGGTAAACACAAAGGTTAATTATTTGTCTAGTAAACTATGAGTAAATCAGCTTGCAAGGACTCTCCATCACTATAGATAACTTACAAAATTTTCACCATCCTTTTGTTTTTCTTGTGTCAAATCGACCAATGAAATCTCATGCTCGAGATTGTATGAAAATTATTGCACAAACTTGTTTGAAAGATCATCAAAATTTGATACTAAATTATTGGGCAACTTTAAAAACCACCCCAAAGTTTGTCCTACTAGACTCCTTAGGAACAATAACAAAAGGTATATGTCATTATATGCCACTGGCTGGCATGCAACAAAGAACTTGATCAAATGAACCTTGGGGTCACCTTTCCCCTTGTATTTATCAAATTTTGATGATTCGTATCCTAAATGAAATGGTATCTGCAAATAATCCATGTTAAATAGATAAGAACACACATTATCTAAATTAAACTTTTTGGTTTGTTTCCCAGCTTAGATGGAAGTAATCACATCCTTCATCTATTCCAGTTCTTAGGCTAAGAAACTAGAGGGAATATTGGTTTGAGGTGGAATATTGGCCTGGGTAGATGGTCAAGTGGTCACAAGTAGAGAACTTTGATCAGGGTATGATGGAGGTATTTTTTGGGGTATGTTGGTTTGGTTGGGGAACAGACCAGGAATACGCATATGTGGATTAGGGTTTGATTGTTGAAATTTCACATACTATGATGTTATATTCTGGTTCAAATTGGATAGGTGGGAATGGTTTTGAGGATTTTAAGGTTGAGATGGAGGGATATAACTATATTGTGCCTCTTGGGGCTGAATAGGGACCTATTGCCGACTAATCAAACCTTGTTATTGAGCAGGGAATTGTGAACCAAGACCCTATTTTTAAACTAGTGGTACATTCTGCACAAAAGACAAGGGTTTCTTGATCGATATTGAGGAACATTAAAACCTCTTTATTGCATGAATCCTAGTTGGGAAGTGGACACATGTTAGAGATTAAACATTTGTTGTTGACCAATAGTCATACACTATTGATTAGCCATAATTTTGATTTGAATTGGTATATTAGTCTACAAAGAAAGAGATATGTTCATTGTTATCTGGTGAGGTGGAACATTGGTTGCCCCCTGTTGAGGTGGTAATATGTTTTTCCTCTATTGTGTTGGTATGTTTGATTGTGCTTGTTGTTATGAAACACTACTTGTTACCTATTGGGGAGGAGTAATATTCATCATATTTTGTTATTGAGGCATGGCATTGGTCATTGGCTAACAACCTAATCCTGTTGGTTGAGCACTTGAAGAATCAACTCGTTGAGGATTAGTGGTAGTATTTGGTTGAGTTTGGGATTTATAAACTCCTACTCCTTGATTTGGAGAACCACTCATGGTGGTAACTATAGATACACTTGTTTGCAAACTAGTTGTTTGTGTACTTACACCACTTTGGTTTGGATTGGATATTACTTGCACATTGTCTACTACATTTTGCTCAATACTCTACGTAGAAGCCGAAGACACCTCTTTGATGGTTGGAATATGAAACAATTTTTTCACTGAAGTGTTTTGTGTGAATGGGTTTACACGCTAATTATCTAGACCATTCAATTCTATTAACACTCCTATTGAAGGAACCCAATCAATAAGAGGTTATTTAACATGGTCATCTATTTAAAATTGTGTGCTAGGTTTGAGTAATTTTGGTATGATGTTTGCATCTATACAAAGTGATCCTCCATGGGGTCCTTTCCTTTGAAAACCATACTAGGGTCTTGATATTTCATTGGGGATAGAGATAAAGGATTGCTAGAAGAAGCATGTTGAATTTACAGTATGTTGTGAGGCACTCTTACTAGAATTGGCAAATTCTCATGGAGGAAGTTTGTTAGAAACTTAGGCCCTACTTCTATATCTCTAACCAAAATCTTGTCATTATTTTCTAATAAGTGATGCTCAAATAGTTAAGGATCATATGTTGATGGTGTAGTAACATAGTAAGATTGTTGAGAAAATGGTTCTTCAACTATAGGTATCGTAACTAGATATTACTCTATTATCTCACGATCTTGATCTGAGTATGGAGGTGTGTTAACCAAATAATGAGACAATGGGTCTTGGTTTTGTGCCCCTATTTGAGTGTTATAATATGGATAAGGATCCATCTCATAAGTAACATTGTCTACAAAGGGGTTTTGAACCATTTTTTCTTATGCGACTACATTGTTAAATCCTGGATTGTACATGAAGCCACTACGAGTGTAGGAAGACATGATGGGATCCATAGTAAATGTTTCAGGACCAAAAGGAATAGAGTTCTACATACTTTGAAAAGTGATGTCTAAAAAGAGACTCAAACTTGATCTAACCTAGTCAAAAGGATGGATATGTATACCCAAAATGATTGATGTAATGATTTATGATAAAACAAGCTAACGTCAAATGTCCAACGTTACATGTCTCGCATAAAAAGGTCAAGTAGATGGATGAAAAATTGAAATAATAGATTTTAGGATCAAAGTGTTTCAAATGAGTCTAATCTAAGAAAAATAAAAGTTTTTAGGTCTTTTGGCCAAACACAACGTCAAAATATAAGCTTAAACAAAGGTAGATGCTAAGACTTTTGGCCAAATGGCATCAAAAACTAGACTTTAAGCAAAGATGAGATATTTAATCTAATAGATTTGAAACACTTATAACAAAAATTAGGCATTTGACTCTTGGACATAAACTTAATCATTAAGTATGAGGTATTTAACAAAAGGCACTTGGAAATAGTTATTTTCTCCCAAATAATGGCACAAACTAGACTCTTTTGACCAATAATCTAGACAAAAGTGAATGGCTTAACCATGCTAGAGAAAGACTCACAAAGGTATACTAGAAATGGTTATATTTTTGTAAAAATAACTTAGAATTTATGTAAATAGGCCTATGAAACAAGTTTTGAAATAATTTAAGCAGTGTAACAATGCTAAAATACTCAAAAGGTGTGATAAATTTTTGCTTCAAGACTCTAAGTCAAAATAGTATAACATGATTTTGGTAGCGTAACACTACTCTCCTCAACTCAAATGACACACACACACACACACACAAAGTTTGAAAAATCTCTAAGGCAAAAGTGTTTGCATCAAATGGACTCAAGACAAATGGAAAATAGGAAAGGTAGTACAAAATATAGCCTAAGAATCAAAGCATGAGTGATACACAAGATGAATTGAGTCTTACCAAATGATGATAATGATTATGAGTCTAAAAATGGCCCTCAATTCAAATTGAAAATTGAACCTCAGTTCCCTCAGGTTTAGTGCAAATGGTGAACCCACTTAACACATCAACCTTATAAACTTATAAAGGTGCAATCTCAAATTTAAATTATCAATGAAACACTTAAGAAAATTGAGCAAATGTTCTAGAGTCAAATGGGCAGCATAATTGTGCCAAAATAGAAGATATGACACAAAGTTTATGATAAAAAAATTTAACAAAAAAAATATGATTTTCACTTGGACAACATAACATCTCCTTGTTCAAGAAATGTGGTGAACAATATATTTGGTTATGGATTTATGTTAACAAATAATTTTGACTCCAAACAAGACCAAGGAATCTAAGACAAAGATAAATCAAGTAATCAATCATTTTAAACCCTAAACTGACAAGATGTGGAAAAGTGAGGTTAACTAAACTAATAAGTTTTTGAATGTCTAAATGGATCAAAAACATATAACTTTCACGTTAGTATACAAAATAAGCACACGTTATTTGGGTCTGCATCATATGGCTTGTTGTAAAAAAGTCTTACCTTTTTTACAACCACTACATCCATTATTCACTCAATGTAGTGCGATGTCTAACATGCTCAAACATCCTAGAATTAGTCTCTACTAACAAAGATGGTTTAACTACTCAAACCATCATCTCAATGAGGGGATCTCAATTTATATACCCCCCATAGAGAGGGGTTGAAGACAATGTTGAGAGATGAATTCCCAAGTCAAGGCTTCCCTATAAAACTTATGGGAGGTAATGAAGGCACCCTCACAAGGAAAGATGTAATGAAAATAAAAACTAAGTAAAAGAGCTTTAAGGTTGTTTCTAGATCACCCAAGCCATGCAAGTCTTGGAGACATCTTTCACAGCATCTATTTTATGTCTTTGGATTAAGGTAATTTGCAATGAAGATGACACTTTCGATCCCACAAGTTATCTATAAGGGATAGGGGGACAACATACATGCACAACTTTTCTTTTGCACAAAAAAAATATAACTAAGTAAATAATGATAAACAACTTGCAAAAACCTTTAAAGTGAGTCCAATTTTAAAGCACTGAATGAAAGGTTTAGTGGTATTCTTTAGCCCCTTGGATTTAAGTTACAAATTTTGAAGAACACACATAAAAACATTCAAATAAACATCTAAGTGTTTCATTAAGCACCAAATGGAAGTTCTTAATCCTTTTTAAGCATCCAAAAAGAGGTTAAAAAGACTAGATTAAGCTTGTTTTGACCATTTTTTTTAACTAGGCCCTACAAGGAAATGGTCAAAATTTTGTTTAGCCTTTAAGCAATTTTTCAAATGAAATAAGTAACTTTGAAAATTGAGATCTCGAGTTCACATAGTGCAAGCCCATAACTCCACAGTCCAATATCACAACTCTATAAAACTGTGACTGGTTAACATAATAACATAACTCATGGGTTAATCAATAAAATTGACAATATCACTACTTTTACAAATAATATCACAATTGACAGAGAAAACTCAAAACTTAGAGAGTTGTGGTATGTTCACTTAACCCTAATGATCTAGACTAACTATTAGTGGTTTAACTACAATACCGTGACTCGAATCGATAATATCATAACTTATGAAACCATGGTATTACAATATCACAATTGTCAAGTCATAGTATTGCAATTTTCAACTTGTAAAATCACAATATTACAATATTGCTACTATCGAGTAGTGGTATTGCAATATCGTAACTTGACCTATAGATAGATAAAATGTTAGTCCAAGAGCACAATTAAGATGCAATATCAAGATTGAAAGACAAAACTGTGACTGTGTCAATTGTGGGATTGTGGTTCAAAGGACAACATTGCAACTCCATAGTGACAAAACTATGACTTTTAGAAAATATCTTTTTACTCAAATTTTTCACTCCTTTTGCTCCCACACTCTAAGATTTTTCATAAAAATGGTTAGTAGGTCACTTATAGGAGCTATTTGATCAAAATTGTGGGGCTAGGTACCATCGAACATGTTATTATGTGAACTAGGAATTTGATTCAAGAGAGAGGGTTAGATCAAGTGTTAGTTTAAAATGAAAATAACACACTAATAAGCATGACATATTTAGGATTAGACGCTAGGGGGAGCTTAGTAACAAACATACATATAAAATCAACAACTAAAACATGAAAGAAACCTTCCTTCACCTTCTTTGGAGCTTCTAAGTGGTTCATAAAGTGACTTTCTCAACTTGTACATCAAAGAGTCTTCATCAATTGTTTAGCTCCTTCTCTCCTTGGCACCTTTGGCTTGTGATGGTTTTTGGCTTGGTTCAATAATTTGGCATAATAACACTAATTGTATGAGGCTGTGGAATCATTTTTGCATGGTAAATTTACACTATTCAAGATTAAAATTAAGGTTGTGAGAGCTATTTATAATTTTTTACAATTGATCAAAATAAACATGAACCATCCATCTCAAGATAAAAATGTATGGCTAAGAATCCATTCAATTTTATAGGCCAAAATCAATAAATGCCTTCATAAATATTTGGGATAGAGAGGTATTAAAGAGGCATGGGAGGGTTTAATCAGATATTTGTTGCATTTATGACCTAAAAATGCCTTTCCAAAAAATGATCTCTTAGATGATGCAGTTATTCAATATCATTTTTTATTAATGAAATATTCAACAAGTTCTATGGAAAATTAACTTAAGCTCTTGATTCAAATTAATTAGCTTTAAACATGATTTATCAAATTTGGTGCAAATCTTGGCAATTAGTGCACAAATTAATCAAAATGTCATATTATTGGCTCAAAATTTGACTGAATTGGAATTGGAAGGCAATGTTAGATTCATTGGACCTGTTATCTCATTTAAGATGTTGCCAACACAAAATAACTAAGACACATGTCTTGTGCAATAAAATTGGTAGAAAAGTGCAATCCAAAGCATCTAGATGTGAAAATGTCATTTTGATTCGAAATGATCTAATCAAAGGTAGTTGTCTCATAAAATGCATTACCCCATTTAGGAATACATTGGTCAAAATTGACATTTATATATGATAGATTCACATCATTTAGCATTTTTTAGTGTTTTAAAGCCAAATTATGTATTTTTTAAGAAATTAGTCAAAAGCCTAGTTCAAGGTTAGTGGTGGCCACTTTTAAATGTCTACATGTGTAAGAAATTAGACTATTTTAGTGCTTAAATAGTCCAAAATTGATTCATCTTCTCCATTGAGCTCATTGGCAGGATTGAAGAACACTTCAGGTTTTTGCTCAGTCTGTATAGAGGAGAGAGAAAGAAGGTCCAAGCTCTCAGCTAGAGAAAGTAAACTTTGTCACCTTCCAATGATGGGAATTGGTTGCAAGATTAGTCTCTTGATATCTATGAACATTCACTAAGAGTTTAAGTGATCTTTTCACCACTCTCATCTATACAATGGAAAAGAAGGAGGATAGTTTCATTGAATTTCTAGTCTATTTGCTCAAACTGATGATTGACCCTAGTTCTTCAAGTCTTGCAAAGAATTTTCATGTCCTCCTCATTATTTGGTTCACACATGTGGGCATATGGAGGTGAGAAATATCTAAAATACCAGTGGCTATAGATAATAGGCAAGTTGAAATGGTGAGAAGGAATATCCATTTTATACACCTGATGGTGAATAGTCTTGAAGGTTCAACAGAGTGTATTGAAGTGATTCATGCCTCTTTAGTTCAAAATTTATATAGACCTCTAACTCTCTCATGTGCCTCCAAGTGAAGATTGCCTATATGTCAGAGTTTACTACAAAAGAAGGCAGTGTTTTATATAATGGTGAATTTAAGGTTGTTAAAACATAGTAAAACATAGCATGAAATGTTGTATCCACATGAACATATCCTTCTCTCAAGGCTCACAAGATTCATCATAGCCCCATAACCCAAGGAATCACCATCTATATGTGATTAAACACCTTCACAACCTTTTTAGTAGATATTAAGGTCATTTAGCAAATGTCAAGGTTTTTTGGAGAGTCATAAGTTTCCATTTTTCACCATATATGTTTCATTGATGCTCTCAAAATATTATATTCTATTAGGTATGTATGTGGAGATGTCTAGGGTATTTGAAAACCATCTTAAGTGTGAGATCACAGTCCTTTTCAAGCCTTCAAAGATCCTCTCCATTTTGGCAACCTCATCACAACCATTTCAACCCAATATAAGCCCTGTCCCCAAGTCTTAAGCTACATATGACCTCATCAGTCATCATTCACAGGTCTAGATCCTTTAATCAATCCCAATATATAGAGATAAGGTCTAACTACTCCTTGAGGTTGTCAATTATCATCAAGGCTAGGAGAGATGAACCCATGTAGCTAGATACCCTATTGAGAGAGTAAATGGTCACCTACAGGAAATCACCTAGACCCACCGTACAAAAGTCTTTTAAGGTCACCATATGCAAATGAACCCTGATCATAAGAAAAGGATATGGATAGATAAATACCTTTATTATAGAGATAGAATGGAACATAAGAGATTCATAGGTACCTTAAGTATGCTATGGGTCTCTCTCTTCTCACTCAGAAACTTGTTCTATAAGCCCCTTACCAGTCAAGTATGCATGACTCAATACTCACACTATTGTTTATGGTTTGTGCCCTTAGCCTAAGTATGAGACAGTCTATACACCTAAATGGAAAAGAATTAAAATTAAGAAGATGGATAAAACAGGGTGGTCACCTCACCAAAGGTAGAGGAACCTATAGGAATGCCTTTTGGGTTGTGTAAAGCTCACATAGCCAATCAAGATTGTCTATGATGTGAAGGTGTCAAACCAAGGAGAGTTGCAATGTCTGGAACACATGAAGGGAGAGTCTATGTGGGTCAAATCCACATCAAACACCTCAAGTCCCTACCTGATAATGCTCCTAAGTAAAGAAGTTGCCTGGTCAGGGTTGCAGACCAAGAACACACAGGGCTATATATGATTGTGTATGCATATGTGTTGGCAGGGTTAGAGGACATGAGCCTTAAGGCTATGCTCAACATTGAAACATGATTCTTTGACTCTAATTACACCCCTATAGTATCTAAAAGAAGATTTCTTAGGTTGATAGGATCAACTAATTCAATCTCACACATAGGATAGTGTTGAACAAGATAGGACACAAGAGAGAGTAGAGTTGGTGAGTGGTTTGGGAAAATAGAAACATATGCAGAGGGTGGAAAATAGATTCAAAATGCTGGTATGGCAGATGGGAACCATAGATGATTAGAAAATCCAAACACCTAGTCTGGCCCTATAAGACCTAAAGGCTCATCTAGGACTCAAGACTACCTCTACCTCATAGAAAATCTAGACCCCCAAGCAAATTCAATGCAATGTGGTAGGTGTGGGAGGATGTTTCAACTATTGGAAAACACATTTGAGGTAGGGGAGTGTAATGAGTTACCTCATAATGGTTTTAGCCCTTCCCCAAGATTCATTCTCTAGAACAAGCATGTCGATCTACATCTTCAAGCACTCATACCTTTCAACACAGAGGGACATGGCCCAGGGCTCTTAGGTAAGCTTAATCACCCCTATGGACTCAAAATCCATAAAATAATGAGAGGTATTGAGGGATCATTTTTATGAATGAACAATAAGAAGTTAACCTACTCAAATTACTCAGTAAAAATCTCTAGACACACCTTCTACAACTCTTATCTCTACACACGCTTTGTATGGGATCCTAAGTTGTTTAGGAGAGATAAAGGGGTCAATGGGCTAAAGGTTCATGGCAATATGTTTTGGTTTGGAGGTTTGTAGTGTATGAACCATCGTTAAGATGGTGGACATCCAAAACCCTGGATGACACTTGATGATAGATTTGTGCCTCCAAATGCATTCAGATGGTATAGTTTGGCTATGAAATTGTCAAAAAGGTCTCCTTAGGTCTTCTGAGCACTCAAAGGACCTATTGATTGGCACAAGGGTTATGTTATATAGATCAGGCCTGGGAAAACTAGTTTAATCTTGCAAGTGAGGAACTAAGAAGGATTTGCAAAAACCATGGGTTCTTGAAGTAAGAGAGGGTTTTAAAGTCCCTAAATGATATCACAATGGCCACCTACAAGAACCTTTATAACTGGTTACCCTCATAGACAAATTTGGGTCTCTAAATGAGAGACACTATTACATATAGCATAAATTGAATGGATTGATGATGCCAATAGAGGTACTCCAATGGAGAGGTGATCTTCATGTCAAGGGTAGTGGATAGGTGCCTCACAACTCTAGGTTAAGGCCAATACTCAAAAACCTTCCACTTATGATTATTCATCCACCATCTTCATTAAAAAAGTTCCACTTAGGAGATAGAGCAGAGGGAAAAATGAGAATAGAGAGCACTTCAAACTTTCATGGGGGAGATCATCATGTTTTTTGAGAGGTATATGTCACTTTGAGTTGCAGGGGAGGTGCCATAACTGGTCATTTCGGCCTAAAACACCTAGAGACTACTCAAAATGCATGTTTCTCACCCAAAAGGCAATTTCACATGATCACAACTTAAGAACTTTTACATGGGAGGTTCAGCACTTCAAGAGAGCTGAGGGTTTCTATCTACAAGAATTTAATGGAATTGGTTTAGAGGCTTAGGCCCTAACCTCTATAAACCATTTCCAAGAGTCCTAGAGACTCTTAAATCCCCCTAAAACCCTAATAAGAACCCGACTAGATAAATTAAAGAAAAAATGCATCCAAATTCATGGAAACCACTTGACAAACATTTGGGTCATGTTTTCCACTTAGAGGAGGCCATGATCATGGTACTTAGTTGTATGGATAGTATACAGACACCTATAAAAACTATAATTTTTCATGGTTTTTAGTATAAAATAAAGTGCAAGACTTGGTCACAAGTTCCCAATCATTGGAGATGTTGGTTATAGGCTTGCTTCACCTCCTCAAATCAATAAATGTTCACTTACCTACTTGGAAATGCTTTTTCCAACCTCCACTAATCAATCGGTCTCAAGAGCTAGTCAAGATGGCCTAATCATGCAAGAAGAGTAAGGTTAAAGGTATGGAGTGTTTGAAAAGTCTAGATATTTATGTATAAGGTTAGGTTAGGTGTGATTCAAGCCTACTTAGATATCTTGAAGGTCTGGGTCAACTATCACATTCATCCAAACAGTGGATGGATAGAAGACTGGGCTACTAGCTCATAAGGCCTACTTAACCAATAAGATGAAAGTGTAAATGGGCATAGAAGGCCACCATAGAGTTAATGAACAATCTTAGGACTGTTGTAACTACCCCTTGAAGTGAGAAAGCTCCATGACCATGGACATTATGAAGAATTTGGATGGTTTATTGAATATGGTCAATCGACAAGTATGGGCAACCATTTGATACCTCATGGAAAAGTCTCAATTGAACCTCTTTCCTTGTTGGTAATTGATGAAGGGAGAGGGAATTGACTAAAGGTGGCGTGCATAGACTCTTCAAGGTTCACACTTTACCAAAATTAGACATAAATGCTTCAAAAATCTCATTCAAGGCACCTATCCACTCTAGCAATGCATAAGAGAGTGCGGGAGACTGTTGTAATTGTTTCATGGTCACTATAGCCTCTTCATGGCCTCTTCTATGCCTAGATTCATTTCTCTCTCTTGTATACCACTCTATATATTTATGCATTGAGTCCTTTGTTCTCATCCCTCAGTTGGGTGTAGCAAAGCTTTGTCAAAATTATATCTTGCACTTTGAATCAATAGAGAAAATATTATTGTAGACCTCTTCATGAGCATTAGTTTGTGTTATGATTATTGATTTTCAAAAAAGTATGAGGTTCATCTTCTTTTACAGGTCCTCTCTTTCACCTAATGTTATATTGTCATCCTATGCAGGTCATATGAAGTGTTGCTAGGTAGTAGTGATGTTGAAGAGTGAGTTAACTAGTAGTGTCTCATGCAGACCTCCATTCTTTTACCTTCAAGTTGAAGAATTTCTACCTGACATCCATATGAAATAATCATGTTTAGGACTATGTTAAGAATCATGGTTAGTTACTTTCCTTTCATTAGATTCATAAGTGTGTTTGAAAATTAGTTAAGAGAGGATAAATGAAAATTGGTGCATCACCACCCCTAAAATAGGTTTTCTTTTCAATTTTTCATCCTATCTCTTTTCATCCCAACATAATTAGGTCTTAGAATAAGAATTTAAGTTGATATATCAGGGGAGATAGAACCATAATCTAGAGGTTTGGTCTAACTATAGGTAACCCACAACCTTTATGCCAATCCCATGTTAGTCCAAGTTTGAAGCAGAATTGAACAATCTCCTTCAAAGGGTGCAACTTGGGTTGTTAATAGTTTTGGAATGCCCAATGGGACCAGATTTCAAGTGACTTGGAGTGTGCTTTTTCAGCCTTGGAGAACATCTAAAATCTTCAAGTACATCAGTGGCAAATTTGCAGTCAAGTTACATGCAAAAGGTGGCCACAAGATCTTCCTCAAAAGGTAAAAACATTGAGTTTGTTGAATTGTCATTGGACATTGCTAGGAGGAAGAGGTATCCTAGATTCAATCCCAATCCTACACCCCCCAACTCTCTTAATTCTTCCCAAACAAACACTGCTGCAAATCCTATCCCCCCAATGGCTAAGCCTAGAATGCAAGCCTTTGTGGTTTTAAATGGTGGCATCCCCTTAAACCTCAATTAGTTTGATGGCATACCTATTGTTTCCCATAAAATCCTTCCCTAATTCACATGAGATAACTCAACTACCCATTTATAACATATTGCATACATGGCCAATGTGTGTTCAATCCATAATGCAACCCAAGAGAATGTGTATGAGATTATTGGTAACCTCCTTGAAGGGTAAGAACTCCAGTGGTATATAAGGGCCTAACACCTGGGTCCATAAACACTTGGTATGAGTTTGGAGAGCACTTGTGTAAGAAATTTGAGGATAGGAGTGACCATGTCTCCTTATTAGAACAACTCACTAAAATAAAAAGAGTCCCCCATGAATTCATCGTAGATTTCAACTATAGGTTTTAGAAAACCTAGGATAGTATCCCTAAAATCATCAATCCCACCCTTAATTATGCTTTCTTGTACTACCTAAGGGATATTAATTATGATGTGTCAGTCATGATACCATCCATGGGGGGAAACACCTTGTCAGAAGCCTATGAGATAGTTATAAGGGTAGAAAATTACCTAATTCAAGGCCAAACTCACCCCTAGGCCACTCATGCCTTTATTTTTGGAAATCTAACCCCCTGTACCTACCATTGCTCCATTACCAACCCCAACCAATCATGATCAAGCAAATGGTAGCCAAGTAGACAAATTAGACAAGATAGAAGGGTTGCTCAAAGCTCAACACAATAATTTCATAGCCTTGGAGAGATAGAAAAACCCACCTTATAGGAATTAAAAGCACCCCACCAATCTCATTATCATCCCCATCAATATGTCAAGCCTCCCTATCAACCCAATCAACAAGGCCAAGGGTAGATTACACAAGTAAGGCCTTACCAATGTTATAATCTTAATGTTGCCAAAAATTCTTGAGCCTTAGTTCCAACTCAGAACAATTATGCATAAGAGGGCCAATGGTTAACTCAATGGGGGTAGTCACATGACATTATAATGGATACAAGTGGAGAGGTGTGTCAAACATCTTTCATATAGCAGGGCCCTGTTCTTTCATCACATGACAATATGCCTCCTTCACAACACAAGGAAGGTCCTTCTAAGCCTCATGGGGACACTCCCTTCCTAACTCAAGTTGAGATTCCAAGCCAATAAGGGGAAAGTAGGAGCAAGGCACTTTCTGAAACTACCTTTGCTAACTTCTAAGAAGGTGAACACTACTTTGATCAAGTGGTAGCAATCAGGGTCAGAATGTAGCCAAGATGGAAATTCAGTTGTAGCCCATACAAGGGCTAAGAGAAGGGAAGTTGATGACAGTTTGGGATATTCCAAGACAACTTCTTTACCTTCTCTAACACCTCAAGGGACTTTAATTCAATATTTAGCTCACAATACATCACCAACTCAGCAGATGCAATATGGGAAAGAGTAGAATTAGAAGGGTCCTTTTATACCTCAGTTTACAGAAGCTCCAAGCAATCTTTTTGCCCTTAGGTTGGAGTCCAAGGTAGCCATCCCTAATTTTAACATTGTGGACTACATGAATAATTCTCATGTTACTCTCCTTATGTGGTAGCCTATGATTATTATGGGTCAAAAGGACCTCCTTCAAGAAGAACTCTCCAAACTTCACATCTTGGACAAACAAACAAAAAAGGTAAGAGTAGTCCTTACTAATTCCAATCAATTTCATGATTCCCAAGCATCAAAGGTAGTCAAAACACCTTCCTTATACCTTTCATTCATCATAGGAGATTCCCTTGTGCACAATTGCATGATAGATAATGGGGCTAGCACTTTTGCCATACCTAAGTCTATAGTTGATAAACTAGGGCTTAAATATGAACCTAATGAAAAAGGAGTTTTACAATTGGATGGGTCTCCTACCAAGACTATGGGTGTTCTTAAGTACCTTAAGATCATATTGGTTGCTTTTCCTAACTATACCATATCCCAAGATGTGAAAGTAGTTGACCTTTTTCCCTACTTTGCCTTATGCTTGTTTAGGGACTTCACTGCTAAAATTGGTGGGTATCTCTCTTTTGATTGGTCCTACATGGTCTTTAGGACTAGATATGGGACAAATTTTATTATAATTTATAAACCTATCTCAAGGTTCCACTTATAACCCTATATGTCCAACCTATCAAATGTCAACTGCACTATCTTAGATGAGGATGAGCACCCCAATGACCAAGAGCCCATGGAACCATTAGAAGGCATATCAGATTTGCTCCTTGATGAGTGAGCAGCAGACAATCATGGCTATGATCCTTACAAAACCATTGAAGATGAAGTCTTAGGTGTATATTTCATGCATGAAGAGGGAGTTTCCATGCCAAGTCTCACTACCACAAGCCGAGAGCATGAAGGTATATGGAACTTGTTTTTTGATGGGTCAAGATCAAAGAATGGGAGTGGGGTAGTTGTTATGTTTGTCTCCCCTTATAAGTAAAGGTATTATTTTTCCCTAAGGTTTTAGTTTAGTTTCACTTCTAATACTACAAAGTATGAAGCCCTCATCTATGGGATACAATGGGCAAGGAAAAGAGCTATCAAGCTTTTTTAAGTTAAAGGAGACAGTGAGTTAGTGGTGCAGCGGGTAAGAGGCCTAAGTGTAGTCAAGAATATACTCTTGAAAACCTAAAAACATAGGGTTTGGGACCTCTTGGAGGACTTTCAAGCTTTTTACATTCACTCCATACCAAGGGAGGCCAATCAACATGCAGACCAATTGATGCCATTGGGGCACAGTATGACATAGTTGATAGGGTTAAGGACATCAAAAATTAGTCCTAAATAAAAGTGGTATGCAGGCCCTCAGTCCTTGATAACAAGGTGAGTTGGCAAGTTTTTGAAAGTGATATATGCATATTACTTGCTTCTTCATGAGGCAAAATTCTGATCAAAGAATCAAGGCAAGCTATAACATCAATATGGAGATCAAATTATCCAGTTGAGGATAAATAAGTTGTCAAAGGGTTTGGTAACAATAGAGAGTATATTCAATGAGGATGACTAGCTGAGGAGAGATAAGGTAAGTATCCCCATAAAAGAGGAACACTATGAGAATATTTTCATATTCAAGGACAGGTTATTCAATTTAGGGAAGGTGAACAACAAATAAGAAAGAGAAACCTTCAAAGCATTATGCCAAGAATTTGTAGATGTCTTTGCATAGGAATATCATGATTTGAAATGTTTTGACCCTAGGTTGGCCCAACATACCATAGATTTGGAGGAGAATCCCAAACCTGTGAGGCAAAAGTAAAGGCCAGTCAACCCTAAAATTGAGATCCTTATGAGAAAGTTGACAAAACTTGTTGAATCCAAGATTATCTTCCCCTAAAACATTATTCATGGGTGGAAAATCTTTTGCATGTGAGGAAGAAGAATGGGGATATATGTTTGTGTGTGGACTTTAGATATCTCAAGAAGGTGTCCTTAAGGGATCACTATCCTCTATCGTCCATGGATCAGATTCTTCAGAGGGTTATAGGTTCATAAAGGTTCTCTTTTCTTGATGGATACTTCGGATACAATCAGATATTGGTGAGAGGAGGATAGACACAAAACTGCCTTCACAACCAAGTGTGGAACTTATGTATACATGAAGATGCCATTTGGACTGTCCAATGTAGGGGCTACCTCTAAATGGAAATGGATGTGACCTTCTAAGGGATTATAAATGAGATGGTGATCATCTACCTTTATGACATCACTATGTTTTCAAAATATCCCAAGGATCACTTAACACATTTGAGGTTAGTGTTTGATAGGTGTAAGCAGTTTGGGGTCTCTTTGAACCCTAAAAAATGCATATTTTTAGTCCATGAAGTCAGACTTCTAGGACATGTTGTATTAAAAGATGTCCTCTCCATTTGCCTTGAGAGGATAGAGGCAATCCTTGTTTTGTCCATGCCCAAACACAAGAAGGGATTACAAAGTTTAATTGGAAAAATTAACTTCATCAAAAGATTCATTTTAAAATTTGTAGAATTGGTGAGATCACTAACTCACATTCTCAAGAAACACAAGGAGTTCTCATAGACCAATGAGGGTAAAAGAAATTTTGAGGTCATAAAGCAACCCACTGCCCAAGATCCTACCCTCTTTAACCCTAATTTTACAAAATATTTCTTCATGTATGCCTTCTCCACAAGTGATACTATTTATGCTAAGCTCATGCAACAAAATAGTGAAGGACTAAAACAACCCATTACCTTCTTCAATCAAGCTTTGGAGGGGTATAAGGAGAGATTTATGTTTGTTAAAAATCATGTCCTTGTTGTCATGAGAGGCCTAAAGAAGTTTAGACACATGGTGTCTAACAATAAGATCTTTGTGATGGTATTTCACCCTAGTATAAAAGATTTCATACTCAATAGAGACTTGAGTGAGAAGAACATTGGTTGGGTGACTAAGTGCATGGAGTATGAAATAGAGGTAAGGGTTAATAAGTTGATCAAAGGTAGAGGACTTTGTGAACACCTTGTAGCAGATACTAAAGAGAAGAAAGAGGTGGTTTTGGTAGTCCAAGAAAACCAACAAGAAGTTGCAACCATGACTCCTTCCAGTTAGACCCAAGACATAATAAAATTCCTCCAAAAAAAATAATGTTCTATGGCATTAGACAGGACAAGGATAAGGCACTTTATACTTCAATTCATCCCTTAAATCTTTGTGGGTGGAGTACTCCTCAAGAAGGACATTAGTGGCATGCTTCTCAGATGTGTGGAGATTAGTCAAGTAGACAAACTTTTGGAACAATTTCATGATGGGCTAGTAGGTGGGAACTTTGAATCAAATACTATAGCATCCAAGGTCATAAGAGTAGGCTATTTTTGGTCCAATTTATTTAGGGACTCACATGCTTGGGTCAGGAGGTGTCCCAAATGTGCCATGTTTATCGACAAGCAAAGACTAGTTGCCTTGCCTATAAAAACCCATCCAAGTAGGGATCATTCACCCCTAATTTATTGATGGGCATAAGTGGGTTTTAAAATATACTGACTACTTTAATTGGTGGGTGGAGCTAGTTGCACTCAAAGAGGCAAATGAGAACTCAATATTGGAGTTTTATGACAACCTTGTGACTAGATTTGGGGTCCCCTCTACCATTATATCAGATAATGCCTTAGCCTTCAATAATGCTAGAGTTTGTGAATGGGACCTTAATCATGGTATTTACCTCAATCCTTCATCCAACTACTATCCACAGGGTAATGGACTAGTAGAGTCCACCAATAAGAACTTGATTAGGATCATAAAAAGGGCAATGGAAGATAGTCAAAGGGAGTGACACACCAAGTCAAGGACTACCTTGTGGGAAAATAGAATTACTCCTAATAAGTCTATTAATCACTCTCCTTATCTCTTTGTTTATGGTAGAGAAGCAAAATTACCCATCTCACTTGAGCTGCCAGCCTTAGAGCTTGCACACCAGCTTGAGCTCATGGAGGATGATGCAATAGAAGTAAGGATGAATGAGTTGAGGGAGTTGGAAGAGACAAGGGACAATGTTATCATGTTATGTAGTCCAACCAATACCAATTCAAAAGATCATCTGACAAGAGAGCCTCATCCAAGACCTTTCAACAAGGTGACATTGTGCTTAAGTGGGATGAGACCACGCTAAGCCAAGTAAACATTCAAAATATGATAGTCTTTGGAGTGGGCCATACATCATTACCAATTGTAAGGAGAGCATTGATTTTCAACTGTCCAAGTTGGGTGGTGAGGAACTCCCTCTCCTTGTCAATGGGATGTTTCTCAAATACTATTATTAAGAACAACAAGTTCTCATGTACATAGTAGCTAGTTTAGTTTTGTTCCTCTAAGTGTTGTTGCACATGCTTGGTAATTTTTGGTTTAATCTAGTTGTTGTTATTGTGTGTCTTTATTCTTTCCTTGTTTATTGTTTGGTGTCTTGTTGTGTTTTTGATATCTTCAAGGTCTACAAGGTATTAGGAAAATTTATTGTACAATCAAGAGTTATGTCTAGCCGTGAGTGGTAGGCCAAGACATTCTAAGTTCTCTTGACTAGCAGGTAGGTCAAGCCAGTTGAGTCACCAGAAATGTTGACCACTTTCTTCCCTTAGGCCTAGAAATGGGTCAACCTAAGCCCTATGAACCCTAGTCACCATAAAGCCTCATATTTGTCACATCTCTTGGTGAATTAGGATGGTCTACAAATAAGGTCACTAGTTGTCATTTCAAATGCAGTATATCCAGTCTTGTCATATCATGAAACATATGGTGATTGTCCTCTCTCCCTAACTCAACTTGTGTTAAATGTCCTTAAAGTATTTGAACATATGTGAAGGCCCATTATAGGATTTGAAGTGGTCTCAACAATTAAAAAGTGTGATAGTGGAGATGATTAAATGATGTAGTCAGTGATTCATCATGAACCCTCATGGTGTATGCAAATATGTAAGGTATGGTTTAATTACAAGGTTTTAATAATATTATAGAGGTGTATGGAGGCCTAATTAAAGTCTTTAGCAGGTCTTAAGGCCTTTTCATATGTATTTAAATGATATTCACTTGAAATCCCCCCTCTTGATGTCATGTATATGGTCTAAAAGAAAAATATTTGACCTTAAATGTGCACCACTTGACCTTGAAATGCCACTAAACCACCATCCACGCTTTCAAGAGCCTTCATGAACTCTATTAGGCCGTATCCTAAAGCATTTCATGCACTAATGACCCCCTTTACATAAAATTCAACACCAAATGGGCCCCACACATGCCAAAACATACCTCTTCAACCCCTCAATTCGTACAATGAGCTTTAATACATAACCTAACTCATTTTTCCCTCCTACCCACCAATAATGGCTTATGGTCTAAAATGT
This sequence comes from Torreya grandis, assembly GCA_037957365.1. NCBI lineage: Eukaryota > Viridiplantae > Streptophyta > Pinopsida > Cupressales > Taxaceae > Torreya > Torreya grandis. Next base: position 226,795 of record JARHVA010002677.1, read on the forward strand.
GAGAAAATATAGGGAATTTCTAGGTATCAGGATTTTCCTGAGTGGTACAGATCTATACAGTAGGGACTAGCTCACATGGAATCAGGTATCTACAAGGGGAGTTCACTATTGGAATATGTGTAATAAATCAAACTATTTCAATGCTTGAAGAGCCCAAAACTAGTTCATCTTTCCCATCGAGCTCATTGGCAGGCTTGGAGAGCACTTCAAGTTTATGCTCAGTCTATGCATAGGAGAAAAAAAGAGAGTCCAAGCTCTTGGCTAGATAAAGTAAACTTGGTCACCTTCCATTCATGGGTATTGGTTATAGGATTAGTCTCCTGAGCTCTATAAACATTCGTTAAGAAGTTAAGTGATATGGGCACCACTCTCATATACAAAGGGCAAAATAAGGATGGTTTCATTGAGTTTTTGGTTTGTTTTCTCAAACTGAGGATTTTTCCTAGTTCCTCAACTATTGTAGAGACTTTTCATGTCATCCTCAGTATTTAGTTCACACATGTGGGCATATAGAGGTGAAAAATGTCCAAACTACTAGTGTTTTAGACTGCAGGTAAATTGAAATGGTGAGATGGAATATCTAGTGTATACCCCTGAAGATGAATAGTCTTGAATGTTCAAAAGAGTGTTTTAAAGTGATTAATGCCTCTTTGGTTCAAAATTTCAATATTCATATAGACCTCTAACTCTCTCATGGTACCTACAAGTGAAAACTACCTATGCGTCTGAGTTTACTATAAAAGAAGGCAGTGTACTGTATAATGGTGAATTTAAGGTTGTCAAAACATAGTAAAACATAGCATGGAATGTTGCATCGACACCAACATATCCTTCTCTCAATGTTCACAAGCTTCATCATAGCCCCATAGCCCAAGGAATCACCATATATCTACCCTTAAGAACCTTCACAGTCCTTTTAGAAGATATTAAGGTCATTTAGCAAATGTTAAGGTTTTTTGGAGAGTCCTAGGTTTCCACTTTTCACCATATATATTTTATTAATGCTCTCAAAATGTTATATTTTTTTAGGTATGTGCATGGAGATGTTTAGGGTATTTGAAAACCATCTTGGGTGTGAGCTCATAGTCCTTTTCAAGCCCTCAAAGAGCCTCCCCATTTTGACAACCTCATCACTACCATTTCAACCCAGTTTAAGCCATGTCCCCAAGTCTTAAGCTACATCTGACCACATCAGTCATCATTCATAGGTCTAGATCCTTTACTCAAGCCCAATATATAGAGACAAGGTCTAACTACTCTTTGAGGTTTTCAAGTGTCATCAAGGCTAGGAGAGATGAACCCATATAGCTAGATACTCTATTGAGAGAGTAAATGGTCACCTACATGAAATCATCTAGACCCACCGTACAAAAGTCCTTTAAGGTCACCATATGCATATGAACCCTGAGCATAAGAAAAGGATATGGATAGACAAATGCCTGTCTTGTAGAGATGGGATGGAACATAAGATATTCAAGGGGAATTCATGGGGAACTTAAGTATGCTATGTAACTCTCTCTCCTCACTTAGAAACTTGTTCTACATGCCCCTTACTAGTCAAGTATGCATGACTCAGTACTCATGCTACTGTTAATGGTTTGTGCCCTTAGCCCAAGTATGAGACAATTTATACACCTAAATGGAAAATTATTCAAACTTAGAGGAAGGGTAAAGCATGGTATTCACCTCACCAAAGGTAGAGGAACCTATAGGAATGCATTTTAGGATGCGTAAAGCTCACACAGCTAGTTAGGATTGTCTATGATGTGAAGGTGTCAGACCAAGGAGAGTTGTAATGTATAGAACACATGAAAGGATAGTCTTTTTGGGTTAAATCCACATTAAACACCTCAAGTCCCTACTTGATAATTATCTTGAGTAAGGAAGTTATCTTGTCAAGGTTACAAACCAAGCACACATGGGGCTATATATGACTATATATGCAGATGTGTTGGCAAGGTTAAAGGACATAAACTTTAAGGCTATGATCAACATTGAAACATGATGTTTTGACTCTGATTACACCCCTATAGTATCTAAAGGAAGATTGCTCAGGTTGTTAGGATCAACTACTTCAGTCTCACACATAGGACAATGTTGATCAAGACAGGCCAAAAAAGAGAGTAGAGTTAGTGAGTGCTCTAGGTAGATAGAAACATATGCAAAGGGTGGAAAATATATTGAGGAGGGTGTCATGATAGATGGAAGCCATAGATTAATGTAAGACCCAAACATCCAATCTGGCCCTATAAGACCTAAAGTCTCACCTAGGTCTCAAGACTCTACCTCCACCTCATACCAAATCTAGGCCCCTAAGCTAATTCAATACATATGGTATATGTGGGAGGGTGTTTCAAACATTGGAAACACATTTGAGGTAGAGGAGTGCAATGAGTTGGCTCATAATGGCTTTATCCCTTCCTCGAGCTCCATTCTCTTGAACAAGCATGTTGAGTTGCATCTTCAAGCACTTATACCTTTCACCATAAAGGTACCTAGGCCCTGGGCTCTTAGGGAAACTTAAGTACCCATATGGACCCAAAATCCATACAAGAATGAAAAGGATTGATGGCTCAATTTTATGAATGAACACTAAGAATTTAACCTACTCAAATTGCTCAGTAGAAAGCTCAAGATACATTCTATCACTTATATCTCTACATACACTTTGCATCGGGTCCTAAGTTGTTTAGGATAGATGAAGGGGTCAATGGGATAAAGGTTCATGGCGATAGGTTTTGGTTTGGATATCCTTAATTATGAGTCGTCGTTAAGATGGTGGACCTCCTAAACCCTTCCTAAACCCTAGATGGTACCTCATGACAAATGTATGACTCTAAATGCATTCAAATGGACTAGTTTGGCTATGAAATGGTCCTAAAGGTCTCCTCAGGTCTTTTGAGCACTCAAAAGAACTATTGATTGGCACATGTAGGGATTATGTTGTACAAATCAAGCCTGAGAAAGTTAGGTTAAGCCTGTAGGTAAGAAACTGAGAAGGATTTACATATACCATGGGTTCCTAAAGTAAGAGAGGGTCTCAAAGTCCCTAAATTGTCTCACAATGGCCACCTACAGGAACCTTTATAACTGGTTATCCTCACAAACAAACCTGAGTGACTAAATGAGAGACACTATTACATATATTAGAAAGTAAATGGCTTGATGATGCCAATATAGGTACTCCAATGGCCCTCATAGGTGATCTTCATGTCAAGGGTAATGTATAGCTACCTCACAACTCTAGGTTAAGGCCAAAATTTAGAAACCCTCCACTTATGCTTGTTGATTTGGCATCCTCATTGAGACTGTGCCACTTAGGAGATAGAGAAAAAGGGAAAATGAGATTAGAGAGCACTTCAAAACTTCATGGAAGAGATCATTAGGTTGTTTGAGAGGTGTAGGTAACTTTGGGTTACATGAGAGGTGCCATAACTGGTCATTATGACCTAAAAACACCTAAAGACTACTCAAATTGCATGCTTCTCACCCAAGAGACAAATTCACATGCTCATTACTATACATAACTTCTACATGGGAGGCTAAGCACTTTAGGAGAGGTGAGGGGCTCTATCTACAAGAATTTAGTGGAATTTGTTTAGAGGTTTAGTCCCTAACCTCTATAAACCATTGCTAAGAGTCCTAAACACTCTTAGACCCCCTCAAACCCTATTAAGGACTCAACTAGATAAATTTAGGAAAAAATGCATCCAAATGCATGGGAACCACTTGAAAAACACCTGGATCATGTTTTTCACTCATAAGAGGCCATGCTCATGGTACTTAGTTGTGTGACTAGTGTACGAACACCTCTAAAAACTATAAATTTTAGGATTTTGAGCATAAAATAAAGTTTAGAACTTGGTCACAGGTTTCCAATCATTGGAGATGTTGGTTTTAGGCTTGTTTCACCTCTTCAAATCATGAAATGTTCACCTAATTTCTTGTAAATGCTTCTGCCAACCTTCACTAATCAGCGAGTTTGTAAGAGCTAGTCAAGATGGCCTAATCATGCAAGAAGAGTAAGGTTGTAGGTATGGGGTGTTTGAAAATTCTATATATTGATGTAAAAGGTTAGTTCAAGTGTGCTTAAATCCTACTCAGATAGCTTGAAGGTCCAGTTCAACTATCACATTCATCCAAATAGTGGATGGATAGAAGACCAGGCCACTAGCTCATAAGGCCTACTTAACCAATAAGATAAAAGTGTTATGGGCATAGAAGGCCACCATAGAGTTAATGATCCATATTAGGACTTCTATAACTACCCCTTAAAGTGAGAAAGCTCCATGACCATGGACATTATGAATAATTTGGGTGGTTTCTTGAACATGGTCAATCTGCAGGTATGGGTAGCCACTTAATGCCTTATGGAAAAGGCTTAGTTAAACCTCTTTAAATTTTGGTAGCTAATGAAAGGAGAGGAAATTGAATAAAGGTGGCATGAATGGTCTCTTCATGGGTCAAAATTTACCAAAATTAGACATCAACACTCCAAAGAGATCATTCAAGGCACTTATGCACTCAAACAACGCATAAGAGAGTAAGGGAGACTAATGTAATTATTGCATGGTCAATATGTCCTCTTCATGGCCTCCTTTATGCCTAGATTCCTTTATATTTCTTGTGTATCATTCTATATATTCAAGCATTGAGTGATTTATTCTCATCTCTCAGTTGGGTGTAGTAAAGCTCTACCAAAATTGTATCTTGCACCTTGAATCAATAGAGAAAAGACTGTTGCAGACTTCTTCATGAGTATTAATATGTGTTATGATTGTTGATTTGCAAAAAAATATGAGTTTCATCTTATTTTTTAGGTCCTCTCTTTCACCTAATTTTATATTGTCATCCTATGCAAGTCATATGAAGTGTTGCTAGGTAGTAGTGGTGTTGAAGAGTGAGTTGACCAGTAGAGTCTCATGCAGACCTTCATTCTTTTACCTTCACACTGAAAACTTTACACCTAACCTCCATATGAAATACTCAAGTTTAGGACTGTATTAAGAATCATGTTTAGTTACTTACCTTTCATTATATTCACAAGTGTGTTTAAAAATCAGTTAGGAGAGGATAAGTGAAAATTGGTCCATCACCACCCCTAGGATAGGTTTTTCTTTCAAATTTTCATCCTATCTCTTTTCATCCCAACATAAGTAGGTCTTAGAAGAAGAGTTTAAGTTGATATATCAGGGGAGTTAACCCCACAAGCTAGATGTTTAGTCTAAATATAGGTAATCCATAACCTTTAGGCCAATCCCATGTTAGTCCAAGTTTGAATCGAATTGAACAATCTCCTTCAAAGGGTGCAACTTGGGTTGCTAATAGGTATAACTGCAACTAAGGCCCTACCTTTAATGTTCTTATCATATTTTTATTTTGCCTTTTCTTTACCATTATCATTTGCCTTGAGGGATTCTAGGGTTGATGAAGATGGTTTGATAGACTCAGGAACACCTATATTGTTCTTCTTAAGAATGTTTGTTAGGTGGTCAATTTGTTTCTTCAAACATTTGCTTTCATCATTCTTGTTTGTGTAATACCCACATTTGATCCTCTCTTTTTTAGTTTAACATTAGAAAAGGAGGTCTCATTGATCTATTTGGAGGTGGGAGGTTTTTTATCCTTTTCTTGACCCTTTTTATTTTGTTTTTTTTCTTTATTTTTGAATCCTTCTCTTTCTCATTCCTAACAAATAGGGCTTGAGGTTTTGAAGACTTTATTGTGCCTATCTGTATCAACTTATCTTGTTCCCAAACCAAGTCGGTAACAAAGGTATCTAAATAAGTTATCTTCCATGTGGTTCCAATAGCATTTTTTGTGAAATGGAAAGTAGAGACAAACACAGAGTAATTTGAACCCAATTTGGAGAGAATAGACAATACAAGTTGAACATCTTTCTTATCTATACCACATTCTTTTAATTGCAACCTTAGAGATTTAAGCTTAGTGAATAAATATTTCAACGTGTCAAAGTCACCTGGGATAATGTTGATGAGCTCATTCTCTAGTTCATGACCTCTAATCAAATTCTACTTCTCAAAGAGTTTTTTCATTATCATCCATACTTCATTAGGTGTTTTATCAAATTCAATGTGAAAATGTAAGTCAAGATAAATAGACAAACTAAGACAATCATGTGCTTGATCACATCTGTTAAACTATTTATTTTTATTTACATCTGTTGTAGGTTCAGTTTCCTCATTCATAGTTAACTTATAGAAACCTTGTTTTCTTAGATCAAGTTCTACATTATTTTTCCATTCATGATAATTAAATGTAGTAAGAAGTAGAAATGACCAACAATCCATGATGTAATAAAATAAATTGTAAAATTAAATATGTAAGAATAAGAACACAACACACACCCTAATTTGGCAATTTATAATTTTAATGTGTTTTACAAAATAAACCATTCCAATGAAACAAGCACAAAAAACATACACTTTTGAATAAAACGACACTGAATTTTGAGTTACCAATCAAAAGTTATAAGGAATTTCATTTTTTGACTTTAAATGGTTTATTTAAAAATACACAAAATCCAAATGCTCTTAAGGCTAAACCTCATACATAGTCTTGTAACCAGGGGTTGTAAACATAATGGAACCCCTAACCTCTTCAAATACAATTACAAATCTTATCCAATCCTCTTATACAACCCTATGAAGAAGAAGAAGATATTTTAATGTCCATGAGGCTAAATAAATAGCCTATGAGATAACTAGCCTAGTCATATTTTCTTCTACCTTGTATTTATTCTTTTATTTGAAGAAAGAGTGAGCTCTCCAACTTTCTCCAAATACCCCTCTATAAACAGACCATGTCAAGAGGTTGTTGTCAATAATTCCACATAGTTTACCCTAATGTTTGTGTAAGTGTCAGAATCTAATATAAAATGCTTTTTTAATTCAACTGCCCCCGCATTGCAGAATTCACATACTCTCTCTTCCCAAGTTTCTTTAGGCCTTTTCCACCTTCCCGTTTTACATTGAAGCTGGTGGGAATTAGTTATAAGCTAAGCAATTAGAATCTTAGCTCTCCAAGGGATATTTGCCCCAATGTAAGCCTTTTGTTGATGATCACATGTGGAGTTGAACACCTAAATAATTCCTCTTTCTCCCTAGCATACCACCCCACATAGATTTGCAAAATTTATCTATGACAAAAGCTTTTATATCTTTGCTATCATTAGGACAAGCATTTAAATAAATATTCCACTTGATCATCCACTTGTTTTTCTTCATCCAAGACTTCTTTTTTTGTTGGGCACCTCACTAAAAACTACCTTAGGCCACCTGTTTGTTTCTAGATACTCAATTCTTTTGAGATATCTTAGGAGACGCACCATTATCATGGCTTCCATCAGAACAATCCTTATTTCAACTAACAAGATTTCATATGGAGTTGCAATTTTTAGCCTAAAATTGTTGGTGATCATGTGTTTTTGAATTTTCTCTATTTGCTTCCACTTGGACTCTGACAAGTTGCTAGCCCAAAGCTCACACCCATAAAGCACCACCGAGATTACCAATAGTCCAAAAAGAGTCTGAATAGTTTTCTAATCCCATAATTCAGCTTCTCTACATCTATTTTGAAGGGCATACCATGCTTTCCAACCTCCTAAAGTTATTTTCATTATGCAAGTCTCCCATCTAAGTCTATTATTAAATTCAAACTCGAGGTACTTGTATTCATTTACCTCTTCAAGACTATTTCCCTCAAAGAGGAATGTGTGTTGGATCTTTTTCTTTTTGTTGGAGAAAATCATGATTTTGGTCTTACTAGTATTGACTTGCATACAAACATCTCTACAAAAAAGCTCAAGGGCATCAAGGTGCTCTTGCAATCCATGAGGGGACTTAGCAATCAAAATAAGGTCATCATCATATAAAAGAAGCCTTATCACATATTCCCCTAGGTGAACACCATCCCCACCCTGCAAATTTAACCACTCTTCAAGTTTGTCAATGTATAAGCCAAAAAGAGTGGGTGATAAAGTGCATCTTTGCTTAACACTTACATCGCTCTTGAAACTTTTAGAGATGCCTGCTAAAGTTCTAATGTTAACTTGAACCTCTTCATACAGTCTATGGACATCCACTACGTCCTTCTTAATGAAAAACTCCCTTCTTAAGGGCAAAATAAAAGGTAGTTATCTTTAAAAATAACATGTTTCGAAAGATTTATAGGGCACAACATAATATTAGGTTGACTTAGATTTGAATAAGACAGAGAGAAGTGCCACCATGTGAGGGAAGATGAGACCATAAATAATGCAAGGTGTAGGTGTACACTGCTAAGAAGGGGTTCAAACCTTTTGGAAGGCATGTCGGTTACCAATGGAGCACAAAACACTCAACTCATGCTCGGCCAGCACGTAGACTAAGTTTAGCATAGTTTTTTATCATGCAAGGTTGATGTGGGTGTCTGAATGAATAATAGAAGCTCTAAATCCTTGGTGAGAGGTCGACAAGACAATAAACAACAAGCTATCAACATCTATTCTAGCTCATAAAATATAGGTATGGGATTCCTTGTTGCATTCGCACTCAGACTACAAGCTCCAAATGGCAATGATGGTCCTCATGTCTTGACTATAAAAGAATAAAATGGATAAAAACAAAACCATAACACTTCGATGCAAACCATGAGCCATACGACACACAACAAATATGAAGTTTGTGTTTAAAAGTTTGATCTAGGACTGAGTCATGGCCTTAGTAACTTGAAAGCATGTATTCCATGGAATAGTGCACTTCAAACTAAAATTTATTGGTTATGAATCAGAATTCAATCCACATTTCACTCAATGAACATTCGAAAGCCCAAGTGAACATTCAAATGCCCAAGAACTTTTTGGGAATGGAAGGTGATTGATGTAGGATAGAGCCTCAATAAACCAATTTTAACCTGCATAGGATATACATAGCCAAGCTAAGGCAGAGGTGATGGCCAACAAAATCTACTAGTGTAGGATGTGACAAAAATACACAAAAAAACTCAAGATAACTAGAGATTCTCATTACCAAACCAATGCTCTGATACCATATCATGGATTGTACCAAGATCGAATAATTGGAACAAGAAATGCACATGAATCTATGAAAGAGAGAAATATGCAAAAGATTATCATCCAACACACTCCATGTAGAATAGCTCACAAATAGATGTATAAATAGGAGAGTAATGTGTAACTCTTCCATGAATGAACACAAAAGGCGTATAATATGCATGTAACTCCTAAGTCTGAAATGATCAATCAAAGAGTAACATCCACTAGCCAATGATAATGAACAAGAGTAACTCTCTATGTGTAAATACACTTAAGCAAGTTAACTAAAGTGTAGGAATAATCCATGTGTGTAGGAGTAATCTAGATAACAAAATACAAGGAAAATAAATATCCTACACTAACAGTGCATAGGAAAAATTACTTGGTCTAATAGACTAGCTATGTCTTCCATGTTTTCTAGAATTGTAGAGACATGAAACAAATGAGCATCTGATGCTTCATCTTGGAGTTCTTTAGGTTATTTTATGTTTCATGTTCATGTTAAGTGGTTTGGTCCCACATTTTATCTCCCAGACTTAATATTGATTTGAAACTAAAACTCTTAAAACAATATCAACGAGCGAGATATTCCCCCTCCTAACATGGACTTATATACTAGGTATCACAAAGCCTAGTGATCAGTAAAGAATTTAAACAATGTTGCTATAAGATAGTGTCTGAACTTATGCTATGCAAACACCATTGCTAGAGCTTCCCTTTCTCTAGTTTTATATTTTTTCTCTACAACTGAGACTTTGTGACTTGTGAAGTGACTAGGATGATCCAATCATCTATCTCTTGGTTGTACTATAATAGCTCCAACCACAGTTCATGAGGCATCCACATGAATGTAAAAAGTTTTGCTTCAATTGGGAAAGGCCAAAATGGGAGTTGTTACTAGTCTCTACTTTAAATCCACAAAAGTTATTTAGCACTCTTTAGTCCATTCAAACCTAATATCTTTGCACAGTATATTTTTAATAGGGATGGATATAGTTGCATAGCATTTTGTGAATTTCCTATAGTATCTTGTATGCCTAATAAATATTGCACCTTTGTGGAGCTTGTAGGAGGTAGCATGCCCATAATTACTACAATTTTGGTTTGGTCTGTCAAAATCCCATCATTGCATGCTATGTGCCTTAACAAAACACCAAAAGGTGTGAAGAATAAGTACTTTTTCATTTTTATCTTAATAAACAGAGCTCGACACCATTCCAACATTAGTCTCAATTTGGATAGATGTTATTTTAATAAATAAAAAAACAACCCAATCATCTAAATGGACTTCCAAGAAATCATGGATGAAGTCTTTAAATACAATGACCATAGCCTTGGAAAAGACAATAGGGGTATTTTTCAACCCAAACAACATTACCGTATATGAAAAAGATCCTCATTATACTATAAATATGGTTTTAGTTTGATCTTATGTTGCAATTGGTATCTTATGGTAGCCACTGAACCCATCTTTAAAAGAGTAAACTTCATGTCCAACAACTAACTTCAAGACTTCATCTGTGAATGGAATTGGAAAGGGATCATTAATACATGTATCATTTAGTGCACGATAATCTCCACACACTAATTTTTCTAGACTTGTTAGGATATACCACCATTAGGCTAACCCAATCTAATTTTTTCACTAGATAAATAATGCCTACTTCTTGCATATGATCCAGTTCAACGTTTATCTTCAACTTCATGTTGAGATTTAATCTGTATGCGCACTTTTTCATAGGTCTTATGCACTCTTTTAGCTCTATGTGCATCTCCCCTGGGGAAGGATCTACCCCTTTCACTTCCACAAACTTTGTTATAAATATATTTTGGTAATCTGGTAGTAGTTTTAATCCTTTTGAAACCTCATTATGTGCTTAGTAATCACAAGTTTTGGTGCAAAAATTTTCCCAATATTCCCTACCAACTTATTTTATGGCTCCTGATATATTTTTTGAAACCACTTGGAATGGAGTCTTGTATTGTTATTTATCCTTCTTACTCCTGAATATTAATATTTCATAGATGTTGATCTTCATTTTGGTCTGTGACTTTGGCTTTAGGATCCTCCACTTCTCATTCTGTCTCAAATAATCTATTTAAATATAGGTCCTCATCACTGTCATTGGACTTGCCCTATTCCTCATTGTTGGAAGGTTCTATCAAAAGTTGTTCTCTCTATTTATTTTCCTTATAGATTTTCAGAGTTGTATTCAAGTCCTTAACCACTTCCTCCTATGAACCGAGTCTAGTGTACTACTACAATCCTCTACTTGGACATGGCATAAGAATAACTTTAGCTTCCATAAAGTTTGGTATACCATAGGGTTTTCATATTCAAACATAAATGTCTAAAAAAAAAATCTTATTTGACTTACAATCAATTCTTAGTCTCCCTTCTATGCTCTTGATGCACGTACCATGTTGTTGTGAGCATTTTCAATGTATACTTGAATACATGTACCCAATATTTAGGTTATATACCTACACAAACCATACATCTACACACTTATGGATGTGCATCTTTGGACTTTACCCTTCTTATAAAAATAGTAAGTGTTCCCGAGCAGTAGCTAGTATTTGGAATCATGTTCACAACAACTCACAAGCCTCATCCTATAGCAACTGGTTTTTCCTATGCACTTCTAACCAAATCATAGCAATTATCTTCAGTACATAGTTTAGTGTACTCACCCTTTGGTCTATATTAGGCACATTATGTTCTAGTTTGAAGATGAATTAATCCAAACTATCAGTTGTAAAATACTAAGGTGGTTGGTATTATGTAGCAAAGACCATGTGCATTGGATGCACTTCATGATCTCCTCTTACCCTGTTCAACATATGGGTATCTGAATCATCACTGATTGAAGAGGCAATTTCTCAAGGTAAACTACATTCTTTCATTGGCTCAGTGTATCCATATCTGTCACACCTACTTTGTATAATAATCCACTTCAGACCTGGTTGGTGATTGCACAGATGGTGACTTACATTCTTCTTTTTGGATCTACGAAACTTTTTCCTTTTTTATCATAGGTCTAAAAAAGAGTTGTTTATTTTTTTGTGACTATTGTTGAGGTTCTATTTTTGGATGTAAAAAATGATTCTCTACAACTCGTGGTGCATTATGTTTGGCTTATGTGCCCACCTTCAACCAATTATTATCCCCATAGGCAAAAGGTGAATCCATCTCTTTGGGTATGATTTATGGCTTGCTCTCAATTTTATTCATGGTATAATGATAGTTTTATCCCCTTGATGCACCTCCAGTTGATTGTGCACTATATTAATGATCATCTAACCATTATAAACCCATTTCTTACCAATCAATTTAGATTACTACATTTCATCAGTATTCAAATCAATTAATTCAAAATATCCTCATAAGCTTAGACCCGTAACTTTGATTTCCACATCCTCCAATTGACCAATAGGTTCTACCCTCTCATAGTCTTCAAGGCTTAGCAATATTGGACTATAACTAAGCATTGGTCATCCAATAGCTTCCCATGTTTATTAATGAATCATATTGATTGTGATTCCAAAATCAAATACAACATTTGGTACTTCATACCCTACCAACTCAATATCCATATGGGAGTCAACATCCCAGGGCTTCTTAGTTTTCACATACCATACTATCTTGTCAATGTGTTGATGACCCCTCTATTACACTCTAATAGGTTATGTAGAAAGTTTATAATATTCTATGATATGTCTTCATTTTGTAGAGTACTGAGTATTTTGATAAGATCGACCAAGGGAGTAACTACTCCATCTTATATCATGATGTGCATAATTTGTTCATACATCTATGCATTAATGGATGTAGTATCACCCTTTGATGCAGCATATTGTTGAATGTTCTATAGAACCTGAGCTATTTGGTACATCAAATCCCTTTTTGTTACAGAGTCAAGATATTTATCCTATTGGACCTTTCTGATTCTCTAATCATGTGACTTTTTAAAGGAGGAAATCCTTGATTTGCATGATGATGTCATGTAATTATTTGTATAAACACATGATCCTCTTAGTGCGAATTGATCAAGTTTACATTTTGCACAAGGTTCTATTTTCTTAGATTTTATAAAGATGGGCAATCTTCAGTGTGGTGTTATAAAAATCTACAATAGACAATACATTTGCCTCTAAGGATTAGTTGATAAATTTTGTGTGAAGTGATTGTAATCCCCACACAAATAGCATGCAATTGGTGGACACCCTAGTTGTTCATTATGTTTGTGATTTCCTCCTTGGTAGCCTCCTATATATCCACCTTGTCTTTTTTGGAAGCCCCATCTTGATTATTGTGGACCCTCATATCCTCCTTGCCTTTGAGGATAACCCCAACCTTATTGTTGTTGTCCATCATATCCCCCATACATTCCTTGAGGATAAGATGGAACTCATCATGATTGATGTTTTTGAAGTGACATAGAGTTCCATGGTTGTTGATAATGCAGAGATGGAGGAGACCATCTCACCCAATACTTAGGAAACTGAGAATCCTGTGGTGTCCTAACCTACAAGACCCTTTGGTTGATTCTAAGGTGAGGTTGGCACCCATCCAAGAACAACCTATGTCATAGAAATCATGTCTACATCTAGGATTGAGAATTTTGGCTTCATAGAGAATTTTTTGTGTTGCAACTGCAAAGACATTCTTGGTGATGGCTTTCTTCAATTCTTGGAGTGCTCGATAATTTTTATCATTATGATTGTGAAACCTACATAACCTACAATACAGATTCTAAGGTTGTTGAATTTATTATTGTAATAACTAATATTTCGTAGTCACATACCCTACTACATGACATATTTCGCAGGATGTCATCTTAACTTTTGGATAGTCATTTATATGGTGTCCTTATTTCCCACATTTCAAGCACCAGAGGCCTAGCTTGGACCTATTACTTTCATGTAGCTCCTTTATCTTGCATAACATGTCATCTATATTTACATCAGTTTTTATAGTAGGTTATGGGTTATCTCCATAATCCTCTATGTGTTCCACATGGAGCATAGTTGCCTGATTATCCTCATTATCATCCAATTGTGTTTGAACAATGCCAGACCTAATATGAGGTCACAAGGATTATACAAACATACAATGCTATCTTTATCCTAAAATAGAAAGTCTACTATATTCATTATATCATAAAATCTATGATCATAATCCCACACTGATTCACCTATTTTTTGTCAAATCTCTTTCAGTGCTTGGATTGTTTGACTCACATATTTCTTTACTTTCAATTCTCCTATCAACTAGTCTTTGACATCCTAAATACTTAGTTTGGAAGCATCTTTTTTATAGATGAACACCATAGCTCTTCTTGTTAAGGCTCCTATGAGCTCGCACTTCTTACTTCATCTGCAGTTATATTTTTAATCTATCACTTCATTTCCCAACTTAGAAAATGCTACTCGAGATTAGTAGACCCATCATACAACTTCAGAGTGATAAAAAAACTCGCATGTTGAGAGCCATGCCTCTTGTGTTCACACTTAAAATTGGTGGTGGTGGTGGTGGACTAGACTTAGGCAATGTCTTAAGATTTGGTGAAACCTAAAATCTTGCCTCAATCAATTTCTCTCTAACACTTTCTTGGTGTCTACACTATACTTCGCAAATTTATCTATAAAATAGTCAAACCATGTATTGTCTCTACTAAATTTTACATTTTTTATTATTCTTTATGATAAATTAGGCACAGTGGATGTGTACCCTTGAAATGAATGAGATCTATGTCTAGAACTTCTATTGCACTGGAACTTGAACCTGCTTTAGTCCTGTGACTTAGCATAACTTCTTCAAAAAACTGCTCCTCATCTTCTCTAAACAATATCTTTTTTTCTATTTGTGATCTAAAACTACCTTCTAACCAATCTACTCACTCCTCTTCTTCCTTTCCACTTTCTTCCATCTTTTCAACATCTTTATCTACCTTTTCACCTTTTTTTCTATTGGGCCTACTCCTTTAACCTCGTCCTCTCCAAATTCTTTTCTCTCCTATGAGCTCTCATTTCTTATATATCTTCTACACTACTGACTCTACTTCTAGTTTTAACTACATTAGGATTATTCTATTTATTTCATCTTCTTTGTTGTCATGGGTCTCACTCTAACCCCAAAATTTGTTTTCCACTCTCCTCTGCATCTTTCATCTTTTGGGTACAAATTCAAGATTTATTTCTTAGTTATTCATCATTCACTTCGTTATCACACACATCCCCCTTCTCTTGAAGTGACTACTCCATGTCAGTAGTAGGCACCATGTCCCTTTTTACGACCAACATTTTGACAAGAGTAGGTAGTCATTATAGAAAATTACCTCTAATACCTCTCACAAATAGATCATGTGCAAGCTCAAATGTAATGTAACCCTATACATAAATTCAATGATGTATATGTCAATGGTTACTCAAATATCTATTGCACAAGACCAATTAGTATCCAACTTCCAAAAATTTTCTAGTCTCTCTTCTATCCACACTAAGAATTATATTTGCCTTGGATGAAAACAATAGTATTCATGTCTTGATAATCATGTAGCTAGTAGTCTAGGCAATTCGTACCAAAATATTTTATATATTTCACTGTATATATGTTCATGAATCTCTTGTAGAAAGCTTCCTATTATTTTTTATGCTTCTTCTACAAAATTGTGAATTTGTTCAACAAGCCATTGTTCCAAGTCTCTCTCTATAGGTAGCCATCGCAACATGTTTTAATCTTCCATGCTCACCACACCATTGTTAGCAAAAATTCCTAGAAAACCCATTAGAACATATTAATTGGTGTTTATGTGTGAAATAAGAAGCAGGAAAGAACACAGTCATGATCGCAGAACAAACAAATTTTCCTAAGGTTAGGAATTATGCAGGTATTCTGAGAATATTGACTAACATGTACAAAACGTTCATTATCAATTCTAAATGATTAAATAGATTTGAGAAAGATGGACCAATCACTATGCACAAAATCATGGATAACAAAAATTTAGAAAAAACATTATCATATCTCTATATTATTTTTGGTATGTTCAAAACTCCTTTTCATTGCAAGTGATCACTATTTATAGAC
The DNA here is from genome assembly GCA_037957365.1 of Torreya grandis. Classification (NCBI taxonomy): domain Eukaryota; kingdom Viridiplantae; phylum Streptophyta; class Pinopsida; order Cupressales; family Taxaceae; genus Torreya; species Torreya grandis. The sequence continues at coordinate 242,943 of JARHVA010002677.1, forward strand.
TTTTACAATACATTGTCGCTTCACATTCTATCCTTTTAATTTGAGTGTGAATGAGTATTTTCACATCCCACATACTTTTGGAATACATACATAGGCCGAATACATCTAAAATACAATACATTGTACATGAAATTCTATTCTACTATTAAAATCTATCTAAACATGACACTTGTATGCTTTAAGATACATGTTTCATATATCCTTTAATGATTTGATCATGTTAAGATGACATATTATCCACATTTTAACAATGTTTTTCATGATTATATCTTTCTATATAACATGATGCCTCCAACTCTTTTTATTTTGATATGGGTTATTTGCATTCTACATTCCTCACCTCAAAAGGAAGGCATACTAATAGGATTTTCATAGATATTTAAGCCTCCATATAGTGATTTTTAGAATATTGGGACAGATTACATGTTTTAGAAAGTTCAGCATTGAGCTAAATTATCAAACGGGTTCATGTCATGAGACAACTATATACAAGTTGAGATAGATTTGGGGACATATACGATATTTTACAAGTACATAAGTGACAAGTTATCAGAATTATCAGATAGGGGTGGAGTGACATGTAGATTTATGGCATTCTATATCAAATTGGGACATGTGGATTAGATTATGGGGCATGAATATTGTTCATGCGTGCACTTTTATATTTTCAAGTTGGTACTGAAGGTAGCATTCTTAATTGAAATATAATATGCAGCAGTTGATTTGGTCTATTTAGATTTACATATGAACCTAGGATGGGTTCCAACTTTACATATGAGCCTAGTATGAGGCTCCACATTTTTCCATCTTTAATTTATTAAAGGTTGAAGATTAGTTAAATGAGTAGTGTGGTTGAGGTTTTGTGTCTCTCAATGGCCAAGCACTTCTCATTATTCATAAGAGTTCGGGAATTTATCTTCCCAACCCATGTTTTACACAAGGGTGCTCACCTTGGGGCATTATTACCCCAATTTCCAATATTGCATAGGGAAAAATAGTTCACTTATTTACAATGTTTTCCTTCCTTACTCTCAAATTTCAAATGTTTCATTGATCTACTTTATTTTACATTTCATATCATCTATGGACATTTATTGTTACATGTTTCATTACAAGTTTCCATGGAGTAAGGTAGACACTCGAAGCCTTCTCCCAAAGAAAATGTGTGCTTACACACTAAGGTACATAGTTTATATATCCATAAACTATAGTATTGTCAATAATAGAATAAAATTAGGACATTTGTAAACACATAAAACTGATATTAGACACTTGACAATGTTAGTCTTGAATTATCTTTACCATACATTACTCTTTCCTAAACTCCTTTCTAGGCATTCACCTTGTAGCAACCCAGTGTTCCTGATTTACTATCATTCATCTACACCTAATTTTGAGCCTAATTTGTGTATTATCATAATTAGACTATTTCTTCATCATCTAACCACTACTTTTTGTTTTCTATATGTATCTAGTCATACTCAGATGGCTTTGATTTACTGAAATCATCCACCTATACCGGACTTGTACATGTGTATTGCAATAGTCATTTTTCTAAATTCAAATATTTCCTATGGGTTAGCCCATATGTTTCACATGTCGGTGGCAAAACAAGTTACCCAAAGAGTCAACTACTTATACATAATAGCCCTAAGTGTATTCCCCTCTATTGTATTCAACACACCCCACCATGGATTTTCTTTGAAAAGTGGGGACCCCCTCCCCGCCTTTGCTTTAGAGGACTTATTAATTATTTGGATTCTGTGTGTTTGGGCTGGTTTTATTATTATCTATAGAAACTTGATGTTTTGGATATTGAATCAATTTTGGTGCACCTATTTTCCATTTGGAATGACTTATTGAAACTAATCTATTATTGAAAATTTTGGAAGTTTGTTGTGTATGACAGGTATTTGGGTTTGCTTATTTGAGTTTTTTTAGTCGGAGTTACTTATTCGGATTCATTTTATTCAGCATTATTAACACTTTGGGAACTTTTCGATCTTCAGCATCTTGGTCTTTAGAAACTTTATTTTGAATTTTGTTCTAGTCGACAACTTTTCTTCAGATCATTTTGATCGGCACTTCTTATGCAATAACTTTACTTTAAAAAGTTTTGGTCTTCGAGAACTTTCTCTTCGATAGCTTTCATTCGGAAGGTTTCAATTAGGAACTTTATCTACGGCAAATTCCTCCCCAATGATAATCTCCCCAGAGAACACTTGGTTTTTGGAAACTATTCCTTCGACGACTTTCATTCAGTAACTTTCCCTTCAGTGACTTTCAGACAAATCTTTCCATACAAATCTCTCTGAAGAACATTTTTCTCTCTAGGGTCTTATGCTTGGAATCATGGGCTCACCATATCATATCATTTTTCCTAAAGGTAGAGGTTGACCCCTCGACTAAACCATATAGTAACAAGTGTTAAAATAAAAAGTAACACTATGGCACCCCAAATGAGTAAGCATCCTACGTGGCATGCCCACTAGGCCTAGGTGATCAAGTTCAAATTGAATGAAGGTGTTGAGCTTGTAGACATTGATGATTAATGGCACACAAACTGGAATGAATACATAAAGCTATAACATCAACCTCCTAACCGATTTCATCTCATTTGATTTTCAAGAGCTCAAGTGCATATAGCCTTCTGTAATTTCAAAAGCCCTAGCTACATCTAAAACAACTTACAATTTGCATAACAAATTTTTAGACCGCCATTTTCAAGAGCTTGAATCACACTAGCATAGACCAACATCAATGGTGTCTTCATCTAGAGCATACAAGGGAGCTCCACCACCATCTAGGTTATCCATTAAAGACTCTATAGAATACCTAGACATTGTTTTTGATGTAATAGTGTTTGATGGTCTCCATGCCAATTACTCAGCTCTATGGGACGCCATAGAGAATGTTGATCCATTTGCATGTGAGGAGGGTATCTCAATAGAAGAGAAACAAGTTGCAATTGATTTGTTGCCATTCAAGCACCAGGCACTCCACTATGCAATGACCAAGCCAGAAGTCATGCTGCGCATCGACTTATTGCAAGACTTATTCTTCAAAGAGAATTGAAAACAGTGGCTATCTACACTATGTCACCAACAACATAGTCATTGCATACATCTCAAGCGACATGTTCATGAGGTATTAATGTTTTCCCATTCCAGACTCTACATTTGACTTACACAATGTGGTTAATTGGAAAAAAAACAATAATATGGAACAAGCAGTAGGAAAATGTCTTCTCCCAAACAAGACTTTCAATATCAAGGAAACTACCAAGAACCCCATCACCCGATTCAAGATGGGAATTTGTATTGGCATGGCATTGTTAAATCTATTTGGCCATCCAAGCATTCATTTCTTGCATTTAAAATGAGTGCCCCTACTTGACATGTTCATCACTTCAGAGTACACCTACGCATTGAGAGAGGTTATTAGTGTCCGCCTACATGAACAGATTCTATACAAAGACAAGAGGCCCCAAGGTGGGAACTTCTACATTATGTCATATCTTTTGGATGTAATCATTGGGACTATTTACAGACATAATGAGACTTTGTGGAATCCCAACCCTGACTATATCAAGAATAGAATCTACAACTTTTATTTTTTTGTTCACATCTATGCATATGTGAGAAATATTGATAGAATTGTTGAGGACCTATATCCTCATGTTTGGATGACAATTCATGGCCAACCTCTAGTCAGGGTATCCAAGAACATTGCCAATAAACTCATATCTTTGGGTGATTATTAGTTATACCCAGATTATACAGTTATCATGGTTGTTGGGCATAAGGTAGACCCTCTTTGGCTCCCCAAATTTGTCCTAAATAAACTTGTCGATCAAGAGATTGCTTTCCAAATATGGAATGATATAAATGAGGACTTGACAAAGAGTAAAAAAAGCACTTTCTGTGATCTAAGAATTTGACTTAAGAAAGGATGGTTAGTATTGTGTTAGTTCCAAAATGAAAACAAAATGAAATAAACACACTAATAGCATAACATCTCTAGGCCTAGACACTAGGGAGAGATTAGTTAACAATCATGAATGAAACACACAACTAAAATGCAAAAAAAAACTCTTTTACCTTCTTTGGATGCTCCAAAATGCTTGTTGTGGTGGCTTGCTCAGCTTTTACTCATAAAGTCCTTCGCAATGGAAACTTGACAACCTCCATCTCTCCTTGGCACCTTGGGCTTGTGGCTTGGCTTGGCATGGAATCAATTTGACATTATAATATTAGTTGCTTGAAGCTTTTTGGAACCAATCCTACATTATAACTTTGCACTAATTAAGCTTAGAAATGATGTTGTGAGGCCTCCTATTTATAGATTTTTGGATTTATCAGATCAACTTCAACTGTCCATCTCAAGATTAAGATGTGTGGTTGATGATTAATTCAATTTTTGGAATTAAGCTTGTAATTATCCTCATCATGGCATTGGAAGAAGGGGAAATTAAGAGGCATGGAGACCATCATGGAAGACATTGATGAGGCATGGAGGGCATGAATCATGATATTTGTGGCATTTATGACTTAGGGATGTCTTTCCAAGAAATGAGGTCACTTGATGATGCAGATATTCAATATTCATTTTCAAAAATAAGTATTTAACAAGTTTCCATGGAATTCTTAATTAGGCCTTCATTTTGGTTAATTATCTCTTAAATATGATTAAACACTTTATGCACAAATTACTTAGATTGATGAGAATGCCTTGTTATTGGTCCTAAATTTGACTGGATTAGAATTGAAAGGCGTTTGATGCGTTAGAACTGTATTCCCATTTAGAATGTTGTTAATAACAAATAACAAAGGCATAAGTCTTGTGCAAAATATTTGATAGGAAAGAGCAGTCTAGAGCATGCAGGTGCAAATTTAGCATTTTGACTCGAAATGAACTGATCAAAGTTAGCTGGCCCATAAATTGCATTGCCCCATTTAGGGATACCCTAGCCAAAATAGGCATTTAAATATGTCAGTTTCACATCATTTAACATATTTTAGTGTTTTTAGGCCAAATTATGCATTTGAGTAGAAATTAGTCAAAACCCTAGTTGGAGGTTATCAACGGTTAGTTTTAAGCGTCTACAGTTTACCCCTGTTTGGGAAGATATTGTAAACCGTAGGCAAAGCAACATCTTCTCAAAGAATAAGAAATGACATGTATGCTAACAAGAAGATGATGATTAAAGAAAAAAGATCCAAATGATTTTGGGAAGCCTATGATGATGCCCCCTCGAGGGAGTGGCCGTCACATTGGTTGATGGATGATCCCTCGAAAAGAAACAAGAAGAAATGTGGAATTAACCCATGGTTGAGATTAATCCAAACGAGAAAATGCTTGCATGCATTGATGTAAAAAAGATGTTGATTTACCTAAAGATAGTTATAATCAGAAATAAAAGTCAAAATAATAATTTGCCCATAGGCGATTATAATCATTAAGAGGACCTAGATTGGTTAAAGATGATTGTGTCCCCGTTAGGGTTGATCAGCAAGCATAACTCAAGGATATAACTTAGAATACAGATTAAAAATGAGCATAAAATGATGCAAAATATGGATAGAGGAATGAGATTGATCAATAGAATGATTCAATTGTACCTGTCAATGAAGAGATGCTCATCCTGATTAATAATGATATTACAAGAATGGTTAAATGAGTTATATTGATCAAAGGTGGGATGGAAGGATTTGCCAAGGTGTCAAGGAGAAACTTCTATAGCTCCATTGATTGTAGACCTTTGTGAAGCTGATTTTTGTTGTAGCATATGATGGTAGGCTTTATGATAGAACACCATGAAGACTTGGCCAAAATATGTATAAAGACTGACTCTCGATCCAATAAACATTCAAAAAATAATGCACCAATGATAAAAACCATGATGACAATGTTAATAAATGAATATGGATGGACTCAAGAATAATGTGCTCAAGGAATCACTCAATAAATGCATGTAAATTGAGTCGAGGCAACAATGCTAAAAGCAAACAAACAGGGCAATGAATAAACAAACAAATAGAAAAACAAACAAACAAATAACTTGAAATAAACAAACAAAAAGAAAGCCTGAAAATAAAAGCAAAAGAAAACATCCTAACAATGACAATGCCCAAGTAAGGTGGATCGAGGATAACTAACTAGGCTTATACAAGATAAATATTTTTGGATTTTTGAAATATTATGAATATTTTTGGCATTTTGAGGTATCTTAACTCGTTAGAGAATGACAAGATACCTGCTCGCAAAATGATGAGAGTGTTTAGCTTAGATTATTCACAAAACAGTGAGAGCATATGGAACGGGGGACTGAAGTGACCTCAACATGAATTAAGCATGACCTACATAGTCCCGAAATGACCTCAAGTCATAGTAATTCCATCCACATAAAAGGTGGGAAAAACCCAACTAGGTCCCAACAAGTTCTCAAATCTAGCAAATGGCCAATCAAATGAAAATAGTAATGGCAAGGTGATGCGACAATGCATGATAAACAAGTGTTTCCCCTAGTTTGTCCATAGGCGGTTATAACTAGGATACAACAACATAGGTCAATGATAGTAATTTGCACATAGGCGGTTATAATTAGTAGCAAGACTAGGGAGATATTGATTCGCCCATAGACAGTTATAATCAAGTTCACATAAACAAACATGGATATAGGATGAAAGATATCTTGTCAGATCGACTGTCACACTACTTTCATAAACTGTCATTGTAAACACGTATTGGATTGATTATTGAAACTTGATCAAAATTCTCTCATAAAAATTGTAGGAAGAACCAAAGTAGCTAAGATCAAAATAGGATTGGGTAGGATGACTAAAAAGTAGGCTTTGGTCTAGATATGAATGGAATGATAGGATGGCATGGTATTGTTAAGGATAATGATGGTTTTTGATATATTGGATAAAATGGTAAGAGGATTTCCCCCAAGTGATGGGGTGAATAGTTAGGTACTCCAACAATGGCAAATAGGTATGTAACAATGGCAATGGCATGGTACATGTTTTTGGCTTCGGTGTGGTTTTTGATTTTGTTTTTCCTGCTGATGGGGAGATGCACGTCCCAATCAACAAATGATACAAATAGAATACTTGATCATGTTAATTGCTAGCCCACACCTCATCTAAATAGTTGCTCTGTCAAGGATGGCCTATAGATTTGGTTGCTGAGAATGTTTTCATGATCTTCATTGGTCGTTGATTCTGATTCTTTCGAGCGTCGAGACAAGGTATCCTTGTAGCCTCTGCAAAGGAAAGTGCGGCCATGGATGGTAAACAAGGACAAACAATGAATGGTAGGTTTTATTGTGAAATAGAATGGTAGATGATAATAGAATGTAGAATGGTGGGGAAATAAATCAAGATCAAGACTTTCAGTCACACGTAATGTTATTGATGTTGGATTTGACATAATTTTGGTTATGGCGGGGCCAAAGACTTGTTCTTTCGATAGGACCACCATGTTTTTCTATTGTTTGATCTTGAGAGTAGCTACTATCTGATTAAGCTGTAGATTGAAAGTTATTTTGATTTGATCTTTGATTTTGTCTTTAGTAAACAATGAAAAACTTTTGTGCTCAATTATTGGTGCCTCAAAAATGTTTTCACCAATGAATTTGTCTTGATTGTCTTGTAGTGCCTTTGAGAAGGTTTCACTAATGAACATTGGCTTTTGACTTTGCTTTTCTTGTAGCGCTTCTGAAAAATTTTCACTAGAAGATACTGAGTTCTGACTTTGATTATCCCCTAGTGCCTTCGAAAAGGTCCCACTAGGAGAGTGTTCTTTTACTACATGAATGTTGTCTTGGCCTCCTTACTCTTCTCAACTACTATGTCACCATGGATGCAGTTCAACAAAGTATGATTCTATCGGTCCCAATCAACACTTGTGAGAGATGGAATGTCAATGATATGGCTATTTTGGTTGATGGTAATGGCCTGTGAAATGGTAATGGAATGGGAAGAGGTTTCACAATCCTCATAGAAGATGGTAGAACTTATGTCGAAGCTAAAGTACTCATCCTCAAAAATTATATAAAGATCACAAATGTATTCAAATTGATCTACGAGGCATGCGTAACTAATGTTGTAAAATCCATGAACATATTCTTTGTCTGAATTTGATTCTAACTCAAGGGACTCTGAATCCAATGTTGAGATTGATGTTGATTCAAATTTTGATTTTGATGCTAAATCTGATGTTGGTCCAAAAATAGAACTTGACTCTAACTCTAATTCTTCATCTGATGGGTACTCTGTTACAATGATGTCTTGTTGAAATTGGATAAGTAATAACCTGTAATGGCATGATGGGCTCGAAAAAGATTGGTTTGTCAAAGTGAGACTCCTCTAAGATGTGAAAAAGGTCAATAAACAACTCCTCAAAGACTGGGTTGTCAATATGAGGCTCTTAAAAAAAAAGGCACATGGTTGAGGTAATGATTTGCCCAAAGGTGGTTATAATCATTAAAAAGTGACTCAACAAAGACTGGCTTGTCAGAGTGAGACTCTTCGACAACTGGTATAAGATCAATAGGCAATTCATCATAGGTTGACTTATCACAAATGGTTGATTCAACAGAAACATCTTGGATTGGTTGGTTCTCTTGACCTTGGTTTCTAATGAGTTGAAAAATACCAGTTCTGAACACAGCTTGGTCTTCAAAAGATTGGATCGATTGAGGTTTAGTTGGGATTGGTATTAGATGAAGAATGACTTGTGATTGGATAATGGTAGGGCATTGGGGAGCATGATTGCTTCCATGAGCCAAAGGATGAAGTTCTAAAATGGTAACGATAAGGCATTGTGGGGATTGATTGCTCGCACAAACCAATGGATGAGGTCTTGGTATAGAAATGGTTGGGCATTGTGGATCTTGGTTGTTCACACAAGCCAAAGGACTAGGTCTAGGTATAGAAATGGTTGGACATTGTGGAGCTTGGTTACTCACACAAGCCAAAGGACTAGGTCTAGGAATGGTAATGGTATTCCTTAGATATTGCAGAGCTTGATGGCTTGTATAATCCAAAGGAGGGTTAAGGGTAGTCGATGATTGGACAACAAAGGGACATCGTGAAACTTGATTATTTGCATAAGCAAAAGCATCCAAGTCTACCTCATAAACCATATCATCCCAGTCATGAGTTGTATCGCAAGCTAATTCTAGACTGTGTTCCATGTACTAATTTTTATAAAGAGGGTATGGATTTGTATCCCAAACAACATTATATGTAGTTGGGTCTTCAGAGTCCTCTTCACAAGCCTCTTCATACCAATCAAGGTCTCGATTTGGATTGTAAGTTGCTTCGTGGCTTTGTTCCCATGAATGATTAATATGAGGTGGATAAAATTATGTCTCCCAAACCATATTAGCATCATTGGGGTCTTGACAAAAGCCATAAAAGTCATTTTGTGTGGCCATTCTATCATAAGTCAGATTGTAAGTGACTCCACCATAAGTGTAACAAGACATGCCCATGTAAATGATGAAAGCTTCAAAAATAAAAAAGACTTAGGGTTCTACAAACTCTAAAAAACTATGTCCAAAGGACAAATGGTTCAAACTTGGTCTAACTTGGTCAAAAAGTGGAGTTGTATCTCCAATATAGTTTGAAAGTGAATCTATATCTCCAAAATAATTTGTGCTAAAACTTGGCATAAAACAGCCAACGTCAAATGTCACATGCACAAATGGTCAAGCATCTGAATAAAAACCGGTATGTCAAAGGTCTAGATCAAAATGTTCCAAACAAGATCTAAACTAGGCAAAAAAAGTTGAGTTGCTAGGCCTTTTGTCCAAACGCGGAGTCAAAGGCTCAAATAAACAGGCATGTGCTAAAACTTTTGGTCAAACGATGTCAAAAGCTAGACTTGAAACAAAGGCTGACGTGATTTGATTTAATCTAACAAGTTTGGAAACATATTTGACATAGACCTGGCATACGGAATTAAACATAAACATGATCAATTGGCATAAGGCATAAGACAAAAGGCTCTTAGAAAAATGTTGTGTTCTCTCAAATAAAGACACAAACAATGATAGGGATAGGCATTAAACAGACAAACCATCAATAGTCTTCAAATTTAGGTAATCGATTAACCGAAGTTATGCAACCCAAAAGAGAAAGATCAGTGTATTAGCCCCACGAATTGAGACCTAAACAAAAATCAATCAATGTTTGGATCTAAAGTTGACAAGGCTAATTGAAAACTCAATGTTGAAAACTAAGATTTGACTAAACAGGTTAGACAAGATTGAACAACATGATGACACAAGACAAAGGTCTAAATGGTAAACATGAAATGGTTTGAAACAATGGTTTTTGGTGCAAGGTAAACTAGTCTTGAAACAAATTAAGCAGCTTAACGGTGCAAGCATGCTCGAATGATGTGGTCAATACTATGTTTCAAAGACTCAAAGGCAAAATAGTTTGACATGATTTGGACAGCATAACGCTCCTCTCTGCAACTCAAATGACACACACAAACAAGTTTAGCAAAAATTTCAAGGCATAAGTGTGGTGTAAAATGGCCAACATAACACCTCTTTAGACAAAAGAGTGACGTATAGACAAATTGGTTTTGACATGGCTTTATGAACAAATAAATAAGTTTTAGTCTCAAAACATGCCAAATGAGAAAATGATCCAAAAATATACTAAGTATAATCGTCCAAATCCTAGCAAGGGTGTGGCATGTGGGGTTGATTAAACTATCAAGTTTCGAATGTTTTTAGGGGAATCAATTGCACAATGACTTTCACGTGAAACGATGCAAAAGACAAGCACACAAATTGGGTGATAGTGGCATTGGCTAGTTGTAAAAAGGTCTAGTCCTCTTTACAACCACTACATCCTGATGTTCGCTCAGTGTAGTGTGATGTCTAAATGCAAATACATCCCGTGTGCAACTCAAAAAAGAGTAAGTGAAGTCAATGCCATGAGATGAAACCTTAGGTCAAAGCTTCTTTAAAGATCTCGTGGGAGGTGATGAAGTCCCCCTTGCAAGCCAAGATGCATAAATAAATAAAGCATGAAATAGAAAGACTTTAGGCTCGTTTTCAAGATCACCTAAACTTTGATGAGTTTTTGGGGAGTGCTTTAGACGACATTCTTTCTAAGCCTTGGACTAGGATTTGTGCAATAGAAATAACGTTTTTTGATTCCAAGGGTTCCCTAAAAGGGACAAATGAAAGAGCATACACACAACACCCATCTCTTTACTAAACAAAATTAGATCAAATAACTATTGAAGACAAAATACTTTTAGAAAGATGAGTTCATTTTTAGGCATCAAATTCGAAAGATTGAGTGGTGTTCATTTGACCCCTTGGTTTTAGTTGTAACTTTGAAAACTAATGAAAAAAATACTTATGTAAACACCTTAAATGTTACTTTAAGCACCAAAATAATGTTCCTAATTCATTTTAAAGCATGCAAAATATTTTCTAAAACATGATTTATCAAACTTGAAATCTGCTTGTTACCTATCTACCCTTAAGGCATCACCCCAAAAGCAAATATGTTAGATTAAAAATATTTTAAATGGATTTTCCAGATTTTGTAAAAAAATCTATGAACTTGAAGCTAAACTAATATCAAATTTTAAAAATTTAGGAGAAAACACATGGTTTAAAAAAAAAATCATCCAAAATGAAGTTTATATGACCCCAAATCAAGCATTCTAAAATAGCTCTCAGGTCTATGTTTTTAAGAAAACACAGAGACCGACGTCAGTAATGTCCAACCGAGATCTAACCGATGTCAGTTCTACTAACTGATATCAGTTGAGCCAAATAATCAATGTCAGTATTTCCTGTCGACGTCGGTTCTTGTGTAAACCTGCGGCAACAAAAAATGACAAAATAAAGTTAAAAAATCAATTTGCAAGAGTTTTAAAGGTCCAAATGAAGATTTTAAAGATGTAAAATGATATTCTTCATGTGTGGGATGCGTCTAGTCCCACCGGGCGTGCCATATGTGATCTAAGAATTTGACTCAAGAGAGGATGGTTAGTATTGTGTTAGTTCCAAAATGAAAACAAAACAAAATAAACACACTAATAGCATAACATCTCTAGACCTAGACACTAGGGAGAGCTTATTTAACAATCATGAATGAAATACACAACTAAAATGCAAAAGAAAACTCTTTTACCTTCCTTAGATGCTCCAAAATGCTTGTTGTGGTGGCTTGCTCGACTTGTGCTCATGAAGTCCTTCCTAATGGAAGTTTGACAACCTCCATCTCTCCTTGGCACCTTTGGCTTGTGACTTGGCTTGGCTTGGAATCAATTTGGCATTATAACACTAGTTGCTTGAATCTTTTTGGAACCAATCCTGCTTTATAAATTTGCACTAATTAAACTTAGAAATGATGTTGTGAGGCCTCCTATTTATAGATTTTTGGATTTGATCAGAATCAATCTCAACAGTCCATCTCAAGATTGAGATGTGTGGTTGAGGATTAATTCAATTTTTGGAATTAAGTTTTTAATTATCATCATCATGGCATTGGAAGAAGGGGAAATTAAGAGGCATGGAAGGCATTGATGAGGCATGGAGGGCATGAATCCTAATATTTGTGGCATTTATGGCTTAGGGATGTCTTCTCAAGAAATGAGGTCACTTGATGATGTAGATATTCAATATTCATTTCCAAAAATAAGTATTTAGCAAGTTTTTATGGAATTCTTAATTAGGCCTTGATTTGGGTTAATTAACTCTTAAACATGATTAAGCATTTTATCAAATTACTTATAGATTAATCAGAATGTCTTGTTATTGGTCCTAAATTTGACTAGATTGGAATTGAAAGGCATTGTCAGATGTGTTGGAATCGTATTCCCATTTAGAATGTTTCTAATAACAAATAACAAAGACACAAGTCTTGTGCAAAAGATTTGATAGGAAAGAGCAGTCCAAAGCACGCAGGTGCAAATTTAGTATTTTGACTCGAAATGAACTGATCGAAGTTAGTTGGCCCATAAATTGCATTGCCTCATTTAGGAATACCCTAGCTAAAATCGGTATTTGAATATGTCAGTTTCACATCATTTAATATGTTTTAGTGTTTTTAGGCCAAATTTTGCATTTTGGATAGAAATTGGTCAAAACCCTGGCTGAAGGTTATCGACGGCCAATTTTAGGTGTCTACACTTTTCACAGCTCCCATCTCACTATTGGGAGGATGTAATATACATACATAAGACAATTCAGAGAGACTAGTAATGCAAGGAAGGTTTATGCCTTGGATACTCTACCCCACAGGGATTGGGACCCCCACGGGAGAGTGTAGCAAAATATTCACAATCTCATTATCTCATACAAGCATGAACCTTTCGACCATGACTTCTTGTTCCTTAATGCAAAAGATGATGAAGAAGTAACGGAAAAGGCTGAGACTATTGGCCTAAGTGAAGATTTATTGAGGGTAATACAAACAAACCCCTCACTTACACTTGGTCAATCCAAATTTAGAATCCCACCACCAGGGGGGTGGAGATCATCTAATTTCTTGAGTGGTAGACCTTTTCAATAGTCACAAGACCAAAGCTAAGACCTCTAATAGCCACCTTCTATGATGACAGCTCACCAAGAGCAAGAGCAAGTGGTAGGAGAAACATCAATTGCTCCTCAACAAGAGGAAGAACAGACTCCTCTAGTTCAAACATCTATTGTTGAACTAGGAAGGTCAAACAAAAATTAGCAAAAGAGCTAATGCAGGAGAAGGACAACACTATTAGAGAAGAAGCGAAGATCATATGCCTAGACTCCTCTAATGAGGAAGAGATGGCATCTATTATAGTGGCTTCAGCAGCCATAGCATCCAGTATGACTCTTCCCTCTCCTACCCAACAAGTGACTGCTCCTTATGTTGAGAGGACAACAATCTGTTACTAAATAAAATCCAAGGCAAAGAGGCCACAGACTCCATCCACGAATGTAACAAGCAGAGAGGTACAACCTTCAGTTGAAAATGAGCCAAGCCATGAAGTGGATGAAGAGGAGCTACAACAAGCTAAATTAATAATCTTTCAAGGATTGAAAGCAAATGCATCCCTTAGTAGTGACTAATCTGGTAAGGGTGATTTGTTCATTGTTCCCCTAGGCCTTTCTCCTCTTATGTCATTATCAGTTGTTTCTTCTATGCCATTGTCAGTTTTCTCTACTTTTACTCATGTGTCAACATTACCTACTATGCATGTTTTCATTATGACAACCATTGCTCCGACCTTTGCTCCTTCAATCTCCACCTCTGCTTCCACAACCACCATCCAACCCATCACCCAAGTGGCAGCCTCCTCTACTCAACTGGGTTCACCATTGCCTTCATTAGGACCAATTTAAACCACAACAGTGGTGGCAACAAAGAGAGCCCCCAAGCAGAAACCTGTCTACATTTTGCATCCCATGCCACACTCAGGAATCGTAGATTGGTCTAAGATAATTTGGCCCTCAATGCCTAAGCCATCCAGTGAGCTTAAATCTAAGCCTGAAAAGGATACACAAATAGAAGTTCAACCATTGGATCCATCAAAGCTGACTTTCTAGATTGGGCTAAGGAGTTAGGAACGTCAGCTTCTAAGAGGCCAAATTTAAAGATCACTGAGCTGCCCACTATGAGCTCACTCTTTGACAAAGCAACAGGCTCAATGCAAAGGGTAAGGAAGAGGAAGATAGAAGATAGTAGTGGCAGAGGCCTAATTCAAGAAAAAAAAAAAAAGAGATTTAATCTCTTTCAAAAAAACAACATAGAAAGAATGGTCAGTGCCCCTACATTGAGGACCTTAAGTCCTACATGGAGACCCACACTAAAGCAATATTGGCCATCCATGAGGGAATAGAGTAGGCCAAAAAAGAATTAGAAGCATTGAAGACTCTTAGAGAGAGGCAATAAGTAATCTGCATTCCCTCCAACATAGAGCAAGATGTACAGAGTGCGACATTAAGATTATATGAAATTTTGGATACCATTCATTCTTTGAGAGTCTGATTGGATCCACATGTAACTACAGTAACAAAATTGTTTAAACTTCTCAAAGAAGATGAAATCAGATTGAATTTCTTGGTGTTGTATATTCATAATAAGACAGTAAGCCATTTAAACTTGATGATCCCTTTAGAGGCAGCCAATGCATTGAATCTAGATATCATAAGGACTCAAGAAGCTCGGGATTGGATAAGTGTTGTCAATGCTTTAGTTAATTAGCTCACTGAATAAGAGAATCACGTAGTACACATTTTGGATGAGTTAAAATTGATAGGAGCACGAGATAACACTGAAAAGCTGGTAACCCAAGTTGTTTTTGACCAAACGATACAACAAGCTTTGGACAGTTTCAAGCAAAATTTACAAGCACTGATTGTAGAGGATATTGAAGTGAAGCTGAGTTTACCGAGGAAGAAGGAAACTGAAGTGGAAGTCTTTCGAGTGGGCTTTCGAGCTACCAAGATAGAGCATGCAAGGCTAGTAAAACAAGCAAACAATGTAACCAAACCTCCTCTCCTTGATATAAGCTTAATTTGGGCACAACATGCCAAAGGATACAAACATTATCAAGAGTTGGATGTCAAGAACAAAGTCACCTCAGCACCACCTACTAGTTCCTTAGCTCAGACCCCACCTAATATGCCAACTAAAACACCGCCATCAACTTCAATCCCTCCTAGCTCAGCAAGTGCCTCAACTCTGCCTCTCAGTTCAGCTCCAGTTATAACTCTAGTTCAAGCTATCAATTCATCCCTGGCTACAACTCTAGTTACGACATATGTTGCAACAAGTTCAACTTTAGTTGGCAACACAACTTCAATTACAACATCAGTTACAACAACCTTGAAAAGTGTCGAGCAGGAGCCAAGTCAGCGTTAGTCAAAAGCTATTTTTGTATAATTTTGCATGTAGTGATTATTCACAGGCTAGCTAAGTCTTGTTACATCCATGTTGTAATTAAGCAAATTGTTTTGCAAGTATGCACATGTTGCATGTCTAATGTAATCTATAAGTTATAGCATGCAGTTTTGTATCAAACTAGAACTTATGTTCTAGTTATTTTATTGTAATCAAATTTTTGCTATACTAGCAAGTTGAGGTGACCCCTTCCCTAAGTCCTTTAAATACATGTAAAACCCTCTTTTCAAAGGGTTGAAGATTTTTATCAATATACAAGAAGAGATCAAAAGATTGATTGTCATGCAATTGTGTTTGTTCTTCTTCCTTCTCTGTGTTATTAAAAATTTAATTTCTTTGTATGTATCAATTCAATAATTCTGAAGTGTGCTAATGTTACGGATGAATCTAATTGTTTCAATTAATGAATATTAATCTTAGATGTGCAACAACAATTGAGGGTTGGTAAATTTTATTGGTTTAAGCAATTAGTATAGATTGAGTTGATAATTTGAGGTGTGTAGAAGTATTTCCTTTGGCATAGTCATCCAAACGTGAGCTACAACTACTCTAGACAATTTTCTGGTTTGAGTTGTGACCTCTCAGATAAAAGTGTGTGACAAGAACCCTAAGAAGAGCAAACTTTCAATTGATATCAGTAAGTTTCCTATACTTATTTTCTCAAACTGCTAACCATGCTTGTTCGTGAGTGTGAATTAACTACAAGCGACAAACATTAGTCTTGGAGATACTTCTTCACCAAAGAAATAGTCTTAGAAATGACCTATCAAGAACACTGAGCCTTCTTTTTTGCCTTACCCTTCTTTCCTCTTTTGAGTTTATTTGAAATTTACCCACCATAGAGTAATTTTCCATCCATTTAACTCAGTGTTTTTTTTTTTCTATTAGATTCCACACATTCATCCACAAACCTGGTTAAACACCCTGCAGGCCCAAATTGCTATTCCATCCTCTGGTTGTTTTAACCACATATCTGCAACTCGTGTCTCAAAGTGGAGCCTCATTCCATAGAGATCTCAAAATGTTATAGGCTACCTCGTTTATTCTTCTGTGGTATGCATAAAACCCACATCAACACCTTCTAGCAAGTATCTATCTATCACCTTCTAAGAAGACATTTACACATCTGCACTTTGAAAGGAACAACTTTAAAGCTTCCAAATTAGAAACTCTTCAAAGGAGCAAGCCCTAGTCAAGTGGGCAGCACCAAAGCCAAGTCAAATATGTACATTGTCAAGTGTCAAAAGATAAGTTGCAAGTTGCATCCATAGTAAAGTATCACTATTGTACACATACACCTAACTAGGAGAACTACATGCAATTTGAACCCTCTTCAATGTATTAAAAACATAAGTAGCACTCAACTGCTCAGTAGGGAGTGGTTGGAGTCAAAGCAACCCATCTTTTCTATTTCCTTTTTCAAGTGAACCTAATGTCAAAAGTAGAGTTGGGGATTCAAAGTGAAGGAGATAGAAGTTTGGACCTACGCACAAAGTGAGCTTCTAATATTGCACAGAACATTAGTTTAAAAACATGGGCAATGACATGTGTCAGAATAATGTCACATCTCACAAGGACATTTTTGGCAAGGATTAGAGGGCCCCAGATTTCCACAAGCATTCAGTTGCTACTGAATTCATCCAAATTGGTCTAGACAATGTGTTCCCAGATCTGAGAAATAATTGATCCAATTTTAGTCTTCCCTGTCACCTACAAATGATCTCAGACCCAAACATAACAATAACAAACAAAGTACACTAGTCTTCTTGGACCAATTATAAATAATAAAGTGCAATTGAATATTTTTTTATACATTCATATATGTTTAATTTAGACATATCACAATTTGAATATTCAAAAGTTTTAACTTGTTTAGGTTCATTAAAAATAAATAAAGTAAAACACTTCAGTCTTTTATGCACTAGATTCTCACTAAAGCAATAATTTAGTCTCCAAGCTACTAGTGAACTCAAGACTAAGAGTTTTCCTCTATCCTTCGATGGTTCTCCATCCTCCTTTGGAACTTGGCTGGCTTAGTGAGGTCAATCTTGATGGTCCTATGGAGCACAAACCACTCCACGAGACTCTAATGATTCTAACAATTTTTTTCTAGGGGTTTGTCCCCTCCTTCAGAATAGACTTCCCCCTCAATCACAAAACTTTTGTTAGCACTACTGAAAATACACCCAATAAAAACACTTTAACTTCAATGTTTATACGGAGAATTTTTAATGGATTCATATGAAAAACAATTAAATATTTCAAAGCATACGGGCATAAACAAAACCCTTTTACCAAAAGGTTTAAAATACAATTTTACTCAATTTGATAAATTGTGGACTGATTATAAAGCCTAAACCACACTATAGGAGCACAAAAATAATTAAATATAAAAATTTATAGACGCTGAAGCAAAAACCTTTTGGGAAAGGTTGACAATGATATTAGACTTTAACTCACCGAAAAAAAAGCCTCAAAAAAACCCTTTTG
The DNA here is from genome assembly GCA_037957365.1 of Torreya grandis. NCBI lineage: Eukaryota > Viridiplantae > Streptophyta > Pinopsida > Cupressales > Taxaceae > Torreya > Torreya grandis. The sequence goes on from JARHVA010002677.1 coordinate 261,365, forward strand.
AGGGCAAAAGTTATATAATTAATATAGTTTTTTTTAATTCTTTAAACTTAATAAACTTTATTAAAAAATGTCATAAATATATATTGGGGAAAACTATATATTTTAAAAACAAAATCTGCACATTGCATGCATCATGCTTCTGATGAATGCTTTGTTGTATGATGCCTTGTGTTGTTATTTTGTTTCTTTCCAAAAGTGGGGCTTAGAAACCCTAACACCACACATCAAAAGAATATTCAATGGTAGCATTCAGAAAGGCTTCCAAGTATATTGGATGACAAGTGTCATTATCCCTCTCTATAAAAGTGGGGATATCGATAATTTATCCAATTACCAAACTACCATGGTCAATCCCCTCCTTGGAAAGCTATTTGGTAACATGATAGAGCGTAAAATTAACAGTTGGATAGAAAAAGAGGGTAAAAGAGTAAAAAGTCAAGTATGACTTAGGCAGAAACATTCCACTATCGACCACTGCATCACTCTTAGATACTTGATTGAAAAAGTATGGAATACTCGGGAAAAAAAAAATTATGTTGCTTTGTTGACTTCAAAGAAACATTTGACATGGTCCTTAAAAGTAAATTTTGGAGTAGAATGGAGTAGCTTCAAGTTCCAAATGAATATAGAGACATGGTGCATAGACTCTATGGACAAGTCAGTGCCAAAATCAAAACAAGTGAAGGTGTGTCAAAATGCTTTGGAAGCAACATTGAATTAAAACAAGAATGTCCTCTATCTCCCACCTTGTTTGGGTTATACATCGATAAACTAGAGTGGATAGAAACGTTGGTGGAGGGGCATCCACCTACCTAATTATGTTCTAAAGTTACTTTTATATGCAGATGATCTTATTCTAATAGCAAAAACAACCCATCGTTTGAGAGAATATTTGAAAGTTGTAGAGTTCTTTTGCCAAGAGGTGGGAATGCAACTGAATACTACTAAAACAAAAGTCATGATATTTTCTCTACATAAAAAAAGAAACAAATTGAGTTCTTTTTTTAAGGAAACCAGTTGAAAGCAGTGAAAGAATACAAACATTTCTGAGTTGACTTCCACATCAAGCTTAGTTGGGAGACCCGCAGTGCAAAAAGAATTCAAAGAGGATGGAAGGCCTTATACTCACTACAAAACAGATGCAGGAATGCATAATTATGGGATTGAAAAACCAAGAAAACCTTGTTCGACCTATTTGTCACACCAGTGGTCCTATATGGATGTGAAGTTACAGGGAACAATATCTTTGACCTAAAGTGTGGACAAATAGAGAAAATCCAAAAACATTTAACACAAGCAACGTCAAAGTCAAAACCTCAATTCCATATGAAATTCTATTCGCTGAAACGAGTACTTTTTCGCTGGAAGCATCGACAATGACCCAAACTTAAAAGTTATTTAAAAAAGACGCAATGTATGGAGAATCATCGATAGCTCAAAATGGTAATAGAAGTAGAGCTACGCAGAAGAAAAAACACGTGGATGAAACAAAACTACAAATAGATTATAGATAGGACATCAACATGCAAGAATGTCCAAACACCAACAAGGAAATAAAGAAGTATGAGAGATGAATTCAGGGCAACCATGTGCACAAAACTACTGGGATGAAAGAAAGCATATTACATTAAAGAGTTTAATCTCACATGGGAGCACGAAGAAAGGCATGCATAGGGGAAAAAATCAAAAGGAAAGCAAAAATGTTAATTACACAGTTGAGGACTAGCTCACATCATCTTACATGTGAAACCAATATGTGAACAGTGACCATGGAAGAATAAGAAATGAGAATATGTTTATTTTGTGACAAGGAAATAGTAGAGACAACATGGCACTTCATTATAGAATGTGCAGCCTATAATGACATCCGTAGCAAGTAAAAGACAACTGTGATCCAAGCAACAATTTAGACGACAATTTGGATGACAGTTGTACCCCAATTGATGATGGAACTTTTGGGAGCCATAACTTTTGCCCCATATCTCCGATTGACTCCCTTTTTGAACCGTAGGAAAGCTAAGAACGAGAACGCAGTGAGATGGCACAGAGCTTTGCTCGATGGGTTTTGACCCCCTCAAAAATCCAGCGGAAGTGCCCCAAATTTCAATTTTAGTAGTGTAGTTTAAAAATAGTAAGTTTCTAAAAATAGTAATTCCTCGAAGTTTGTATTGTTGTGAATCGTGGAAGTCGAACCATTTAATCTCTTTCGAGATTGGTGACCTTCCACATCTTCTTGCCTTCAAAATGTGTATAAATGAAGATGTAACCCAAAAAGGAAATCAAACATCTCTTCCTAGAGATAAGCATATGTTTGTATTTGTAATCTTGAGTAATAAAACATTTCTTCTCAGAGAAATCATCATTACTGTGTTATTTTCGTGTTCTTGAAATATCTTTCAATCAAAACCACTGAGTTTTGGATCAGCTTGAGGGTTGACAACTTAACTAACTTGTTTGAAGAGAAAAAGTTAAATAGAATAGCGAGTTTTCTAATCAAGATTCATAGTAGAAGAGTTAGCATCGAGAACGGATTAGAAATTTTACAATATTAGTAGGGCAACCTTTGTGTCAAGAAATTGTGTTAACACCGAACAACTTCGTTGCAGCTCTTGGTCCCATACAGTGCTTGGTCTTATGGACATTATTAAAATCTTTCATTCATTCATTCTCTCTTATGCGCCTCACACACCAATTCATTTCTGAACTTCCCTATGTACAACAATTTGAATGCCTAGGCTGTGCTTTCAAATGTTTCTGCTGCCAAACTGCGAAATGCCTTACTCAACAAATAAATTTGTTGTTTTCAACCCCTCTACCAATGTTAAAAAATAGATTTAATACAGTAATACAAGGGCTTCTTACTACTCTGGCTGGTTGCAGGACACCTTAGTGTGGAACTTTTTAATCGTGTCATTCATGCTTTCAATTTTTTTATAAGGCTGCATTTTTTTCCAAATGTGCCTTGTACCTCAGATGCCTCTCTCCAACAACAGATTTGGCAACAAAAAATTATTTATTGTTGCTCCTTTTTACCATAGGCGAAATAAATCGATCCTCTCCTTGCTTCACACCAGTTTTGAATTTGGGCACACAAGCCTCTAATTCTCCAAGCGCCAAAAACTATTACAAAGAGATGAATTGTGCAAGATGAATTTGCAAAACAAACTTAGTAGAATGGCTCTGCACTGATCTAATAGTCTAATACAAAACCTCAAATCTCACTCACAACGAAAACACGTAGAAATCAAACAATGGTTTTGATAAATTCCTTCACTCACTCTCACAAGGTCTCGACTCTGCTGTGATATCAAATGTTGAAAAAAATTGTTCCATCAGGGTAATTATATTGAAACACGAGGAATATTTATACACATTACATACTATTATGTGATCCTCGTTTTTAGAATACACAATCCCAACAATCCTACTAATTCTCAACTATCCCTTAGCCATTACTACGCTGTGTAGTTGTTATAACAATGACACTACAATACGTTTAAATAAATACTTAAACCTATCTACGATAACCATCTAACTCGACTACTAACTCTGATGTGATAATTCCTAACAAATACCAAATCCTAAATGCACTTGATTAAATATGGGATTTGTTTGGATTGCAGAAAATTTATTAAAGCAAACAATACAAAATAATATCTGTAAATTTTGTCAGTTCCATCCTGTATAAACCTCTAATGTCTCCCTAAAATAAACTTGTGCTGAAAAAAAGAAACAAACAGGATTAAACAGAAAAAGCTCAAAATATGCTGGAGGAAATTCCCAGCCAACTGAAAGTACTTTTTTTTTGCTAGTCACAAGTTGTTTATTCTTGAAATGCTTTGGAAATGTTTTGAAATTGGGAATATTATGTATACAACTTGGAAAAGTTTCCAGAGTCCTGCATTCTCGTTACATTGAGGTCCCTTTCATGGCCAGAGCAAACCACAATCAGTGGACTTGCACTAACCAGTAACTCAGACAGAACTTTCCACAATGCATTACAGCAACTATTAAAAGAAATGGCCCTTGTCAAGACTCAAAACACATAGAAAGACTTCAAATAGTGAATGAGGCTTCTGCTGATTGTGTTCATCAAAGAATTCAAATCGGCATTTCATGTAATCCATTTCATATGTATGCTGATTAAGCTTTTTTCTGTAAAGTTGATTTATTAGGAATCTTTGGTAGACTTCCTACCTTGGATTTTTCTCCGTTGTTGGTCCCATGTGATCTACATTCAATATTTCCAAGTGAATCGGGAGATGTTATGCATTGCCACTCATTACTAGCATTCGCTGTCATCTCCAGATGTGAAGCTGAAAGCTCAGGATTATTTGAAATATTACAAGTGTGATCAATTGGAAGCCCATCTGATGGATTGCCACAATCATGAAAGGAGGGGCTCTTGTTCTTCATTAGGGCACTTGATTTTTCTTGCATCTCCTGTAGCAACCTTTCCATCTGTAATTGTAAATTCTTTTGGCTCTGTAACAGTGCAAAATTATTTCAGGATTACAAGCTCATTTATAATATATATCACATGCTAGATATCCCTTTGCAAAGGTTTATACCTCGAGCTGTTCATGTAGCTTCTTCTGAACATCCAACTGTATAAGTAACGCCTCTGTAATTTGCACGCCCCTGCATACAACAGAAAGTCATCACTCCTCACAGCCCTCCAGAGAGCAGTTCAAGAAAGCACAGGAATTTAACACCTTACGCAACCTCAACTCCCTCACAAGCTAGACAAGCTAGCTATGCTAGAGTTGTCTATTATAAAACCTTAATCTATCTTGCTAAAAAGACAAACACAATACAGAAATGAATAACCAGCAGAGAATACGATACAAACTCTCAAAGAACAAGTGTTACATATGCATAAAAAAGACAGCAAATGCTGATCGCATTCTAATCTTCCCGCTCAAAAGAAAAGAAAGGGAATGTGATGGTTGCAGGAAATCTTTCGAGTTTCCAGAAGTAACCATTGTCTTAACCGCGAATGTTGAAAATAAAAAATGAATTCATGTCAAATTGGGTCAAAATAAATCACATGGTACAATTGGAAGTTGGAGCAGTGTCTTTTGAAGATATTTCTCCTGGGCTTTGCTCTAAACTCTAAAGTACATAACTGTTGGATATCAATTAAGCATAATTTAGAAAGGAGAAAACAACATCTTCATTTGCCTAGTTAACAAGTTCATTATACCACAACCTCATTTAATAGCAATACGTGGGCCAATGATGGCCAAGCCAATATCCCCACGGAGCTTCAGATTCCTCTACTAAAGACAACTAAAATTGAATTTGAATGGTATGGCTAAAGTTAACCCTAGTAATTCAGATGTAGGAGTGCAAATCATCATCATAAAGGCCAGGTGATCTTAAATTTTCATGAGGGCCTTGGACAAACCACAAACAATGTGGCTGAGCTAAACATGCTCAATCTTAGCCTTACAATGGCTTTTAGCATGCCTAATTTAAGCCTATTAATTGAAGCAGATTCTGAACTTATTACACGCATCATGCATGGTATTCTAAAGATATCTGATTGGAAGATGAAAAGTCTTATGCAAGAGATCCAACTGTTGATCAAGAAGTTTGATAATAATATTTTCAATCATATTAGGAAGAATGGTGATAAGTTGGCGGATTAATGATGATAACTTAAATGCTGTAGACATATCATTGTGATATTCCAGATAATAAAAGTTACACTCGAAGAAAAAATGGCAGTGAGGATAGTAACACGCCTGAGGATTGTGTGTACAGCAGGAAGGACGATGATGATTCAGAGCTGATTATTCATTGTTATATTCCTGAACACGGGAGCTGGGGCTTTTAAATGGATTTGTTGCTTGATTTTGTTATTGTTTCCTTTCCGATTTCTATGATTTGGTGTCGAGGAAGACTAGCTTTAGAAATTAACTTTGTGCAGGTGTAAGAATTAGTATGAGGGGCATAGCATTTGGATGTAATGCCCAAAGACTGAAGGGCACTTTCTGTACAAGACGACATGGTATGCTTCTGCTCAAAACATTGTTCACCCCAAAAATTTGGTTATCAATGCTAAAATAGTAAAATCCAAACTCTTCTAGAGGAAGTTGAGAAGCATATTCAGGAGTTTCAGGAGGAATTTGTAGAAGCAGAAATAGGTTGTTTGGAGGGCATAATGTGGGGAAAATGGAGGAAAATATTGATGGGGTGAGGTAGGACCTTTGTATTGTCAAGGAGTTTCGATACACTTCTACTACAACTGGTATTACTGTTAGACCATCTCAAAACCATTGCTGATGGCACCTCACTCGGATTGTTGAAGAACAACCAGGGGTTTTAGAGAAAACCTATTGGAGGGGAAATAGAGATTGCAGCAGAACATGCTCTATAGAGGATCTGTGCCATCTTAGAAAGGAACTTTAAGGAGCCCTCCACAGAGAAAAATAGGCATGCCCTCAACTGCCTTTTTCATCCTTTGTGGTATTAGTTGAGGTCGTGGATCCTAGGGTTTTGGACCTGGTGAGTGCCTGGAGTCAACTTTCCCGTCATTTTTGCTGTCCAAAGTTATGAGCTCTATCAGATAATGGTCCTTTCCAATAATCGTTTAGATATTTTACCTTTTTAGAAACATTTTCTCTAGCAATGCTATGACTTTGAGCATGTATGCACAAGAGTTTGCAGCAAAGAGGATGAAATCCTAGGCAGTAAAATCACCACCCACACAAAGCCACACCATGACAGGGTATGGCTTTATCCCCATAAAGTGTGTCAATCATAGGCAGAGTATAAGGCTGATGCAGAATGCTCGATGCTAAGAGAAATGGGGCAGGCTTTGGATGACCTCCACAAACAGAGAATATCAGGAAATAGACAATCGGAGAGAGAAAGAATAGATCAACAAGATTAACTTCGCTTACACTTACCAAGAAGACTTAAAAGGATATGCAAGACAGAGAAGATAAGATTAACAAGCACAAAACATAGGTTTGGGGTTTGGGGTTGGGGTTGGGGTTGGGGTTATTCCTGCACTTAAGAATTAGCCAATATGCGGATGAGTTACTAATATTTTGTTATACTAAACTGACCACTGCTGAAACTGATGATGATACTGCTGAATATAAACTGATAATGCTATCCTTGAAATTTTGAAAAACTGAATTTGGTAGAAAGCTAAATAATACTGAAAGTTTCAAAACTGCAATGAATCAGAACTTTAAAATTTGTGGAAAGTAGATATGAATGGTACATAGAAGCAAAGTTGACAGAGTGTGGATCCCAACTCATGCTGAATTCAAGAAAGTATGAATGCTGTCTTGACTGAACAGTCATCAGATCTGTGCACAAAATCTCTTTCCTAAAACATAATAATACGATTTTTATTATCATAAATTAATCCCTGAAAAAACCATCTATGGCTTTATTTGGTCTACTTCCCTCAATAAACTAAACCTCATATCTTGACTTGGATGAGATAAGAGCATGCATGAATAGCAACTAAAATGCAACTTAGTGTAACTAGAACAAATGTACTGTGTCTATATCTAGAGAGGATAAGTTCGCTATGAACTTATTAATCAAGACAAGTAAACTCTAACTCTAACTAGGTTCCCAGAATGCAATTTCATGCTTTGTTCTATTTATTTTTCCCTTAAATAACCTTGTTTTTAATTCTCAGCCCTATTGCCATGTTTTTTTCGAATTTATTTTATTTATTTATTTATTTGGTAACACAACAAATAGATAGCCAAAGGAAAAGCAAATACGATGTTGCTAAATGGGGTCATCTTAGCTAGCCAAAGGGCCAAGTATAGGAAATTAAATCCAAAGATATCAAGGGGCCAAAAAAAAGAGAAAATTAAGCAGAAAAGGCCTAAAATCCAGCAATGACATGGGAGGCCAGCCAAAGCCACAAAATACATTGCCAACCAAGGAAGAAAGAGTTCCCCACACACAGTTGTTGGAGGGTCCTACTCCTGACACCTTAACGCGCCAATGTGGTGATGGGCTATTCTGTTGTGTCCCCAGATTGTGCATTGGGCCTCTCCAATGGAAGTAGAATGAGGGGCCAAAAAGTGGTGGGATCAGAAGTTTTTGTAAGAGGCTGAGGCAATGGGTTGTAAAAGGTTTTCAGAGGCTGTAAAAGGTTGTGGTAGGCAACGAATGGTAGGCGGTGGTAAGTAGGAGGATGATGAAATGGGCAGCATATCGACATATGAAGCACAAGAGATCCTAAAATAAGAAGGAAACAACTCTATTTATAGATTAAAACAGAGTGTTAATGTCATATTCATCTCAAACCCAAACTCTAACCCTGAGATGTGCACCCCATTGTTATCTCAAGGACAAAAAAATAGGGGTTCCCTATTTTTTGCATCCATCTTTTTGGTCAGACAAGACAATATCTCTGCAGGAGGTTGACCCATCTTTGTGGGATAGCAAACATATTTGTAGGTTAGCAAGACCACTTAACCACAGTCATTTCGGCTCCTCTAAATAGTTTGAGGGAAGAGACAAAGGAAATACAAGAGGAAAGCAGGAAGAAGGAAGCTGAGCCAAGGCAAATACCTCTGGTGAAGGTGATATAGGTGTTGTCAAGATTCATGTAGTAATTTGAAGGAAAGAAGGGGAAAGTCTACGCAAGGAGGTGAAAGTCTAGGAAAGGAGGTGAAAGTGAAGGCGAAGAGGCAAAAGTATAGGCAAGGAGAAGAAATTGAAGGCAAGAAGGCGATATTATAAGCAAGGAGGCGAAAGAACCTATGCAGTTAATTCCAGATAGATTTTCCAAAAAAGAAAACATACATCATGGCCATTTTCACTTCGAACACAAAGAAGGATGCCATATTCCAATGGGAACCCTAGTTCATGAACAAATCTAGTTTGCTCATGAAACACTAGACCCCTCCCGTCATCAAAACTGAAGAATTCTCAATATGGTCCTTGTATAGGTAAAAATTCACCTCTTGCCTATGTATTTGAGGAAGACACCACATCACATTGAGACACAAAATGCCATTGGGGATTACATCAAAACTCACTCTAAATCAGGGAAAGCTAAATTATGCCTAGATTTGTATGGATATTGACTGCTGGCTAGAAAAATCGAGGAACAATGGTTGGATTACAAGAATATACTCTTCCCTTATTGGATATGCCACCAACATGACCATTTTTCAAGAGCATGTCCCATCTCAAGCGATCAGCAGATGGAACCAGCAATGCCCAACATAGCATAGGAGACGGGAAAACCCAACAAGGAGTCACATCAAGTACAAGAAGCAAACCACATGCTAGGAAGGCCAAAGGAAACACAAACAAAAAGGTACATGTTGAAATCTCAGCTTATTTTGAAGCTTTGGATCTGATAGATAAAACCTAAGTTGAGGATCCTAATACTGATACAAGTACTGGTACAGGTTTGGGTATGCTAGTATGGAATTTGTTTTTGCCCCAAGGATGGCCGTACAATAAAATATTAAAAACATAGCCAAATAAACAAAATTAACCACATTATATGCAAAGTAAACAAAATAAGTTAAATAACCACAAAATAATTAAGAAAACTATTGATAATTCAATGCCAAATTCAATGGTTGAACATAGAACTATAAGTACACTATGCAAATGTATAATCAAATTAATTTATAAATCAACATACTGCTTTTCATTGAGAGCATCAACATCATCATGTGGTTCATTAGAACTACAAGCAGTAGTAGTACCACTCCCACTAGCTATGCTACGCAGGTCCTACAAAGAGCTCTCTAGATTTGTGTCAAGTAACAAAAGGTGGACAATGGAGGAATCCAAGTTAGGATACTTTGGCTCTACATCCCAGCCCATTGTTGCCCCTCGCTTGTACTCGCCCAGCATGTGTGATAGGAGGTGCAAGTCAGAATGTGCCTCTTGTTGTTTCCTTTTAAGAAAATGAAGGTGAGAGAGCCTTTTAGGGTTTCTACATTTTTTTTTTTGTGTTTTTAAAGTCCAAGTTGAAAGTTTTTATAAGTGAAAACGAAAAAACAAATTTTAAAGCTAAGGATTGTGGGTCCTTAATGGGTCTGACCTAGGTCCGTTTACGTACTTGGAATGGACAACATGGATAACTAAACTAGGACCGGTACTCAACACGCGCAATACTAGGCTAGTCCCCATTTACCCAAGGACCTAGTAACTTAGGATAATACCATGCAAAAATCATATACCTTAGAAGAATATATAGAGCTAGGCCTCCAGAGCACCCCAAAGACTCCCAAAAAAACACTCATAACACGAAGACATGAAGGGAGTAGATCATGAACGAACCCTTTCCATTAGATGATAGATCCCTTGCCATTAGAGGAACACGAAGACATGAAGGGAGTAGATCATGAACAAACCCAAGAAGACAAGGAATATGGAAGCTATAATCTATGTCAAAAAGGAAAATCCAAGAGCCTAAGAAAAGGAGGGATCTCACTTGCACCTAGAAAGCAAGAGAAGAAGAAGAAATTGTCAAACATTGAGCTAGCCCCCATGGCCAAACTATTGGAATAGAGATATTCTAACTAATTTGTCAAAATTTTAAGGGCATGGGGGGAATCTCACTTTGAAGCAATATTTAGCACATTTCAAAAACAAATCATGAAGTTGTTATCCTAGAATGCAAGGGGACTAGGAACAAAGAACAAGCACAAATATCTTCAAGGAAAGATCAGCACATGTAAGGTGGGCATAGTTCTCTATGCAATAAGACTCACTAATATTGAGTTAGAAAATAAGGTTAAGCAAGTATGGAGAACCAAGGAAGTAATTAGTACAGAGCCAATGAATAGGGCACCAAGTATAGCCATATTATGGAACCCTAAAAAACTTATGGCTAAGCCAACATAAGTCTTTTTACTAGAGCTTGGAAGGATAATTATTTTCACGAGAGCTCAATATTATCATCACAATATTGTCTATTTACATGCCACCTACAAGAACACTCAAGCACAAGCTCTCTAATAGCTCAAACACTGAGTTGCCTAAAATCATAGAAATTCGCTCTTAGGAGGGGACATTAACCAAGCCAAAAAAAACGATAGAAAAGAAAGAGGCTAAGCCTATAATGAGAATATTAGCTGATTAGTTAAGCTCCTTTATTGAAAACAATAAAAATGTAGATCTAGAATTTACCTAGGGAATTTAAACCTAGAGCACTTGGTGATGCCATAATAACATAGATGAAATTCTTGATTGTTTCCTCATTTCAAAGGAATGAATGAATATTGCAAAAAAAATTGCAATCCGTGTGCATGATTAGACATTTTCTGATCGTTGGGACTTACATCCATCAATCCAATCAGTTTGAATGATTCAGCATCCTTCAAATTTGAAAAAATGAGACTAATGCATCCCAAAATTCACCATGCAATCAAAGAATGGTAGGAGGAAGGGAATTCCATGCAGGGGAATGAAATGTGCAAATTTGTGGGTAGTAACAGTTTCCTAAAACAAAAACCATACATTATGTCTCTTGTACAACAAAGCATAGAGAATAAGTGACCTCACACACAAACCTTATATGCAACCCAAAATAAATGAATGAAAAAAAAAAAAAAAATGTCAATGATTTCAATTTAATAGATTTCGTTAATGTCATTGTCATGAAAGATAAGGAAGTATTCGTGAACATTTTTTGGGACCTCATTGAAGTTCAAATTAGGTGATCTCGAACTCAAGTTAGAGATATTGCATTCATTCAAGAGATGGTATATCAATAACAAAGACTAATATGTTAAAGGGGATAGGAATATTGTAGTTAACATCCAAATGCTTTAAAAAAAATCTAGAATATTTGAGGACCAAGAAAAGATACTTTAGTTAACCAAAGATTGCCACCAAAATCTCCAAACAAAAACCAATAAAAATAGGAATGAAACTCAAAATCAAGGGCTATCTCAATATAACACAATCTTCACAACTGAGAAAAATGGCTTCCTAGCTACCTGATGACAAAAGAAAAATTAAGGGAAACAATGTTATCTTTTGTGAAGGATAAATCCCTTGGAACTAAAAGATTGATTAACACAGAGTAAGAAGAATCCACAGTGATACATGATACATTAACTAAAGAGATAGGCAAATAAATAGGCCTATAACCACTCCTAGATAATAGGAGGAAGGCACAACAAGAAGGTTGATGGGAAGCAAAGAATAGCTTTACCCATGTAACCAAATAACCAAGGTGGTTATATTACAAAACCAACCTAACCAAATACATAAAGACTAATAAGCTTAACTAAGCTTATAAACAATTTATTTATTCTAATAGGTTTGTTGACAATTTTTTCAGGAGTTCTACCAATAATCAAAGAAGACCACTTTAAAGTGGTTAAATAGTCCAAAAAAGCTAAAACAATCCTCAAGTGTTTTAAAACACCTGATATTGTTCTAATATCCAAATAAGCAACAACTAACACCCTAAAAGCCTTCTACCCCATCCCACTATGGAGCACAGTACACTAACATATCTCCAAAATCAAGGTGAATAAAATTCAACAGTTGTATAAAACAAACACTCATTGGCATACGATCGTGCTTGCTTGTTAAAATGGAAATGTCCAAATATTTTGGCCAGGCTAACTTGGAATTGATCTCCAAAATGGTGATTGGTTTTCATCTGCACTTTGTTTAATGGATATGAAGTTGCGTAACTCTACATTTTAAATAATAGTGAATTGTTGGAGATTTATCTTTATTTGGGTTAATTTATTAATCCTAAGTCTATTTAGATGTGTGGAGGATTTTTTACTATGTGAATTTATAATTCACATATTCTGGATTTATGAGGTGTCACATATCTGTTTGTTCCTTTTGAAGTGAATCTTGGAGTTACATGTCATATGTAACTGTTGACAATTTTGCCCCCCACAGAGCAAATTGTCCACCCCTACTATTCGGAACTTGGCTATGGTGCCGAGTGTGTCTTGTGAATCAGTTTTGGGGTCTTTAAATGACCATTTACAGCCACCCAAGTGGCCATCTACAGCCAGGTGAATTTTAGTCATTCAGAGGTTTCCAAGGAGCTTGCTTGATTACAGCCAAATGTGCAAATACAGCCAAGATATACAAGCTTTAAGTTTATTTATTTTGTCTTCCCAAGAAAATTTTCAGGATATAAGAGGTGGACTATTTCTTCGGACATTTTGTCTGAGAGAAAGAGCTCTCAAAGAATTGTGTAAAAGTCCAAAAAAAAAGACTAAGTGGCAGTCGTTCAAAGCTTATTTTCTTCGGACTTTTTGTTCGACAGAAAGGAGAAAAGCACAGTTGAGAAGACCAGTTTTCAAGTCAAGACGAAAGTTCCAAGGGACGGTTTCAAAAAGCCCGGGTGCCCTACAATTCTTCCGAAAGCCACTTTTGAAGGCAAAAAAAAACCCTAGCGGAGGGCACTTGGTCGGTGTCAGGACCCTTTCAAAAGTTCTCAAAGGCACTTTTGAGGACAAAAAGCCCTTGCGGAGGGCACTTGGTCGGTGAAGTGGACAAAATCAAAGTTCCCGAAGGGCACTTGCCCTTCGGGGAAAAGATAGCCAAAGGAGACGATTCTTTTGGACAAAAAGTCCGAAGAAATTCGAGAGGATAAAGAACCCGAAGAAAATTTTAAAAAAAAAGGCAAAGAAGGAGATCCTTCGAAATAATTGTCAAACAAGAAATCCGCAGGAATTTGAAGTCAGCAAAAGTCCGAAAAAGTTCATAGGGCAAGACATAAAAGCCTAAAAGAATAAATTCGGAAAAATTGGCAAGGAAATGAATTCCTTCGGACTTTTTGTCCAAAGGAATAAGGACAGTTTCAAAAAACCCGATAGAAAAGACAAGGGCATAAGCAAAGGCCAAAAAGAGAAAAGGAAATGCCAAGCCTGGGAAAGAGAAGAGACAGAGAGTCTTTCAGACAATTTGTCCAAAGGATGAAAGCTAAAATAAAGCCCGATTCCCTAATTAAAGCAAAACACGGGAAAAGCCAGAGAAAACATGTAGTAAACTGTGCAAAGATTAAAGCAGAACTGAACATGGACATAAGCATGAACAGTAAATAAAACCAACACAGAATAAAGACAAAGGCATGATAAACAAAGATCATGCACAGACCAACGTGAGTGACTCCAACGAAGTGAACACGTTTAAGAAAGCAAGCACGCTTCAGTTTTGAAAATAGAGTTGTCTTACACGATGAACAGGCAAAGCGTTGAACGTTTCAAACAGCCAAAAATTCCATGCACGCACTCTTGTTTGTCTCAAAGCTCAAAACATTTCGATGGTTCAAATGCAATTCTTAATTTGACATTTGCATTGATTTCATGCAAAGGGGAGACTTTCAAACGTTCCAGCAATTCAAGTGAGTTTGACTACTCTTGTTTTGAAGTTGACTAGTTTCCAAGTCAAGACAACTATTCGTAGATTTCATGCATCCAAAGTTTGTTTTCTTCTTTTTTTTTCAACGCCAAGGATTCTTCATGCAAGATAGCTAGGTATAAGCCAAGGAAAGACAAATTTGGAAGATCCATGCAACGCAATTTGGACTTTGGCTAATGAAGAGTTAACTTCTTTCTTTTCAACGGCAATCTCTTGGCTTGTAAATTTTTATATTAATGGTTTTTTAGCCTTGTAAAATTGATCCCTCTCTTGGTAAAACCAGACTCTTTCATTGGTGAGTTGTGTAACCTCTTCAATCAATAGAAAGACTGTACTTTCAGATTTTAAGTGATGGCATAGTGTATATTCATTCAACAATTTGCATATGTGGTAGATTTCTCCCCTTCCCAAATTCTGATTCGTACCTAGTTGCTAGCTCATCATGTTATGCAGGTCATGTTCAGTGTTTTATGTCTTTTACTGAAGTTGTAAGTGGGTGTTAGGTGGCTACAAAGTGTCTTGTATCATACCTCTCTCCATTTTTCCTCATGCTTTTTGTCATTGGATCGAACATTCTCATGAAATACTTATGCATAGTGGTCAATTGAAATCAAAGGTCTTCCTTTTCCCTTGTTTGATTCAGTGTTCAAGGTTCCGAGTAGAGTGGATCAACATTTTGGTGTATCATCATCATTAATTAGGATTTCCCTTTCAAGTTTCTTTCTCCCTTTTCCATGGTAGATTCGCAGCACAGAGTAGAGATCCATTGATACATCTTACAGGAACCAGCCATCTATGGAGGTTCTTTTCACCATTGAGGCATCCACCCTCGTGAGAAGATCCCATTGTTTCAACTAGAAAGAGGATTAGCCATTTCAGCACGTCTTCATTTCAGGGGGCAACTCCAGGTTGACAACAATTTTTGGCACGCCCGGTGGGACCACGAAAAAGTTCTTTGCATAGAGTTTTCGCAGCAGAAGAGGATATTTATCTACATCTAGTTGTAGAGTTCATAACATCATTCAGGCAATCCGTTCATGCCAAAGGTTACTACAAGATCAACGAGTAAAGGTATTCCTTTTGAATTTGTAACTTATAAAAGAGCAAGGTCTAGGAAGGCAAATCCATATCCTCAAAGGGAATATTTACCTCCCCCTCATCCTATCGTTCTAAACACTGCAATCCCCACCATCTAGATGGCCGTTAGAAATCAAGTGTTTGCTCCATCAATAGGGGAAGTCCAGTGAATCTAGCATAGTTAGATGACATTCATGTATTTGTCCTCAAAAGTATTCCATTCTTCTCAGGAGAAAATCAAACAACCCCTATTGAGCATATCTAGGGTGTGGCTAATCTTTGTTCAATTCATAATGTTATTGAGGATAATGTTGCTATTAGATTGCTTGTTGCTTCTTTCAAAGAAAAAGCATTACAGTGGTATAGAACCCTCCCACTAGATCCGTTTCCACCTGGGATGAATTGGGTGCAGCCTTAGTCAAGCAGTTTGAAGACAAATCGGATCACTTATCTTTAGTTGAGCAATTAACTACCATACAGAGAGCTCCTCATGAGTTCATGTCCGATTTTAATCTCAGATTTCAGAAGACAGACCAGGATATCGGTTCTGATTAGGCCATCCCCTGAATATGCATTTCTGTATTTTTTGAAAGCTCTTAATTCTGACATTAGTGTGATGATACAGTCAATGAGTGGTACTACTTTGCCAAATGCTTATGAAATTGCAATAAGGGTAGAAAATATCTTGATACAAACAGATAAGCTTTCTCCAAGACCTCCAATGCACATATTTTCAGAAATAAGTTCTTTACTAGCCTCTCAAGTTCCTCAAATTCCATCCTTAACTCCTTTTCCAACACCTCAAGTTCCTATTGCAGCCCCTACTGGTCAAGCTAGTGAGATAGGAGAGTTGAAAAGTTTGCTACAATCTTTTAGAAATGAAATAGTACAGCTCAAAAGGCAGCAATTTCAGTCAAATAGGCCCTATCAACAGCAAAATCAGAACAACTATCAGTCTTTCAAAGATCAAAGGTCTCCTTATCAAGGTTTCAGAGAAAATAGACTACCCTATCAAGCACAAAGAGCCATAACTCTCGCTAAGCCATATGTTGCTCTTGATCTGAATGCTCATTCCACTTCAAAACCCATTGTTCCAACCCCACCTCAAAATAATTTGGTGGAGGATTCAGGTTGGCAGCCCTCAAATCTCAATGATGCTCAAAACCAAGCCTTGGTATCACAAAACATCACCATGCCACAGATGACACAAGAAGAGTTCTCTTTTCAAGAAGGTCAATATCAAGATACATGTTTGACATCACAAGGAGTGACTCATCAAGTTCAAAGGCACCCTGATGCTATTAATGTAAATTGGCTGGTCGATCATGTTGCTTTTACTCAAGATGTTAAAGCTAACAATTCAAGTGGTCAAATTGTAGCTATAACCTATTAGAGAACTAAAAGAAAAGCTGTTGAAGAAGCCCAAGTGGTAACAAATACTTCAAGTGCTCTTAGTATTGTTGCTCAAAATACAAAAGAGCAGCGTGCTGCTCCCATAGCCCCAAAAAAATAGAATATAGAGGTTAGTAAAGTGCAACAAATAGCTCTAATTCATGAGCAGCAAGTACCACAGAAAGCACAATCAAAGGTTACTGCATCTCAATTTAGTATTGTAGATCAAATGAAGTCTAACATCAGCATTAGCATGTGGGATTCTCTTTCAATTCCAAGGCAAAAACATAAACTCATTCAAGAACTTTCAGCGCATGAATTGTCTCCAAAACCGATTGAAAAATAAGGTGTTGTCTTGACAAATTCGAATCAGCCAACTAAGCAACAGGGGCAGCAAGGAGTTAAGATGTCAAAGGTGGACAAAACTGAGATAAAAACGAAGAAAACTCCCATTTTTTATATTTTTTTGATAGTGGGTGATAATTTGGTTCATAATTGTATGGTGGATAGTGGAGCTAGCAGTACAGTAATGCCCAAATAGATTGCAGACAAGCTCGATCTTGTTTATGAACCAAATATTAAAAGGGTATTGCAGTTGGATGGTTCACTAGCAAAAACGGTAGGCATTATCAAAGATTTGAAATTGACATTACATGTCTGTCCTAACGTTACTATTCAGTAGGATGTTGTAGTGGTGGACTCGCCTCCTTATTTCGCTATGTGCCTTTCAAAGGACTTCACCTCAAAGATTGGGAGATATTTATCAGCTGATTGGACCTATTTGTCACCTCAAAGATTGGGGGATATTTATCAGCTGATTGGACCTATTTGTTGTTCAAAACCAGGAATAGTATAAAGGTAACAATTCATTCAGAGTCTATTGCACGTTTTCATATGGAGCCTTATACGTCAAGTGTTGTCAATGTAAATTGTATCATCTCAGATGAAATATTACAAACTAGTGATATAGAAAAGGACTCACCTTTGGATAGAGTTCTAGATTTGTTTCTTGATGAGTGGACTTCCACCTTGCATGAGCATGATCCCTACAAGCTGATTGAAGAAGGTCTTGGTGTGTATTGTCTTCATGAGAACGAAGCACCAATTCCAACCATGGTCAAAGAAGACGAATCTAACGAAGGCTTGTGGCAATTGTACTTTGATGGATCAAGAAATAAACATGGAACTGGAGCTGAAATGATGTTAATTTCTCCTACAGAACAAAGATATTTCTCCTCTATTAAAATTTCAGTTTGGTTGTTCAAACAACGTTGCTGAATATGAAGCACTAGTTCACGGTTTGCAGTGGGCTAAGAAGATGAAAGTAAATTGTTTGCAAGTGTTTGGAGATAGTGAACTTGTAGTCCACCAAGTAAGAGGTTTGAATATATGCAAGAATCTGTTGCTTAAATCTTACAAATACAGAGTTTGGGATTTATTTGAATATTTTTAGGCTTTTAATAATCAGGGAATACCAAGAGATAGGAATAAACACGCTGATAGATTGGCTGTTGTTGGGGCACAATTTGATATTCCCGCTGATGTAAAAAGTGACATTTTTCAATCACATATAAAGGTAGTTGTAAGGCCTTCTATTCTGGATAACGAAGAGAATTGGCAGGTGTTTGAAAATGACAATCAAATTGTGAGATTCTTGCAGGAAGAGGCTGAGTTTTCTTTAAGAAGTCAGTTGAAACACTTACAACAGTATAGTGATCAGATTGTACAACTGAAAATGAATAGGCGACCCAAGGGATTGGTCACTCTTGAAAATATTTTCAGTGAAGATGATGAGCTAAGGAAAGAGAAACCATCCTTGTCAACAAAGGAAGAGCACTATGCCAATGTAGAGATTGCCACTGGTAAAATTTTGAAATTGGGCAAAGTGTGCACTCCACAAAAGAAAACTTTCTTTGATTTATGCACGAGTTTTGGTGATATATTCGCATGGCAATATAGTGATCTCAAAGGTTTTGATCCAAGTTTGGCTCAACACACCATTGAGTTAGAAGATGAAACTAAACCAGTGAGACAGACAAAGGCCAATCAATCCAAAGCTTGAGCCTTTGATGAGAGCTGAACTTCACAAGCTCATAAAATCAGCTATTATATTTGCAATCAAGCACTCAACTTGGGTGGCAAACCTCGTTCCAGTACAGAAAAAGAATGGTGATATTTATTTGTGTGTTGATTTTCGTGATTTAAACGGGGCTTCGCTTAAAGACCACCATCCATTGCCATCAATGGAACAAATTTTAAAGTTTGTCGCAAGTTCAGAGAGGTTTTCCTTGTTGGATGGATATAGTGGTTACAATCAGATTTTGGTCAAAGAAGACCAATTCAAGACAACCTTCATGACTAAGTGGAGGACATTTGCATACAGAAAGATGCCATTCGGTTTGCTTAATGTTGGAGAAACCTTTCAGAGAGCCATGGATATAGTCTTCCAAGGCCTTCTTAATAGGTTCGTGCTTGTTTATTTGGATGATATAACAGTGTTTTCAAAAGATATAGAAGATCACATGGTTCATCTCAAGCAAGTTTTTGAAAGGTGTAGGCAATTTGGGATATCTCTAAATCCCCAAAAATGTGTATTTTCAGTTCATGAAGGTAAGCTTTTTGGACATGTTTCAAAGCACGGTTTAAACATAGATTCTGAAAGGATTCAATCCATTCTTGCACTCTCCTTGCCTAAGAGCAAAAAGGCTTTGCAAAGTTTCTTTGAAAAAATCACTTTTATAAGGAGATACATTTCAAAGTTCACTATTGTAGCTAAACCACTTACAGTGATGCTAAAGAAAAATCAGATCTTCAGCTAGTCCAAGGAGGGAGTAAAAGGGTTTAAAGATGTTAAGAAAGCCATAGCAAGTGTTTCTACGCTTTTAAATTCAAATTTTACGAAAGATTTCATTCTGTATATATATGCTAATATGGACACCATTTCAGGTATTCTTATGCAGCAGAATCATGAAGATTTGGAGCAACCAATAGCTTTCTACAGCCAAGTCTTGGAGGAGTATGAAACAAGGTATTCTTTTGTTGAAAAGCATGTCCTTTCAGTTTTAAGATCTCTGAAAAAATTTAGGCACTTGTTGTCTAATAATAAAATACATTAAAGGTTGCTCATCCAAGCATCAAAGAATTTCTTCTGAACAAAGACATAAATGAAAAGAGAGTTGGTTAGATAACCAAGGTAATGAAATATAACGTGGAAATTAAGGTTACAAAGCTGGTTAGAGGCAAAGGACTTTGTGAGCATTTAGCTTAGGGCTTGCAAGAAACTAATGAAGTTGTTTTAGTGTCAAATGATGAAGCGATTGTTGCTGTTCACACTTCACCTTCCAGCTGGTTTCGTGGTTTGGTAAGCTATCTGCAAGATGGTTTTTACACTTCTCACCTAAGTGCTTCAAAAAGAAGGTATTTCAGATTGCAATCGATTCCATTCTTTCTCGTTGACGGTGTTTTGTTCAAAAAAGATATTAATGGAATGTTACTAAGGTGTGTGGAACCAAGCCAAACTCAAAGATTACTTGAAGAATTTCATGGACATGGTGGAGAACACTTTTTCGCAAGAACTACAGCACTTAAAATCATGAGAGGTGGGTACTATTGGCCTACTATATTTAGCGATTGCCATACATGGGTTAGGAAGTGCAAACAATGTGTTATGTTTGTATGAAAAGTTAAACTTGCAGCCCTGCCCCTTCAGCGAATTGCAGTGGATCAGCATTTTGTCTAGTGGGGATTGGACTTTATTGGTCTCATTAATCCTCCTTCGAGTTTAGGGCATAAGTGGATTCTAACAACTACGGATTACTTCACACGTTGGACGGAAGCAATTGCATTGAAAGAAGCAACGAAACTAACGTTCTTGATTTCTATGAAGGTCTGCTTACTAGGTTTGGAGTTCCTTCGACCATTATTTCTGACAATGCAATGGCTTTTAGTTTTGTGAGATCTAGGATCAGCCAATGGGCTATCCAACACAGAGTTTATTTTAGCACTTCATCGAACTATTATCCACAAAGAAATGGCCTTGCTAAATCTACAAACAAGAACCTCTTAAGGATCATACGAAGGACTATTGAAGACAATCATAGGTCATGGCATCTCAAGTTGGAGTCATCTCTATGCACTAATAGGATCACCTACAAGAGGTCAATAGCCAACTCTCCATACAAGCTAGTCTATGGTAAGGAAGTAAGGTTACCTATTTCTCTTGAGTTTCCAGCTTTAGAACTAATGCATCAACTTGAGTTGTTGGAGAATGAGCCTATGAAAATCAGGTATGCAGAGCTTATGGAGTTGGAATAGACAAGAAATCAATCCATGCTAGACATGGAAATTCATTAGGCACAGGTGAAAAGAACATTTGACAAAGGAGCTTCCTCACGAAGCTTCAATGAAGGAGATTTGATCCTCAAGTGGGATGAGGATCGAGCCAAACCAGGAAAGCACATGAAGTTTGATTCCCTGTGGAGTGGCCCATATAGATCTCCAGCTGCAAATCCCACAACGCCTTCCAACTTGCCAAGATGGACGGCCAAGAGCGTCCAATCCTAGTCAATGGGATGCATTTGAAACATTGATATTGAAGAGCCAAGCTCTATGTACATAGTTGTTTTTTATTTCCTCCAAGTGTTGTTTAAGCACAGTAGTTTGCTTCAATTTTGTCCAATAAGTGCTTGTTTGCACATGAGCTTCTTAGTTAGTTTTCTTGCCTTCGTGTTTTTCCTTCCTTTTTTGAGGGAGAAAGGTTACTTCAGCCAAGGCCAGGAGGAGATTTTCAGTCAGAAATCAGGTTCACCATTTGGGAATTCGAATAGCATCATTTATGACCTTAGTTCTCTAGCATAGCAGGCATGCTTCCGAGCAGAGTCGCCAAAAATGTTGACAATTTTGCCCCCCACAGGGCAAATTGTTACCCCTACTATTCGGAACTTTGTTATGGTGCCAAGTTTGTCTTGTGAATCAATTTTGGGGTCCTTAAATGACCATTTATAGCCACCCAAGTGGCCATCTATAGCTAGGTGAATTTTAGTCATTCAGAGGTTTCCAAGGAGCTTGCTTGATTACAGCGAAATGTGCAAATACAACGAAGATATACAAGCTTTAAGTTTATTTATTTTGTCTTTCCAAGGAATTTTTTGGGATATAAGTGGACTATTTCTTCAGACATTTTGTCCAAGAGAGAGCTCTCAAAGGACTGTGTAAAAGTCCGAAAAAATGACTAAGTGGCAGTGGTTCAAAACTTATTTTCTTCGGACTTTTTGTCCAAAAAAAAAGAGAAAAACACAATTGAGAAGACCAGTTTTCAAATCAAGACGAAAGTTCCAAGGAACAGTTTTAAAAAGCCCGGGTGCCCTACAATTCTTCCAAAAGCCACTTTTGAAGGCAAAAAAAAACCCTCGCAGAGGGCACTTGGTCGATGAAGTGGACCTTTTCAATTCTTTCGAAAGGCACTTGCCCTTGTGGAGGGCACCTCCATAAAGCGAAGGACAAAATCAAAGTTCCCGAAGGGCACTTGCCCTTCAGGGAAAAGATAGCCAAAGGAGACGAATTCCTTCGGACTTTTTGTTCGAAGGAATCCCTTCAGACAAAAAGTCCGAAGAAATTCGAGAGGATAAAAAACCCAAAGAAAATTAAAAAAACAAAGGCAAAGGAGATCCTTCAGAATAATTGCCAAACAGGGAATCCACAGAAATTTGAAGTCAGCAAAAGTCCAAAAAAAATCATAGGGCAAGACATAAAAGCCTAAAAGAATAAATTGGAGAAAAATGGCAAGGAAACGAATTCCTTTGGACTTTTTGTCCGAAGGAATAAGGACAGTTTCAAAAAACCTGATAGAAAAGACAAGGGCGTAAGCAAAGGCCAAAAAGAGAAAAGGAAATGCCAAGCCCAGGAAAGAGAAGAGACAGAGAGTCCTTCGGACAATTTGTCCGAAGGATGAAAGCTAAAATAAAGCCCGATTCTTGAATTAAAGCAGAACACAAAAAAAGCCAGAGAAAACACGAAGTGAACTGAGCAAATATTAAAGCAGAATTGAACATGGACATAAGCATGAACAATAAATAAAACCAACGCAGAATAAAGACAAAGACGGGATAAACAAAGATTATGCACAGACTAACGTGAGTGACTCCAACAAAGTGAATGCGTTTAAGAAAGCAAGCACGCTTCAGTTTTGAAAATAGAGTTGTCTTGCATGATGAACAGGCAAAGCGTTGAACGTTTCAAACAGCCAAAAATTTCATGCACGCACTCTCGTTTGTCTCAAATCTCGAAACATTCTAACGGTTCAAATGCAATTCTTAATTTGGCATTTGCATTGATTTCATGCAAATGGGAGACTTTCAAATGTTTCAGCAGTTCGAGTGAGTTCGACTACTCTTGTTTTGAATTTGACTAGTTTTCAAGTCAAGACAACTATTCGTAGATTTAATGCATCCAAAGCTTGTCTTCTTTTTTTTTCAATGCCAAGGATTCTTCATGCAAGACAGCCAGGTATAAGCCAAGGAAAGACAAATTTGGCAGATCCATGCAATGCAATTTGGACTTGGGCTAATGAAGAGTTAACTTCTCATTTTTTTCCAACGGCAATCTCTTGGCTTGTTGTAAATTTCTATATTAATAGCTTTTCAACCTTGTAAAATCGATCCCTCTCTTGGTAAAACCAGACTCTGCTATTGATGAGTTGTGTAACCTCTTCAATCAATAAGACTATAATTTCATATTTCAAGTGCTGGCATATTGTACATTCATTCAGCAATTTGCATACGTGGTAGATTTCTCTACCTTCCCAAATTTTGATTCGTACATAGTTGCTAGCTCATCATGTTATGCAGGTCATGTTCAGTGTTTTATGTCTTGTATCAGACCTCTCTCCATCGTTTTCCCTCACGTTTTTCCCCCGCCCCCCTATAGATCTGATCTGATCTATCTAGGGAGGGAGAGGGGGCCGAGTTTGTCATTGGATCGAACCTTCTCATGAAATACTTATGCATAGTGGTCAATTGAAATCAAAGGTCTTCATTTTTCCTTGTTTGATTCAGTGTTCAAGGTTCCAAGTAGAGTGGATCAACATTTTGGTGTATCACAGTCATTAGGTAGAATTTCCCTTTCAAGTTTCTTTCTCCATTTTCCATGGTAGATTCGCAGCACAGAGTAGAGATCCATTGATACATCTTACAAGAACCAACCTTCTCTGGAAGTTCTTCTCACCATTGAGGCACCCACCCTCGTGAGAAGATCCCATTGTTTCAACTGGAGAGAGGATTAGCTATTTCAGCACGTCTTTATTTCAGGGTGCAACTCCAGGTTGACAACAGTAACTCCTACACTTGTCACACACTTTTTCCTCACTTCATGGGGATTAGTGACATTAGGCACACACTAAGTTGTGCAAGTCTATGATAGAGTTTTCTTAGTAACTCTTATTTCCTTGTAGCGCTATTTAATGAGTTCTCTCTTCTCTCATTTTACACAAGAACATCTTGAGACACTTGCTTATGGCTTGAAGCCCGTTCCTCTTTCTCATTCCCTTTTATTCTACTAAGATTGCAATTGGAGAATAGTGTTATGCAAAGCCTTCTTAATACACGTGAGGTTTTCTTCCTTTGATTTAGTTTATCCACATAACACCTTGTGTCTTGCATTCTCTTGGTGGCCTGTTTTTGAGGTGATACTTTTCACTTGTGCATTTAATTTTTTACTTTCAATATTATTTGCTTAGATCTTGTCGATTATTCTAACATGGTATCGGTGCAAGTTAATCTTAACATTGAAATTTGAGTTTTTTGCAAGTGCGTCAATGGTGAAGTACAGTCTTTTGACACATATTTTTGCAAGGGTTTCAACCCTTGCAAACATTTTCTTATGTCTATTTGTCATTTCTCTTCACTCATTGAATGCATCTAATCAATTTTATAATTTACCCTGTTGATTCATGTTAAGTTATTTGAATGGATATTTTTTGTTAGGCGTTTTTACTCAATTTTTTGGAGCCTTCTATGAGTAGTAATATAAAATATCCCAAAATAAGATATTTTACTAAAATCTGAAATTTATACAAAACCCTAGCAAGAACAAATAATTTATGATTTTTCCAGCCAAACCCTAGATTCCAAAAACTCATAAATTGTTGAAAATAAATTGTGAAACCCTAGCATAAAATTTATTGAATGTTGTAATGATTTTTAGGACATCAAATCGGTCAATAAAATCAACCACATTGGTACCAAATATGCAGAAAAATACAGAGAATTAAATGTTGGTTTTTTATGCTTTTTCCAAACTAAAAATGCTGGAAATTATCCTTAAAGATAGGGATAAACACAAATAAATATAATAAAATTCATAATATTAAATAGGCTTGAAATAGTTTATCAAACCCTCTCAAACAATTCCCCAATCAAACCGCCCTAGCTGAAATTGAATGTTTCCAATCCTAAATCCAATGCAACCCCAAAATTAGGGGTCCTCAAATCTGAAAATCAGAATTTGGGTCTCCAAACCCTAGTCGCCACCCTCCTAGAGCAAATCGCCAACCTCCCAAGCAATTAACCACTCCCAAAAGCAAATTGCCAACCTTCCAAAGCAATTCTTTTTGTATTTTTTTGAATATTATGCCCAAATGCAACCTCAAGATGAAGTTGCCCTAGACGAGAAATGCGGGTTTGCGTCCCCACTCCTTGGCTTCAAGGTTTTCGTCTCCAAGTCAATAGCTCAAGTTTTTTCGTGCTCAAAACTGTAATTTCAAAATATGATCCAAGATGCCTTTCAAATGAACTCTCAAATGCTTTTATACTCCTCCCCAAGTGAAGCAACCATTTTGGAGGGAAATACCTTTTTGATTTTTTTTTTCAAAATATAAAAAGAACACCTCTTATAATATACTTAAGTGGATTGGTACCCATGACCCTCAAGAAGGCCTCAACTTAAGTGAAATTATAACAATAAAGTGTTTTTACGAGTATTCTAAATAAAACCAAATGTTTCCCTTATTTTCTCTTTTTTCGATTAGCCCTTAAGAAACGAGGCAAGGCTAGAGGTCGTCAATAGTGTCATGTCCAAAAGAGAGACATGACAATCCCATCTGCACAAAATTGCTTGCCCTCAAGCAATTGTAACAACCAATGGACTGTCCTAACCATGGGCCTTAAGAATTTTCGATCCTTGACTCTTCCCATGGAAAGAAAACCTTGGATGTACCAAAAAGATGTTAAAAAGGAACAACTTCTCTAAAATGGTAACATTGTGGTGGCTGGAAAAACGTATTCTAGCAAGGAAATCTTCAGACTTTTGGGCCTTGATTGCCCCTATATCAGCACCTACACAAAACACAAACACATTAGTCAAAACAAGAGTTCTCCGCTTCCCTTCAATGTTTGCATATTTGATAATGCCCTCCATGTGTGAAGGTGTTGGAAATATGTGTGGATGCCCTTGAGAACATAGAAGGGATGTCCATGCTGCCCACACAACCAAAAGTTACCTCAAAACTTAGAAATCTTCCTACTAGAGGAGCTGGAAGTCTCTTTATCATGCTTGAAATTCACCCTTCGCCAAAAGACCACCAACATGTGTCCGTATATTCCAAAACAAAGGTAGAACCAGCCACTTCCCTCTCGATTAGTTCGTTGTATGTGCAAATTTCAAACCTCTTATGACTCCAAAACATGAATTTATTCCTCTACAACTCACCCTTAAAAGGTAACATCATGCAATCAATCTTCCCCAAACTTCTGAAAACATTCAAACTCCCCATTTCATGCTTCCCGTGGGCTGGAATCACTTCAAAAGGAAACTTGTCCCTTATGTTTTGAGGGTTGTATTTGTACAATACAGCCTTACAAGTGTCCCAAAAAATCATACTTTTCACTATCAACTTGCTCCTTGATGAATCCATCATATTTACAATCCCAAGGGGAGTCAAAGTGAAGCTATAAATCACCTTAAAAGAATTGGAACTGTCATAAAAAACATGACAAGAAAATGCACTAAAGCTGCCCCTTATGGTTATTTTCCTTGGCATGTGTACCTTGGGATGTGGGTTCCCTTGGGTTGCATCCCAATGCCCTTTAGGGCTCTCAATGTGTCTTGACACTTCTTTACCAAACCAAATGTAGGGCTCACTGATTTGAATTAGGAGGACAACTTTGAACAACATTGGGTACATACTTTTTGTGTAGCGAATGTGGTGAAGTGAGCAACCTTGTCATGATGCCCATATGAAAGTCCATTGCTTAACTGCATGCTGCCATCTCAAAAAAAGTCTCCAACATGCACCACAAGTGCATAAAGTTTGAAGGATTTCTCCTTCCAAAGTGCTGCCCCATTCAAATCTTCCTTGTCTTATGTATTGAAGATTATTTATAACCCATCTATCACTCTTTCCTACGCATTTCTGAATTCTCCCTTTCGTTGTAGGCCCTTGGACGGGCTGTTCTTCTTTTGCAAACTTCAACTCCCTATCACAAGGAAAGAGCCAGCTCTCCTTTGCATTTCCAGAAGTTATTAGGAGCTGTAACGTACTTTTTTGCCCAAATTTTCTAAGAATGCCATTTCAGATTTGGCACGAAAGTCTCGGAATTTTCTGAGTATAAACAATGCTGATTACTCACAATTTTCTGGTTTTTTTTAGCATTAACAATTCTAATTTTTCATGCAATTTTCTAACTTTTCTGAGCACAAATAAATCTGTTTTTTCTCATGAAATTCTGATTTTTTTAACACCAAAGTTCTGATTTTTCTAAGTGTAACCTAGGTCTTTTTTCAATGCAAAATTCAGATCTACTTCCCTTCCTTGCAAACTGAAAATTACCCTCTCCATGGGCTTGCTTAGCATCTTCATTTCCAAATATCATTAAGCCCAAAAAACAAGGAAGTAACTATTCTTTTGCATACCTTAGTGGTTTTTCCAAATTAGAAGAAACGTTCTTTCTTGCTGCCCCTACCAAATTCTCCTTAGGGAAGACTCCTTCCATTGCCTTTGAGGTCACTTCCAAATGTACCTTATCACTAAAACTATGCAAGACCACTTTTTTTCCATCCATTTCGAATTTAAGCTCCATAGTTTGGTAATTTTGTGTGTGCTCTCCAAGTGACTACAACCATTGGATGCCTGGGACAAGGTTGGTCTCTCCAATGCCAACCACATAAAAGTCATCCTCAATGGAGAGTGCCTCCAACATGATGCTAATCTTGGGAACCTTGGTGGTGCAAGGGATGGTGAAGACATCTACCACAATTACATGAAAACCCTTGAATTCAATAGATTGAAGCTCATATGTAACAACCAAGCTCTTATCAATGAAATTGTGGGTAGCCCCACTATCAATGAGAATAGTAACATCTTTACCTTTCAATTTTCCCTTCACACGAAAGGGGCAATATTTAGGAGTCCTTGATAATGAAGCAAAGGTGCCACTTAGGGCCTATCCTCCAAGGGTCTCCAAATGCTCTTCCTCATAGGTGGCTACCCCTTCCTCTTCTTCCTCTTCTTTTCCATCCGAATGCACCTCAATGTAATGCACTTGCCCCTTCCCATGACAATGATAACCCAGTGTCCAAGGGGCTCTACTATCAAAATAATTTGTTTTCCTCCTTAGCTCGTTCATTTTCTCATTGCTCCATCTTGGTAGCTCTCTTGGCTGTTCCAAACCCTGCTGGTTTGGCTTACCTAACTGCCTCAAACCTTGCTGATTTGACCTACCAAGCTGCCCCAAAGGAGTTGGTTTTTGTGGCCTAGAAGATTTGCCCCTTGGCTGCCCCCATCTATTGTCTTTTTGCTGCCCAAAAGGTCCAAAAGAATTAGTTTTTTGTTGAACAAAGGGCAGAATTTTACCTTGGGGTGTTGAAGACTCAAGGTCAAGGGCCTTTTAATGTCTCCTTAAAGAGAAAGTGGGTCAAAAGCTTTGACCAAACCCTAAATAGAATCAACCAACTCTTCCATGAATAAAACTACCAATCTCTTCTCTGAAACATCCATTACCACGACCGAAAGCATCTGAAATTCTGTCACATATTCCTCTAGTGCCCCTTTGTCTCAATTGAGCCAATTCTCTTAAGTGTATAGCTCTGGATCAGCTCTATCAAACCTCTCAACGATCTTTTTACTAAATCCCTCATAAGATTGAATGTGTTGATGTCCTTGGGTGATTAACCCATGATACCACCATTCATGGACAACCCCTTCTAAATACAAGGTGGCAAACTGAATTGCCTCATTTTTCATCATAGATCTAAGAGAAAAGTAGGTGTCTACCTTCTGAATCCAAGCCCTAGCCAAACTCTTTGGAGAACCATCAAAATTGGAAAGTGCAAGCTTTCGCAAAGTATGATGGGGTTCTCCTTGGCTGCCCCTATGCTTTTGTCCAGCCCTATTGCTTCCATGTTGCCCATGCTCCCAAGATGTGAATGCAGAAAAATCTATTTGATCCCTAAAAGGAGCGGGACAAGTCATGTACTTATCATAATCCTTCAATAAGCTTATCTCTCAAGGTGGGTTGTTCCTCTCTTTCCGGAATGACAACTTTTTGTAAAAAAGTAGGTTGATTAGGCCTACGTGTGGCTCCTTCGTTCCCCTTTGAGGGCTAATATATGAGGTCGCGACTTCCAGAAGCACTACTATCTCCATTGAATGGTTTGTCACCTCTCATTTCCTTCATAGTGCAAACAAATTCCACCATCATTGTTTTCATATGTTCTTGAGCTTGTATGTACGTGTCAAACCTTTGTTCTCTAATTTCAACATCATCCCTTGGTTGATCCAAGTGAGCCATTGGTTTTTCTTGTTGATTTTTCTCAACCTTCTTCTTGCTTCTAAGGTAGTACCTTAATTCTGTCACCCTTGTGCATGAATTACTTTGAAAACCCACGACTAGCCAAGATATGGCTCTGATACCACTAAAATATCCCAAAATAGGATATTTTACTGAAATCTAGAATTTATGCAAAACCCTAGCAAAAAAAAATATTTTCTGATTTACTAAATGTTGTAATGATTTTTAGGGCATCAAATCACTCAATAAACTCAGCCACATTGACACCAAATATGCAGGACATTATAGCAAATTAAATGTTGATTTTTTTGTTGAAAATATTGTCATTGATGTCAAAGATCTAGCATTATTGGTGATAAAGGCCCTATTGCATTTAATGGTGTTTTTAATATTCATATTTTGACTAATGTGTATTAATATTTATTTAATATTAATGAAAATATTTTTGGTTGCATATAAGTCAAAAGAGGGTCCATGGAGAAGTCAAAAAGTTACGAAGTAAAAAACAAAAGAGGAATGGGATGCATTTTCTCATGAAATGTCATCTTGAGAAATTCCAAGAGTCACCATGTGAAGACAAAAGAGGGTATGGTGCATTTTATATGAAGGGACACTTTGAGGAATACGAAAAGTCATTAAGATAAAGACAAAAGAGGAAATGATGCATTTGCTTATGAAATGTCATCATATGACTTTTCAAATGCAAGGATACGAAGGGTCATGCAAGTTTGGTGCCATTTCACGAGAATTGAAGGATGAATGCCAAAAGTCATTTGGAAAGCTATAAATAAAGGCTTGAGAAGCCATTTGTTATATGCAAGAGAGTGCATGGTTTGTATTTGTTTTCAAAAAGAAAAAATGAGGAGATATTGTAGAGTTCTATCATTTGTTGAGTAAGCAACATTGAGAGATAGTTGTGTTTTATACACAAGAGGTGTTGGGGCTCCTGTGGGTTGGTGCTCACAAATCTTTGCAAAAGGTTGGTGCTTCCGTGGGTTAGTGCTCAGAAATAGTTGTGTTGATGCTCGACAAAAGGGTTGGTGCTCCTACAAGTTGGTGCTTACGAACATTGTATTTTGAGTTGGTGTTCATTCATATACTTGAGATTGTTCTCCATGGTTTTTCTCACTTTAGATTTCCATGTAAAAATATGGTCTCTCTCTCTCTCTTTTGTGTGGTGCATATTATTGTTTCAATTTTATTGCATATCTTGAATATGTGGTTAAGTGGTTACAAAAAAGGAATTTGATTAAGAAATAAGATATATAATACACTGATTCACCTCCCTCTCAGTATATTTCGTGCTTAACAATTGGTATCAGAGCAGATTCATTTGAAAAAAGTTTTACAGCTTGAAGGTAGATCGGGAAAACACAATGGTTGGGTCACAGGAAGGTTTTTCTACAAATAAGGCACTTTTGTTTGATGGGACAAATTATATTTTTTGGAACATAAAGATGAAGACTTATTTGATGGCCCTTGGATTCGACATATGGCAAGCAGTGGTGGAGGAATATAAAGAGCCACAGACACTTGTAACTACTCCGACAGAAAAGAAGGCAAGTGAAAATAATGCTAAAACTTTAAATGCTATTTTATGTGGTTTATGTGAATCAGAATTTGTTAAAGTTATGCAATGTAAATCTGCGCATGAAACTTGGGTAAAACTTAAGAATATTTACAAAGGTGATGGAAAGGTTTAGCAAGCTAAGCTTCAGACTTTCAGAAAACAATTTGAGAGTTTGAAGATGGAAGAGGAAGAAAATATAGCAAGTTATCTTTTGTGAGTTGATCAAATACTTAATCCGATTCAAGGTCTTGGAGAAAAGTTAGAAGAATCAATTATGGTTCAAAAAATTTTGAGATCTCTACCATTAAGATATGATGCAAAAAATTCGGCAATTAAAGAGATGAAGAATTTAGCCAAGCTAAAGATGGATGAGCTACATGTATTCTTACGGCATATGAGATGCGGACTGAACAAGAGAAACCCTCAAAGAGAGACGCTGCTTTCAAGACATCAAAAGAAAAAGGCTAAGATTCAAGAATCAAGTGACAGTTCTAGCGATGATGAAGATGACATCGGAGCTCTATTCATTCGCAAGATGAAAAAGGGCACAGGTAAATATAAAAAAAAATTACCTTTTAAATGTTTTAATTGTGGAAAGATTGGACATTTTGCATTTAAGTGCCCAGATAAGGGTAATGGTGATAATCAAGAACGAAAGTCTACATACAAAAAAAAATTCAAAAAAAAAAATTCAAAAAGAGATTCGAGAAGAAGAGTTTGTATTCTAAAGATCCTAACTCAGCCGAAGATAGTGGAGTCAGTGATTCAGAAGAAGAGATTCTATTCATGGCCATACATAAAGATGCCTTCGCAAGCAAAAGTACAGATGATCAAGAAAAAAAACAGGATGACGTCGAAGTGAATCTGAAAGAACTCGTTTGCGCCTTAGAAGAGTTAAAAGCTCTTGAAAAGAAGAATTGAAGATTAAAGCTCCAGATCGAGAAAAATGAAAAAGAGTCAGAAAATAATTGAAGATCTACAAGCACACTTTGAAGAAGCCAAGAAGAATGAAGAAAATCTAATGGCACAATTGAAAATAATAAGTAAAGAATGTGAAAGGTAGTTACTGAAATTGCTTCTTTAAGAGCAGATCTTGAAAAAATAAATAAAACAATCAATGATAGAGCAGCCAATGATTCAAAATTTGAGAATAACAATAATATGTTGAATAAGATATTAGAAAATCAAATATCAATGTCAGATAAGATAGGTATTGGATTTGAAAAAGAGAAAGGATAGGCCACTACTTTCATAGACAAGAAAAAAGGAAAGCGCTATGTTGAAGCTTTTTTAAAAGAAGAAATAAAAAAAGAAGTTAAAAATACAGAGGACATCTCAAACAAAGAACACTGGAAGAAACAGAGCTACAAACAGCAATTAGATCAGATATACACAAACAGGTCCTATTTTTATGGTTATTGTTTTTATTGTAATGGATATGGTCATAAGAAAATAGAATGTCGAAAAAAGACTAACAATTTCATAAATAAGAAGGAAAGTCATGCAGAGTCAAGCAGAAGCCACAACTTTTTTGTTCCTCTATCAGACTTTAATGAAGAGGTCATATTATGTTACAAGTGCAACAACTTCAAAAACAGCCAGGTACTGTAAAAATGTGTTCGAGTCAGTCAAGAAAGACCAAAGTTTCAAGGCTCCATTCATCAAGAAGAAAGTTCAGACAGGTTCATGGTAGAAGAAACAACCTGAAAAATCTATGTCGGTATAGACAGCTTTGTATGCAAGAAATGAAGAAAAGCCATGGTTCATTGATAGTGGATGTTTGAGGCACATGACAGGGGACAAAAACAAGTTCATAACCTTGAAAAAGATCAATGGTGGCAGAGTGAAATTCAAAAATAATATTATTGTCAGAATTGCCAAAAAAAATACACTAAGTTTGGATAATGGTAGAACTAAAACTGAAAATGTTTTGTATGTAGAAGGTCTTATGCATAATCTTTTGAGTGTAAGTCAAATGTGTGATCAGGGACACACTAAAGTTTTATTCAGAAAATTATAAAATTAAAATAAAAGATTTAAATGTGTTGATTGCAGATGCTTAAAAAACAGACAATAATTTGTATATGTTATCAGACATCAAAAGTCAAAGATGTTTGAGTCAGATTGAAGAAAGTTGACTATGACACAAGAGAATGGGTCACATAAATTTTGACAATCTTGTCAACATCAGCAAAAAACAAGCAGTCAAAAATCTTTCAAAAATTACAAAGCCATCCGACATGCTTTGTGAATCTTGTCAACATGGAAAGCAGGCCGAAAGGTGGTTCAAAACAAAAGAGTACTCGACCACTCAGATGTTAGAGCTTGTTCGCACTGATTTGTGTAGACCTATGAGAACTCAAAGCACTCAATGTGAGAAATATTTCATATTGCTTATTGATGATTTTTCACGTATGACTTGGGTAATATTTTTTTTTTTAAATTAAAAGCTTTCAGACATTTCAAAGCATTGGTTGATTATGAAACCAGTTTGAAGATTAAGTGTCTAAGATCAGATCGAAGAAGAGAATTCATGTTAGATCAATTTATTGAGTTTTGTGAAGACCATGGAATAAAGAGACATTATTTAGCAATCAGAACTCCACAGCAAAATGAAGTAGTTGAGCGAAAAAACAAAACAATTCAAGAGATGGTGAGGACAATGCTAAATGAATCCAAGATACCAGATAAATATTGGAGAGAGACAGTTGCTACAGCAGTGCATATTCAGAATAGAGCATTATTAAGAGTCAATAGTGACAAGACTCATTATGAGGTATGAAAAGACAAACCAGTAACAATTGATTATTTTCAGAGTTTTCGACAACAAATGCTTCATAAAGAAAACCGACAAAAAACTTGAGAAGTTTGAATCCAGAGCAGATGAAAGTATATTTCTTGGTTATTCTTGCAAAAGTAAAGCTTATAAATGTTATAACAAAGAACCAAAAAAATCGTTGAAAGTGCAAGTGTCATGATAGAAGAAGATGAAACACAAAGAATCAGTGATCCAATAGACATTCCTGAAATCATTGAAGAAGAAGATTTTGAAGAATCAGATGAAGATGAGAAGGAGAAAAAGGACACCAAAACTTCATCCAAATATGTTCAGAGAAATCATAATGAAAGTGACATCATAGGGGACATAAAAAAATTTGCACCAGAAGAATGATGGTAAGTGAATCTGAGCAAATTAATTTATCTTTGTTATTCAAAATTTAGCCTAGAACTTTTTCAGAAGCTAGACATGATAAGCATTGGATTAAGGCTATGGATGAAAAATTAAATCAGATAAAAAAGAATGATAATTGGGAATTAATGCCTAGACCAAAAGATCACAATGTGATAGGAATAAAATGGGTTTATAGAAATAAGTTGAATGAAAATGGAGAGGTGACCAGGAATAAAGCAAGATTAATATGTAAAAGATATGCTCAAATTGAGGGAATAGATTTTGAAGAAACTTTTACACCAGTGGCAAGATTAGAGGCTATTAGAATGTTTATTGCATATGCAATGTTTAAAAATTTCAAAGCGTTTCAAATGGATGTCAAATCTGCCTTCTTGAACAAAAATCTAGAAGAAAATGTCTACATTGAGTAGCTTGAGGGATTTATTCTCTCAAATATTAGTAGCCATGTATGCAGATTGAAGAAAACATTTTATAGATTGAAACAAGCTTCTAGAGCTTGGTATGCAAGACTTGATAAGTACCTACAGGTTTAAGATTTCAAGCGAGGATTTACTAACAGTAATCTCTACATCAAAACAGAAGGTGAGCATCAATTGATTGTTGTGGTATATGTTGATGACATCATTTTTGGAAGAAACATTGAAAAGATGACAAAAAAAATTCTAAGAATATGCAAAAAGAATTTGAGATGCCTAAGCTTGGAGAATTCTCATTTTTCTTAGGATTGCAAATATTTCAGTGGGATAAAGGAATTTTCATATCTCAAAGTAAATATGCCAAGAAAATGTTGAAGAAATTTGGTTTTGAAGATTGTGCACCAGTTGGCACACCAATGTGTACAGAAAATAAGGTGAGCAAGGATGAAGATTCCCCTGTTGCAGATCAATCTTTGTATAGATCTATGATTGGTAGTATTTTATATTTAACAGCATCAAACCCAGACATCATGCATGCAATAGGTATGGTTGCAAGATATCAGTCATCTCCAAAAGATAGTCATGTTCAGTTGGTGAAGAGAATATTCAAATATATCAAGAGAACATTGGATTATGGATTGTGGTATCCCACAGGCAGAGATTTCACTTTGATTGCTTATACAGATTCAGATTGGGCAGAGTGCTTGGATGACAAAAAGAGTACAAGTAGAGGAGCTTTCTTCCTTAGTGATAGCTTAGTATCATGGCTAAGCAAGAAGCAAAATTCAGTATCATTTTCTACAGCGGAAGCAGAATATATTGCAGCGGTATTATGTTTTACTCAAGTGATTTGGATGAAACAAACTTTGAAAGATATTAAGGTAAAATATGAACCTATTTCTATTTTTTGTGACAACGCAAGTGCTATTAATATTTCAAAGAATCCAGTGATGCATTCAAAAACAAAACATATTCCCATTAGATATCACTTCTTGAGAGAGCAGATTGCAGATCAAAAGGTTAAGATGGAGTATATTAGTACTATAGAGCAGATTGCAGATATTTTCTCAAAGACACTACCATTTGAGTATCTGCGGGAGAAGTTGGGAGTAATTTATTTTACTTCCTGCCATTGAGGTTCAGCATCAGTTGAGGGGTAGCTAAGTGTTAGCTCGAGCTAGGCCCTTTGCCATTGATGTCAAAGGGGGAGAATAACAGGTACATGTACAGGTGCAAAAATAGGTACAAAGAACAAGTACAAGGTGCTACAATAAGGGGGAGTTACTGTATGTTTTTCAGATGATAGTATGTGCAAGTTTTAGGATGTGGTAGGTTCATTTTGAAGTTGCCATCAATGACAAAAGGGGAGATTATTGAAAATATTGTCATTGATGTCAAAGGTCTAGCATTATTAGTGATAAAGGCCCCATTGCATTTAATAATGTTTTTAATATTCATATCTTGACTAATGTGTGTTAATATTTATTTAATATTAATTAATATATTTTTGGTTGCATATAAGTCAAAAGAGAGCCCATGGAGAAGTCAAAGAATCATGGGGTAAAAGACAAAAGAGGAATGGAACACATTTTCTCATGAAGAGTCATCTTGAAGAATTCCAAGAGTCATCATGTGAAGACAAAAGAGAGTATGGCATATTTTTCCATGAAAGGACACTTTGAAAAGTACAAAAAGTCACCAAGATAAAGACAAAAGAGGAAATGACGCATTTGCTTATGAAGGGTCACCATATGACTTTTCAAATGCAAGGATACGAAAGGTCATGCAAGTTTGGTGCCATTTTCCATGAAGATTGAAGGGTCACAAAAGGTGAATTCCAAAGATCATTTGAAAAGCTATAAATAAAGGCTTGAGAAGCCATTTGTTATATGCAAGAGAGTGCATTGTTTGTATTTGTTTTCGAAGAGAGAAAAGCAGGAGATATTGTAGAGCTCTATCATTTGTTGAGTAAGCAACATTGAGAGATAGTTGTGTTTTATATAGGTTGGTGCTCTTGTGGGTTGGTGCTCACAAATCTTTGCAAGGGGTTGGTGCTCCTGTGGGTTAATGCTCACAAATAGTTGTGTTGGTGCTCAGCAAATGAGTTGGTCCTCCTACAAGTTGGTGCTTGCAAATTTTGTATTTTGAGTTGGTGCTCATTCATATACTTGATATTGTTCTCCGTGGTTTTTTCTACTTTGGGTTTCCACGTAAAAATCTGGTGTCTCTCTCTCTTGTGTGGTGCATATTATTGTTTCATTTTTATTGCATATCTTGAATGTGTGGTTAAGAGGTTAACAGAAAAAGAATTTGATTAAGAAATAAGATATATAATATATTGATTCACCCCCCCTCTCAGTATATTTCGTGCTTAACTTTTTTGATTTTTTTTCAAACTGAAAATACTGAAATTATTCTTAAAATAGGGATAAATACATAAATAAATATAGAAAAATTCAGAATATTAAATAGGCTTAAAATAGCCTATCAAACCCTCTCAAACAATTCCCCAATCAAATCATCTTGGCTGGAATTGAATGTTCCCAGCCCTAAATCTAATGTAGCCCTAAAATCAGGGGTCTTCAAACTTGAAAATCAAAATTTGGGTCTCCAAATCCTAGTAGCCACCCTCCTAGAGCAAATCGCCAACCTCCCAAGCAATTAGCCAATCCTAAAAACAAGTTGCCAACCTTTCAAAACAATTTTTTTTGTATTTTCTAAATATCATGTCCAAATGCAACCTCAAAATGAAGCTGCCCTAGATGAGAAATGAGGGTTTGCATCTTCACTTCTCTTTATCTTGAAGGTTTTCGTCTCAAGTCAATAGCTCAAACTTTTTCGTGCTCAAAACTGTAATTTCAAAATATGATCCAAGATGCCTTTCAAATGAACCCCTAAATACTTTTATACTCATCCTCAAGTGAAGTGCCCAATTTGAAGGGAAATACCTTTTTGATCTTTTTTTCAAAATATAAAAAGAACCTCTTATAATCCACTTAAGTAGATTGGTACCCATGGCCCTCAAAAAAGCCTCAACTTAAGTGAAATTATAACAATAAAGTACTTTTATAAGTGTTCTTAATAAAACCAAATGTTTCCCTTCTATCTTTTTTCCTTTAACCCTTGGGAAACTAGACAAGGCTAAAGGTATTCAATAGTGTCATGTCCAAAAGGGGGACATAACATAATACATAGCATTCTAATCTTCAGATTTAACATTTTGTCCTGGCTTTTCTCTCTGTTGGGTTTGCAATAAAAAAATACTAATACTATTATATTTCAGCCTTTGGCATTTTGATCTGGTTCATCCTTGATCTATGTATTGGATTGGTTGCATTATCCACTTCATTGTCTGCCTTAAACTACATGTAGCCTTTTTTACTTTGGCACTTTAACACTTACCTAGCATTTTCTTTAGCTAAGTATTGTGTTGGCATTTTAATTCAATCAATATCTGTCTTTTGCTCTTGCATAGTAGTATGTGGCTCTACCTTGGTTTTGCCTTGATTTTTTACTCATAGGAATCCTAGTTCAAGTTAATGGTAAGCTTCTTCTTGGCAATCTTTTCTTTGTTTTGGCATCCTCTCTCTTAGCATGGCATCTTTGTGAGGCCCTCCATCATTATTTGCCTTTGCATAGTCCATTATTCACTTGGAGCCTTGTTCACGTTTTGATCAGTTTTGTAGCAGTCTAGTTTTGCTTTTGTGCTTTCTAGCATTTCACCTTGGGCATTTTAGTCTAAGAGTGTCATTCCAAGAGGAATTTTTCTTCAACTTTTATTCCTTTTTGTCTTGGCTATGCATGTCACTAAGTGGCGTTTTGATCTGCCCTATCATACTACGTTTCTATCCTTTTTAGAACCTTTACTTCTTGTGGCATTACGCTCTGACTTGAGGCGTGCTTCTATTGCACCTTTTTTAATTTCCTTTGTATTTTGACATTTTCTTTTGGTTGTGTGTTTTATCTCTATTTTTAAAAATGGCGTTCCATTCATGCCATGTGGTGTTTTGACCTTCTAAGCATTAATCCAATCATTAAATATTAGACATTGTGCCTTCCTTATTTTTATTACAATCCAATCATTTTTGTAAACTTGGTTTGGCATTCTTTTCCATGTGTGGCCTTATGGTTTGTAAGCTCAAACCTTCTTTTTTTACAAGTGTACATGTGTCAAAGCTTTATGTTATAATTTTTTTTCAAATACAAAACATTAAAAGTCTTTAAAATCAAAACACACGAAATCATTTATGCTCTTTGCAAAAATATTTTTTCTCGCGTGGAATGAGCTCCATAGACATTCATTTTTTTGTCTTTTCCTTGACATAAGCCACCATTTAAACTAATTATTTATAATGCTTTAAATCTTTAATTTAAATTTAAATTTTTTTATATATTTTTAATGGCACTTGTATAATTATAATGTCATCTATTTTTTTTAACAAGAAATTTTGACATACATTTTATGTCTTGGTAATTTGCATTGGTGTTTTTCATGTGTAACGTCTTTTTTAATTTGTAAGTTCACTTGTTTTATCAAATCTATTTTGGAGATGGCGTGGCTCCACAAGACAAATGATGTGTTAATTAATGATCTCAAGGAACAATTTTTAGAAAAAAAATGATGAGATTCTTGTTTTAAAACGTCAAGTCGAATGTCAATATAAAACAATTTTGCTATTTCAAAACTCGCATGACGAGAAAATACACGAAATGCAAAATATAGTTGACTCTCTTACCGCTAAAATTGCTTCCTTTGAAAATGATCAAGTTGCTTTAAAATGTAATTTTACGTCTCCTACAAAGCATATTCCTTTGCATCATTATATTTATAACCATAGTCACCGCATTCAAATTCGTGTTTGAATTCACCAAGGAAAAAAATTGGAAAATTTTCGGAACTAAAAAATTTGATATTAAATTCATGATTAAATTCGGGTAATAAAAATATACTTATTTTTTTAAATATACCAACCCACCATTCAAAAAACATCACATTTCATATAAACAAACATGTCAAAATAACTTTATTGATAACTAATTTAGATTCATATCAATTTGCGTTCTCTTCCTGCTGTGAGATTAACATAAAATAATAACTTAATTTAAAATCAGAACATAATTTAGTGGAGAAATACTACCATATGAAATCAAAACATACAAGTTAATTTAGATTCATGTTAATTTGTGTTCTCTTCTTGTCAAATAGAACAGAATCTGTCCAAAATTTCAGACTCCAAAATTTATCATAGATTGATTGAAATTAAAAAAATATGAAAAACACGCTAAATACAAAATAGTAATACCATAATTTAAATTTTTTTAAAAACATATAGATCATCATTAGAGTATTATACTTCTCTGTGGGCTAAGGCCCACTTGTTACATCAAAAAGCTCTAGATCATCTAGAGTGTTGGGCTCAATATCATCATCAGATGCTTCATCATTATCAACTTCATTAGCTTCATTTTCTTCTTCAGCACCAAGAAAATCAGCCTCATCCTCATCAGAAGAGTCTTGTAGAAAATCTTGAAGCTTCTTCTTAGAGGATGCATCTCTTTTCATTTTTTTCATAGTCAATCGCAAATTGTTTCAAACATAAACAAGATCCCCTAGTGTTCTTGATAACAACTTATTCCTTTTCTTTTATTGAACATGGTCAAAGCTGCTCCAGTTCCTCTCAGATGCCGATGCACTTACTCCTTGAGTCAAGACTCGAATTGCAAAATGGTGTAGCTCAGAGGTGTCTGCCCCATAGAATCGCCACCATTCATCTCTATCCATGTCCTCTCTATCATCTATCGTTGATTGGGTTCCAAATAACCCATCTCCTCTCTGGTATGCCTTGAGTTGCTCTCTTGTTTTCTTTGAAATATCTCGACCACGAAGAAGTTTTTCAATCGCTGCATAAATGCCATCCATGACTTCACAATCACTCTCTCTCTCTCATGTGATATAGTGTGGGCTCCAAATAACATGTTGCATGCAAATGAGTATGCATCATTTTTCATCTCCCATCACAAACATCTCATATTTCATTATATTTAGCGTCTACATTATTGAAAGCCTTTTGAATGGCTTCTTTGCAATGGTCCATGCCCTCATAAACCAAGCCAATACAAGGAACATTGGCATCAACCATGTGAAGCATGCGAACTACTGATGCACACATTTTTAGAACCTTATTCGCATTTTCTCAAAAATCATGGCTTAGGATGATTTGCTCTACATGTTTACTTTTAGAACCTTTTGCAAGAACAGAATATTCTCACTCTTTGCTATAAACAACAGATCAAAGAGCTCCTTTTTATTCAACCACTCTTTTCAAAGTGATTAAAAAATAGGCAAATCTTATGTCACATGGCTTCAACAACTTCTTGCATGCATCCCTGCTATCTATGCTCAATGTGAGGCGATGATTTTTTATAAAATTCACAATTGTTCTTCCTTTTTGCACTGCCTCGTGTACCCAAGGAAATTTGGCCAAGTCATGGACTAGTAAATCAATACAATGCGCTGCACAAGGGCTCCAATAAATATGTGAGTATTTTTCTTCTAACAACTTTCCTGCCCCCACACAATTGCTAGCACTATCAATAACAACCTGGACCACATCTTTTGCATCAACTTCAAGAATTGCTTCATCCAGAATGTTGATGATATACTCAAAAAAATTTGTATGTTCCATGGCATCAATGACCTTAAGAAATACGCCTTTAGGGCAATAGACTAACACATTGATCAATGGCCTTTGGCGTATATTAGACCAACCATCACTCAGAATGGTGCAACCTATTGACTTCCAAGAGTCTTTGATGCTTGCCAATTTATCAGTGACCCTATCTTTTGATCTCTTCAAAAGAGTTGTTCTTAGAGCTTCTAAACATGGTGTTGTGTACCATTTGCCAATTGTTATTTGTTGTTGAACAACATTTTTGAAATAAGGGCTCCTAGCAACATTAAATGGAATTGTTGATTCTTAAAATAAATCAACACATGCATTATCAACCTGCTCTATTTCTACAGGTTTCCATAAACTTTTCAATGTTGCCCCACTACTTTTTTGTGGCATTGTTGATCTTGTGGACATGTCATAGGAGTAAGATGTGTGATATTTGGACCTAGAAAGGTCCTCTTGGATTCCCTACTTTTTTTGTGCCCTTTTCTGAGATGCTACAAGTGAACTATTGTAGTCTTTCTCCAATGCTGTTTTTATTTCAAGTGTCACATTTGCACATGCTTCAACCCCACCTCCTTTACCTCCAGATATGCCAAGAAGATGGTCCATTACCCTTGTTAATGTCACTATAAAGGAGTGTTGACATAACTTGCAAGTGACGTTGTTAGATTGACTCTCACAATTCATATATTTTCATCCTTCCATTGATGATTTTGGGGGTGCCATACTGAATTCTAAGGTAGCCTTTAGGGCAGTCTATGTTTTATGTGCAGTCGTTGTTTGTTGTTCGCAGACTGCAAGTTGCAATGTGATTGTCAACAAAACTCAATATTGTATTATAAATCAAAAATACTAACAAATTACAAACTTTCAACTGTATTAAATTATTAACTATTATCAAATTTATTATATATTTACCAAAAAAAATTACATTGAAAATTAAAACTATACATTTATAGACTACAATCTACAATTACACAGTATACATATTTGATAAATTGATATTATAGAGTACAATGTACATTGAAAACTTACACTTACAGATTGCATCACTACAGTATGGCACCCTACAGACCTACAGTTACACATACACACTACACAGAGACTATAAATTATAATAAGTATACATTATTTGTATTTTAAAGAAAAAAAGGTAAACTGAAAAAACAATATATGTTAAATTCTCTGCAAGTGCAAATCTAGATTGTAAAGTTAGAAGTTAGAACCCTACCAAATCATGATCTAGAATCTAAACTTGGAGTTGGCAGTGGGCACTAGACAGTGGGGCACCACAAAAAATGAAACAAATATTATGCAGAGTCTATAGTCTAGACTGTATATTTACCTTATTGTTTACAATGTACATATTCGTGGCCTGTTTTAGCTATTGTTGGCACTTGGAGACTGGAGTTGATGTTGCAAAGTCACAAGCTTGCAGCTCAGAGTGCAAAGTCGCAGTTTGGTGTTGTCGTGAACCCTAACGCAAGCTACAACAAATCATGGAATGTCGTGGAGGACTCTCGAGCACTGGCAGAAAATAACAAAATGATAACATTGACTAAAATCACGGTTTTTAAAAGACAACCCTAAAAAATGAATTCCAATGAATTTCAACAATTTTTAATGATTTTTAAGTTTTTTTATTAAATTCGTCAAATAAATTCGTCACAAATTTCTAGACAGATTTCAATGAATTTTTTGGATTTTTTTAAAGTTCGGCGAATTCCAAACTAAATCCCTGGGATGCGGCAAATGCGGTGACACTGTTTATAACCCAGGTTTGACAATTATGCAATCAATGGGTTATTCTAGCAATGGTCTTAGTAAGCATGAAAATAACATTGTTGAGACCCTTTCATTTGTCTGTAATGCAAATTTTGCAAGTTTTGGTTTTAATGTTTTTAATGGTAATTTGAATCTATATTGTCCCCTTCACTGAAAGACATTGCACCATAGGTGTTTTCAATCTCACAAGATTTCTTGTGGTTATAAAGATTTTTATGCTCATCATTTGGTTAAAAATCATAAAATTTGTGAGCATTGTGGTAAACACAGTCATAATATTACTAAATGATGAAAATTGTATCCTTGTACATCATGTGGTAAAACAAATCATGATCCTTTGCATTGTTAGAAAACCACTAAAACACCTCATTCAAAGGTTAGACCAATTTGGATCCCTAAGGTTAAGGTATCTTCTTAAGACTTTGATGTGTCTTATTTTGATAATTCTTCAATTGCTTCAAATAGGATATCTTTTGAGAAAAGCAAAACATCTTCTTTATCTCCTTTTTTATAAGTTTAAAACTTTAGAAAATTTATGCATTCCTTGCTTTTGTGCTTACTTCTTGTAAGTTGTTAAGGAAATATGCTTTATTTGGAGCGATCATTTTTTACTAGCTTCTTTTTCATATAGGATTCAACACTTTGTTATGGAAGTTGTCTTTTACTTCATATGCCTTGTATTGGATATGTTTTTGTTACAATCATTGTATGTAGATCCTATTTTATGGCATCTTGTTTACTTAACACAAAGATTGATGTTAATTTGTATGGTTTGTAGGTATAGTGGATCATTTCTTCTCATATCCTTTCTTGTTGGTCTTTGTTCCATTGTGGATTGACCTTATTGTCCGAAGAGAATTCTTGATTGTTGATGATTGCACCTTCATCTTTGTTTGCTTCTTGGTGACACCTATTCTCTTCTTCCTTCTTTCTCAAAATCAATGTAATCTTTGTAATTTCTCTCAAAGGAAGACATCATCAAGGGGGAGATTTATGTAATTCCAACTCCCTTCTTTGTTTAAGGTTTTCTCCTCTTTTGTAACCCAAAATTAAATTTAAGGGGGAATGTTGGATATTAATATTTATTTAGGTTAATTTATTAATCCTGAGTCTATTTAGGTGTGTAGGATTTCTTATTATGTAAATATATAATTCACATATTATGGATTTATGAGGTGTTACACCTTTTTTAATCTATTTTGAATGAAATATTGGATTTACATATCACATGTATCTCCTCCCACACTTTTCACACTTCTCATTCACCTCATGGGGATTAATAACACTAGGCACACACTAAGAAGGTTATGTAAGTCTATGATGGATTTTTCTTAGTAACTACTCTTTCATTCTAGCTCTATTTAATAAGCTCTCTCCTCTCTCATTCTACACAAACATCTTGAGACCTTGCTTATGGCTTGAAGCCATTCCTCTTTCTCATCCTCTTTTCTTCTACGAAGGTTGTAATTGGAGAATAATATTTTGCAAGTCTTCTTAATACACGTGAGGTTTTCTTCCGTTTCCCACTTAACAACTTGTGTCTCACATTCTTTTGGTGACCTATTTTTGAGTTGATACCTTTCTTTTGTGCATTTATTTGCTTACTTTCAACATTATTTTCTTAGACCCTATCGATTATTCTAACATAAATGGTGCTACATTGTACAATCCCCTCTTGTATTGCACGATATTTTTATGAATTATTTTTCCAGTTTGACACGT
Organism: Torreya grandis; assembly: GCA_037957365.1. Lineage (NCBI taxonomy): Eukaryota > Viridiplantae > Streptophyta > Pinopsida > Cupressales > Taxaceae > Torreya > Torreya grandis. The sequence continues at coordinate 306,337 of JARHVA010002677.1, forward strand.
GAACATTTTGTCAAACAATTACCATAATATTGCCAACTATTTCATTCATGAGTTTTCTTAAATTTTCAGATTTCATGTTCATAAATAATTAAGTTTGATATTCAATGATACCATAAATAAGGGAATGCACTATTTAAACACCAAATAGATATGGTTGTTCATTACAAAATATTACAGTGCTGAAGCAAACAATATTCAAATCAATAAATTTTCTCAAACTTGAAAATCAGCAATACATTGGACGCCTATCAAATTTGCACTCCATAGTAGAAACCATGACTATCTCCCATAAATGACGCTGTTGCACCCATAATACTGAAACAACTCCCTTTGAAATGCCACAACTATTGTCAACCTGGAGTTGCACCCTGAATCGAAGACGTGCTAAAATGGTCAATCATCTCTCCGATTGAAACAATAGGATCTTCTCACAAGGGTGGGTGCCTCAATGGTGAGAAGAACCTCCGGAGAATGCTGGTTCCTGTAAGATATATCAATGGATCTCTACTCTGTGCTGCGAATCTACCATGGAAAAGGGAGAAAGAAACTTGAAAGGGAAATCCTACCTAATGATGGTGATACACCAAAATATTGATCCACTCTACTTGGAATCTTGAACACTGAATCAAACAAGGGAAAAGGAAGACCTTTGATTTCAATTAATCACTATGCATAAGTATTTCATGAGAAGGTTCGATCCAATGACCAAAACGTGAGGGAAAACGATGGAGAGAGGTCTGATACAAGACACTTTGCAACCACCTAACATCCACTTACAGCTTCAGCAAAAGACATATAGAACATTGAACATGATTTACATAACATGATGAGTTAGCAACTAGGTACAAATCAAAATTTGTGAAGAGAGAAATCTACCACGTATGAAAATTGCTGAATGAATGTACACTATGTCAGCACTTGAAATCTGAAAGTACAATCCTTCTTTTGATTGAAGAAGTTACACAACTCACCAATGACAGAGTCTGATTTTACCAAGAGAAGGATCAATTCAATGCTGAAAGCCAACTTATATAGAAAAGTATACAACAGCCAAGAGATTGGCGTTGAAAATAGAAGAAGAGGTCAACTCAGTCCAACTTGTGTTATTTCAGCCTTCAAATAAAATCTATTTTTGTCTTATGCCTTGCATGAAAGCTCTTGGGCATTGAAAATAGATGGTGGGCCCAAGCTGCATGATGCTACGCCAATCTCCAACTATTGAACTCCTCTTGAGCTGTTGGAACGTTTAAAAGCTTTCATTTGCATGAAATCAACGCGAATGCCAAATTAAGAATTACGTTTGAACTGTTGAAACATTTTGAGCTTTCGAGACAAGCGAGAGTGTGTGCATGGAATTTTTTGCTGTTTGAAATGTTCAATGCTTTGCCTGTTCATCATGCAAGACAACTCTATTTTCAGAACTGAAACGTGCTTGCTTTCTTAAATGTGTTTACTTCATTAGAGTCACTTCACGTTAGTCTGTGCATGATCTTTGTTTATCTTTTGTCTTTATTCTGCATTTGTTTTATTCGTTGTTCATGCTTATGTCCATGTTGAGTTCTGCTTTAATCTTTGCTCATGCATCTATTTCTGTGTTTGTCTTTCTTCTTGTTCAGTTCTAGCTCAGTCCTACTTGTGCTTGTCTCTGCTCATGCTCAGTTCACTTTGTGTTTTCTCTGACTTTTCTCGTGTTCTGCTTTAATTTGAGATTCGGGCTTTATTTTGGTTTTCGTCCTTCAGACAAAATGTCTGAAGGACTCTGTCTTTTCTCTTTCTCTGTCTCTTTGCTTACGCCCTTGTCTTTTCTATCGGGCTTTTTGAGACTGTCCTTATTCCTTCGGACTTTTTGTTCGAAGAAATTCGTTTCCTGGCCAATTTCCCCGAATTTATTCCTCGAGGCTCCTTATATCTTGCCTTTGATTTTCTTCGGACTTTTGCTGACCTCAAATTCCCGTGGATTTCCTATTTGACAATTATTCCAAAGGATCCTTCTTTGCCTTTGCTTTTCTTATTTTCCGTAGGTTTTTTAACATCCCGAATTCCTTTGGACAAATAGTTTGAAGGAATTCGTCTCCTTTGGCTAACTTTGCTTTTGTCATTTGTTTGTCTCCGCCCTCCGCAAGGGCCTCTGTCTTCCAATAATGCCCTTCAGAACTTTTGAAAGGGTCCTGCGGAATTTTGCCAAGGTCTTCTTCGTGCTTGAAGTGTCCCCCGCAAGGGCACATACCCTTCGGGGAAATTGTAAATGTCCCTATGCAGTGTCCAGATGTCCTCTACAAGGGCTTCTGTCTTCCAGGAGTGCCCTTCGAAAAAATTGAAAAAATCCACTTCACCGACCAAGTGCCCTCGCCAAGAGCTGGTGCCTTCAAAAGTGGCTTTTTGGAAGAATTGAAGGGCACCCGAGCTTTTTGTAGGTCACCTAAGCTTTTTTTAGGCAACCCGGGCTTTTTGTAAAGCACTCGAGCTTTTTGCAAGTCACCCTTATTCCTTCGGACTTTTGTCTTGACTTGAAACCGGTCTTCTCAACTGTGCTCTTCTTTCTTTCAGACAAAAAACCCGAAGAAAAAAGCCTTTAACGACTGCCACTTAGTCATTTTTTCGAACTTTTTGTCAGTTCTTTGAGAGTTCTTTGTCTCGGACAAAATGTCTGAAGAAATAGTCCACCTCTTATACCCGAAAAATTCCTTTGGAAGACAAAACAAATAAACTTACAGCTTGAATATCTTGGTTGTATTTGCACATTTGGCTGTAATCAAGCAAGCTCCTTGGAAACCTCTGCATGACTAAACTTCATCTGGCTGTAGATAGCCACTTGGGTGGCTGTAAATGCACATTTAAGGACCCCAAAACTGATTCAAAAGACAAACTTGGCACCATAGCAAAGTTTTGAAGTGTAGGGGTGACAATTTGCCCTCTGGGGGCAAAATTGTCAACATTTTTGGCGAATCTACTGGGAAGCATACCTGCTATGCTAGAGAACTAAGGCCATAAATGATGCTATTCGAATTCCCAAATGGTGAACCTGATTTCTGACTGAAAATCTCCTCTTGGCCTTGGCTGAAGTAACCTTTCTCCCTCAAAAAAAGAAGGAAAAACACGAAGGCAAGAAAACTAACTAAGAAGCAAATGTTCAAACAAGCACTTATTGAACAAAACTGAAGCAAACTACTGTGCTTGAACAACACTTGGAGGAAAGCAAAAACAACTAAGTACATAGAGCTTTGCTCTCCAATAGCAATGTTTCAGATGTATCCCATTAACTGGGATTGGAAACTCTTGGCCGTCCATCTTGGCAAGTTGGAAGGCATTGTGGGATTTGCAGCTGGAGATCGTGTATGGGCCACTCCAAAGGGAATCAAACTTTGTGTGCCTTCCTAGTTTGGCTTGATTCTCATCCCACTTGAGGACCAAATCTCCTTCATTGAAGCTTCGTGAGGAAGCTCCTTTGTCAAATGTTCTTTCCACCTGTGCCTGATGACTTTGCATGGCTAGCATGGATTGATTTCTTGTCTCTTCCAACTCCATAAGCTCTACATACTTGATCTCCATAGGCTCATTATCCAACAACTCAAGTTGATGCATTAGTTCCAAAGCTGAAAACTCGAGAGAAATAGGTAACCTTGCTTCCTTACCATAGACTAGCTTGTATGGAGAGTTGACTATTGACCTCTTGTAGGTGATTCTATCAGCCCATAGAGTTGACTTCAACTTGAGATGCCATGACCTCTGATTGTCTTCAATAGTCCTTCGTATGATCCTTAAGAGGTTCTTGTTTGTAGATTCAGCAAGGCCATTTCCTTGTGGATAATAGTTCGATGAAGTGCTGAGATAAACTCCATGTTGGACCGCCCATTGGTTGATCCTAGATCCCGCAAAAGCCATTGCATTGTCAGAAATAATGGTCGAAGGAACTCCAAACCTAGTAAGCAAACCTTCATAGAAATCAAGAACGTTAGTTTCATTTCTTTCTTTCAATGCAATTGCTTCTGTCCAACGTGTGAAGTAATCCGTAGCTGTTAGAATCCACTTATGCCTTGAACTCGAAAGAGGATTAATGAGACCAATAAAGTCCAATCTCCACTGAACAAAAAACTGATCAACTACAATTGGCTGAAGGGGCAAGGCTGCAAGTTTAACTTTTCCTACAAACATAGCACATTGTTTGCACTTTCTAACCCATGTATAGCAATCGCCAAATATAGTAGGCCAATAGTACCCACCTCTCATGATTTTAAGTGGTGTAGTTCTTACGGAAAAGTGTCCACCAATTCCATCTGTCAGGATCTAACAGCACACAGCTCTGATACCACTTGTCAGGTTCCTCCTTAGAGCACAATTGATTACCTTTGTATAAGCAACTAAACACGAAATTAAACCAGAAGTAATAAATAACTAGAATTCAGAAACAGCACATAATATGAGAGACAATACAATCTGTATTAACACTCTTCCAGAAGGAAATACAATGAAGAAATCACACTCTTCCCACACCTCTTAGATGTACAGTAATTCTCCCTCAAGAGTTCTCTCTCTTAATCAATTACAACCAACTCAAACACAGAGTTGCTCCCTCCACCAGTAAGTGACAATCAACCCAATGATTGTTGTTGCCTACTTCTAGTCCGTACCGGTGACAATCAACTCAATGATTGCTTTGCCTACCTTACAGCAGATCTAACTGACCTTCCTCTTTGTTGTGTTGCAGATCTCCTTGATCTTGCTACCCCGCAGATCTAACTGACCTTGCACACACACACCCGCAGATCTCCTTGATCTTGCTACACTGCAGATTAACTGATCTTGCTTACCATGTAGATCTCCCTGATCTTGCTACCTGCAGATCAACTGATCTTACACACCTTGAGACAACCAACCCAATTGTTGTTCTTGCCTTCAAGTGAAGGATCTAATAATTTAGTTCTTAGTCCTTAATTACAATACAACCCCACGAGTCTATTAAATAGATCCCAAAACAAACAATAATTAGAAACGCAGACTCAAGACTAAAATTAGTCTTTACATGCAAACTAACTGTCCATCTAAAATTAGACCAGTTTTGGAGACGCATGCAAATGCAAACACACATAGGTTGTCGACGTCGGTTCCTGTCTGACCGATGCCGACTGACCCCTAACCGATGTCAGTTACTGTGTACGCTGAATATGACCGATGTCGGTTGGCCTGACCGACGTCGGTTACTCTGACACTCAGCAACCTCCACCATTTGCATAACAGTGAAGCTTTTAGCTCCACAACCTAACAATCTCCCACTTGGAGATAAATAGCTGCACCTGTACCTGTACCTGTACATCTTCTAATTTTGTTTTCTGGCTTGTATCCCTCTTCAAGTTCAATCTTGAAGACCAAAAGAAGTTGAATGAAGATTCAACTTCTCTTTTGTTCCCGGCTTTGTTCGCAGGGTTCTTATCCTTGCTAGCCACTGTGACTGCAACAACCTTCTGCATCTCTAAAATCCAGCTAACAGCCGTACCACCAACAGTGAACACATATCTTGTGGTGCTTCTCCTGTCATCCAAGTAACCTGCCATATCCGAATCTACATACCCATGTAGAGAAGTGCTTGACCCTGCATAGCATGAATACTTGCTACTGGTCCCTCTCAGATACCTGAGAATCCACTGAACTGCTTTTCAGTGCTCCTTCCCTGGATTGGCCATAAACTTGCTGACAACTCCCACTGCTTGGGCAATATCGGGTCTAGTACTCATGTACTCAACCTCATCATGTGATTTAGGACACTGTTCTGTGCTCAGCTTGAACTGTCCAGCCATAGGTGTGCTTACCGGTTCTGCATCCTGCAAATTGAACCTCTCCACTACCTTATTCACATAATCCTCTTGAGACAAAATCAACCTGTGATTTTTTCTGTCTCTAGAAATACTCATGCCAAGGATTTTCGCTCCTAAATCCTTCCTGACACATGTCTAAGCTACTTTTACCTTTAACTCAGCAAATCCTTGCATGTGTGACCTTGCAACAAGCATATACACTACATACAGTAACAGGATAATGTAGCTAATATTATCCAACCTGGAAAAATAAACACAATGGTCACAGTGACATTGATTAAAGCCATGCTTTGTCATACACCTGTCAAACCTATACCACTGTCCTAGAGCTTGCTCAAGACCATATAACCTGGCCTTCTGTCTCACCTGTCCATTCTCTCCTTTCTTTAATCTGTGAATCCATTCGTATTTCAGTGCTTTCATTCCGGCTGGCAACTCTACCAAATCTCCCGTTTGGTTCTCTTCCAAGGAATCAATTTTCTCATTCATGCCATGCTCCCACTGTTTCCTGGATTCTACTTGCATTGCCTCTTCAAAACTTCTTGATTCTTGACCATCAGTGAGTAACAAGTAGTATAAAGAAGGGGAATAACGAATTTGAGGCTTACCCTTTCAGTCCTCCTCATGGGCGTTTGAGACTCTTTGACAGCGTGTTGTCTGCCCAAAATCCGTTTTAACAGTGACCGATCTCAATCACCTCTAGCCGACCTCGGTTTGCACCCGAACGATGTCGATTCCTCTTTATCGCCGACGTCGGTTCCCTAACCGACGTCGATGTCCACCTGCCCGACATCACCGACTTTGGTCTGCACATGACCGACGTCAGTTCCTGCTTGATCGACGTCGGTTCTCACCTGACCGGCATCGGTAACTGTGTTTTCATGTGAGTGATGATTTTTACCCGCGAGCCCATTTTGGATCATAACCTTGTCCAAATCAACACTGCCCTGCTCAAAATTATTCAGCCTCTTGTGCTGATCTCTGTCCATCATCTTTTCCTTGAAAACCAAGGCTTTCCAGTTCTTAATTTTGTCAAAACATCAGATTTCCTCTTTATGCAATAGACCCAATCATTTCTTGTAGCATAACACTGTGATCCTCCAATAGAAGCTCCCTTCTTTGTTGACCTAATTTCAAGAAACCTCACTTTCTTCTGTTGCTTACAAAAATCTCGATCTATGTTTTTCAAATCTGAAAGCTTACCATTTGACTTAAGAACATCCATTCCCTTCTCACTCATGTTACCAAGCCTACAAAGCCACATCTTTGCATCTACATCTGAAGTAGATAAAACAAAAGGAGAATCAGTAATACAAGTAGATGGATAAAGTGTACCTACTTTCTTACCACATGCTAATACAAGTGCACCCTTGAAAACTTTCTAAGATTCCGCTGTGAGAGTTACTGTGTAACCCTCATCACCCAACTTTCCTACAGAAATCAAATTTCGCTTCAGGACTGGGACATGCATGACATCCTTCAACACCCATGTGTTGCCCGTCTGCAATTTCAGCCGCACTTCTCCTTTGCCAACAATTTGACAAGAATCACCAACCCCTAAATAAATCTTTCCAAAGTCTCCATGGACATACTCATGGAAAAATGCTCTATTTGGGGTTGCATGGAAAGAGGCAACAGAATATAAAACCCAAGATTCTACTTTATCCAAAGAACATATAAGAGCATCCCGTGCAACAATACCTGCATCATTTGCTTCTTTATTTCCTTCATACTGATCTTCTACCAACCAACAATCTTTCTTTACATGCCCTTTCTTTCCACAATTCCATAATTGATAATTCTTGCCATTGAATTTCTCCATTCTTAGCTTACTTTCTTCTGCCATTGCTTTACTCCCACTCAAACAAAAACCCCTGTGAGTGACCTGTAATCAACAAACACTAACCTACTCCGAACCAGGCTCTGATACCACTTGTCAGGATCTTACAGCACACAGCTCTGATACCACTTGTCAGGTTCCTCCTTAGAGCACAATTGATTACATTTGTATAAGCAACTAAACACGGAATTAAACCAGAAGTAATAAGTAACTAGAATTCAAAAACACAGAATATGAGAGAATACAATCTGTATTAACACTCTTCTAGAAGGAAATACAATGAAGAAATCACACTCTTCCCATACCTCTTAGATGTACAGTAATTCTCCCTCAAGAGTTCTCTCTCTCAATCAATTACAACCAACTCAAACACAGAGTTGCTCCCTCCACCAGTAAGTGACAATCAACCCAATGGTTGTTGTTGCCTACTTCCAGTCCGTACCAGTGACAATCAACTCAATGGTTGTTTTGCCTACCTTACAGCGGATCTAACTGACCTTCCTCTTTGTTGTGTTGCAGATCTCCTTGATCTTGCTACCCCGCAGATCTAACTGACCTTGCACACACACACCCGCAGATCTCCTTGATCTTGCTACACCGCAGATCAACTGACCTTGCTTACCATGTAGATCTCCCTGATCTTGCTTCCTGCAGATCAACTGATCTTACACACCTTGAGACAACCAACCCAATTGTTCTTGCCTTCAAGTGAAGGATCTAATACTTTAGTTCTTAGTCCTTAGTCCTTAATTATAATACAGCCCCATGGGTCTATTAAATAGATCCTAAAACAAACAATAATTAGAAACGCAGACTCAAGACTAAAATTAGTCTTTACATGCAAACTAACTGTCCTCTAAAATTAGACGAGTTCTGGAGACGCATGCAAATGCACACACACACAGGTTGCCGACATCGGTTCCTGTCTGACCGATGCCGGCCGACCCCTAACCGATGTCGGTTACTGTGTACGCTAAATATGACCGATGTCGGTTGGCCTGACCGACGTCGGTTACTCTGACACTCAGCAACCTCCACCATTTGCATAACAGTGAAGCTTTTAGCTCCACAACCTAACACCATCATGGAATTCTTCAAGTAATCTTTGAGTTTGGCTTGGTTCCACACACTTTAGTAACATTCCATTGATATCTTTTTTGAACAAAATGCCGTCAACGAGCAAGAATGGAATTGATTGCAATCTGAAATACTTTATTTTTGAAGCACTTAGGTGAGAAGGATTAAATCCATCTTGCAGATAGCTTACCAAATCACGAAACCAGCAGGAATATGAGGTGTGAACAGCAACAATCTCTTCATCATTTGACACTAAAACAGTTTCATTAGTTTCTTGCAAGTCCTGAGCTAGATGCTCACAAAGTCCTTTGCCTCTAACCAGCTTTGTAACCTTAATTTCTACGTCATATTCTATTACCTCGGTTATCCAACCAGGCCTCTTCCCATTTATGTCTTTGTTCAGAAGAAATTTTTTGATGCTTAGATGAGCAACCATTAGATGTATTTTATTATTAGACAACAAGTGCCTAAATTTCTTCAGAGATCTTATAACTGAAAGGACGTGTTTTTTACAAAAGAATACCTTGTCTCATACTCCTCCAAGCCTTGGCTGTAGAAAGCCATTGGATGCTCCAAATCTTCATGATTTTGCTGCATAAGAATGCCTAAAATGGGGTCTATATTAGCATACGTATACAGAATGAAATCTTTCGTAAAATCTATATTTAAGAGCGTAAGAACACTTGCTATGGCTTTCTTAACATCTTCAAACCCTGTTACTCCCTCCTTGGACCAGCTGAAGTTCTAATTTTTCTTTAACATGGTTGTAAGTGGTTTAGCTACAGTAGCAAAATCTGAAATGTATCTCCTTATAAAATTGATTTTACCAAAGAAACTTTGCAAAGCCTTTTTGCTCTTAGGCAAGGAGAGTGCAAGAATGGATTGAATCCTTTCAGAATCTATGTTTAAACCGTGCTTTGAAACATGTCCAAGAAGCTTACCTTCATGAACTGAAAATACACATTTTTTGCAATTTAGAGATATCCCAAATTGCCTACACCTTTCAAAAACTTGATTGAGATGAACCATGTAATCTTTTGTATCTTTTGAAAACACTGTTATATCATCCAAATAAACAAGCACAAACCTGTTAAAAAAGCCTTGGAAGGCCATATCCACGGCTCTCTGAAAGGTTGCTCCAGCATTAGACAAACCGAATGGCATCTTTCTATATGCAAATGTCCTCCACTTAGTCGTGAAGGCTGTCTTGAATTGGTCCTCTTCTTTGACCAAAATCTGATTGTAACCAGTATATCCATCCAACAAAGAAAACCTCTCTGAACATGCAACAAGCTGTAAAATTTGTTCCATTGATGGCAATGGATAGTGGTCTTTAAGCGAAGTCTTGTTTAAATCACGGAAATCGACACAAACGAATCTCACCATTCTTTTTTCGTACTAAAACGAGGTTCGCCACCCAAATTGAGTGCTTGATTGGAAATATAATAGCTGATTCTATGAGCTTGTGAAGCTCAGCGTTGGATTGATTGGCGTTTGTCTTTATCTCACTGGGTTAGTTTCGTTTTCTAACTCAATAGTGTGTTGAGCCAAACTTGGATCAAAACCTTTGAGATCACTATATTGCCATGTGAATATATCAGCAAAATTTGTGCATAAATCTATGGAAGCTTTCTTTTGTGGAGTGCATACCTTGCACAATTTTAAGATTTTATCAGCTGCAATCTCTACATTGGCATAGTGCTCTTTTTTTGTTGACAAGGATGGTTTTTCTTTTCTTAGCTCATCATCTTCACTGAAAATATTTTCAAGAATGACCAATCCCTTGGGTAGCCTATTCGTTTTCAGTTGTACAATCTGATCACCATACTACTGTAATTATTTCGACTGATTTTTTAAAGAAAACTCAGCCTCTTCCTGCAAAAATCTCACAATTTGATTGTCATTTTCAAACACTTGCCAATTTTTTTGGTTATCCGGAACAGAAGGCCTTACAACAACCTTTATGTGACTAAAAAAGGTTGCTTTTTACATCAGCTGGAATATCAAATTGTGCCCCAACAACAGCCAACCTATCAGCATGTTTATTCCTATCTCTTGGTATTCTCTGGATATTAAAAACCTGAAAATTTTCGATTAAATCCCAAACTCTGTCTATAAGATTTAAGCAACAGATTCTTGCATATATTCAAACCTCTTACTTGGTGGACTACAAGTTCACTATCTCCAAACACTTGCAAACAATTTACTTTCATCTTCCTAGCCCACTGCAAATCCTGAACTAGTGCTTCATATTCAACAAAGTTGTTTAAACAGCCAAACTGAAATTTAATAGAAGAAAAATACCTTTGTTCTATAGGTAAAATTAACATCATTCCAGCTCTGATCCCAGGCTTAGTTTTTGATCCATCAAAGTATAATTGCCACAAGCCTTCATTAGATTCATCCTCTTTGACCATGGCTAGAATTGGTGCATCTTTCTCATGAAGACAATACAAACCAAGACCTTCCTCTTCAATCAGCTTCTAGGGATCGTGCACATGCAAGGTGGAAACCCACTCATCAAGAAACAAATCTGGAACTCCATCCAAAGGCGAGTCCTTGTCTACATCACTAGTTTGTAATATTTCATCTGAGATGATACAATTTGCATTGACCACATTTGACGTTTAAGGCTCCATATGAAAACGTGCAATAGGCTCTGAATGAATTGTACCTTTGTACCATATCTAATTCTGAACAACAAATAGATCCAATCAACTAATAAATATCCCTCAATCTTTGAAGTGATGTCCCTTGAAAGGCACATAACAAAATAAAGAGGCAAGTCCACCACTACAACCTGTTGAATAGTAACGTTATAACAGGCATGTAATGTCAATTTCAAATTTTTGATAATGCCTACCATTTTTGTTAGTGAACCATCCAACTGCAATACCCTTTTCGTATTTGGCTCATAAACAAGGCTAAGCTTGTCTACAATCTGTTTGGGCATCACTGTACTGCTAGCTCCACTATCCACCATACAATTATGAACCAAAATATCACCCACTATCAAAGAAAGATAAAAAAGGGGAGTTTTCTTCGTTTTTACCTCAGTTTTATCCACCTTTGCTATCTTATCTCCTTGCTGCACCTGTTGCTTAGTTGGCTGATCTGAATTTGTCAAGACAACACCTTATTTCTCAACCGGTTTTGGAGACAATTCAAGAGCTGAAAGTTCTTGAATAAGTTTATCCTTTTGCCTTGGAATTGAAAGAGAATCCCACATGCTAATGCTGATGTTAGACTTCTTCATTTGATCTACAATACTGAACTGAGATGCACTAACCTTTGATTGTGTTTTTTGTGGTACTTACTGCTCACGAATTAGAGGTATTTGCTGCACTTTACTAACTTTTATATTCTGATTTTTTTGGGCTGTGGGAGTAGCACGCTGCTCTTTTGTACTTTGAGCAACAATAATAAGAGTACTTGAAGTGTTTGCTACCACTTGGGCTTCCTCAACAACTTTTCTTTTAGTTCTCTGATAGGTTATAGCTGCAACTTGATCACTTGAATCGTTATTTTTAACATCTTGAGTAAAAGCAACATGATCGCCCTGTCAATTTACATTAATAGCATTAGGCTGCGCTTGAACTTGATGAGTCACTCATTGGGATGTCAAACATGTATCTTGATATTGACCTCCTTGAGAAGAGAACTCTTCTTGTATCATCTGTGGCATGGTGATGTTCTGTGATACCAAGGCTTGGTTTTGAGCATCATTGAGATTTGAGAGCTGCCAACCTGAGTCTTGCACCAAATTATTTTGAGGTGGGGTTGGAACAATGGATTTTGAAGTGGAAAAAGCATTCGGATCAAGAGCAGCATATGGCTTAGCTGAAGTTATGGTTTCTTGTGCTTGATATTGTGGTCTATTTTCTCTGAAACCCTGATAAAAAGACCTTTGATCTTTGAAGGACTGATAGTTGTTCTGATTTTGTTGTTGATAGGGCCTATTTGATTGAAATTGTTGTCTTTTGAGCTATACTATTTTATTTCCAAAAGATTGTAGCAAACTTTTCAACTCTCCTATCTCACTAGCTTGAGCAGTAGGTGCTGGAATAGGAGCAAATGATAGAATTTGAAAAACTTGAGGGGCTGGTACAGAACTTATTTTTGAAAATATGGGCATTGAAGGTCTTGGAGAAAGCTTACCTGCTTGTATCAAACTATTTTCTACCTTTATTGCAATTTCATAAGGCATCTGGCAAAGTAGTACCACCCATTGACTGTATTCTCACACTAATGTCAAAATTAAGAGCTTTCAAAAAATATAGAAATGCATATTCAAGGGATCGCCTAATCAGAACAAATATCTTGGTCCATGTTTTCTGAAATCTGAGATTAAAATTGGACATGAACTCATGAGGAGCTCTCTGTATGATAGTTAATTGCTCAACTAAAGATAAGTGATCAGATTTGTCTTCATACTGCTTGACTAATGCTGCACCCAATTCATCCCAGGTGGAAACAGATCTAAGTGGGAGGGTTCTATACCATTGTAATGTTTTTCTTTTGAAAGAAGCAGCAAGCAATTTGATAGCAACATTATCTTCAACGACATTATGAACTGAACAAAGATTAGCCACATCCTGGATATGCTCAATAGGGGTTGTTTGATTTTCTCCTGAGAAGAATGGAATACTTTTGAGGGCAAATACAGGAATGTCATCTAACTGTGCTAGATTCAGTGGACTTCCCCTATTCAATGGAGAAAACACTTGATTTCTAACGGCCATTTGGATGGTGGGGATTGCAGTGTTTAGAACGATAGGATGAGGGGGAGGTAAATATTCCCTTTGAGGATATGGATTTGCCCTCCTAGACCTTGCTCTTTTATAAGTTATAAATTCAAAAAGAATATCTTTACTTGTTGATCTTGTGGTAACCTTTGGCATGAACGGATCACCTGAATGATGCTATTTACTCTGCAACTAGATGTAGATGAATATCCTCTACTGCTGCGAAAACTCTATGCAAAGAATTTTTTTCGTGATCCCATCGGGCGTGTCAAAAACTGTTGTCAACCTGGAGTTGCACCCTGAATCGAAGACGTACTGAAATGGCCAATCCTCTCTCCGATTGAAATAATAAGATCTTCTCACGAGGGTGGGTGCCTCAATGGTGAAAAGAAACTCCAGAGCAGACTGGTTCCTGTAAGATGTATCAATGGATCTCTACTCTGTGCTGCGATCTACCATGGAATAGGGAGAAAGAAACTTGAAAGAGAAATCCTACCTAATGACAGTGATACACCAAAATGTTGATCCACTATACTTGGAACCTTGAACACTGAATCAAACAAGGGAAAAGGAAGACCTTTGATTTCAATTAATCACTATGTATAAGTATTTCATGAGAAGGTTCGATCCAATGACCAAAACGTGAGAAAAACGATGGAGAGAGGTCTAATACAAGACACTTCGCAACCACCTAACATCCACTTACAGCTTCAGCAAAAGACATATAGAACATTGAACATGACCTGCATAACATGATGAGCTAGCAACTAGGTACGAATCAAAATTTGGGAAGGGAGAGAAATCTACTACGTATGCAAATTGTTGAATGAATGTTCACTATGCCAGCACTTGAAATCTAAAAGTAAAGTCTTTTTATTGATTGAAGAGGTTACACAACTCACCAATGACAGAGTCTAGTCTTACCAAAAGAGGGATCAATTCAAGGCTGAAAAGCCAACTTATATAGAAAAGTATACAACAACGAAGAGATTGGCGCTGAAAATAGAAGAAGAGGTCAACTCAATCCAACTTGTGTTATTTCAGCCTTCAAATAAAATCTACTTTTGTCTTATGCCTTGCATGAAAGCTCTTTGGCATTGAAAATGGATGGTGGGCCCACGCTGCATGATGCTACGCCAATCTCCAACTATAGAACTCCTCTTGAGCTGCTGGAACGTTTAAAAGCTTTCATTTGCATGAAATCAACGCAAATGCCAAATTAAGAATTACATTTGAACCGCCGTAACGTTTCGAGCTTTCGAGACAAGCGAGAGTGCGTGCATGAAATTTTTTGTTGTTTGAAATGTTCAACACTTTGCCTGTTCATCATGCAAGATGACTCTATTTTCAAAATTGAAGCGTGCTTGCTTTTTTAAACGTGTTTACTTCATTGGATTCACTTCACGTTAGTCTGTGCATGATCTTTGTTTATCCTGCTTTTGTTTTTATTCTGCGTTTGTTTTATTCGTTGTTCATGCTTATGTCCATGTTCAGTTCTGATTTAATCTTTGCTCATGCATCTATTTCTGTGTTTGTCTTTCTTCTTGTTCATTTTTGGCTCAGTCCTATTTGTGCTTACGTCTCTGTCATGCTATTTATCATGCTCAATTTACTTCATGTTTTCTCTGGCTTTTCTCGTGTTCTGCTTTAATTCGGGATTTGGGCTTTATTTTGGTTTTTGTCCTTCGAACAAAATGTCCGAAGGACTCTCTGTCTTTTCTCTTTCTCTATCTCTTTGCTTACGCCCTTGTCTTTGCTATCAGGGTTTTGAGATTGTCCTTATCCTTCGGACTTTTTGTCCGAAGAAATTCATTTCCATGCCAATTTCCCTGAATTTATTCCTCTAGGATCCTTATATCTTGCCTTTGATTTTCTTCGGACTTTTGCTGACCTCAAATTCTCGCAGATTTCCTGTTTGACAATTATTTCGAAGGATCCTTCTTTGCCTTTGCTTTTCTTATTTTCCTCGGGTTTTTTAACATCCCGAATTTCTTCGGACAAATAGTTTGAAGGAATTCGTCTCCTTTGGCTAACTTTGCTTTTGTCCTTTGTTTATGTCTCTGCCCTCCGCAAGGGCTTCTGTCTTCCAATAATGCCCTTCGAAACTTTTGAAAGGGTCCTACAGAATTTTGCCGAGGTCTTCTTCATGCTTGAAGTGTCCCCCGCAAGGGCACATACCCTTCGGGGAAATTGTAAATGTCCCTATGCAACGTCTAGGAGGTATGAATGGTGATGGAGATAGAATGTAGTCGCGCCCGCCTCCAACAATTACGACCCCTAGCAAGCACCCACGACAAAGAGCAATGTTAGTGTACCACTTTGGGAATAAAATATCAGATGGCTAGGAATATATGCAGCAAATAATCCCTTAAAATCCAAACGCCCAGTCGCCCAGCACTATGTTCAGCGCTGCAAATCGCCCAACCTGAATATATCTCAACCTCCAAATGCAAGTAATAATAACGTTAACCCTCAAATTTGTCTCCAAGAGAGACCCACAAATTTGGCAATGTTGTACCCTTGTGAAAAATCTGTGTGATCTCTCCAACCTGACCAGCTAGGGTGGATTAGTCTCACCACCGAACCCAATTGCCCTAAGGTTTCCATCCTAGAGCCAAGAACTCGAAAAAGCTCTTCAAATCACCAATACAGAAAAATAATCAAGCATAAAACAAATTAGCTCTAATCTCCCCTTTATATATGACTTGTACTTTTCCCACCAACTCTCCAAAAGCTTCTATTTAAAATTCATTTTTAATTTAAACTCCACTTTTGCTCCGAAAAAGACCTTTTTATTAAAATTATGATAATTTTATACGCAAAGTCCTCATTTAATACATCCATAATTTAAAACATTTCATTCCAATTTCGACCAACTATAATACTAAGATGTTTTTTAAATATTTTAAATAATATTTGGCAACCTTAATAAATAAATTAATTAAAATAAGGCCATTAATATATTCATTTTGCAAAAACTGTCGGAATGCATCGGAATTGAAAACTAACTGCACTGGAGTGATCCCAATGAAGAATAATGATAAACGGAGACAACTAGATGTATTTCTATAAATAAACTCACTCTCCAAGATTCTTGAAGAGCACACTAGAAGCCAGAAATAATATCTGAAAGCATCAAATAATTCCTCTAATCCATCTGAGCTCACTGGTAACATCAAATTACCCCTCTGATCAAGCAGACACAAACCTAAAAAGCCATCTCCAACTGCAAAGCAAGAGAACCCAAAAATGAGGACATTACAGGCCGCTCTTCCCAAAGATTGTTTGTCCTCAAGCAATGCCAATACAACCCCACAATCAATAGACTAAACCAAATTGAAACCAAGGATGATCCCAGGGTCCCAAGTCAACCTAAAAGATCTGTAGCATCATCTTTTCAAAGCACTATCCTACGAGGTACCAACACAAGAGACCTCCTGAAAACTTCTTGTAAGAAGAGTAATTAAATATTGTGTCTCAAAGAATTGCTATTCGAAAGAACCAAATTGATGCACCATAGGAGTAAACTTTAGAAAGTCAACACTGGCTCTCTCATTCCCAACAGTTGCTGACTTTCGCTGTGCCACTCTGATAACCATTGGAATCCAAATGAGCCAAGTCTCATATTACCATTTTTGTGAGCAACCATTTGGAGGAAATAAAGTAGGGGACTTGCAAGATTTAAATTCATCTTTTGAAGAAGGAAGCACATCATACCAGAGTGAACTATGTAATCCTTTATCCAACCCTCCTTTACGTGTCATCAGAAGCATGGTCAATTCATTCGTATGTGGGTTGAAAGAAAATTGATGAGCATACTTCACCATGAAGTCAAGATGAAACTCACCAACTTGTGCCAATGGAATACCAAAATAATCACTTGGATTCCATATCTCACCATTCCCATCGCAAGAACCAATAGGTGTCTCACAACTCATATCATAAAGCGCAGATTTTGCATTATCTTTGTAAGCCTTCTCTACAAACTTGATGGCAAGGTCTCTGTCTGAAAGCAAATGGAGGTAATCTGATTTCATTACGTCTAAAGCATGTTTGATAGTCTACAGATTTGGTATAGCAGCCCCAACCATTAGCCCCTTCTGCCTTTCTTCATGTTGGGCAGTCCAAAGGAGGTATTCAATGAATTTATGCATGCTATCAAAATGGGTTAAAGTTTGTACAATCTTATCTTCAGTGACTTTCAGCTGATCCTTCGATCCACGTGACTCATTAGGCCAATGATCACAATCCGCTGCATAGAATGAATTTTCTGATTTGCTATCATGCGTAGGAAACATATCATCATAGATATCAGTTTTCCCACTCGTAGTGCCCTGCAATCTTCAAGAGAAAATGACAGGACAGCGTTATGAACTAACATACTGTCCTCAGAAGAATCTGCCTTCTCATCACAAGACTTATCAATAACAATCTCTACATCACCAATATAGAGACTTGTGCTCATTTTACTTGTGGATGCACTAGATGGTTCTTTTTCATGGATAACCATTGTATCATTCTGCTCATTTTTAATCTTATCTTTTGCACTCATTCCACTAGTGTGATCTGAACCTGTAACCAAGATTGATGTCTTCACATCTACATGCACTTCACTATTGGCTGGTCCACAAGGTGTACGCTCATCTCATTCATATCTATGACTTGGGCCTTCAATGGGCTCTCCAAAAGAGGTGACTTAAGATCCCCATGAAGCAAACTATGTGTATAATCAAAACTTTCTGAATCATACCTCTCCTCAAGCCCATGCAAATCTAAATGCTCCTCGTGCTTGGCCATCACAAGAGACTCATCCCTCAAATCATGAGCTACTATCATCCTCGTGTTATGGTTGTCATAGATGACTGAATTTTTGACATGGATGATGAAGAATGTGCCAAGTTCAACTCCTCATAAAGCTCATTAGTCTGGATTTTTTATTCTTAAAGGACCAACTAAGTGCTCTTCAAAAAATCCTTGGTAACCTTGAGCTCATAGGTAAGCTTATCAACTTCCTCTTCTTTCTCTTTTAACACATCAAAATAAATCTCATCAAGCATGAGAAGATGATCCCTATTTGAAAGTAGGTGTAGGTAATTAGATTTCATTACTGTTGACAATTCTTCCACAGGACAGATTGTCTCTTGCCATTCCGAAAATTCACATCTCCATCCAAGGAAAGAAAGAATTCATTAGGAAGAATACATTGTTTTTCTTTTGTAAGGGCCTTTGCTACAATAGGAAAATTCCGAAGGAATGGTTCATCAAAAAGGCTTTTGCTAAGGACATATCTTCAGAGAAGTGCTGAGGACATAAGTCCAAAAGAAATGACAAAGGAAAGAGCCTATAAAACAAAGGAAGTAATTCCTTCAGACTTTTTGTCTGAAGAAATACTTCGGAGAATCCAAAAGTCCACCCAAAGAAGCAAGGATAAGCCAAGGCCCTTCGGAAGGGTCATTTTCAAGAAACCCGAAGGGCAGGGTACCCTTCGGAAGGGTCATTTTCAACAATCCCAATGGGCACCTATCCTTCGAGAAGGTACGGGAACAAATTCGGGACCTTTGTAAAAAACCCGAGTGCCCTACAATTTTTCCGAAAAGGGCACAGACGAGGGACAAAAGCCCTTGCAGAGGGCACTTGGTCGACGACAGGGCCATTGCAATTTTTTCGAAGGGCACAGAGGGAGAGCCACGAGCCCTTGTGGAAGGCACTTGGTTGGTACCTGGACCTCTATGCATTTTGCGAAGGGCAATTTTTCCAAAAGCAATCAAAGACAAAAGACGAAGGATTAATTCCTTCGGGCTTTTTGTCCGAAGGAATTCCTTTGGACAAATAGTCTAAATAAATCGGTCCAAACAAAAAGCCGACAGAGCAAACAGCAAAGGCAGAGAACAAAGCAAACCTTCGGGCTTTTTGTCCGAAGGAATTCCTTCGGACAAAAGTTTGAAGAAATTCGGAGAGGCCCCTGCAAAAAAGCCCAACAAACCAAAATCCCGAGCAAAGGAAAAGAAAAGATGTATATACTTCAGGAAAAAAGGTCCGAAGGAATACTTTGGAGGATAAAACAGAGACAAGGACAATTCAAGCAGAGAATTTGTCCGACGAAAATCATTCACAGGGAAAGTCCAAACACAGAAGAGTCGCAAGAACAAATTCGGGATAATTGGCAAACATAAAGGCCGAAGGAAAGGTGGGAGCCATAAGTCCGAGGGATCATTCGAAAAAGTTGCCACAGGAAAGTCCAAAGACAGGCCCGAGGAAATAAACCTGAGGCAAATGCAGGGTGAAACAAAAGATCCCAAGGAGATGAGACCAACAGCATAAATTCTGAAATAAATCTGCAGACAGGAAAGTCCATAGCCAGAAATCCGAAAGAATTAAGCCAAGGAGACAACAAGAAATCCAAAAGAAATGGAGGTTGACTATGTAGAAAAGGATAGAAAATAGATAATCTGACGGGGAGTTGAAAACAGAATATCCGAGGAAATATAGATAAAGATAATCCAAAAAATAGAATCCTACCAGAAATAGACATGAACAGGCAGACCAGAACAGGGTAAAATACATGCAAGCAGGGGCTATTTTCGAACACCGGTCAAAGCTTCAGTTGACTGGTTGTTGAAGTCCTGCTCATCTTCAGATCAACTCATGCATCTGAAGGTCCAACTCAGCATCAACCGAAGTTCCAAATTCGAATGTCGAGTTGACTATTCTAGATTTAGAGTTGACTAATTGTTAAACGTTGCATCCACTAGGAGCTTTCCATGCAAAAGAGGACGATCTCTTGGTCCAACTCAGCTTATTAAACGGCCAACTCAGCGTTTCAACGTTCCAACTCGGCATCAAGCAGCTCACATAGAGTTCTAAAATTGACATTAGCATGGATTTCCATGCAAAGAGAAGTGGGCAATTCAGAACAAAGACAAGTTCACTTCCTCAAGCGCAAAAAGCTTCATGCAAAGACAAAAAAGAAAACATATTTTATTGAAAGGCCAAGTCAGCCTTGAGTTAACCTAAGTAAATCCTTCTCTTCAATTTTTCAACACTAATCTTTGGCTTTTGTAATTCTCTATAAAATGGCTTTTAGCCTTGATTAAAAATAATCCATCCCTCTCTTGGTTAGACCAGGCTCTGCCATTGGTGAGTTGTGTAACCTCTTTGATCAATAGAAGGACTGTACTTTCAGATTTCAAGTGTTGGCATAGTGTATATTCATTCACAATTTGCATAAGTGGTAGATTTTTCTCCCTTCCCAAATTCTGATTCATACCTAGTTGCTAGCTTATCGGATTATGCAGGTCATGTTAAGTGTTCTTGATGTCTTTTGCTGAAGCTGTAAGTGGATGTTAGGTGGCTGCAAAGTGTCTTTTATCAGACCTCTCTCCATCATTTTTCCTCATGTTCTAGTCATTGGATCGAACCTCTTCATGAAATATTTATGCATAAGTAATTGATTGAAATCAAAGGTCTTCCTTTTTCCTTGTTTGTTCAGTGTTCAAGGTTCCAAGTTGAGTGGATCAATCTTCTGGTGTATCACCCTTTTTAGGTAGGATTTCCCCTTAAAGTTTCCTTCTCCCTTTTCCATGGTAGTCCGCAGCATAGAGTAGAGATCCTCATTGATACATCATACAGGAACCAGCGTTCTCTGAAGGTTCTTCTCACCATTGATGCACCCACCCTCGTGAGAAGATCCCATTGTTTCAGCCGGATAGAGGACTAGCCATTTCATGCACGTCTTCGATTCAGGGTGCAACTCTAGGTTGACAACAATTACCACCAATGCTTCTCTAAGTGCCTGAAAGTCTGCAAGAGAAAATTCTTCTTCAAGGCTCTTATGTGTCCCTGGAGCCCTCCAACAATAATTTGCCATTAACCTGTAAGTATCATCAAAATGGTTTATGGCTGCAATAATCATGTCTTCATTTACCTTCAATTGCCCTACCAAATGATAGGACTAATGAGACCTAACATCTTCATACAAATTTTGTGATTTATAATCAGCACCATGCTTTCCAAAATCAGCTTCCTTCATGCATAACTCCCTAGAAGTTAGATCAGCATCAAGAGGAAATTTATCCATCACCAAATCTTTATCATGATTAGGTGCTAACACATCCGGATCATCATAAGCATCATCACTAAGATAAGATGTTGAATCATCATCATTAGCTGATTGGAAAACATCACCATATATGCTATCAACCTACTCATCATATGCACTAGTGTAATCAGCCTCATAGGATAGCTCTAATGGTGTGTTAAAGGCTGTTGTTTTGTCAATCTCATTGCACACATCCTCAACATGAATAGATGCATGCACTTCTAAGGAGTTATCTTGGGATTCTGTCGAACATCCATCACGAGGTATGGCATTCTCGTCATCAACCACTACTGATTTGAACCCCTCTTATTCCACTTGCTCTTCATCAAACAAGTAGGGCTTCAGCTTACCCTCACATTGTTTGATAATACTATGTACCAAGTTATAAGCAGCTGTAGAAGTACCATGTTCTTGCTTCAGAACAGCCAATAACAAAGATAAGATAGGCTGTGATATATCATCACTTTCATTAATAATTGAAGCCATAATGATTCTCATATAATCAAGGATAGATTTGTCATGGTCTTCACTGATAGAGTCTAGAAAATGATGGATCATTTGAATAATAAGATCATCACAATCATGATAGCACATGATCTCACCTTTGCCATCAATTCTAAAACCTTAGCCCTCTTACCGAAAGGACTTCTGATATCACCTAATCCCTCAAAGCTTTCAACGATCAAGTGCAAGATCTCCCTCATTTTGTCATCCTTATAAGGAACTTCAGGGGTTGTAATCCTTATAATTTCACTTATTCAATGAGTCACAACAAGTCTTACCTCCTTATCTTTGTGTCTCAACAACTTGTGCTCACCCAAGTCATTGTTGGAGTCATAGCTATTTGAATCAATTGGGAAGGTGATCGATCCACTGTCTGCAAACAATTTACCACGTCCTCCAATGAGCTGAGAAGAACATCCTTTGATGGAAATAAGTGTCCAAGTTTATCTCCTATAATATATAGCTTCTTGCCCAACTTTTTGTCACCCACTGAACTGGTAAAATTGTTTACCTTAGTGTCTACTTTCCTTTCTTCTGCAAAAAGAGGTTCTAAAACTACAGGGTGTTCTAGTGGTTTTGTTAGATTCTTATCATAATTCTCGAAATTTTGTTTTAATTCTGTCAAAACCTCCTGCGTAAACTTCATCCTTCCCAACCAACAATCAGCTGCAACTGTTATAGATGAGTGTTGGTCACTCAACAAAGCAATATGAAATTAACCTTACTGTTAAACCCTCAAGCTGGCAGGATGCACAACTCTGATACCACTGTAAAATCTCTTTTTGTATTGCACGATATTTTTACGAATTATTTTTCTAGTTTGACACGTGAACATTTTGTCAAACAATTACCATAATATTGCCAGTTGTTTGATTCATGAGTTTTCTCAGATTTTCAGATTTCATGCTTATAAATAATTAAGTTTGATATTCAATGATACTATACATAAGGGAATGCACTATTTAAACACCAAATAGATATGGTTGTTCATTACAAAATATTACAGTGCTAAAGCAAACAATATTCAAATCAATACATTTTCTCAAACCTGGAAATCAGCAATACATTGGACGCCTATCAAATTTGTACGCCATAGCAGAAACCATGACTATCTCCTATAAATGAAGTTGTTGCACCCCTACTACTGAAACGACTTCCTTTGAAATGCCACGACCTTGCAGCAATATATAGCAGGGGGTATGAATGGTGATGGAGATAGAATGCAGTCGCGCCCTCCTTCAGTGATTACAACCCCTAGCAAGCACCCACAACAAAGAACAATGCTGGTGTACCACCTTGGGAATAAAATACCAAACACTTAAGAATATATGCAGCAAATAATCCCTTAAAATCCAAATGCCCAGTCTGTTATATTTGCCTAGCACTATGTTCAACCCTGCAAATCGCCCAACCTAATATATGTCAGCCTCCAAATGCAAGTAATAATAACGTTAACCCTCAAATTTGTCTCCAAGGGAGACCCACAAATTTGGCAATGTCATACACCTGTGAAAGATCTGTGTGATCTCTCCACCTTGACCAGCTAGGGTGGATTAGTCTCACCATCGAACCCAGTCACCCTAAGGTTTCCGTCCCAGAGTCAAGAACTCAGAAAAGCTCTCCAAATCACCAATAGAGAAAAATAATCAAGCATAAAACAAATGAGCTCTAATCTCCCCTTTATATATGACTTGTACTTTTCCTACCAACTCTCTAGAAGCTTCTATTTAAAATTCACTTCAAATTTAAACTTCTCTTTTGCTCTGAAAAAGACTTTTTTATTAAAATAATGATAATTCTACATGCAAGGTCCCTGTTTAATACATCCATGATTTAAAACATTTCATCTTGGTTCCGATGAGCTATAATACTAAGGTGTCTTCTAAATAATTTAAATAATATTTGGCAACCTTCATAAATTAATTAAAATAAAGCCATTCATATATTCATTTTGCGAAAACTATCAAAATGCATCGGAATTAAAAAACTAACTGCACTGGAGTGATCCCGATGAAGAATAATGATAAACGGCACTGACCGAATGACTTTCTATAGATAGACGCCCACTCCAAGATTCTTGGAGAGCACACTAGAAACCAGAAATAATATCTGAAAGGATCAAATAACTCCTCTAAACTATGTGAGCTCCCTAATAACATCAAATTGCCCTTCTGATCAAGCAAACACAAACCCAGAAAGCCATCTCCAACTGCAAAGCAAGAGAACCCGAAAATGGAGACATTACATAAATGCCTCTTATTCACCTCCACAAGGCTAAGTCAAGGGAACCCATTATCCCCCTACATGTTTTGCATCATGATATAAAGTCTCAATGTCTTATTAGCAAAAGAGAACAAAAAATCAAAAGTCATTACTTGTCGGTAGTCCTACAAGAGGGAAAATACTTTTAACCCTCAATTTTTGGATAGCAATTTTCTATTGTCCACAATAATCAGAAAACAGTCCAACATGTAGATGTAGCTCTCACCACATTTTGACAAGCTTTAGAACAATGAATTAGTTAAGAAAAATTATTTCTTTCTTTCTTAACACCCCACTATGGAGAAGAAAAGCAATCATAGGAATCAAGGGATTCAAAGAAGCTTAGTTTACCACCAAAAACTTTGGTTCTCCATTGAGCCTAGGAGATAGAGTAGTGGAGTGGAGAGACCTGGTTACATCAAGGCTGAGTTCCATGATTTGGGCGTAAACAACTATTAGAAAATGAGCAGTACAAGTATAAATAAAAGTGAGAATGGCGAACCGATAATCCAACCTTATAAAAATCCACCCTAGCCACAAGAACAAGGTTTGTATAGGGGCTAGACCCTATTTTGTGTCAAAATCAAAAAAATAAATAGCAACATCACTAACCACCATGAAAGCATCAATACTCAGCCTAATGATAATCTTTGAAAAACAAATGAGGGGCATTGAATGAACTATCTTGGGGGGAAGCAAGGCACTTCTCAATAAAGCTCTCCCAACTCCAAGGTCTAACAAATCCACAAAAGAAGAGATAAACTTGGTGGTACACATTGGTTTATAATAGGATCGGAATTGGATATGAATGGGCATAATGAATCTACATTGAGTGTTGGAATTGGTACATCTATGTGACTGTGTGGTAACCCAAGTGGAGGCATTGTCACACTGTTATTGTCATTTGTGCATATAATTGTACTACCTACTAGAATCTTAATACCACTACTCAAGGATAAAGGCAAAAAGGAAGACATCAAACAAGTAGACCCTTCAAGGCTTCTTGTTTGAACGTAACTAGCCCTGGAAGATTGACGGCTAAACATCTACTACTAGTACAGTGAAAAAAGCTAGCAAGGGAACTTCCTAAATTCTTGTATAGGTAGTGGAATCTCTCCCAATAGAGAAAGATGAAATAATCTTCAATCTCTACCTCCTAAAGGGAACAAAAGCCAACAAATGCTATCTCTTGCAAGCTGTGGTTACAATCTCAACCTGCAATTGATAAGACCATACTCTCAATTGACCAAAGGAGATCCTAAGACCATGAAACCAATGTTGTCGTAGATGGTAAGGGTAAACAAGGTCATATGCTATCTGCAAGAAATGCTCAGTATAGAATCCCATCTTAGAGCTTAACAACTTTAAAAGGAAGACACAAATATATTGTTGATAAAGGTCTTCCCTGATTGCCCTACTAATCTCCCTTTTAGTGGGAGGTGGGGAGAGGCATCGAAGGAACACATGTAGGGAGGGAGGTGGTCAATGAATTTTCCAATAGGAAATTGAAAATGAACATAGGGGAAGTTTTGACTTCTGAAATTTTGGAAAAAGCTCCCGCTCACTAGCCAAGATTGAATGCATTGGCACCACTACTATAGAAATAGAATAAGCAGCAAAGGAAAATATGACAACTTAATTCCAATCTCTTTGGTTATTATTGGCAATGTGTTTTTTGAAAAAGAAAAGAGTACAAAATCCAGCATAAGGAAGCCATCGCTGGAATACAAAAGAGCATCAACAAGCTTTATTACAAAAAACTGCTTAAGCAATACAGAGTGCTAGAACACTGTAAGATCAGTGTACCAAAAAGGGCTTTCTTTCAAGTTCAGGTATGTAAGGCTAAAAAACAACTAGAAACAGATATAAATCTGCAGATACATATCATAAAACTGAAAAAGCATACAAGTAAAGTAGACTCTAGCTTAAGATTCCTTATCTCTTTTTTGGTTCAAAATTGAACCAGGGGAAAATAAACTTGAGATAGCTAAGGTCCTGTCCTTGTTTTCTTTATCAGAGGTATTCTGCCTTAAAAAAAAAAATTCTTAAAGTGCTCCATCAGTTCCATCATGCATCAGGTGAGGAATCCCCAATGTGTCGGGCAGGTTGATTGACCTGTGGAGTGTAGATTGAGACTTGCCAATCCAAATCTTGGGCTTGTATAATGCTGGTACTGCCCCTTGTATGCAGCTTCCTTTATTGACTTTGTTATGATCAGTCACCCCCTTCGCAACACTCCCATGTGTGTTTTCAAAGGTCTGAATTCTTGTTTTCAGGACTTCCATAGTCTGCCTAAGGAGATTGATACACTCATTTTTCTAGGTGGAAGAAGACACAAGTTTCTCAATGCAAACTGACTGCTAGATGGTAAAAGAGAAGTGTTGAGCAATACAGTTGTTCATCACCTGGATAACATTAGTGCTGTTCTAAGACAGCAAGTTGCTTATCAAGATTTCACTAGCCTTCACAAGATCAACATAGATTTTTGCTACCTGTTTCAAAGAAGTTTTGGCAGTGGTATTGATTGGAGTGGGGGAAAGTTGTGGGATATGGATTTGAGCCCCTATTCTCATGCTGATTTGGTTTCTCTATTCATTGGGTGACCTGATACTGAGGAAGAGCATCGTGGGAGTAAGCATTTTTGGAGGGGTTGAAATATGCAGACTGAACAGGGTCTTGGAACCTAAGTGAAGCCTAAGTGAAGGCACTTAAGGAATGTTTGAAAAAAATGAAAGGTTCATTTTACCTTGTGATTGTGGGTGGAGAAAAGGTAGAGAATCTTGTTGAAGGCATAGACAGATAGCTCTTGCGACCTGCAAGTCAATCATTGAATAGACCTTTTTGTGGAACTTTAGTTGGAGAAGAGGTGCGAATGGTGCTGGCATGACTGACATACAAATTATCGCGATTCATGGCTGGGCCAGTATTACTTATCTAGTTTCCTCCTGGAAGGAGTTGAAGGGCTTTGGGTGCCTGAAACTGATCACCAGCACACTCATCCTCATCAAGATGAATGAGATTCAAGTCTTGCACAAGCTTACTTCTGCATTTCCATGCTTTGAACTGGGCATTGGAATCCATTACTGATTGCCATATACTCTTCTATTATTTACTCCTCTTCTTGTATACCTTCAAACTTTGGATATTTGGCAACTAGCAGTTACATTTGGACCATACAGCAGTGTTTTTATAGATTTCCTTTTCAGTCTTAGGATCCTCCTTATTCACATGGCTGTATGACTGTTCTGAAACACCCTACAGAGATTTTGACGTGATGTAATATCCTCTTTACCCAGATCAAAAATCCCACCATGTGTATTAGTATCTCCCCTTGAGAAAGTACTCTTTGTGACCTTACAAGTCATCGCTTCTTGAGTTCGTCTCACATTTATGGGTCTGATTTTCAGTACTTTCTTACTATAAACTATGAAGAGTATGGTGTTGTATGGAATAAACAAAAATAATGAAGACTTCTTAACCAGCTCCTAACATAGGTATCCATTCTGTATGAACTGTGTTGAAAGGGGTAGGAGCCAAGGTTTTGAATGCCTAAGATTTAACGAGTGTTTCCGTATTAAACATGTCATTACTTGTATTAACTGGACAGAATAGGGTGGGTAAGCGATATGCATATTTTGCAATATGAATAGACCATATACAGGAAAAGGAAAATAAACATGACAGCATTTTTGGTGTATGAAAGCCTCATAGCCCAAGAGCAGGATGTGGCAATTACTGGCGCAAGGGAATAGGTAATGGCACAAATGGAAGTAAGGCAAGTATTATCTTACAACTTTATCAATCTAATCATAGGGGATATCAAACGTGAAAGTGTGGAATTATTAATTACAAAAATAAAAGTGGTTTATGTGACAAAGATTGGAGTGGGGGCACAACGGGGGGGAGGGTCGGTGGCGGCGGGGCACAACGAGAGATGGGTTCTTGCAAACCACTATCCGTGAAATCTGGGTTAATGTAGGTTGATTCAAAATTACGTAGCTGAATCCCAAAATCATATCACATAATTTGATGTTCTGCAGAAAACCACTACGTGTATAAATGTAACAATGTTGTTAAGGGGCCATTTGAACAAATAAATATGAGGAAAAAAGGACTAGGGGGTGAGACAAGGTGCAACGCAAAAATGTAAACTTTAAAGGATTAAAGGCAAGCAAATAAAAAAGACATTGAAGGGTGGGTAGATATAAGTGGGTAAATAAGTGAGAGGTGGGGATGTGGATGAAGGGGGTCCATGAAGTATAAAGTAGGTATTTATAGGGAAAGTAGCCGACTACGCTTGAACAAAATGGGTACTTTATATTTAAATGAAAAATTAAATATCTATCCATGTGGGCTTGAACAAGACAATGGGTTCTCTAAGGACACTGCTTTTTGAATGGAGCTAGGTAAGTGGAGGGACCTTGGAAGTAGTATTTGTAATCCCTTAAATGCTCCAAAGCATAATTGGCAAGCCTATTTTCTACTAGATTGTGATTACGTTTTCTGTGTTGGAGGGTAACCATTTCAATCTTGTACATTTTGCTGATGATTTTTGTCACCAAGTTCACCATCTTCGAGTGAAAATTTCCTTGTTTTTTCCTATAGTGATTTGGGATTTGTTACCTGTGCCAAACATTATTGAATTGTTTGGATAATCAATTTTTGAGTCTGCGTCAATAATAAGCTTGTTGCTACCATTTCTTATTGCCAAACAGAGGTCCATGTGAAGGGTCATTATCTTAGCAAAATTGTTTGTTTGAATACCTATTTGTTGAGTATAGCTAATGATAACTTCTCCATGAGAATCTCAAATTATACCTCCTATGTTTGCTTTCCCAGAGTCTTTTGAGGCTTTGTCAAAATTCAATTTATAATGTCCAAGTGGTGATGGGTACCACTTTGTTTTTTAAATTATTTTGAAAAAGGGGGTACCGATAATGGAAAAGAATATTGTAGTTACTCATCTTCTAACAGTCCAACATGTTTGAGGAGACAAAAACTCCTTTATAATGTTTGTTGGTGGCAAGAGTTGTGTCTTTGATTTGTGCTTTAATCACTATCACCAAGTGGCCTAATGATATTTGTTCTAAAAAATCCAAGGGTTTCTCTCTTTCCAAATATGCCATAAAATAAAGGTTGGAACAATTCTCGACATAGCTTTGATGATCTGCATATCAAAGTTATCAACCTTCCGTTGGAAGCTATTTATTTGGAGAGAAGGCATATTTGTTGTGGTACCCCTAATAGCCTAGCAATATGCTCCCATATTTCCTTGGCATAATGGCATCGGAAGAAGAGATGGTTGATAGTTCTTGAAGCTTTCAAACAATTTGGAAAAACATTTGGGTCAATCCAGCCTCTTTTTTGAAGGTTGTCAATGGTGAGAAATCTTCCATGCATAATTAGCCAAAGGAAAGTGTTGATTTTTAGCCAAGTAGAGACATTCCATAAATTAATCAAATGCTTTGATTGGCTAGAATCTAGATTTTCCAAGGCTTGGTACGCCGAGGCCACTATACGTATTCCATGATTTGTCAGAGGGAAAATGCTTATATCCTATTTTTCATTTGGGAAGATGAATCTTTTACTTAAAATTTGAAGAAATCTGATCGTTTGAACTGGAAGATCTTTCCCTATATCAGTGATCATATTCACATTCCACATGAACTAATGTTCCTGGCTATGGTTACAGTAATATATGATGTCGATATATCCTTGTTGATATAGAATGATTTTAAGATAATGGAGTTTAGGCTGTGATATTGACAGGGTTGGGTGACCTTCCCAACTGTCTTCCCATTGTCTCATTGAGGAACCATTTCCTACTTGCCAAGTGATTTTACTGCATGGAAGAATTAAGCCTTTTTGCAATAACTTTGCAATACCCAAAATATTCAGTTTCCAGGTGTACAATAAAGACTTGTTATGGATATTTTGTAAATATTTTTCTCTTATTATTGAACTCCATATAGAAAGATTGATCCATAAGGATCCATGAAATTCATCAAGAAATCCATTAGACTCCAAGGACATATCAGAAGTAACAATGCACAACACTGCCAATCATGGAGAATTCTTCATGTGTACCCTAGAAGAATTGCAAAAAGATTTGTTGGCAAAGGAAGAATTTTGGAAAAGCTCTAACATGATGTTGAAGGAGTAGATAAGAGTCTACCAAGAAAAGGGGACTAGCCTCTACCAAAGATGTTCAAACCATGACAGAGGTTGGTCCCCTTTTATTGGTAGACTATTCTTCATCATAACAAAACGTGGTTGGGCTATAATGGAAAAGGGCTTGGCAAGGATGGCCAAGGAATCCTCAATCCCATCATGGTTGAGGAAATACCTCTATATGCAAGCCTTGGATATGGTGGAATTAAAGTGGATATTGAGCAAATTCTATGAAAGAGGATTCCACACCATCTACACGCTAGGGCAACCCAAATATGGTAAAAAAGTTTCTTACATTATTTTTGCTAAGCCTCAAGATGATTATAGGGAGTCCCCGAAGAGTGGGTAACAATCGAGACAAGAAGAGGGAAGCATGGGTTTACCTCAAGAGGTCAAAGAAACACTTCCAAGAAAGGGCAGTACTTTCCTTGGCTGCAACACAAGGGTGGGAAGTCCATCAGATGGACATCAAAAGTGCCTTCTAAAATGGAGACTTGTAGGAAGAAATCTACAAGTCCCAACCTCTTGGGTCCATCAATAGCGATAACTCCAACTATGTGTGTGGATTGAAAAATTCCTTGCCCGTTTTGAAACAGGCTCCTCAAGCTTGGTATGAAAAGATCAACATGCTCTAATCAACTCCGGATTTACATGGAGTCCCTCCAGCTCCATAGTCTACACAAAGAAAGTAGATGGGAAATTCTTGATTTTGATTGTCTATGTCGACGACTTAATCATTACAAGGAGTTCTACCAAGTAGATTCATGATGTGAAAGCACAATTAATGAAGTACTTTGAGATGACCAACTTGGGCATGTAACACTTTTTCCTTGATCTTCAAATTTCATAGTATGAAAATGGAATTTTTATCAATCAATCCAAGTATGCTCAAGACATTCTCTACCAGTTCAAAACAGAAGATTGCAAATCTACATTGACTCCTTTTCAACTAGAGTCAAGCTTTCTACCAAATGTTCTTCTTTGGTTGATGGTACACTCTACAAGAAATTAATGGGAAGTCTTCTATACTTGACTCATACTTGTCCTGATCTCTCTTTTGTTGTGAACTTGTGTCACGCTTCTGTCAGGGCCCCCATGATAGACATTGGCAAGTTGCAAAGCACATTCTAAGGTATCTTTATGGTGCTACTAATTAGGGGATTGAGTATAAGTCAAGAGGAAGAGACTCAATTGTTGGACACTTCTAGTGGCAAAACAACGATTGTAAATTACACAGACAATGATTGGGCAAGAGATCCAGATGATCGAAAGTCGACCGCAGGATATAGCTATCATCTTGGGACAGGTCCACTGACTTGGCCTTGAAAAAAGTAGTCTATTATGAAGGCTAAGTATAGCGGAGCTTTCGCTACCAATTGTGAGTTAGTTTGGATTCAGTGCATGCTTTATAATTTTGGCTTTCTGTTGGCCCAATCCACAATGCTTTGTTGTGATAATCAGAGTGTTATCCGCATTTCTCACAACCCCGTGGAGCACCAATGCTCAAAGCATGTTGAGATACATATGCATTATATTCGGCAGTCGATACATGACAAGGTCATTGATGTTAAGTATTGTCAACCAAACAATCAGGTTGCAAACATCTTCACAAAGCCCTAGTTCAAGGCTCAATTTTTTTAGCTCAAGCAACTTTTGGGAGTGAAGGAAGGTGTCATCAAGGGGGGATACTTATGTGATTCCTCCGTCCTTCCCTTTACCAAAGTACATCTTAAGGGGGGATGTTAGTGTATTTGAATACTCATACACTTTTGTATGGTTTGAAGTGCACTTGTAATTGTTGACAATTCTTCCACAGGTCAAATTGTCTCTTGCCACTTGGAAAGTTCATGTCTCTAGCCAAGGAATGGTTCATCAAAGAAATGTTTTTTACATAGCTTCGGAAAGGTTCAAAGGAAAAACAAAGAAAGTTTAACAAGAAGACAAGCCATTTTTCAAATAGCCCGAAGGCATTTCAAGAAAAAGAACACTTACAGCAAATTCGGAGGGACCAGTTCACATATTAAATGGGCTATTTTCAAGGCCGAATGACACTCAGCAAAATTCCTTCGAAAAAGATCATTTAAAGGAAAAGGGTCACATTCACAAGTCCCAAAGGGCACCTGCCCTTCGAGAAAGTTCAAAGGATGGATTCTGAAGGGCTTGTCATTTGGAAAAGTTCTTTGAAAAAATCCAAGGGATTTGACAATTTTTCCGCAGAAAAGGACAAATCAAAAAACCCTAAGGGCAAGGTACCCTTGGAAGGGTCATTGACAAAAAACCCAAAGGGTAGGTACCCTTCAAGAAGGCTCATTTCAAGATCGAAAAAGTCGTTTGCAAGAAACCCGAAGGGTAGGTACCCTTCAAGAAGGCTCATTTCAAGATCGAAAAAGTCGTTTGCAAGAAACCCGAAGGGCATGTGCCCTTCGGGAAGGTCCATCTCGTGAATTTAAGGGCTTTACAAAAAGCCCGAAGGGCACCTGCCCTTCGGGAAAAGACCATGACAGAAAGCCCGAAGGGCTGTTCTTTGGAAGGCCAAGGGACAATTCTCGCAGACTTTTTGTCCGCGGGAAGTTGAAAGCAAAAAGCCCGAAAGAATAAAATACAAAGCAAAGAAGGAAATTTGAGCAAAAATCCTTTGAACAAAAAGTCCGAAGGAATTCCTTCAAAAATTTTGTCTGAAGGATTCCTTTGGAAAAATTGGCAAACAAGAAATCCGAGACCAAGGGGAAAACAATAAAGCCAAGGGAAATAAAGCTGAAGGAAAAGAAAGGCCCAGGAGGATTAAGTCTCAGACTTTTTGTCCGAAGAGACGCGTTCGAAGGCAGAGGACAAACTGTCCGCAAAAAAGTGGACTAAGAAAAGTCTGAAAGAAATAGATTTGGACAAGGAAATAAGTCTGCGGAAAAGTCCAAACGAGAACATAAGCCCAAGTCAAATACAGCCAGAGAAGAGTCTGCGGGAATAAACAGAAACAGAGTGGCCCAGACAGGAATAGATGGGCCCGAGGTACGTGTGAACATGCCAAAAAACAATTAAGAATATTGTTTTTTATCTATAGTTGACCTATAGTCAAAGACTGCCGTAAAAGGCATGAAAAATGATAAATGTGGGAGTCAAGCTCATCTCCGGATTAGAACTTATGCTTTCAAACGTTCCAACTCAACTTCCAACGTTTCAAATTGGAGTTCTAATTTTAGTATGGCGTGGATTTCATGCATGCTCTTGTTTATCTCATGCTTTCAAACGTTCAAATAGCTCAAGAGGAAGTCCATATTTGGAGGTGGGCATAGCATTTTTGCATGATGAGAGTTTGACTTGTCAAAATTAGCCTACCATCCATATTCCAAAACATTCCATGCATGATGCCTAAATAAAGAACAGCCTAAGTTTAGCCACCGTCCATTTTCAATGCCAAGGAGCTTTCATGCAAAGAGGAAGAAGACAAAATAGATGTTTTTTGGAAGGCTTAGTTATCTCCTTGAACCAAAAAATAGACTCACGTTAAGTGATAGTTGATCTTCCTCTTCTAAATTCAGCGCCACCTCTTGTTTTGGCATATTCTTTCTATATTAATGGCTTTTGAGCCTTGTAAAAATCATCCTCTCTTTTGGCAAGACAATTTTCTGCCAAAGTTTGTGCTGTAACCCTTTTCAAATTAATAAGAAGAGGATTGTTTTCAATTTCCAACAAGCTGGTATAGTGTATTTTGTCTTTGATTTGCACAAGTGATAGAGTTTTCTTCTTTGCCAAGTCTTGATCCTTACCTAGTTACTAGTTGATCATGTTATGCAGGGCATGTTCTGTATTTAAACGTCTTTTGGTTGAATCTATAGTGGAAGTTAGTGGCTGTTAAATGCCTTCAATCAGGGCTATTTTACCATTTCCCTCAAGCTTAGACCACAAAATAGAACCTTTTCGTGAAATACTTATGCATATTGATCAATTGGAGTTGAAAGTCTAGCCCTTTTTCTTGTTTGGATCAGTGTTTTTAAGAGCTTAAATTGAGTGGATCAATCTACATTCAGGGGTATCACCCCTATTAGATAGAATTTTCCTTTCAATTTCCATCTCCCTTTCATCCCCCCCAAAATCAAAAAATCCCAAAAAATAGTTCAGATCTAATTGATACATCTTACAGGAACCAACCTTCTCTGGAGATTCTTCTCATCATTGAGGCACCCACCCTCGTGAGAAGATCCCACCACCCTCGTGAGAAGATCCCATTGTTTCAACTAAGATGAGGATTAGCCATTTCAGCATGTCTTCGATCAGGGTGCAACTTCAGGTTGACAACAGTAATATTATTTGTAAATTTGGATAGGCACTAATTGGTGCACACTTATCCATATCCTATTAATAAAGACAAGTATCAACTAAGTAATTGAATTAATTGACTTCGGCTATTAATAGGAAAGTATCTACTTTAATGAAAACTGTTCTACAAGTTTGCTTTAAAGAAGACTTGTTCTACAATTAATCTACTCTCCAAACCTAACCCTAGGCTCCTTATCTATATAAGAGCATAGGAGGCTAGTGGGTAAGGTAACTTCTGTGGATGAGAGTTATTGTTGTGATATTGAAATTATGTCAGAAGTTTTTAAGATAAAAGAGGTAGTGATGCCACCTAGATAAAATTGCGTCTTGTCTTTTTTTCAGCTTTCATTTGATTTATCATTGTTTATTTATTGCATGCATGAAGAAGAAGATACATTGCAACTCTATCCACATGATGCAAATGCAAAGAGGAAATGGGGAGATAACACTCCACCAACTTCACCACTTGCAAGTCCAAGAAGGGAAGGAAACAAGCAAGGCGACAGCCCAAGAAAGTATGCCAAAGAGAATTATTTTATCTTTTGTTCCTATTGTAAAAAGGAAGGTCATATGGCATAAGAATGTTGGTATCTTGTTCCTTGCAATTATTGTGA
The DNA here is from genome assembly GCA_037957365.1 of Torreya grandis. Lineage (NCBI taxonomy): Eukaryota > Viridiplantae > Streptophyta > Pinopsida > Cupressales > Taxaceae > Torreya > Torreya grandis. The sequence continues at coordinate 341,772 of JARHVA010002677.1, forward strand.
GAAGAATAACCATTATATGGCTATGTGCAAACAAACCACCACTAAAGAGCCCAATATTTTTAGGAGAGATGGGAAAGAAAAAATCCACTCTTCAATCAAACAAGAAGATCAAGGCACACTCCAAGGAGGTAAAAAGCCACTTGATATGAGTACATGCAAGTCTAACAATTTTTTAACTCGTTGCAAGGTTAGTGTGTATTGGAATGGAAAATGCTGGAAACTACATCCACATCTTCACCCAAAGAATGGAAAATGCAAGAATTGGCAGCCACAATTAATAATAGGAAAAGAAGATCCTACCAAAGCACAAGAGTCAAGAAGGAAATAACAACTCTAACATGAATCTTCGTCACCATTGCGACCAAGTAGTGGTCAGGGATTTTCATTACATTCTTGGATTGAGCATTTACATAATTTGCAAAGAAGCAGATGTTGAGTTGTATTCATATGTATGGGCATTGAGTAGCACTCTAAATGTATCTTCAAATTGCTATATGTTTTCATTTTTTGGTAGAGCAAATAGATAACTAACTCCACTTGCATGGGAAGGCAGGGGAAGACTTCTACTCATCGCAGGTAAGCATGGGACAGCAAATTCACTTGGGAATAACAAGCATGGGCAGCAAATAACATGTTTTCAGTTTTGGCACTCACTGCTTGTTGCATAGCAAGAAGGAAAGAGAAACAGAGGCACTCCAAGAGAGCAAGCATTCAAAGCATAAGGCTAGGCAGCAACTTCTAGCAATAAAAACATCAGAATAATGGGAATAAGCTGATTTGTATTATTTCCATTGTTGCAGTCTGTAGAATCTCTCCTCGCAGTTGTTGTAAATACAAATGGGCAAATGATTGTCGCATGAGGAAGAGTTACTTCAGTATCAATCAGTTGTAGTATGTGTGTGGAAACTTCAATAGCTGTAACATTAATGTACATGAGCGTGATTTTAGCATCATATAACTGTTGGAGTATGTATATGGGCATCATAGTAATTGGAGAAGACTATTTTCAGCATGTGTGTAGTATGCATAGTATGCACATAAGGAGCTGCAATAGATATGGCTAGATGGAAAATGCATATTTCAGTTGTATGCACATTGGGCATGGTTGCAATAAGTTTAAAATATGATATTGATATGGCAGCAGTATGATATGTACATATTGATAACATTGACATTGAATATGCAATTGTAAAATGTATGTTTCCTGCATAGTAATGTGTTTTAGTAGGAATAATTAATGTAGATTAAGCCTGGCAGCCATCGTAGCATGTTTTGGCATGACAGGGAGGTTGTAACATGAATGTTTCAGCTAACAAATGAATTGCAACAGCATCAATATTGGATTACTCTTCATGGGTAAGAGTAAAAGTACAAATTGAAGAGCATCACTCTTTCATTATGAAGGAGGAAGATGCATAATCAACATCAACATCATGGGGAATCATTGGGGAAATAAATCCACCAGTAAGAGATCATCAAGGGACAATCATGAGTGGACACCATTGAAGAACATGCATGATGGTACCACAAAACCAATCAGATTGCAGCAAAGCAAAGGATGAAACAGCCAACTCTATGAGAGCCAAATCCATTCACTCTTCCATTTGCACGAGGAAGAATTAGCCCCAATTCTTTCATAGGAGGAAAGAGCTTAAATTGCAGATCTTAAGCATGTTTTCTTGAGGATGCCCGTATCCTTAGGGGCCTTCCATGTTGCATGAGGCGGAAGATTTTAATACTACATTCTATCTTGGATACTTTGCATTGGGATGAATGAGCAAAGTGGGAAACATCACCTTGGGATGAACAAGTGGGATGTGATAAAGATGTTTTGCAAGGAAATGCAGAGAAACTGAAGCAAAAGGCTTAAGCAAATTGGCAGGTTGGGATCAAGACCAAACACAAACAACTACACAGAAACTCAAAAGAGATATAGGGAAAGGTTCTTCTATATCTCGTAAACAAGTAAGGCTTTTGTGGGAACAAAAGGCACCCAAAAAGGGAGCTATGATCTATAAGGATCTATGAAATTCATCTATAAATCCATTAGACTCCAAGGACATGTCAGTATAAACAAAACGGAAAAAAGTTGATGACTGGCAATGTTGTGCATTGTTGCTCGTGACTAAAACACTGTGTACTTCAACAAGGTGATCATAAGGAGATGATTGTTAACATGGTCACTCCTCGAGGTGACCATAAGTAGATGATTGACGACAGTCTCCCCCCACGGTGACCATAAGAAACCTATATTCATCATGATTCTCTCCAGGGTGACCACAAGACATGCTCACTCCCCATGGTGACCACATGTCAACAAGACAGTCAAAAGTAATGGTCGGAAGCAATTCTTCCTCTCATTCCAAGTGTTTCAAGAACTTTTCATCTTCGAAGATACATCTGTAGAAATGCATAGGGGTTGTGGGCTAAGGAATTTGCATCAATGATCACGAGTCAATGATCAACAGAGTGTTGGAGTGAATTGGTGAATGTATGAGTGGGTAGCAATGAGTGGTTAGTTGTTCATAGTTGATACTACTCTATGCTCCTTGAATTATTTCCTTTATAGCGTTAGGAAGCTAGGAGACAACGGAGAGTTTGAGTTGTATGCTCCTAACAGCTCTTTGTATTGACCCCATTACTTAAAGGGAAGAAGAGGAAGATATGCAGTTGCCACTTCCAGCTGTTTTTCCCCACACTGGGGTTTCTACGCTAAAATCTCTATCTTGTGGATTTTTTCATTTCTATCTTGTTGTTTACAGTTTGTCAATATTCTACTCATTCTGATGCACGTTTTACTCCTCTTACAAACTCTAAAACCACTGCCATTTTAGGAATTCAAGTAGTTGCAGCAGGTGTAGAAGAAATCTGCATTTAATTTCCAATAAGGCAATTTTCCATTGGAAATTATACATCAAATAGGCTCCTTACACAGTCTCCAAGCGGCTCTTGCACCTAGTGCAATATTTAACTCCTATAGGGATCAAATATTGAGGCCCTTTTAGCTCTTATTTGGCAAATTTTTCCCCAGGAAACCAAGGGGAATTTATGCAATTGTTCTACTCCTTTCCACAGAAAATTCCACTGAAGATTCGTTGCACTTCCTCAGTTTAATTTGAGAGGAAGGAATTTGATTAGGTATATAGGGACTGCTTGGATAACTGACCTTAAAAAATTTAGTCTCCCTACAAAGGACAGCCAACAGTGAGTCCAATTGGAAAGAGTTTTTTGCATCTGCTGGATAATATTTGATCCATATGCATCCACACTAGTCCATGCTCTCACCTTGAGTGCCTTGGTCACTTGCATAGCTCTATGGAATGTCGCACTTCAAGCACCTCCGTGTAGCTCCCAGCATCATGCACATTCCGCAACACCAAGATACATGTCACAAAGCTCAGAAGACCACATTGTGCACTTCACCCACCATGCATGCAACCTTTGCACATCATTGGCCATCCACAAAGCACCCACAGACATACCAAACAACTCAGTCCATGCGCAGAACACCCAAATGCTGCACCATACATACTGACCACATGGACACTCTGTCAGGCTGCACCATGCTAGTGGCACTTCCAAGGCTCGCACTATGCCAAAGCTTTTGTCAACATACTGCGCACCTAGAAGCCAAGCCACACAACCGTCAAAGAGTGAAGAGTCTTACATGGAAACCCAAACGGTTCAAATTCCATAACGGTTATTTAGCTTTCACAGATTTTTAATACATGCATACACATTTATAGCATTAGATAGCAAGCACATAGTAGAAGATAGACAAGCATAAATCTCTCGAGAGATTTTGCCATGTACAGAATGCACAGTTTAATATTGTTTCATGTTCCAATTCTATTTTTTTCTCTATTTTGTATCTCGTTCAATATTGCTTCTGCATATGCGTATAACACATCTGAACCCTCGTTTAGATTGTTGTCCCCCAGACCTCCTGGAATCCAGATCAATAGTATCCCAAAGCTCAAATCTCATTTTGAGATGGAGGGGAAAACCCGAATATTTCATGGTAAAACCCAAATATTTCACCCTTTAACAAACTGCTGCCACATTCATGTACATGAGTTTTTTCATGATTTATTTTCTGACCTGAAGCAAGCTGACATATATTAATGACATGGTTTAACTTTTTGATTTTTTAGAGAATGAGAGTGGAAGAGAGAAGGGTATCATCCACAAAATTTAAATTTGTATAAGTGTTTCCCATTTTTGATACTCCGAGACCATGTATTTTTCCTAAGAATTTAGCTTCTTCAAGTTGTCTACAAAGAGATTCCCCCATATTTACTAACAAATTGGAGCTGAGTGAACCCCTGTATGATTCCCCTTGAATATTGGAAGGGCTGGCTTAATTCCCCAATAATTGATACTAACAAAATTGTTTATCCAATCAATTACTTGTGTGCTAAAGCCAAAAGCTCTGAGGACTGCCTCTAAAAAAGTCCAATTGCATCTGTCAATAGCCTTTGACACATCTAATTTTATTAAAACTCCGTGTATTTTTTGAGTATTCAAGGAATGAAGAATTCCTTCTAATAAAACAATGTTGTCCTCTATTTTTCTCCCAAGCACAAATGCAGCTTGATAAAGCGAGATTGATTTCTAAAGTAGAAGCTTGATTCTCCTAGCAATCAGTTTGGAAATAATTTTTTAAGCCATATTGAAAAATACTATTGGTATGTATTGATCAATACACTTCTCCTTTGAATTTTCAAAAATGTATGAGCTTTGTGGCATATAAAAATCTGAGCGTGCTCTCGTTTTGACATGATTCTTACATTAGTGCTAGCAGATCTGTCTTGATGACATCCCAATAAAATTGATATAAAAAAGGCGGGAGGTCATCCGGTCCTGGAGCCTTGTCCAAATGAAAGAATAAAACCATGGTTTTTAACTCCTATTCAGAAATAGGCCTTAGCAGGGTGGTGTTGTCTGCTACAGATATAAGGGAAGGAATGTGTTGTAAGAGAGCACTTTGGTTTCCTTCCTCATTGAGAATGTGCTTAAAGTGATTTGAAGCATGATGCAGGATTTCTGTTAAATGAGTGATGAAAGAACCATCTTATTTTTTAAGTTCGTGAATTGCATTGAGAAATTTTCTATTATGTGCTGCTTTTTGAAAATACATGGTGTTTGAACCACCAAATTCTATCCATTATTCACAAGATCTCTGCCACCGATATTGTTCCTCGTATTGCTGGGCTACAATTAGGTTGTGAATGAGAGACTGTTCCTTGTTGGGAAGATCCTAAGTGAGACCAAGGAAAGCACATCAAACTCAGATCCTTGTTCCTTGTTCCTTTTTGGGCAGATCCTTGCTGGATATTGTTTTTTGTATGTTCAAGTTGAAGTTTAATTGCTGGAATTTTTCTAAAGACATTAGCGAAGATTTTTTTGCTCCAATGCATCAGTTTTGCTTGTAGGAATTTAATTTTTTTCATGAATTTATACATGCAAAACCTTTGAATCCTATTAGCTTATGACCACCAATTTTCTATATTTGTAGCCAACTGAGGATGGGAGGTCCACATTTTTCAAATCTAAATCGAGTCTTTTTTGTTGTTCAAGGTTCCAGTGAGATACAAAGAGATAGGCCAATGATCTGATAGTGCTAAATTCCCAATCCTTGTTGTTAGTTGGGTAGACGTGGCAATCCATTGTTCTGAAACTATTGTCTTGTCTAGTTTTTCAACAGTATAATTCAAGTCATTCCTTCTGTTACACCATGTGTAAGTGCCTTCGCCAAAATCTAGAACAAACATTGAGGTATCAACAATCAGATTTGCCAATGCCTAATCTACCCTGTAATTAAATCCAAATTCTCATTTTTTCTCATCAAGGGTTTTTATGCTGTTGAAATCACCCTTGTGTTTGAGATTTTTGGGCTATGCATTGATAATTCATGCTGTGAGCTATTCTAACAACTATATTCTATTGTTCCCATTTGGTGGAATGTAGAAATTGACAATTCCCAATTGAAGGTTCAATTTAGACAAATAAAAAACAGCATAATATTCCCCAAGGAAAATGTTGATGGGAGATGAGTACATCCCTGAAGAGATCCTAATGAATAAGGGTGTGAGTAGCAGTACTACTGGGGAGTGCTTTGCCCCCTATGTGCTAGTGAAAGAGATCCCAAGGGAGGAGCCAGATCTGCAAATTTCTTGTAGAAAGACCATGTCAAGTCCTTCAGTTTTGATTTTGTTTCTTAGAAAATGACATTTATTAGAAACGTCTAATTCTCTAATGGTCCATGATAAAATCCACATTAGGTGGGGATGGTGGCAATGAGACCTTCTGTGCCCAGCCCCTGCTGACTGTTTGTCATTTGGGCTTTTGTTATTGTTTCCTCCACATCCTATGATTCTGAAATGGCTGAGAAATTTTCCTCTTAAATTCCCTTTAAAGGGGGTTTCCTTTTCTTTTCCTTTTTGCATTCAACACACTTTTGGGTTCCCATATTTGCATATTTTTCGGGGATAAGATCCCCTTGGGGCTGAGCAATTTTTTAGCTTTCTTGAATGTTAGTTGTAATTTTTAAGATGTGGAATTTGCATTGAATGTCACTGGGAGTTTTGATTTGTCTTTATTCTTATCTACTACAGTAGTTGTTTCTTGTGGGCGACCCAAGGGTTTTGGAGCCACATTTTGTGTTTTTTATTCTTCCTCGAACTCCTTTAGTCTTTTCCTGCTAATGATGCAAATGGATTTGGATGTTGAATCTGATCGAACTTTTCTGATCAATTTTTACCTTTCCTAGCATAGGCTTGTTGGAGCTTGTTCTGCCCTTGTGGATCCCCTTGTCGAGTGCTTCTATGTTTCTCGTGGGAAGTTTTTTGTTGCAAAGTTTGTTGTTTCTGTTCTGGAAAACCAAGATTCATCTTTTGTTGTTGATCTGATTCAGAAATTTCAGCAGGTGACTCCTTTTGTTTTCAATTGTTTTGCAACAGACATAACCTGGCCAAGTGCCCATGCTCATGGCAGATTCTACATCTGAAGGGGATGTTCTCATAGTTGATGGGTTGTTCCCATTCCTTTCCTCCTTTATCCAGAATCAGACGATCTCAAAGTGGTTTTTCCAAATCGAGGTTGATATGAATTTGAGCATAATTTAAAACTCCTGAATTGTGAGTGAAATCAAAGGCTTCAATGTATTCTCCAATGGCATTTCTGATTTTTTAAAGATGGGATTGTTGCCAATATTCACTAGGGATCAAAGGGAAGCGAAACCAAAAAGGAACTGTAGAGGGAAGATCCTCTTTGGGGTTGAATGTTGGTAACCAATGTTTCATGAAGAGACAAGATCTTCTCATAAACAAAAGTCTGCCATAAAAGATTTAATCTCTTTCCTGTTTTGTTGCAAAAACCACCATGAGGTATCCTTTTGGCATCATCAATATTTTTACTAATCCAGTGGGCTTCTAGTTCTCTTGAATCCAGACTCAGATTTCTATGCCCAACAAACACACTCACGAATCTGCACATTAAAGCTCTTTCCTTAAGAGTCCAAAGTCTTTGTTCCATTTCATCCACAGTGGAAAGAACCCTTGGGGACATTTCCAGTTTCAAATAATAACCATTTTCCTTCTTTGACGGGAAATTTGGTCTGATGATGGTGTTTTTTGCATGGTGTTGAATAAAATTTATGATTCATCTTTTCTTATATGGGATGTGTCCTTAGAGACAGCAGATATGAAATCGGTATTTTTGCTTGAAGAAAGGGGAGGAGGAAAGGAGACCATGGCCTCCTTTTACTTGTTTCCCTGGTCTTGATCAGATCAGGACAGCATGGGAGAGAGTAAAGGCCAAGGGATGAAAATAGAGTGCTGGTTTGGAGGTCATGTAGAAAGAATAAGTGGCAGATCTTACTGAATTTTTGGTATTATACATTACATCTTTTCTCTTTGAGTACATATTCTTGGCAATATTTATAATACATATTTTTGTTACAATCAAGGAAATTTTTATTACCATGAACATGTTTTTAATAATCCCTATGTGACTACTAATGGATGCCTATTACACTTTATTACATTTGTTTCGATACATTGTTTGAATGACAGCAGTGTCTACTGATTCTAATAAGTCCTAATCGTCTAGACCTCTTCATGGAACTTTAGAATGCAACCAGTCATTTGACAAAATTCAGGAACTACTCACAACTGCACCTATACTGTATACTCGGTGTGGAAAAGGAATATCTAGTAGTGACATGCATGTCACGCAAAACTAGGTGAACTTATGCAAAGATGATAGAGTGGTGTCCTATGAACTCCAAAAAAATATATGATGCTACTAAGTGTTACCCTACACGACTATGGTATTTGGTGTGTTCTATAACCTCAAAATTTGAAAATATTGCCTATTGGGTAAGAAGTTAACCCTAAAACCAAGCATCATAGTTTGTGATACATATTTAAGAAAACCCCAACTTCATATGAGACAGATGATAAATATAATTACTAGCCAAGTATGACTTCAGCATCCAATATGGGTCAACTAAAGGAAATAGGGGGTTGATGCCTCCACTAGAAGGAAAATTGACACTAACACCATCTCACTAGTCCAAACCAACCTATAAGACGTTAATAAAGATTACTTTTCAAATGATCAAAACTTTAAGAGCGTACTAAAATATTTGCAAAACATGCAACGTAATGCCCAAATGTTGAAAAGAATGGGGAGCTATATATGTTGGAAATTTATAAATTGGAAAAAAAGAGGCGGATGAAGAACACAATCCATAGCCATGATGCTCAATTTTGGCTGTTGAAGAGACCTTGTACGTGGAAAAGGTAAAAATAACTCTCCAAAGATTCAGTGGGGAGTTGAAGCTCATACCTAGAGGTTAGCCATGCATATGATATCAAGTGAGTGTTGGAAATTCACAAATTTGATGCAAAAGTTACCAAATTTCTCATTTTTCCTAGACCTTTCTGGAGTGGATGGCATACATCTCTCTCACCAAATTGTATTAATAAACCATTATTTTAAGATGAAGTTATTTTCTCTCATGTTTATATCATGTACGAATAAAAATATGGATTGTTTAAATAACGCAAATGAGAATACTATTGTAAAGCAAATATAGCTCATAAAATAACACTACAAAAATTGCACAGGATACCACGCAAGCCTTAAACATCATATCAAATTTCTCTATATGAATGTAACTACAAGGGATTGTAGAAAAAGCCAGTACGATGCTTACAGGGACAAAAAAGACAAACAAGTGTAGCATAGATGCAAACCCAACAAATACATGATGAGAAAAAAGTAAATAAAGAATGAAAAACGTATAAAGCACCAGTTGGGATTACGTTTTTGAGTCCAATGATGAATTTTCAAGAGAATTTTTCCGTTTGTCTGCCTTCCCTGTCATGGAAAAATGCAAACTTTTAGGGAAATACTAAAAAAAAAGATAGATCTTGCCAGATCTAATAGCCAAATTACAATTTAAAAAGCTTCTAAGTCCATCCATTGCTAACAAGAGAAAAATCATGAAGGATCTAAATTGTCTATACATCCTTATTGCATGGATCCAAACTTCAAACATTCCTGATGTTGAAGCAAAGGATGACATATGGCACACATATGACTCAAGCAACTTAACTTTTAACATTCTCAAGTGAGTCAACTTTTCATGGAATTCATTATTGGTTTTCACACCTATCTGCCAGGTTAATCACCTTTTCTGTGTTTTGTTATTTGGACTCAAAGGGTTCTACAATATACCATGGTCTCCATTACTCTAGTTCTTCAAGTCTCTATGGATTAGGTTGAAATCTTCTTTTACAAGCACCATTTTCAATACCTCTCTATTGTTTTGTTTTATCTGCTGTGAGCTCCCTTCTTTTCTTGCATTTACCTGTATTCTTTTTCTCCGGATCTGTAACACTTACTTATTTAGATCATTTCAGCTTATTTTCTTTCTAAGTGTAGGTAACCTTTTCTCCATCCATTCTTCGTTTTTTTTAGCTTGGCTCATTACTTTTTTGTTTTTTATTTTTCCATGAGCTCGTGATATGCTGTCTTGAAGATTTACTGTTCTTGATATTGCCCTGGTTTTCTGTTTGTCTCTGTTTTTTTCCTTGATGTTGCTGTTGCTTGATTCTAAGTTCTTTTACAGCTTGTATTGAGCACAAATAAAGTCTGAATTCTTCTCATGTATATTTGAAGAATGAAAATCACGAATTCCATTGCAGTCACACATTTGCCTGGAGTGGGGGGGACGATAAAACAAACAGGCATAGTTTTAATCCTCTATTTTTCACTGACATGGCTGGCAATGATGAAGCTGGAATAACAGTTTCTCAAGATCAAGAGGATGTTGGTTTCAAATATTTCTCTCATGGTCCTCTCCAAAACTGGTGAATTTGGATCTGTGAGATTTAATTAGGCTTAGTGCTCCTACACCACCATGACCTCCCAAACCAAATAAAGGGCATGTACCAACAGCCATGACAAATGTGCTTCAAATGATATTAAAATATTTGGTGATTTTGGTCTAAGGAGGAATTCAAGACAGTCATGTGGACAATGCAGTTGGGACAGAAGAAAGCATACCACATTAATAAATTTAACCCCACATGGAAGCATGGAGAAAATGCATACATAGAGGCAAAAATCAAATGGAAAGCAAAAATGTTGATTGCACAGTTGAGGACTAGTTCACATCATCTTATGTGTGAAACCGGCAAGTGGATAGTACCCAAGGAAGAATGAGAAACGAGAACATGTTTATTTTGTGTCAAGGGTGTAGTGGAGACAGAATGGCACTTCATTATGGAGTGTGTGGCCTATAATGACATCCATATCAAGTACAAAGACAGCTTGAGGGTTGACAACTTAACTGACTTGTTTGAAGAGGAAAGGTTAAACAGTAAAGCAAGTTTTCTAATCAAGATCCATAGTAGAAGAGTTAGTGTCGAGAAGGGATTATAAATTTTGCAATATTAGTAAGGCAGCCTTTGTGTCAAGAAGTTGTGGTATCACAGAACAACTTTATTGCAGCTCGCAGTCCCATAGACTGTTTGGTCTCGTTGACGTTATTAAAATATATTATTCATTTGGTCCCACAACATACATGTGTGGAATGTTCACATGGAAAAGAACAACTCTATTGGTTTTGTGACTTGTCCATGAGACTAGTGGCCAGAGGAAATTTTATCTTGTTAAACCTTCCCGTGGTTCAAATAAATGAAATTTCGATCCCACAGTACAGTACGCAATTGCACATTCCTTGATATAGAGACCCTCCACTGCTAGTTTTTTCAATGATTTTTCAAATAAGCTGATTCACAATAAATCTTTTAACGATACTATTAAATCTAGTGGGTCGTTGCATGAGCAAAAGAGGGAATGCCTCAAGGTCAGATTCGAAAGGTAAAATCTTTCCACGTTGGGCAGGTTACATATTTTGGGGACTCCAAGTTGTCATGTCCCCTTTTTCAAATAGAGAAAAGAATAATTTAATATTAACGTTTTTATGTTGTCTTAAAGTAATTTTATTTAATTACATGGAAAAATGACAATCATATTATTAAAGTGGGCCATAAAGCAAGGATAAAGATGACTTTATTAAAATAAAAGCATGTCAAAGTCAAAATAGAAGATAAAGCATTGTTTTTTAGGGTTTTGGTGGAAAAAGTAATTATTAAAAGGGTTGGATGAAAAAAAAAATATATGCATAATCATTCGATCAATTTCAAAACCCTTTTCAAGCTTGAGCAGCGTTTGTTCAAATTTTCATCACTAAGGACGAAAATCGCCCCATCCTCTATGGTGGTTCCATCTACGGATCACATCTATGCTGAATATTTGCAAAATATTTTTGAATGTTGGTTTGTGAGTTTTTGGTGAAGATATCAAAGATTTCTAAATTTTTGAAGACTGCTATAGTACTCCGTATAATTGCTACAATACTCTATACGATCGCTACAGTGATCAATACCATGTTGTCAACTATAGTGAATTGTGTGAGGGTTATTTGTTGGTTTGGTCTACTATACCTTGTTAGCGGTACCTTGTTGGGGATCATAAATCATTTGTTTGTTGATTAGAGCTTGTTGTACCATCATTAATTGGTTGTCGTACTGTTGAGTGATCTATTGTGAGGATGTTCAATGCTGCGTAGAAGTTTGTGTGCAGCTGGAAGTATTCTCGGGGCTGCCATACCATCTATACACCCATGTGGGAGGTTGGCCATTGTTGTAGTTTAGTATTGGATACAAGTTGTCGTACCCTTCATCACTACCGTTGTATCTTCGTCATTGTTGTGGTACCAATGAAAGTTTGAATTGTGGGTCTATTTCAGGGTAGGGTTTGTGGGTTATTAGGGGACATTCAGTATTTAATCATTATCATGTTGTTTGTACCTTCCAGTATTGAATAAATACTCAAATTGATTTCCGATTATTAGTTTGCTTTGTGTTATTATATGTTATTGGGTGAAATCCCAGATTTGAATTTAATAACAAAATAAGGGTTTCATGGAAATTACAAAATTGTTCATATGTTTCTAGGAAAGGGGCATGTTAGTGGTATCAAACCCTGATCTTGCCAACCTGCAGGGGAAGTTAACATTATTGCATGATTCTACCATCTTGTGAATCATGGCATTATAGCCAAAGATAATTGTAGTGGACGATGTTATTTCCAGTTATGCTAAATATAGAGCTCTTCCAGCAGAGATTCAAAAGAAATATCTTTTTACAGACTTCAAATAATCGATGAAGACAAGGAGTGGACAAGTGCACTATGAGGATGTGTTGTCAGATGAAGACTTAGAAGAGAAAGAAAAGAAGACCATAGAACCAGGCAAAGTGTTGGATACATCACAACTTCAAGAGGAAGAAATTGCAAGGGAGAAGCATGAGGAAGAAAAAAAATCAGAGTTGCAAGAAATTGGAAGAAAACAAACCTTGGAGGAATCTGCCATGTAGGTGGAAGGAATTTCATGTGAAAAAAGATGCATAGGTAAAGGTCACCACTTTCAGCAAAGAATACTTAAATCCTTTGTATGATGTTACATTGACTCCTTTCCAAGAAGTAGAAAAGGTAAAAGTCACCACTCTTGGTAAAGAGTACATAAATCCCTTATATGAAGTAGACGTCGAAGATCAAACCCTAAGTTTGAAAAGTGCTCAAGTCGAGGAGAATATTTTGATTGACCTTAACGCGGGAGTTTTGAGTCACAAGGATGGAGGTATTGAGGATATCACAACAATGCCTATTTCAACAAAAGAAGGTGAACACCTCGATTGTAGCCCAAGGCATGAAAAGGATGGTCATATTTTAGATTTGTTGCTTCATACAATGCCATTGCAAGATTCCTGTCATCATGAAAAGCATTATAAAAATGGTGGCGGGGTGAAGGATACAACTTGCAGCATAAGGCATATAGATTCTTTGATTCAAGTTCAAAATCATTGGGGTGCATGGTGCTCCAAAGTTATTTCAAAGAAGAAAGTGGAGGGCTTTATTCAGATGGGTAGTTTCTCTCATACCAACCCAGACAATCTAGCTCAGTATCCAAAACTAGTTCTTAGTCTAGGCAGTGGGCATGATGGCCAACTCAAAGTCGAGGGCATGGCAAAGCATGCAAGTGAAATACATACATTAGAACCATAAATGGGGGATTTCAACACAAATGTTGTCCAACCAGTTATTATTATTCCTGGAATGAATCATGCACAATTTAGTCATGGAATCCCCAACAAAGAAAGGGGTGATCTTGATGCACATATTTCACTTGAAGATGCTAGATCTCAAACAGCATAATCTATCGTATCATTTCTTACACCGCATGTTAAAGCACAGGATGAAGCAAGGGAGCTGGCACTTGAAAATCTGAGTAAAGGTGTCAAGGAAACATGTGTATTGTATAAGCCATTTTGGGAAGCAAAAGAGAATCATGAAAGCCAAGCTAAAGTTTGGCAACTTCAAGTTGCAGGTTTACAAGAACTCGCAGAAGAGAATGTAGCCATGATCAAACATGATTACTGGGCTTATTTTGTGTACTCCAAACCATGGATCGATACCAAAAAGAAAAACATATTTGTGAAATTTTACTCTTCCCCTGTTGATATATTTGGAATTGTCAAGAACATATGGATAAAAATGAAGAGTTATGATGCAATTCATGAATTACTTGGGAAGTCTGATAAGCAATCAAAAAGTGTATTTGCTGCAGATTTCAATGTGAGACATTCCATGAGGCACTATCTTTAACACCAGAGGTGTCCCGGCGGAATTTTTATGAATCTGGAAAGAAACTAAGGTTCATTGAGAACCATATCATAATGACATCAGGACAAGATTGGGTTGATAGTGAAAGTGAGTTATTGCTTGGTGATGCACCCTCGAGAATGGTTAACCACAAGGGAAATAGTTTGAAAAGGCAGCTATAGAAATTGTTGTCCACTCGTTTTTGTCTTTATAGGCGGAATATTGGTGCAACTCTTACTACAATTGGACTTCCAGCAGTCTTCACTTTGATTGCACTTATTATGCAACTCTCAATTGGGAAAACATACCCGAGAGTTCTTGATTTGTTTGACGGAAACATTGGTGACTCTATAGCTTGGTATTACACCATTCATAATGAATCAGCTACTAGTGATGCTAAGCCCCTATTGGATAAACAGGGAACTAATCATATTCTTTTGGAGTCATCTCTTCTCCAAAGATGTCATGTTTCTAGCCCTGTTCGCCAGAAAACCCTGAATGTGATTGGCATATCCTTTGACCAGCTTGATATTCCAGGTTGTTATTTCAAGTATACAGTTATGCATCTGCCTTGGCACACTCATCAGTTGCCTACTGTTGTTGCTATGCTGGATGATGCCTTTTTGCGTGCTGAACTAGCAGCAATGTGGACTCCAAGTAAAGAACAGAGATATCTTAGGGGGATCATTGAAAGTGCCAGGCATAGACGATCTTTGCATAACAATAAATAGGATTCTAATTTGGTAAAGAAAGATGACTTCCTTAATGAGGATGGACAAATTATGAAGGAATGTATACGAGCAGTTCAAACTTTTGAATTATTACTTGATTGAGGAAAGTGGAGTCACATTCTAAATACCCTTGCAAAGAATCCTGATGCTGTTGAGTGCTGCTACAGTCTTCTAAATGTTGTTCACAGCCTTTGGACTCCTTTAGATGGTGAATTTGATGACTGTATCATGAATCCCAAACCCTGTGCTTACGAGTCTCTTCATGCTGCAGTACAGGGACCTAATGGATCACCTTTGAAAGTACAGGTCCATACACAGTTTATGCATGAATCTGCTGAATATGGACATGCTGATCACTGGATTTATAAAGAAGCTGGAAGTACAGGAAGATCCATCTCCTTCCCAAGTGATGCAAAAAAAATTGCCCCTCAAAGTGGAGGTGATATCACAGAAAATAGGACCAAACAGGAAAAAGAGAGATGCTGACAAGGAAGCATATCTAAATATGAAGTCAATAAGAGTAGGACATCTTGTTCTTAGACTCGAGGTCATTCGTTTACTTGCTGCAGTAGTTGTAAGCATAGATGATGGTAGGAAGGAACTTCTTGTAGCTGTGAGTTTTGCTCTTGCTGCTCTTAAAGTTGTGGCCACAGGCAGATTGAACAATCAGACAAAGCGAGGGGAAGCTTATGCAAATCATTACAAAAAGGTGTCAAAAAAGTGGTGGTTTGCACCAAGACATGGAGATTGGAGCACTTTCTTGTTGGGATAATTTATGATCCAAAGTAATTTATTAATTAGTTTGTTTTTACATTTTGTTTATACGGGTTGGTTTCACCCATTGGTTGGTTTTGTAACCAACTTCTTCCTTCCATAAGCTTTATCAGCTTACTATGTACAAAAATAAAACATGTTTGGATATTGAATATATTTTTCCTGAATTGTTGTTCCTCCCGTTCCTGGTGCTATCAATGGTATCAGAGCCACGGCAAGAAATTTGTGGAGGAAGCCATGATTTTGAAGGTTGAAGGAGAGATTTTTCTGAATACATTTATCAGAGCCTAGATGAAGTTATGCCAGAGGAAATTTACACTGGTTATGGAGGATTGAAGAATAACGTGGCAAGATAGATTAGCCCAATTTGGTCAATCTAAGAGACCTGTACAATAGCAAGTACGGCAAGATTCAAAGCAACTGTCCATTTCAATTATCTCAGAACCTGTGGAAAGAAAGAGATCAGTTTTTTTTTGGCTCGGTATTGTTCACGTTATTCATGGTAGCGGCATCATCCTTGTCAAGGAATGAACAAAGCCAAACAAGCAGTGCTTCTGAGTGGTCTGGTCCAGAAAAATGATCAAATCCTTAATGTTTGCAAATGGGATAAAAGCTGCAAACTCGCTTAGCCCACCGAGCAGAACCTTCCAGTAAGTGCAACAGTAATATAGCGTCAAATTTTTTTTTTTTTGCCAAAGTTTAGCTTTTACTATAGCGTGCAGGAGCGGAACCTTCCACCTACATTTTTCATGCTTAATGGAAGACTTGTGTTTGATAGACTCAGTGCAGTAATACAGCCAAATATTTTTATTATTATGGCTCCAGCAAGAAGGAAATCAACTGCGCGCAATATTTTTTACTTGCAAAGTAAAAATATATACTTGGTAAAATATTTTAGTGATTTTTGTAATTTGACGTTCACAAAACCAAGAATATATTTAATATTCTCCCTTTAAAAATTTCAATATAATTGATTGGGAAGTGGATAGATGTATTTTGATAGTCACATGATAAAAAGGAAGTGAGGGGTTCAAAACCCGTTGAAATTATTTTTGGTCAAAATTATTTTTTTTACATCATTTTGTAATAGAGGTTATAAGGGTGAAATTCATTTTGAAAGGCAAAAATTACAATGGTGATATAAGGGTGTAACAAGTTCATTTTATTTTGCGACTTATGTTTAGATAGGTCTCTAGAAACATTTTTAGTGTATTTTGAATCTATTTACGAAGGTCAAGGCAAAGCCCCAAGTAGCATTCATCTCTTGTCGCTATATTTCTTTGTGATCATGTCAAAAATTGTATATCTGAAAACAGACGACTTGCTCCTAAAAACTACAAAGAATGGAGCTTACACATGGAAAACAAGCTTATTTTTAATGATTTGTGGGAAATAACAGAGAAAAAAACCACAACACCCATTGAAATTGCAAAGTTGGTTGAATACCAAAAATGTGATAAACGCGCTCTCACATTACTAAAATCATCTTGCACTGCACAGGTGATTATTCACATTGAAGCTATTAAATTTGAGGCATGGAAAACATTAAGAGATTTATATGACAAGCCTGCATACAAAAATATTCTTGTACAAGTCTTGAACAATAAACTGACAGATGATGAAGATGTCTCTGAATATCTTTCATGCATGAAAACTCTAAAATAAGAGTATTGTACTGCAGGGGGCAAAATTGATGATGACATATTGATTTCTATCACATTGAATGGACTTAATTCCACATACACCAATTTTGTTGAAATGTTACAGCTTAGTGATAAGCTTAATGGTACCAAATTTGACTCTATTTGTGAGTTATTAAGTCAACATGAGAGACAATTTGCAAGGAAAAAAAATACACCTACTGAAGAGGTTCACTATACAAAGACCAGATCCCATCACAGAGATCGTTGTCATGTACAACAACAGTTTCAGAAACACTCTTCAAGTCATTCTCCGAGGCACTCTTCACACCATTCTAAATGGTCTCCACCACATTCACAATGACACTCTCCAGGGTCTTCCAAATGCATGCATCACCACAAGCACTCTTTTCAAAGTTCTTCTAGTGATTCAAGTTCTTCTAGATCTCACAGACACAAGAAAGAATCCAAATGTTTCAAATGTGGTGGCATCGGACATCTTGTAAATGTATGTCCTCGACGACCCCATTCTCCATGCAAAAAAAAAGCTGAAGCAAATTATGTGGATCATTCTAGTGGTAAATCTTCTAGTTACTCCAATTATTCAGGGTATTTTAACACTTCATTTGATCAAGAGATGTCCCTCATGGCCAAGGTTTATGGTCCCAATGGCCCTGACAACATATTTTGAGTGATCAGTAACTGGAGGTTGGAGGATCAATTGGAGGTTGGAGGACTATTTCCTTTTCCAGTTAGCTATTCGTTTGGAGTTTGGGATCATGCTTGAATAGCAATTTTGGTAGCAATAGTTTGTTTCTTTCAAGTTTTTTCCAGTTTTGGCTTTCTCTCATTTGTTTTTCATGACATGGAGCAGGCAATGTTTGTTTGATTTTGTTTCTCTCGATGCACATCTTCTCACCTCTCGTCTGATAGGGAGAGTAAATATTGCATTTGTTGGTTTTCGATCAGTCGTCGATGACCGTACAAGTTGACAAGGGTTGCTAGCACCTTCAGTGTTGAGCAAAGGTCGTCAGTGTTTGTTGGACATCAAGAGATGTGCCATATAGAGTACGGTTTGTCACTTGGACAGGTACCTGTATGGAACCTTATGTAAGTCGATGTAGTTGGACAGTGTTTGATCAGGTTCTACTACAGTACGGTAAGATGATCATAGGGGTTGAGCAGGCCTTGATCGTGTTCATCAGCATTTTATGCCATAACTCATAGGACGAGCTTCTGTATGGAGCGGCATCAGTTTTGATCAGTACTAGGAGGTACAGTGCACCAGTTGCAGTTGCAATAGAGTTTTTTTAATGACTTCAAAGTCATTACTCTAGTTCTTTCATCACCCCTTTGGATCAAGGGGGAGTTTGTTGAGATCATTTATGATCCAAAGTAATTTATTAATTAGTTTGTTTTTACATTTTGTTTATACGGGTTGGTTTCATCCATTGGACAGTTTTGTAACCAACTTCTTCCTTCCGTAAGCTTTATAAGCTTACTATGTACAAAAATAAAACATGTTTTGATATTGAATATATTTTTCCTGAATTGTTGTTCCTCCCGTTCCTAGTGCTATCATTTCTAAGGGAAATATGTTCTTTGCCGTCATGGGATTTATCATAAGCAAGACCGATTTTGACATTCGCTTCCAACATTTATCCAGTGTATTGATCTTAACAAAGGAGAAAAGGTGCAAGATTGGAAAGTACTGTCTGCAGTTCTAGAAGGGAAGAAGGTTTGTGCTTCTTTCAATAATTATATTCAAGTTGAAGACATGAATGGTTTTCAAACTCTTTATAGATCCCCATTGATTCATGATTCAGCTATCATGGATTCTCTCGGTAGGACTGTTGGAGAAGCATTATTGGGTACAGGGCTTCCAATTCTTAATCATATCAAAGAAATGCAGTAGAAGCTAACTATTGTCAACCTGGAGCTGCACCCTGAATCGAAGATGTGCTGAAATGGCCAATCCTCTATCCAGTTGAAACAATGGGATCTTCTCAAGAGGGTGGGTGCCTCAATGGTGAGAAGAACCTCCAGAGAAGACTGGTCCCTATAAGATGTATCAATGGATCTCTACTCTGTGCTGTGAATCTACCATGGAAAAGGGAGAAAGAAACTTGAAAGGGAAATCCAACCTAATGACGGTGCTACACCAAAACGTTGATCCACTCTACTTGGAACCTTGAACACTGAATCAAACAAGGGAAAAAGAAGACCTTTGATTTCAATTGATCACTATGCATAAATATTTCATGAGAAGGTTCGATCCAATGACCAAAACATGAGGAAAAATGATGGAGAGAGGTCTGGTATAAGACACTTTGCAGCCACCTAACATCCACTTATAGCTTCAGCAAAAGACATAAAAAACACTAAACATGACTTGCATAATAAGATAAGCTAGCAACTAGGTACGAATCAGAATTTGGAAAGGAGAGAAATCTACCACATATGGAAATTGTTGAATGAATATACACTTTGCCAGCACTTGAAATTTGAAAGTACAGTCCTATTGATTGAAGAGATAACACAACTCACCAATGGCAAAGTCTGGTCTTGCCAAGAAAGGGATAGATTTTACAAGGCTGAAAAGCCATTTATATAGAAAAATACAATAGCCAAAAGTTGGCATTGAAAAATAGAAGAGGAAGATCAACTTAGATTAACCCAAAACCTACTTTGCCTTCCAATAAAATATATTTTCCCTTTGTCTTTGCATGAAGCTCCTTGGCGTTTGAGAAATGAACGGTGGGTCTGTTGAAAGTCAACTTCTCCTTTGCATGGAAGATTACACCAAATGTCAAAAATAGACTCCTCTTGAGCTGTCGGATCGAGAAAACAATCATTTTTGCCTGAAAACGATGCCAAACTTAAACTGAGAAACTCGGCTTGAAGCTGAGTTGGACCTTCGGATGCATAAGAATGACTAGTCAAACCATGAACAAAACAAATAGTCAACTGAAACTTAGCAATCCTCCAAAAAATGCCCTTGCTTGCATGAGCGAGACATATTTAGACTGAATCGTTCGCCAACTTTCCGTTCTCGGTTTCCTTATTTCCGTGCATGCATTTCTATTGCTTGTTTGTGGGTTTTCTATTTCCTAGCTTTTCGTTGACTTCACCTTGGTCTTTTATTTTCTACAGACATTTGTTTTTTTCTGCGGACCTTTTGGATTTCCTTCTTGGCTTATTCCCTTTGATTTTCTTTGGAATTTTCATGTGACAAATTTTTCCCACGGACTTTTCTGTTTATCTCCCTCACCTTACCTTAGTTGTGTTTCCTCGGGCTATATTTTCTCGGGCTTCTTATCTGCGAATTTCCTATGGAAAAATTGTCTGCCCCTACCTTTAATATCCGTCGGATTTCTGTCTTGGCTTCATCTTGATTTCCTCGGACTTTTTCCTTGCCAATTTTCCTGAATTTATTCTTGGCTGCATTTCCTTCGGACTTATGTTTTCTCATTTTCCCGCGGGCTTTTTTGTCCTTCAGATTTCTGCAGACTTTATCTATTTGCATTTTTCCTGAATTAATCCTTCGGACAAAAAATCCGAAGGAATTCCTTCGGACTTTTGTCCGAAAGATATCCTTCCTCCAATTTTGTTTTCTCTTTTGCCTTTGTGTATTTTCCATCGCGTTTTTCTTTGTCCTAAATTTCTTCGGACTTTTTGTCTGAAGGAATTAGTCTCCTTTGTCTTTATTCTACCACCAGCAAAATGCCCTTCGGGAAAATTGTAAAGGTCTTGCCACCGACCAAGTTCCCTCCGCAAGGGCTTGTGTCCTTCCTCTGTGCCCTTCAGAAAAGATGGAAAGGTCCTGTCACCAACCAAGTGCCCTCTGCAAGGGCTTGTGTCCTTCCTCTATGCCCCACAGGTAAAATTGTCAACCTTACTATTCGGAAGATGGTCTTATGGTACTAGTTTGTCTTGTGAATTAGTTTTAGGTACTGAATAATGAAACGGAAAAGGTTTTGCAAAGTTCAATCAAGCCTAAATGCATACCTATAGCTACCCAAGGAGCCATCTACAACAAGGTATCAGCCAAGGAAGAGCCTACAAGCCTGTAGGTTCGCTTATGAATAAAGGCGAGTGTTTTATTTCGGACAACTACGGAATACAGGTTTGTTTTTTCATACTTACAACAACTATTCCCAAGTGTTTTCTTTCCAAAGTGTTGTCTTCTCAAAATTTTGTCGGGCTAAGAGATAGACAATTTCCTCGGACTTCTCCTACTGAATGGAGCAAACACTTGATTTCTAACGGCCATCTAGATGGTGGGGATTGCAGTGTCTAGAACGATAGGATGAAGGGGAGGTAAATATTCCCTTTGAGGATATGGATTTGCCCTCCTAGACCTTGCTCTTTTATAAGTTACAAATTCAGGAATACCTTTACTTGTTGATCTTGTGGTAACTTTAGTATGAAAGGATTGCTTGAATGATGTTATGAACTCTGCAACTAGATGTAAATGAATATCCTCCGTTGCTGCGAAAACTATATGCAAAGAATGTTTTCGTGGTCCCACCGGGCGTGCCAAAAACTGTTGTCAACCAGGAGTTGCACCCTGAATCGAAGACGTGCTAAAATGGTCAATCCTCTATCCGGTTTAAACAATGGGATCTTCTCACGAGGGTGGGTGCGTCAATGGTGAGAAGAACCTCCAGAGAAGGCTGGTTCCTGTAAGATGTATCAATGGATCTCTACTCTGTGCTGCGAATCTACCATGGAAAAGGGAGAAAGAAACTTGAAAGGGAAATCCTACATAATGACGATACACCAAAATGTTGATCCACTCTACTTGGAACCTTGAACACTGAATCAAACAAGGGAAAAAGAAGACCTTTGATTTCAATTGATCACTATGCATAAATATTTCATGAGAAGTTCGATCCAATGACCAAAACATGAGAGAAAACAATGGAGAGAGGTCTGATACAAAACACTTTGCAGCCACCTAACATCCACTTACAGCTTCAGCAAAAGACAAAAAATACATAACATAACCTGCATAATATGATAAGCTAGCAACTAGATACGAATCAAAATTTGGGAAAGGAGAGAAATTGTTGAATGAATATACATTATGCCAGCACTTGAAATCTGAAAGTATAGTCCTATTGATTGAAGAGGTTACACAACTCACCAATGGCAAAGTCTGGTCTTGCCAAGAGAGGGATAGATTTTACAAGGCTGAAAAGCCATTTATATAGGAAAGTACAACAGCGAAAAGTTGGCGTTGAAAAATAGAAGAGGAAGATCAACTTAGATTAACCCAAGACCAACTTTGCCTTCCAATAAAATATATTTTCCCTTTGTCTTTGCATGAAGCTCCTTGGCGTTTGAGAAATGGACGGTGGGTCTGTTGAAAGTCAACTTCTCCTTTGCATGGAAGATTATGACAAATGTCAAAAATAGACTCCTCTTGAGCTGTCTGATTAAGAAAACAATCATTTTTGCTTGAAAACAACGCCAAACTTAGACTGAGAAACTCGGCTTGAAGCTGAGTTGGACCTTTGGATGCATGAGAATGACTAGTCAAACCATGAACAAAACAGATAGTCAACTGAAACTTAGCAATCCGCCAAAAATAGCCCTTGCTTGCATGAGTGAGACATATTTAAAATGAATCGTTCGCCGACTTTCCGTTCTTGGTTTCCTTATTTCCGTGCATGCATTTCTATTGCCTGTTTGTGTTTTTTCTATTTCCTGGCTTTTCGTTGACTTCACATTGGTCTTTTATTTTCTGCGGACATTTGTTTTTTTCTGCGAACCTTTTGGATTTCCTTCTTGGCTTATTCCCTTTGATTTTCTTCAGAATTTTCGTGTGACAAATTTTTCTCGCGGACTTTTCTATTGATCTCCCTCACCTTACCTTGGTTGTGTTTCCTCGGGCTATATTTTCTCGGGCTTCTTATCTGCAAATTTCTTGCGGAAAAATTGTCTGCCCCTGGCTTTAATTTTCGTCGGATTTCTGTCTTGGATTCGTCTTGATTTCCTTAGACTTTTTCCTTGCCAATTTTCCTGAATTTATTCTTGGCTGCATTTCCTTCCGACTTATGTTTTCTCACTTTCCCATGGGCTTTTGTGTCCTTCGAATTTCTGCGGACTTTATCTATTTGCATTTTTCCCGAATTAATCATTTGGACAAAAAGTCCAAAGGAATTCCTTCAGACTTTTGTCCGAAGTATATCCTTCCTCCAATTTTGTTTTCTCTTTTGCCTTTGTGTATTTTCCATCAGGTTTTTCTTTGTCCCGAATTTCTTTGGACTTTTTGTCCGAAGGAATTCCTTCAAACAAAAGTCCGAAGGAATTAGTCTCCTTTGTCTTTATTCTACCACCGGCAGAATGCCCTTTAGGAAAATTGGAAAGGTCTTGCCACCGACCAAGTGCCCTTCGCAAGGGCTTGTGTCCTTCCTCTGTGCCCTTCGGGAAAGTTGGAAAGGTCATGTCACCGACCAAGTGCCCTCCACAAGGGCTTGTGTCCTTCCTCTGTGCCCTTTGAGAAAGTTGGAAAGGCCCTGTCACCGACCAAGTGCCCTCTGCAAGGGCTTGTGTCTCTCCAGAACTGGCTTTTCAAAAGAATTGAAGGACACCCAAGTTTTTTGTAGGGCACCCGAGCTTTTTGTAGGGAACCTGGTTTTTTTGTCTCCTTAATTCCTTCGGACAAAAAGTCCGAAGGAATTGAATACTTTGTAAATTGTCCCTTTGGAATTTTCTCGAACTTCTCCCAAGTCCTTTGAAAAATCTTTTCCCTCGGACAAAAAGTCCGAGGAAATTGTCCATCTCTTAGCCCGACAAAATTTTGAGAAGACAACACTTTGGAAAGAAAACACTTGGTAATAGTCGTTGTAAGTCTGAAAAAACAAACCTGTATTTTGTAGGTGTCTGAAAAAAAACACTCGCCTTTATTCATAAGCGAACCTACAGGCTTGTAGGCTCTTTCCTTGGCTAATACCTTGTTGTAGATGGCTCCTTGGGTAGTTGTAGGTATGCATTTAGGCTTGATTGAACTTTGCAAAACCTTTTCCTTTTCATTATTCGGTACCCAAAACTGTTTCACAAGACAAACTGGTACCATAAGACCATCTTCCGAATAGTAAGGTTGACAATTTTACCTGTGGCGCAAAATTGTCAACACTAACTACATCAAAAGGAGATCTGGAAGAGATAGAAAGATTGGCTTGGGATCCTGGTATTTGCATGACATTTTAGACATTATTTGAAGACAAGCAATCTTTGGGAAGGGCGGACTGTCATGTCCCCTTTTTCAAATAAAGAAAAAAATAATTTAATATTAATATTTTAAGTTGTCATCAATTAATTTTATTTAATTACATAGAAAAAGGACACTTAATCATTATAATTAAAGTGGGTCAATAAGTAATGATTATTAATTGGGCTAAAAGCAAGGATAAAGATGATTTTATTAAAATAAAAGCATATTAATGTTAAAATAGAAAAAAAAAAATTGATTTTTAAGGTTTTGGAGGTCAAGGTAATTATTTAAAAGGTTGGATGAAAAGAAATCATTATTCATAATCATTCAATCAATTTCAAAACCCTTTTCAAGCTTGAGCAGCCTTTGTTCAACTTTTCATCACAAAGAACAAAAACTCTCTAGGTGAACAGGATCCGAGGACAAAAACCTTCCATCCTCCATGGTGGTTCCATCTAGGGATCACATCTATGCTGAATAGTTGAAGAATATTTATGAATGTTGGTTTGTGATTTTTTGGTGAAGATATCGAAGATTTCTGAATTTTTTAAGCTTGCTACAGTACTCTGTACGACTGCACAATGCTATGTATAACTGTTGCAGTACTTCGTATGATCGCTACAATGATCGTACCCTATCATTAGCTATAGTGAATTGTGTGAGGGTTATTTGCTGGTTACAGTCTGTCGTACCTTGTTAGGGATCAGAAATCATTTGTTTTCTGATTAGTGTGTTGTATCATTACTAATTGGCTGCCGTGTTGTTGGGTGATCTGCTATGAGGATATTCAGTGTTGCATTGGAGTTTGTGTGCAGCTAGAAGTATTCTAGGGGGCTACCATACCATCTGTACACCCTTGTGGGAGGTTTGACAACTACTGTGGTTTAATAATGGAGGTGATACAAGTTGTCATACCTATTGGCCATTTTTTGGCCTACATACCAAAATTTTGCCTAAGTATGAGAGGGTGGGCATTCAAGCAAGACTTCGGGTTTTACACAGCAGAAGACTTCGGGTTTTTTGGAAGGAAAAGTCTTCGGGTTTTACAAGAGACAACTTATTTCACTTTATGAGTAATCAACAGTTGAAACCCCTCAACAGAAGTAATCCGGGTTGGAAAACCCGAATTACTCTTGACAGTGCAAATTGGGTTTTGAGAAGTGCTTTGCTTATGAAAGTTCTATCAGCAGAAGTAATCCGCATTGGAAAACCCGAATTACTCTTGACAGTGCAAATCGGGTTTTGAGAAGTGCTTTGGTTATGAAAGTTTTATCAGTTGAAGTAATTTGGGTTTAGAAACCCGAATTACTCAGGACAGTGCATTTCGGGTTTCCCAGGGTGAATGACTTATCTCTTTTTATAAGTAACAAGCAATGAAGAATCCGAAGTAGGTGCTAGTGAAGAGTCCGAAGGATTCCTTCGGACTAATTGTCAAACACAGAGGAGACTGACATTTTTTCTGCAAGATAAAAGTCCAAAGGAAAGAATAAACCAAGGGTCAACAGAATTCCAAAGGAAATGGACCAAACAAAGCCAGCAGGAAGTCAAAGCGAAAAAACACGAGGGAATAAATAAGGAAAAGAAAAATTTAGAAGGAAAGAATCCTTCGAACAAAAATTCGAAAGGAATTCCTTTCGACTTTTTGTTCGAAGGATTCTTTCCTTCTAAATTTTTCTTTTCCTTTGGACTTTTTGTTCGAATGATTCTTTCGAGAAAAATGCAAACAAATCAACAAAAAGGGGCAAAAAATAATAAAACCAAGGAGATAATAAAAGTCCACAAGAAAACCAAAGGTAAATCGAAGGGGCAGGACATAAGAGCCAAAGAGAATAAAATCGAAAAAATTGGCAAGAAAGAAATCTGGAAGAATATAAGACCAAAGAGATAGCCAAAAAACCCAAAGATAATATATACAGGCAAAGCAGAATATCCGAAGAAAATCCGAGACCAAAGGAAATCCGCATATAAAAAGAATATCCGAAAGAATTAGGCTAAGGGAATAGGTAGGAAATCTGAGGAAATATAGACAAAATAATCCAAAAATAGAATCCTGCCAAAATTAGACACGAACAGGGAGACCAAAATAAGAGAAAATACATGCGAACAAGGGCTATTTTTGGCAGATTTCTATGTTTCAGTTGACCCACAGTTTGACTAGTCAATGTCACGCTTCTCCAAACGTTCCAGCAGTCTAAGTAGAGCTCATCTATTGACTCTTAACGTGGATTTCCATGCAAAGAGAGGTGGCCGTTTTAACAAGCCCAGCCGTCCACTTTCAAACGCCAAAGAGCCAGTATCTAATTTTAGACATGGCTCAGCCGATCATGCATAAGCAAAGTCAAACGTTTGAGCCCACCGTCCACTTTTCAATGCAAGGAATTTTCATGCAAGACAAAATAGACTTTTGTAAAGGCTGAGTTGGTTTGAGTTTACTCCCTCTCTATTTTCAAATGCCAATCTCTTGGCTTTTTGTAATTTTCTATATTAATGGCTTTTCAGCCTTGTAAAAATGATCCCTCTTTTGGCAAAAAAACTTCTGCCAAAAATTGTGCTATAACCTTTTTCAAAATCAATGAGAAGAGGATTGTGTTTTTTCAATTTCCAACAGCTAGTATAATGTACTTTTGTTATAGACTTGCCTAAGTGATAGATTTTATTTCTTCTTTGTCAAATCTGAGTTCATATCTAGTTGCTAGCTGGTCATTTATGTAGGTCGCGTTCTGTGTTTGAACGTCTTTTGTTGAGTTTATAGTGGATATTAGTGGCTGTTTAGTGCCTTTCATCAGGGCTATTTTTCTATTTTCCTCAAGCTTAGATCATTAGATAGAACCTTTTCGTGAAATACTTGTGTATTGATCAATTGGAGTTGAAGTTCTGCCTCTTCCTTGTCTGAATCAGTGTTCTCAGAAGCTCGATTTGAGTGGATCAAGCAAATTAAGTGTATCATCATTTTAGCTAGGATTTCCTTTCAAGCTCTTCCTTCCCGTTTCCCCAAGCAATTTGTAGCGTAGAAGTTGAGATCCTCATGGATACATCTTACAGGAACCAACCTTCTCTGGAGGTTCTTCTCATCATTGAGGCATCCACCCTCATGAGAATATCCCATTGTTTCAACTGGAGCGAGGATTACCCATTTCAGCACGTCTTCAATCAAGGTGCAACTCCAGGTTGACAACAATACCCTTCATCACTGTTGTTGTACCTTCGTCATTGCTGCCGCACCAATGAAAGTCTGAATAGTGGGTTTATTTCAGGGTAAGATTTGTGGGTTATCAGGAGACATTCATTATTTAATCATCATCATGTTCCTTGTATCTTCCAATATTGAATAAAGACTCAAATTGATTTCCTATTGTTAGTTTGCTTTGTGTTATTATCTGTTATTGGGTGAATTCCAGATTTGAATTGAATAAAAAAATAAGGGTTTCACAGAAAATCTAAAATTGTTCATATTTGTCTAGAAAGGGCATTTCACAAGTTTTTCAACTCTTTTACTCTAATTCTTAGTGAAATAGGCACTGCTAAACCTGTTCATAGTAAGCTGTCCATAGGGTGGTTATATTCTTGGTTATTGTATGGATTCTTGTGTACATGGACATGAAAATATGGATCAAAGGAGTTCAGAATCCAAAAGTTTTAGAGTGGAACAACTTTGTACACTTGGCAGGGGGTAAACTCAGGCCAATATGAAAATAGGATGAACCACTAAGGCTGCCGTATCTCATGGAATATAACTCATTGTGTCCCTGCCTATTCTCAACCTGGTGTTTTGACTTTGATCCACAGGTTAAGTTTAAAGAATGGTAAGGATTGAGCGACCATATGCTGGGGAATTTCTTAGGGACGCCATTGAATATGTATTGAATCTGCTTGGAAACTTGTTTGACGAGTTTGAGGATGCAAAGAATAATAAACCCATGATAAAGTTTGTAAGGAGGTTCATTTGTCAATCTGTCATTTTGATCAACAATGTTGATTTTGTGTAAAATTGTGACCGGTCAACAATGAGGATATGCTGTATAATGTTTTTTTTTTAATGATTTTGACTGCCAAATTAAGAATTATCCTTTGAACAAAGCTAATAAGGAATAAGGCAAGGTAATAAGGATGAGGTAATGGTCCAACCAGAGGCTAAACAGGAAAACAACAATGCAGGTTGTCAGCAGAAAGGAAGGAAAGATAAACAAAATGCTAAGGAATTGTATGAGGAATGCATTTTCAATAATCTTCCTAACAAGCCAAGTCCACTTCATAGGTTAATGTCAGTCATCTGATAAATCTAGATTCTAAACCATTAGGCTGTTACCAGACTGGAGTAAAAGAAAACAATGGAGAAGAGAAGAAGAAGAATCGGCATCTAGCCAAGGTAAGCAGGACTCTATGGAGGTTTCCATTTTTTACAAGGATCAGCTACCCCTTTTACCACCTGTCCACAGCAGGAACGTTTCTCCAGTTAGGAGCATATGATCTATTTATCTATTGCACATGAAGCTTTAGTGAATATTGATAAAATTTTGAATAATGAAGATTAATACTTGTCTTGAACCTGAGGGATGCCTTTCATGCTAATAAAAAGCACATTTAGCTAGTCTAGTGAAATAATGAACCCTGACATTCTGCTTCTTCCGAAGTTGAAGTAACAGGTTTTAAAAAATTGTCTAGAATGAAGTGGGTTGAGCCGCTAAACACGTTCAAAGTAAAGGGGTGTTTTTTTGTGTCGCTCCATAGAACAGGTTTTTTTGTGTCTTGAACCTAAGAGGTGCTTCTCATGCTAATAAAAAGCACATTGTGGCTAGTCTAGTGGCATATTGAACCCTGACATTCTGCTTCTTCAGCAGTTAAAGTAACAGGTTTTAAAAAATTGTCTGGAACGAAGTGGGTTGAGCCACTAAACACATTCAAAGTAAAGGGGTGTTTTTTTGTGTCATCTATAGAACAATGTTTTCATTGTATCACTTTGGTTAGTCATACTCTTGGTTTCTGATCAATATATGCTCCTTATTCTGCTCATGAGAGAATCCAACCCCAGAAGTGGATTGCTAATAATTTTCCCGTAGAAAGTATAAACTTCTCACGGTGTTTTTAAATTTTCAATATGTTTGAGAGGTCTAAAGACGGATGGTAGTAACTAACTTATCATAGTTGTCTAGTTTAGAAATACAAGCTTAAAATAAGCACAGCTTATCAGCATGCTTTGTGTGCTGTTGATTTAAAATGGAAATAAAAGCACAAGGAAAGGCTATTTAGTTCACATGGTCAAATAAACAAAGGGGTGAGTCCTAGATTCTAGCCAGTACAAGCAGGTTTCAAGGGTGATAGAGGCGCGGATATTTCTTGGTATTCCAGTTCCTCCTATAGAAATTTTGAGGCACCCATGTCTGATATGGATTTTGAAGGAATAAGTGGAAACTAGGAAAAACCTCAAGAGCCCTGTAAGCTGCTCAAAACAAGAAGACCCCACTTGAATAAAGAAACACCAGACAAATCCTAATCTGTAAACTAAATTCAAATGGCTATAAAATCAGCTGAAGAGAATTACTGCATAACACAATTAGTTGTTGTGAAAAACAAGAATGAAACCCTATAAGACTCCTTGCTTCTAAAAGCTCCTTAAGAGAAGAATTACGCATTCCTGGGTGCTCTCATGCATCCACAGGTCTTTCCTCCTTGCCTATTCTATTTTCATAATTTAAAGAATAGGAAAATGTGAAAGATGCTAACCTAGGAATATAACCCAAGTAAGCTTAACAACTATGGTGTAATGACAATTTAACGAAGAGATTTTGACCATCTTCTAGTTGCAACCTGTCTGAATCTGTCTCAAAAACAAGAAAAGAACCCTCTTGAACTTGATGATTCTAATCTATAAATTAGAATTATAGAAATATTATCCAAATCCGAAACCAACTAGTACAGAGAGATGGACACTTTGGTAGGAGGCTGCTATCCCAAAAATGTTCTTTTCCTTAGAGATCGGAGAAAAGTTGTTGCAAGAATGAGAACTAGGAAGCACAAGACAAATCCTGGAATTTATTTTTGACTCCCTTAAAGGAAAACATATGACCAATATAATCTCTTCTTTACAGATAAGGATGGAAGCTAGACTGAAAACCCTGAGAAGATCAAACAGCTATTTTCCAGGACCATTTCCAAAGATATTTCTCTCTTATTCTGTTTCTGTGAATAGGTTGACTGCTAGAGAGAAATGCATCCCCAAATTGGATTAAATTTTTAGGATTTTATTCCTGATTTCACTTTGCCAATTTCTTTCTAGTTTTGAAGCTGTTGGTCACCGGTTTTAAATTTTAATCAACTCAGTAACAAATCTTACTACCCCAGAAATCATAATTGATGCGAATTTGATCACATCATACAGACATGAAAATTGACTTTCATGTAGCAGTTATTATTCATCAATTTGGAAATGTTGATAAATTTCAATGCAGATTTACAACCCTGATACAGAATACAAAAAACTCTTTACAATTGAAAAAAAAAAAAAATCTTTATAATTGAGAAAAATAATACAAAAGAGACAGCAGAACCTAAAAGGTAAATATTAAAGATTTATATAAAGATTCAGAAGGAATTCATCAAAGCTTTTCTGTAACCTATTTACCTGCACTAAGTTTATAAACTGTAAATTGGATAACTTTTCAAGCTAAGCCAAATTAAACTGTAAGTGATAAGTCGTTCTTGGTCTTACAAAATAAGGTTATCCACAATAGCACAAAGAAAAAAAATTGTTTAGAAAATCGCCGATATTTACTACATTGATCTAGAGAGTAACTATATCCTACTTTTGATTAAACACTGATTTACAAGCTTTGGATTTTAACTTCACATAGAGCTTAAACTTCTTCAACTCTCCCATCACAGTTAAATGAATCCTCCTAAAAATTGATACAAAATATCTAGGATCACTTCACAAAAGTTGCAAAATGATGTTAGTTCTTCAAAATCCCTCCAAATCATCCATTCTACACCATTCAAATTTAAACCTGAAAAAATTGAACAACTGAATCTAGGTGCTCGTCGATTTCAGAAAGATGTCCTGAATTCGTGAATTTTAGTATTTGACTTGTAGAAGTTGGAGAACAAATTCCTTATCCCTGGAGTCATTTATAAATAGTAAATTCTTTTTCCAGAAAGCATTACTAGACAGACAATAATGCTAAGACAGTTCGTTGTCCTCCGAATTTCCCCAAGACTAAACTTAATATGAACAGAGCATCTAAAGGTAACCATGGAAAAGCTGGAATGGGCAGGGTAATAAGAGGGTTTCGGAAGGCAGTAATATGATGGTTCTTTATATATTTGGACTCAACTGTCAATAGTATAACAGAAGCAATTTCTATTAAAAATGCCTTAACAGTATGCCTTGAAGTCCTCCATTGAAGAAATAGTCATGGAAGTAGATTTGAGTTTTGTCATCTAAAAACTAACAGAAGAAGTTAATAAGGATGGTAGCCACTGGCAGATAAATCAGATTCTGGATGATCTCAGATCTCTTGCATCTATATTTATAATTCTATTTTTTCCAAATTCATAGGTCAGACAATAGTGTCACAGTTTGCGTTCCTAACATTGCTATTTCCCAAGAAAATGAAGGTTGTACCATGAACAATAAGGGAACCCTTTATACCTAGGTGGATAATAGTAAATTCCTTTATTCTCTCATCGCGAAGGATGCCCATGTTAA
Source organism: Torreya grandis (assembly GCA_037957365.1). Classification (NCBI taxonomy): domain Eukaryota; kingdom Viridiplantae; phylum Streptophyta; class Pinopsida; order Cupressales; family Taxaceae; genus Torreya; species Torreya grandis. Next base: position 374,082 of record JARHVA010002677.1, read on the forward strand.
TAAGAGGGAATAAATTGATATGAGTAAGGGATCCTAGCACCCCCATCCTTAATATTATTGTTTCAGATGCTTGTGGCATTTTGGATATTTTCGCTTTTGGGAGGCTCTTCAGATCTTAGGTATGCTATATACGGTGTCTTTTTAAGTTTTTAGACTGTTCAAGTAGTCTCGATATGTCCATTTTTGGTGGGCTCACACCCTATTTAATCTGAACACAACGGCTGCCTTGGTAATTGTAGCTTCTGCATCCACTGCGGCAACTGCCAATTTTTCCATTTTGACTGGCCAAACCCTTCCTTGATTATCGCTGTGGATGCTTACTGGGTCCTTCCTTGGTGAAGATCATAAACAAGAACTCTCTAAAAATTCTGGCAATATGCACTGCAGAGATTGCAGCTATTCTAGCAATTTTCAGTCATCCAACTCTTTTTGGCAGTTTGAGTTTCTATCAAATTTTGATGTCGGTTATGACATATAGTTTGTTACCCTGACAGTATCTTAACAATGAAATAATTAGTTTTGTGATAAATAAGGGTTTTCAGGGTTTGTATGTTTTACAGAGTTGCTTGGGATGGCAGCGGCTACTTTCAGGGAGCTGATTTTTGTATATAATTCTCTTTATTTATATAGAGAAAATAAAAGTTCTTTTCCAATTAAAAAACAGAGTACTATTTTTTAACAGTGTTATTTATGTGGGGACATGTCCCCTAGATTTTGATGATGCACTGGACGTTTCTGGGACTTGGGGACTTGGAGGGGACATCCCCAATTTGTTTAAATTATTATTTAACAAAAAAACAATGCTTTTACTTTAAAACATAACCCACCCCAAAAAAATAGCTGTTATTTTTATAAATGCATTGAACCCTAAACCTGAAAGTCCCCTGAAAAACATTAAATAAAGTTTAAAACACTAAATTTCATTAAATAAAATCAAAAAATTTAAATATTGATTTGTATATATTATTTTAATAGCCTCTCCATGTCCCCAAGACTTGGGTAACTATGCTATTTTATTTTTTCATCAAATTATGCCCATTTGATCCAATAGTTACATCCCTGTCATGATTGCAAGGCATTTAAAGCACATATGAGGTTATACACAATAGGGTTATTGGTTTGATATGATTACAAGATGTTTCTTCTCTTATCCTATCATTTTTTAAATGTACGTGAAACACCATGGTAGAGGTTCTATCCTCGCCTTGAAAGCTAGTCAATGAGTGCTTTCCAGCTACATTTTTATGTTATCAAGCTTGATAGAAGTAGTCCATAAATGTAATTTTCAGTCTTACTGGTGAGAGCTCTTGTTTTTTAAGTCAACAGAATCTAGGCATCTCTTCAAACCCTTCAACAATGGGTGTGATTTAAATAACAGACTAAAGGGGATATTTCTTTGCAAATTACTTCGCCATTTTTGCTACCTTCAAGGATGAAGATGCCATCTTTATTGGATGGACCTGATTTCTAAAGAGCACTGGGCTTTTCATGAGATATTGAAGTCTGGGATTTGATTCTTCCAAAGAATCAATTTGGAAAGTGCCAATTTGCATTAGGTTCTATAACTTGGTGGAATTTTGGAGCTCTAGTGTGTTTGAGGAAATAGGTAGGTCGCTTGGGGATTTGTCTGTCTTGCAATGGCTATCATGAAAAACTCCCTAATAGTCTGTGTTGGCATTTGCATATTGTTACATCCCAACTCACCTTAGACAAACAATCCTTGTTTTGATTAGCTGACGTGACCATTTGTACTACATGGATTTGATGAGATTATACAGTTATATGTTTGATTTCGGTATTATTAGCATATTTGCCAGGGGACAGGTACGAGGAGACGGGTACTAGCACTAGCACACCATTTTTTTGAAAAATAGGAGACGGGTACAGGGAGACGGCAATAGATATTTATTATTTATACTATTACAATGTCAATGCTAGCAATATACATGATACAAGCCAACCAAAGATCTAGAATGAACGAATATCTCACCATATTAAGCTTAAGGGTCATCATATACAATGAAATGCCGACAAATAGGCATGCAAAAAACAAAAAATACATATGTGAACCTAGATCATATCTAATTCGATACAATAGGATCAATTGTCACATCAATTATATCCTCTAGGTCCTCCAAGATGTTGTCTAGATAGGCATCACTCTCAAGTTGTGGCTCGTCTGCAGGTAATATAACAGGAGAAAAATCATTGAGGGCATTTGACTCAAGCACATCATCCTCCAAGGATATGTTTGTTGCTCTATCAAGTGGAATGTGGTCCCATTTTGCTAAAGGACCTTCCTTGTACTCTGGGTCTACACGATATATAAGATGAAATGTGCTATGAATGTACACCAGGTTCTCTGTCTTTTTTGACCCTAGTTGGTTCCTCTTCAATAAATGAATAAAACCGTAAGTACTCCAATTTCTCTCACAAGATGATGAACTCATTATTTGTGAGTGTGACTGTATTGCAAATGATTGCAATTCAGAGGCTTCACTGCCATGGTTCCACCACCACTCTATTGGGTCCTTTGCACGCATATCATAGTGAGCCTCCACTGTAGAAAAATGTCCACGACCACGTGAAAACATGTTCTATTGAGTCTTGATACAAGAAGCTTCCTCTCCTCGACCATAAACCTTTTTTACTGTAACCCAAAAAAATTTCATTACTTCTCTGTCTTTATATGGAACCCTCTTTTCGGTGACCTTTGTATCATACCACATTGGATTCAAAGCATAAACAACACAATGTAGAGGTGTGTTAAGCTTGTTCCATCTTCCATGTATATTTTCCTCAATCAAAGGATATAAAGAAGGATCCCTTGAGTCTACGATTTTTTTGATTCTTTCAAACACAAAATCAGTTTATTCGTAAACCTCCCCCAAACATGACTTGTCTGAATCAGCAAAATGGATGACCTCAAAACAGATGACCTCACAATGGGCTGAATGAAGTCAACAATAAATTTCACATCAACCCAAAAGTAGTCATCAAGGACCATCTGTCTCGCCTCAACTGCAGTCTCTGATGTAGATTGTCTCCAACTTGCCCATGCATCACTAGCTACAGTGGAACACAAGGCCCCTTTGATAGCATAATTCGAAGGAATTCGTCTCCTTTGGCTATCTCTTCATGCCCTTCGGGAACTTTTGAAGGGTCCAATGTTTGTCTCTGCCCTCCGCAAGGGCTTCTATCTCTCCTCTGTGCCCTTCGAAACTTTTGAAGGGTCTTGCCACCGACCAAGTGCCCTTCGGGAAAATTGGAAAGGTCCACTTCACCGACTAAGTGCCCTTCGCAAGGGCAGGTGTCCTTCGGACCTGGCTTTTCGAAAGAATTGAAGGGCACCCGGGCTTTTTGTAAGGCACCCAGGGTTTTTGTAAGCGTCCTTATTCCTTCAGACTTTTGTCTTGTCTTCTCAACTGTGCTCTTCCTCTTTTCTTTCGGACAAAAAACCCGAAGACAAAAAAATCCTTGAACGACTACCACTTAGTCATTTTTTCGGACTTTTTGTCAGTCCTTTGAGAGCTCTTCCTCTCAGACAAAATGTCCGAAGAAATAGTCCACCTCTTATACTCAAAAATTCCTTGGGAAGACAAAACAAATAAACTTACAGCTTGAATATCTTGGCTGTATTTGCACGTTTGGTTGTAATCAAGCAAGCTCCTTGGAAACCTCTGCATGACTAAACTTCCCCTGGCTGTAGATGGCCACTTGGGTGGCTGTAAATGCTCATTTAAGGACCCCAAAACTGATTCACAAGACCAACTTGGCACCATAGCAAAGTTCCAAAGTGTAGGGGTGACAATTTTGCCATGTGGGGGCAAAAATGTCAACAGGTATTTCCCTCCAATATTGGGTGCTTCGCTTGGGGGAGGAGTATAAAAGCATTTGAGGGTTCACTTAAAAAAGCATCTTGAATCATATTTTGAAATTACATTTTTTAGCACAAAAAAGTTTGAGCTATTGACTTGGAAACAAAAACCTTCAGGCCAAAAAAGAGTGGGGACGCAAACCCTCATTTCTCATCTAGGGCAGCTTCATCTTGAGGTTGCATTTGAACATAATATTCAGAAAAGACAAAAAGAACTGTTTAGACGGTTGGCAACTTGCTTTTGGGGGTGGCTAAGTGCTTGGGAGGTTGGCAATTTGTTCTAGGAGGTTGGCAACTAGGGTTTGGAGACCCTAATTTTGATTTTTGTGTTTGAAGACCCCTAATTTTAAGGCTGCATTAGATGTACTGCTGGAAACATTAATTTTCAGCTAGGGTGACTTGATTGAGAAATTGTTTGAGAGGGTTTGATAGGCTATTTCAAGCCTATTTAATGTCATGTCCCCACTCTAGTCTAGTCTTGCAGTGACATGAGAGTCAGCGTATTATGGGGTCTTGTAGGTTGACAGGATGGTACAGAGACCCAGTTTGGTTATTCAGTGTTGGACTTGGTGCTCTGGCAGGTTATTGATCAGTTGGGAGACATTTCTTGTTCTTGGGAGGCAGTTCCTACATTTGTGGAGGTTACTCCTATTTTTTAGGAGACTTGGTCAGGGCCAGGATTGGGACTCCATGAGATTCTATTCGGGGGTGCAGTTTCAGGGTGATAGGGCTTGTTCCCTAGTTTTTAAGAGCATCCCTAGATTTTAGGGAGGAGACTGTCAGTGGTTCCTTGATTTCCGGCTCCAATCACAGACAGGTGACAAGTTGTTTTGATTGTTCGTGGGGTCGGTTGGGCATTTCTTGGTTACTTTGGTTATATTTTTAATATTACCGAGTTTCCGTCTTTTAATTAAAATAAAGCTAAGTTATAGCCAATTTGGGGTTATAAGGTGTTTCTGGCCTCTTCGGGATGCGTGTACTAGAGTGTAATAGCTCGTTGGAAAGGTCTCGAACTTTCATAAATATTTCATTCATAAGTCAGAGCCTTTCGGGGCACGGATTTATGTTAAGTTGAAAAAATGCATTATTTTCTATACACTCAGCCTCTTAAAAGGAAATTATTATAATTTTCACTTAAGCGCCCTTGGTCCACTTTTCGGGGATCGGATAAAGTGAAAAATGCTATAAGAGGCGTTTGAAGGAAGGGGAGAGGACATCCAATTATCATATCATTTTTCTTTTGGAGAAAGTGCGCTTGGTGGCGTGGAGCATTGGGACGCAAACCCCAATCGCATGACTTGTGGGACGTAGCCCCCACAAGGAGGTTCGACTATATTCTGGACTTGGAGATTTGTCTCTTCTCCTTGGCAAGGTGCTGGTCGGTATTTTGGATAGGGCGCAGCATTTAGAAAAGGGTGCGACTTCAGCTGTGGAAGATTTGTTTGGCGCTGCTGTCCTTGGCGGATTGTGAGGCCGTACTGCTGTACTTGACAGCCATTATTAATCCCAATAGCGCTTCTATCTAGGAGACAACTAGCTGGTCGATATTCTTTCATGTTCTCAGTGAATATTCAGCAATTCAGGTTGGCTGTTCAACATTGCTTTCCACCTGGATTTTTAGCATTCTGTAATCAGCTAGTTTAGATTAAATAATAAGAAATTATGCTCCTTCAAATCTGAATATCGGTTGCACTTAGATTTAATTTCCATACTTTGTTTATGCATTCGCATTTCAATTATTTCCTTTTTGCAAAATTCGTCAAAAACCAAAAACAAAGAAAAACACAAATTTCAAAAGAAAATACAAAAATTACAGCAGTTCAATAGAAGAGATCCATCAGGTATCTTTCATTTAATATTCTTAATTTTCTTATAATTAATTTTGTATTTATCATTACTTTTTGGAGATTTTTCGATAATTTTTAGTTTGGAAAAAGCACCAAAAAACATTTAATTCACTATAATTTCCTATTATTTAGTGTCAATGTGGTTGAGTTTGAGTGATTTGATGCCCTAAAAATTATTAAAGCGTTCAATAAATTTTATACTAGGATTTCATAATTTATTTCCAGCAATTTATGAGTTTTGGCATCTAGGGTTTGGCAAGAAAAATCAATAAATATATTCTTTGGCTAGGGTTTGGCAGAAATTCCAGAATTCAGGATTTTATCCTATTTTGGATATTTTAGTGGTATCAGAGCCATCTCTTGGCTAGTCGTGGGTTTCTAAAATAATCCATGCACAAATGTGACAAAGAACTAAGGTACTACCTTGAAAGCAAGAAGAAGGTTGAGGAAAATCAGCAAGAAAAATCAATGCAACACTTGGATCAGCCAAAGATTGATGGTGAAAATAGAGAGTAGCAAAGGTTTGATAGGTACACACAAGCTTAAAACAGATAATAGTGATGATGGCGGAATTTGTTCGCGCTATGAAGGAAATGAGTAGTGACAAACCATCCAATGGGGATGGTAGTGCTTCTATAAGTCACAACCTCACAGATCAGCCCCCAAAGGGGAATGGAGGAGCCACACGTAGGTCTAACTAGCCTACTTATTTGCAAGAAGAAATTGCCATTCCAAAAAGGGAGGAGCAATCCACATTGTGGGATAGCTTATTGAGGGATTATGATGAGTACTTATCCTACTCCTTTCAGGGATCAAATGGATTTTTCCGCATTCACATCTTCGAAGCATGGGCAACATGGAGGCAATACGGTTGACCAAAGACCTAGGGGTAGCCAAGGAGAACTCCATCATGCTTTGGGAAAGCTTTCACTTTCCAATTTTGATGGTTCTTCCAAGAACTCGACTAGGGCTTGGATTCATAAGGTAGATACCTACTTTTCACTTAGACCTATGATGGACAAAGAGGCTATTCAATTTGCCTCTTTGCACTTAGAGCGGGTTGCCCATGAGTGGTGGTATCATGGCTTAATCACCCAAGGACATCAACTCATTTAATCTTATGAGGAATTCAGCAAAAGGATCATTGAGAGGTTTGATAGCGCTGATCCGGAGCTACACTTCATAGAGTTGACTCAATTAAGGCAAAAGAGCACAGTAAAGGAATATGTGACAGAATTTCAGAGGCTTTTGGTCATGGCAATGGATGTTTTGGAGAGGAGATTAGTAGTTTTGTTCATGGAAGGGTTGGTTGATTCCATTCGGGGTTTGGTCAAGGCTTTTGACCCACCCTCTCTTCAAGGAGCCATTCAAAAGGCCCTTGATCTTGAGTCTTCAACACCCCAAGGTAAAATTATGCCCTTTGTTCAACAAAAAACTAATTCTTTTGGATCTTTTGGATCTTTTGGACCTTTTGGACAACAAAGAGACAATAGATAGGGGCAGCCAGGGGGAAACTCTTCTGGGCCACAAAAACCAGCTCCTTTGGGGCAGCTTGGTAGGCCAAATCAGCAAGGTTTGGGGCAGTTTGGTAAGCCAAACCACCAGGTTTGGGGCAGCAAAGGGAGATGCCAACATGGAACAATGAGACAAGGAACAAGCTAAGGAGGAAAAAAAATTGTTTTGATTGTAGATATCATTGGACACCGAGTCATCTTTACCATGGGAAAGGGCAAGTGCACTACGTTGAGGTGCATTCGGATGGAGAAGAAGAGGAAGAAGAGGAAGGGGCAGCCACCTATGAGGAAGAACATTTGGAGATCCTTGGAGGAGAGGACATGAGTGGCATTTTTTCTTCCTTATCGGGGACTCCTAGTTACTACCCATTTCGTGTGAAGGTAAAATTGAAAGGTAAGGATGTTGCTATTCTCATTCATAGTGGGGTCACCCACAATTTCATTGATAAGAGTTTGATTGTTGCATGTGGACTTCAACCTTTTGAATTCAAGGGTTTTCGTGTGACTATGGCGGATGGCTTCACCATCCCTTGCACCACCAAGGTTCCCAAGCTTAGCATCATGCTGGGAACACTCCATTGAGGATGACTTTTATGTGGTTGGCATTGGAGAGACCAACCTTGTCCTAGGCATCCAATGGTTGCCCTCACTTGAAGAGTACACACAAAATTATCAAACTATAGAGCTCAAATTCGAAATGGATGAAAAAAAAGTAATCTTGTATGGTTTGAGTGATAAGGCACCTTTGGAGGTGACCGCAAAAGCAATGGAAGGAGTCTTCCATAAGGGGAATTCAGTAGGGGCAGCAAGAAAGAATGTTTCTTCTGATTTGGAGCAACCACCTTTACTTATGAGATTTGGTCATTCATATGGTTTGGTGAAGGAATCAAAGTTGGGGAAATGTTGTCATTCAAAAGAGGTCCACAAAATGGCCAAAGGACAGCCATTGAGGTATGTAAAGAACCACTCGGTTCCTTGTTTCAGGAACTTAATAAATTCTGAAAATGAAGATACCAAACAAGTTTATGAAGTGATTAATTTTCAGCTTGTAAGAAAGGGAGGTTTAAAATGTGCATGGGGAAGAGATATAGGGTGTGTTTAGAAAATTCTAAGTTTGTTTTGAAAAATCCGAATTGTTCACTCAGAAAATTATGAGTTTGTGTTGAAAATCAGAATTGTTCATGGTCAAGAAATTCTGAGTTTGTGTTGGAAAATCAAAATTATGCATGCTTAGAAAATTCTAGAAAAAATGATTCATTCCAGCCTTTAGCTAAAACAGTAAAGGAAAGAGAAGATGGAACTTTGAGTGGCCAAACAAAGTGGAACTTTGAAAGACATGACCATCACTTCCAAGGCAAGATTCCTTGGTCTTTTTGGGACATGATAGATCTTCTACAAAAAATAAATTCCATTCCCAAACAACAAAGGTCAAGCTAGAATGTTTCAGTAGGTTTGAGGGAGCTTACTAGGCAAAGGAATGCTCAATTTTCAGTTGTGAGGGGTAAGCAGAAAGGCACCACCACACTTCCTCACAAAAGGATGGAAAAGGGAAAGGAAAGGAAAGGGGTTGAAGTGAGTAAACTATAGCAAGCCTGGTCACATCACCTTGTAGGTATGAATTTCAGATTTGTTAAGGTTGATTGTTGCATAAGGGTTGATTGTTGCATTGGGACTTTGGTTTTCATAAAAGGCAAGGGGTTGGAGTGAGCATGAAGGACAGCCATGGTAATTATTTCCACCATGCTGTCCATGACAATCCCATCCCTCTTTTTGGGAGTTTGAGGAGCTCTGGATGCTTGGATATTGACGATTTCATAAAGACACCCCACAAGGGTGAGTTGGGGATGATCGAGTCCTCTTTGAGGGGTTATAAGAGGTCTAAAATATGCATGCTCAGCCAACTAGGCAAGAAGAAAGTAACTGATTCTACCCTCCTTTTGAGGTACATGGACACTTGTTGGTAGTCAATTAGGAAAGGGTGGAATTCCAGCACTGCAATGAAGTTTCCAGCTCTTCTAATTGGAAGATTTCTGAGTTTTGAAGCAACTTTTGGGTGTAGGGGCAGCATGGATATCCCTTCTATGTTCCCAAGGGCATCCACACACATGTTTCCAAGCCCTTCACACGTGGATGGCATTATCAAATATGCAAACATTGAAGAGAAGCAAAGAACTTTTGTTTTGATTAATGTGTTTGTCTTGTGTAGGTGCTGATATAGGGGCAATCAAGGCCCAAAAGTTTGAAGATTTCCTTGCTGGAATACACTTTTCCAGCCACCACAATGTTGTCATTTCAGAGGAGTTGTTCCTTTTTAACATCTTTTCAGTACATCCAAGGTATAGGGCTTCCATGAGATGGGAAATGAAGATTGGAAGCTGATGTTATTTTATTTCCATATTGTATAAGCAACTGAGAATCTTCATATACAGCAATAAGGAGCTTCATCAATGGATCTTCTTCCCATGGGAAGAGTCAAGGATCAAGAATTGCTTAAGGCCCATGGTTAGGACCATAGATGGAATAATTGGCGAGTAACCACTAGTTGGTCAATTACTCGCTAGAAATTCCTCACGACGAATACTCACCACTTGAAACTGCCAACCCAGCCCAAAAAAAGCAAAAAAAAAAACTGGCAAGTAATGCGGTTACTTGTTGGTTGTGTGTCACACGGAACCCACGTAGAAAACCCAACCGAACAGGGAAACTGCGGGTTTGTTCCAAAACACTCAAAAAATGCGAAAAAAATGCGGCATTCAATCTTATAAAATGCAACACACCTCCTCACATTTTATTCACACAAGATTTGTAGCATTCAAGAACAGATTGAGGATAATTGAGCAAAGAGATTCCTAGTTAGTGCATTTGTTTTTCTTTTTTGTTTTATAAATTTCCAAGCATATAAAGGAATTGTAATTTAATTAAAAACATGTTTAATAATTATTTTTAATTTTAGTATAAAAATTTATGCATTCGGTTTTCATTTTATGCATTCCGTCAAATTTCATGCATTTGTTAAATTTTAGTGTTTAGTATTTACAATTTATGCTTAAATTTTTTTAAATTTTGATTTAAAATGTTGTTTTTAAACCGTTGGCATTATGGTTAGTTTTTGTTTCTCATTACAATTTATTTATTGTTATTTTTAACCATTATAGATTATTACTTTTCAATTTGTTTGATAAAATTTTGAATCATAAATGTATTTTAGTTTTCATTTTATATTTTATAATTATAATTTATTTATCGTTTTTTAATTAATAATTTGTATTGAATGTTTTTATTTTTTAATTTTTTTATGTTATTTTTTACATGTTTGCACTTTGCAAGTTATTCATTAGCAAACAATGGCATCTGGTAGTGCATCGGACTCAAATTTAGTTAGTGGTAGCCAACCGGCTCCCCCTACTGCTCGCACCGGTGCTTAGAAGTATGTCACGCGGATTGAAACATCCTAGATGGTTTCAATTTGAAATTTTTGCTCGAAAAGGATGTCTGGAGGCATCAATCCCATGAAGTACCATCTTTCATGCATTCCTTGCCGCGACGTTACACCTTGTCCCAATGTCACTGAAAAGGCATAACAAGAGATGATGTCGGAGCTTGCATCACTAGACGAAAAGAAACTAGAAAGGGCAAGGATGCAAGTAGCCCGAACAACGACCATTGGTGCCACATCGACAGAGGAAGAAACGACAGCGATGACAAAAATTGTGGGCTCTAGTCGTGATCCACGCAAGCGCCATGGCACATCTGCACCGGTTTCGAATCAGTTACACTTGTTTTCTGTGCCTAGAAACACCCAGAGCACAACCTTCACTCCAAGCTACAGGATAGAATAAGCAGGGGCATGCAGAAGTAGATAATGCATGCACAAATTTTTGGTACTTCAACAACCTTCCCTTCAATGTGGTGAGGAGCTCGTACTGGGTATATTTGGTTATAGCATTGACAGGTGCAGGAAAAAGTTACAAGGCACTATCTCCAAAAGACCTTAGAGAAAAGTTGCTCAAGAATGTAGTTGAAAATGCAAAGGTGATTGTCAAATATCAAAAGAGGTTGTGGCGTAGATTTGAATGCACTATTCTTTCCGATGGATGGATGGATGGAAAGAATTGCACCCTAATCAACTTTTTAGCATCTTCAAATGGTGAGCTAGTTTTTTTTAAGTCCATTGATGCATCAAGTAAAACAGAAAATGCAAAAACTTTGAGCTTGATGCTAGAGGAGGTTGTCTTAGAGGTGGGCATCGAGAATGTTGTCCAAATTATCACAGACAATGTAGCAGTATATGTGATGGCTGAGAAACTTCTTAAGGAGAGCCATCCATCTCTCTTTTGGACACTTTGTGCGGCCCATTGCTTTAACTTTCATTTGGAGGACATAGGCAAACTTGATTGGATGCAACCAGTTGTTGAAGAAGCTAGAGAAATAACTAAATATATCTACAATCACCCTTGGATTCTCAGTTTGATGAGAGAGCACACCAAGGGAAAAAAGCTTGTTCGAGCAAGGGTCACCAAACTTGCAGTGAACTTTATTACATTGCAAAGTATTTGAAGTTTGTTGACTCATTTGAAGCAGATGTTTGTCTCTCAAGCATGGATGGAGTCATCCTATTCCAAGAAAGCTAATGGAGTGAAGGTTTCGAAGACAGTTTTCAGTGAGGTCTTCAAAACAAAAGCTACAGAGATCGTCAAGGTAACTTGATATTGCAATTTAAATTTTAAGTTGTTTACCTTGGTTTCAATTTTTTATACTTAAAGTATTTATTTTATAATTCATCTATAAGTTTGTAACACTAACTTTAATTTGTTTGTAACTTTGTAGTTGTCAAAGCCTTTGGTGAGGGTTTTATGATTGGTGGATGAAGAGCAAAATACAATGAGTTATATTTATAAGGTCATGGATAGGGTCAAAGAGGTAGTCCAAAATTATTATAGAATGGATCGTACCAGATTTAATCCAATTTGAGAGTTGATTGATCGGAGGTGAAACTATCAACTCCACCAACCCATCCATGCAGTGGGGTACTACCTTAACCCCAAGTTTTTCTACTCTGATGGCTTTGCAAATGTTATTGGAGAGGTTATGGAGGGGTTCTTAACATGCATTGAGAGTATGACCTCTAACGTTGAGGTAAGGGACCTCATTATTGCAAAGTTGCAGAACTACAAGCAGACAAGGGGAAGGCTTTTTTCTTCAGCACTACTATTCGAGGGAGAGCCATGCAGTCACCAGGTAATACAAAATGAAGTATTTACTTGTACCTTACCAATTACACATTTATAAATTTATAATTATAAATATCTTACAAAGTTTTGAATATCTTGTTTGCAGGGTCGTGAAAAGTTTGGAGTGGAAATACCTCAAATCTTCAAAAGCTAGCCCTATGGATATTATCTCAGCCTTGTAGCGCTTCTGGATGTGAGTGTAATTGGAGTTTGTTTAACTCCATTCACACGAAGAAGTGCAATAAGTTGAGCCAACAACACCTCAATGACTTGGTTTTTATGCCATACAACCTTCGACTTCGCATAAAAAAGTTGGAGAACGCATTAAAGGAACCTATTGATTTAGATGAAATCGATCCCTACAACGATTGGATTGCACAGGAGGAGGCCTCCATGTTCACAGAGGAGGAGATTGTTGATTTCGAGAGGCAAGCTATGGAGGGTTCAGTTGAAGCAGGAGGAGAGATTGGATTGAAGGACATCCTTGAAGATGAGGCAGAGGTAAAGGTGGAGCCACAGGGGCAGGTACAGCATTCTAAATAGAGCGAAGCGGGACAGCTGAGTGGGAGGATTAGAGTTTCTCAATCTCCCGTAGTTTTTCATAGAGCAAGGTGTTGGCATGTTGTCATTGATGTCAAGGTTGATGTCATTGATGTCAAGGTGCATCAGATGAAGGTGCATAATGAGTGGTCATTGAGGTATGTGCATGATATGACAAGGTGAGATTGTTGAGCATTGTCTTTTTTGTTGGTTGATGTCAAGGTTCAGGTCAGCTTGAAGTTGTCAGTGTTGTCATTGAAGGTTCTTGTGAAGGTATGATGACAAGTAGATCTGCAAGAGTATTGTTGTGAGCAAGGCCAATTGGTAGTGTGTGTTGTGACAGTCTTGTGAGCATGGAAGGTACAGGTCATGGAAGATGTTTGAAGACAACTAATGTCTACATAGGAAGCCATGTTGCAAGATGCATTTGAAGGCAAGAGAGAATTTGAAGGCAACTAATGTCTTATGGTTGCATGAAAGCACAGGTCAAGGTGTCAAAGGTGTTCAGGTGCATGGAAGAAAGATGTCTAGTCATATGAAGCTTGGTCATGCGGTTTTAGGTCTATATGAGGTTGTGGAAGATTGTTGTCATCAGAAAGAGAATGGTGCAGTGATATGAGTGTGGTGTAATGTCTTATATCTGCTTGGTTGATGTTTTGTTGAGGTCATGACATGGAAGGAACAGGTCAAGGCATCAAATGCATTGGAAGCTTGAGTCTAGTCATGGCATGGTAGAGGTATGAGCTGGTAGCATGATGAGGTGAATGAACCCAGGCATGTGAGAGGCTGTGAAGGTTGTTTGAGCATGTATGTGAGGCAATGGAACACTCATGAGAGTTTCAGGGTGAGCCTATAGGGGTAGGACCTTCAGTCTAGGTCTGCATCCTAATAGGCATATGAAGGATGTATGGTAGTTTAAGCCTTTTTGCCCTAAGTTGAAGTGTTTCAAGTATATGGTGATCACCCTGAGGTTATGCAGATTATGACACCACAGAAGCCTTTTTGCCCTAAGTTGAAGTGTTTCAAGCATATGGTGATCACCTTGAGGTTATGCAGATTATGTTTGTGTTTTATTGATCATGTTTGAGTGGTTTAAGTGAGTTTGAGCTTCAGTATTGAAAGGTAGATTTTTGGTGTACACAGGCCTAATAAGACTGAGTACCAATGAGGGGTTTCAAATAATGATTTGTTGTAAAATGTCTTGTTGAGCCTAGAAGACATTAGTGGGGGTCTATTTGATTGTTATATGATATGTTCCTTCCATGTGTGGAGTTTGAAAGCATTCCAAGGAAGGCAAAGTGTAACGTGTTTCTAAAGAAGGCCTATTAAGTCTCCATAAGGCCTAATGAAGGTAAGGTCGACTGATTTGTGTGATTGATTCTTGTTGATAATGTGTGTTAAGATCTATTGAATGCCCAAGCTAAGTGGTTAAGTGATTATGGCCAACCAAGAGGTGTGTGTTCATAAGTTGTGTATATAAACAAGGCATATTAGGCCTATTTGGGTGAGATAGAGGATTGGATTGAGGAGCGAATGAGATAGAAGATCCTTGAGTGGAAGGAGGTCTTATAGACCATCAGAAGAGAGTAGAGGGATTGTCATGAATATCTAACAGGAGCTCTGAGTATGAAGATCAAGGTCATATGACCTAATCAATCTTGAAGAGACCTAGTTGAGCGAAGAGGCTTAGAAGGTAGTTTGAAAAGAATAAGGGTGTGAAGAGCCAAAGAGGTGGTTATCATCTGTTGGTTGAGCAACATAGTGTTCTGAAGGCGATCAAAACAATTAGGTGGTTGAGTGGGTGTTGAGTCATCTAGGGGTTGGTGCCTTCTTGCAAGTAGGTGCTTGTTAAAACCTAGTCATGTGGGTGCTTGGCTAGTTGGGGTTGGTGCTCCATATGGAGTTGGTGCTTCACTAAATTTAGTTTTTGTCCTATAGGACTTTAGTCCATTTGCAGAGATCAGTTGGTTTTCTTCCCCTTGAGGGTTTCCGACATATGTGATGTATTCTTGTATTTCATGTTCATATGTATGGTTGCTTGTGCTTTGATTGATCTATATGTTTGTATGAATGGCTCATGAATGTTAAGTGGAATTGAATGTTTTGAAAACTGATTCACCCCCCCTCAGTCATTGTGCTTCCAACACAAGGAAGAGAAAATTATAAATTATTGTAATTTGTAATTGTAGTCTTGTAGATTCTTGTATAAGACTATAAGTCTATAAGTATCGTTGTAGTTTGTACTTTGTGACTCTATTGTATTTGCATCATTATGCGATTTTGTACTTTTTTTGTATTCAAATCTAATAAAAAACACTCTTTCTATGTTTTACAAACTCATTTCATCTATTTTGCTTCTATAATTTCTTTAAAAAAATGTTTTTTGATAAATACAAGTATTTTTTGTCTTTGTCAGTTATTGTTGATTATTCAACCGAGCGGGTCGAATAACTGTCGGTCACCCATTTTGGCCCCTTGGCGAGTACTCACCCCAACCGGTTATGCGAACTATGGTTAGGACAGCCCATTGGTTGTTAGAATTGCTTGAGAACAAGCAATTTTGGATGGGGAGAATTATCATGTCCCCCTTTTGGGCATGACACTATTGAAGACCTTTAGCCTTGCTTAGTTTCCCAATGGCTAAGGGATAAAAAAATAAGGGAAACATTTGGTTTTCTTAAGAACACTTGTAAAAGCACTTTATTGTTATAATTTAACTTAAGTTGAGGCCTTTTTAAGGGTCATGGGTAATGATCCTGGTACATATTTTCACTACATAAATGTTATTTATCCTTCATAACTAATGTAACGCACACAGAAATAGTCTTTCATTCTAATACTCTGGAATACTCAATAACTTGGAATATCTTATTCATCATGAGAGTATACATTATATAGATGTATGATCTCCTTAATAGGAGTCAACACTAATCTATATCCCCACAAATCTCTCTTATGATAACTCAACATCCCTTTATTCTCTCACAGCTAGAATAGCTATGTGAGTTGTGACTACAACTCACACAATAATATATTATCCTAATATTATAAGTTGTCACAACTCAAACTATTACAAATAAAATTTACCCAAATACATAAATGTGAGCACTAACGTTTGGCTATTCCTAACATGCCCCCCTTAGTGCGAACATGGAAAAAATATTATTTTGTACTGCAATTGCTGCCAACGAAGCTTGCTCATGATCTGGATGGTTTTTTAGGACAGCCAACAACCTCAAAGATTAATTTACTCTCGGCTAACCACAAACCTACAAACCACCAGGATGGTTTTACACTCGGTTTACTGCCAACCTACAAACAAACAAGATGGTTTCAGCTTACCACCAACTTACAAACAAACAAGATGGTTTTACATGTGGTTAACTTACAACCATATACATCAAGAAGGTTTTACAGGTCAACCAACAACCTACAAAGATGGTTGTATAGGACAACCACAAACCTATCATGATGCTACTGTCCTTTTTAGTTCTCGTCACTATCTTTACCTCAAGAGGAAATACAAAGAAGCTAAATTATTACAATACTTGAACAGGTATGATCCATCTATTCTTATTTGCAGAAAGTAAAAACAAGCCACAATTGCATTATGCGGCCCCGTCGCTTGTGGCTGATGAGAGGATGTTATTTGTCCTCTAACCTCCTATGTCCTCCAACCTCCTGCATAGGAAGCTTCTTACTCAGCCGATGAAGTCTTGAAGATTATATGCATGTCGTTGTGAACGGAATAGGGTCCCCCCTACAAGATTGACACATTCGACATTTGACTTAGGACGTCGCATGCAAGCGATAATGCATCTTTGTACATTTGAACACTTTTGACTTTTGAGATTTTTGACGAATTTTTGACATTGGACCCAAATAATTTACAATAGACCCAACCAATAAAAATGATTTTGACACTTTGACTCATTTTTTATTGATGAAAAAATCACTTTTTGCCTATTATAATACCTAGAAAGTGACTCTTATGACACTTAGACTACTATTTTGAGTAGAAAATTACAAGTATAGTAAGGTCGACTAAAGAATATTAATGAACAATGATTAACTCTAATCTATGATCAAGATTTAACAATAAAACTAGAGACTTACACATTATCACATAATTTTATCACCACTTATAAACTTAAAACAATAGACTCAATTAATAATGAACGACTCTTAGTGGAAGACTATAGAATCTAATGACTTTTATACTTTAATTGAATTGACACACATTATTTTAATCAAAAAAATATAAATAAAAACAAAAGCTATACGACTTATGGACTCATTTAACAATAACTAAATAAAAAAAAAACTATTAACTACTATTAAGATTGATCGTGACAAAAAATGTAGAGTTCTATTAATGACGACTGTGGAAAGGCAAGCTAATGACAACTATTGAAGACAATGGGCGGATAGACCAGACTGCGGACTGGCTATTGAAAGGTGAAACTATGATCAACTTAATTGGATATGCATGCAACAAAAGGATGCCATTCACATAAAAAGGTGATCAGATTATAAACAAGTCTGATGTAAGTATTTCAAAATGCTGAATGAGTATACCCAACACAGAAAGCACTTGATCTGATGCCGTGTATAATGCAAAATGCATCTAGCCTTAATGGAGACTTATTCAACGGTTTTCGAACTTGCATGGCATGGTGGAAAACCGTGCTTGGAGAGAATATAGACAGTGGCTGAACAAGAGGAAAGAACTACGCAAGTGTTGTGCAAACTATAAAATCGCAGCATCAAATAAATCCTCATACAGATTTATACAGACCTTCAACTTCTTATTTCTTGACCAATACACAAATCTCCGAAGATCTTGTACCCATAAACCAGTAAATGCAATAGGGTGGAGGGCCACCAAAATTGAACTCAATGAGTTGAAGGCGGACTATATTGGACAAGATGTCAATAGGGGATAGAATCACCAAAAATCTTGCCAATCAAAACAACGAACAGAACAATCTCTCAATCTGTCGCATGAATTCCAACTGTGGATATACATTGCTCTGATACCAAATAATGATTCTGGTACATATTTGCACAACACAAATGTTATTTATCCTTCATAACTAATATAATGCACACAAAAATAATAGTCTTTCATTCTAATACACTTAGAATACTCAATAATTTGGAATATCTTATTCATCATGAGAGCATACATTATATAGGTGTATGATCTCCTAAATAGGAGCCAACACTAATCTATATCCCCACAAATCTCTCATATGATAACTCAACATCCCTTTATTCTCTCACACCTAGAATAGCTACGTGAGTTGTGACTACAACTCACACAATAATATATTATCCTAATATTATGAGTTGTCACAACAACTCGTAAATTATTACAAATAATATTTACCCAAATACATAAATGTGAGCACTAATGTTAGGCTATTCCTAACAATGGGTACATAATCCACTTAAGTGGATTATAAGAGGTGTTATTTTCATAATTTTAAAAAAGATCAAAAAGGTATTTCCCTCCAATATTGGGTGCTTCACTTGGGGGAGGATTGTAAAAGCATTTAAGGGTTCATTTCAAAAGGCATCTTGAATCATATTTTGAAATTACAGCTTTGAGCACGAAAAACTTGAGCTATTGACTTGAAGACGAAAACCTTCAAGCCAAGGAGTGGGGACGCAAACCCTCATTTCTCATCTAGGGCAGCTTCATCTTGAGGTTGTATTTGGGTATAATATTCAAAAAAGACAAAAAGAATTGTATAGAAGGTTGACGACTTGCTTTTGGGGGTGGCTAAGAGCTTGGGAGGTTGGCGATCTACTCTAGAAGGTTGGCGACTAGGGTTTGGAGACCCTAATTCTCATTTATGTGTTTGAAGACCCCTAATTTTAGGGCTACATTAGATGTATTGCTAGAAACATTAATTTTCAGCTAGGGCGACTTGATTGGAGAAATGTTTGAAGGGGTTTAATAGGTATTTCAAGCCTATTTAATATTTTGAATTTTCCTATAATTATTTATATAATTATCATTATTTTTTGGATATTTTCAATAATTTTCAGTTTGGAAAAAGCACCAAAAATTAGCATTTAATTCACTGTAATTTTCTACATATTTGGCATCAATGTGGCTGAGTTTATTGAGTGATTTGATGCTCTAAAAATTATTACAACATTCAGTAAATTTTATACTAGGGTTTCATAATTTATTTTCAGTAATTTGTGAGTTTTGGCATCTAGAGTTTGGAAAGAAAAATTAATAAATATATTCTTTGGCTAGGGTTTGACAAAAATTTCAGAATTCAGGGTTTTATCCTATTTTGAGATATTTTAAAATCTTCTATAAATGGTTTGTGTCTGGTGATGATTGCATATGAACATTTGTATTTTTTTTACCCTTCTCAATATGCTCAAGAACCCACTAAAACTTGCCAATATCTTTGAGAGCATTATTCAATGTGTCCATGCAACATGGTGTCCAAAATACATGCTTGTATTTTATTGCACCAATACCCCCCCATCAATTGCATCACATAATTGCTTCTCAAGGAACTTTGCATTTTTCTCTTGTCCAAAACAGTCGATAGCCTTCAAAAACTAAGGACCTTTGGATCAAGTTGCCATAATGTTTAGAAGATGTTGGTTTCTTGTATCAGTCCAACCGTCCATCACAATGCTACATCCCTCTATAGACCACACCTTTTTTACTGGTGTTGTTTGTGGCTCTATCCTTGTTTTTCTTTGTCAATAAGAGACATTCGAAGCTTCTCATAACTGGGTGGTTTACACCCCAACAACCCAATGTTGATAGCATGAACCATCTCATAATAAAGTGATCAAGCAACATTGAATAGAATGTCAATCGCATAGAAAAAAAGTGCAATCATTGCATCTACTACGTCTCAACCATGCACATTGAACATGCTTCTAATCGGATTATAACTACCAATGTGTGATATCTTGCAAGAAAACCCCACATCCTCTGTCACATGCCCAAAATACACATCTATCAGTAATTTCGTTCTCACAATTAGCATGACATGATGACTCAGTTCGATCTATGTTTAACGCGTGAGAGCTTAAAGGAGTTAGTTTGCCTTAAATTCTATCTTATTCTCTCATCGCTTCCAACCACGCTTCCTCATTTGAACAAGGGTCAACCCCTTTTCCCTTTGTTCAAAAGAAATGAGCCCTCACTCTTTTGTAAGTGCCCTGAGAGGCCTTCCCACAAAGCTTGTGTTGACCAATTTTTGGTCCTACAGGCCAAAAATTGGGCACCCCTCTTCTTTTTATTGCAAGAGTCTTTCGATCCAAGTTCTAGCTAGTTCATCTCTCAGCTGCCTTATGCAAATTTTCTCTGTCAGGTCATTTTCCATGAAAAAACCAAGTGTTTTCCTCTTTGCTTGCCAAGTATTTTTGCGTCTGACAGGTGACTTTACTTGTAAAAAATTCGCAAGTGAAGCCACTTGCAAACCTTGATTTGGTCTTGGTAGATCAAATCGGGTTTTCTAAATTGCTTTACTCATTTGTCTTATAAGCAAGAGTTAACGTGGAACTCAATTTGGTCTTGCATGCTTCACAAGGCAAGTAAATTACTTCGGAGGCCTTTTTATCGGCAAAATGGACCAAGTTCAAAAGGCCAAAGGGTCGTTTGCAAAAATTCCAAAGGGTAGGTGCCCTTGCGGAGGGCATTTAGGCAGCAAGCGAGACCTTTACAATTCTTCCGACAGGCAACTTCGGATGCCAAGGTGCCCTTGCAGGGGGCAGGCGATGAGCAAGGTGGACCTTTTTAAAAGTCCGAAAGGCAACTTTAGACTCGAATTGCCCTTGCAGAGGGCAGCTAGTCAAAGCAAAAGGGCAAGGCAAAAAGCTCAAAAGGCACTTACCTTTCGAAAAGGGTAATAGGCCAAAAGAGAATTCCTTCAGACTTTTTGTCCGAAAGAAATTAAAGGAGAAAAACTCAAGGAAGAATTCTTTCAGACAAAATGTCTGAAGGAATTCCTTTGGACATTTTGTCCAAAAAAATTCGACAGTCGAAGAAAGTTCGAAAAAAAATTGGAAGACCAAAAGTCCGAAAGGTAGGTGTCCTTGCGGAGGGCACTTGGCTTTGAAAGAGGACCTTTTCAATTTTTTCAAAGGGTCACTTTCCCTTCGGAAAAGTTCATTTTCAAAATGCCGAAGGAATTGTCCTAGGGGCTAACAAGCCCGCAAACGTCAAATTCAAGGTAGTAAGCTAGCCGTTGGGATTCAAATGTCTAGTGATAGGCCCGCGAACGTCAAATTCAAGGTGATAAGCAAGTTGTTGGGAAGTAATCAAAGAAGAATTCTTTCGGACAAAATGCCCGAACGAATTCCTTCGGACATTTTGTTCAAAGGAATCCAAAGGCCCGAGAGCCTGAAGAATGACTCAACGAATAGTGAAAGAAAGGAGCCCAGGAGGAAATTCATAAGCGCCGAGAGCCCGAATTGCCAGAAAAAGGGGAAAAATAGCAAGGAAAGAGAAAACAAAGCGGTTAACCCAAAACGTGGCCACGCGTACATGAGACAAAAGCTCAAAACGCTCCAGATGGCGTAGCAAGTCAAAGCGTAGACCCAAGGATGAACCAGACCAAGGCAGGTGGCACAAGAGTCGTCAGCGGGAGAAGTAAATACACTTAGGTGAAAGAGTCTCCACCGAAAACCAATAAAGGGATTGGTTGCGAACATTGAAAAAGAGCGACCCATGTTTTCTTGTTTTGCCATTAATGAATAGCCAGTTGCGCTCAGCATTGAAGAGAGCATGGTCCAGTCAACATATCTTGGGGATGGCCTTGTCGGTTGCTAGGAGTAACCCATGCTCTTGCAGGTCCGAACAGCAAGGGCAGCGACTTAAGCACCTACAGCATGGCTTTCCCATACGCATTTAAGAGGAGACGGCAGCAGCATGGGTTGGTGGTCACTGCAGGAGTGATTAATACAGCATGGGTTTTTTTCCCTTGACTGGTCAATGATCTGTTTTCCAAGTTCTCTATATAATTGTAACTTCTCATTTAAAAAAGGATCTCTCAGCATTATATGGCAAAGCCTTGAAGAAATTTTCCTTGAATCAAAAGAAGCATTTTACCTCCATTTGGGCTTGCACTTTTGCATGTCTATGGTCTTATCTTATGTTCAGTCATTTTCTTTAATGTTTTCATAGGTTTATACCAGCATATCTAATGTATCGTGAATTCTTCTCTGCAGGTCAACAAGAAGTATCCAGCTCGAAGTAGAGGCGCATGTGAACGCACCGTCTAACAATGTGTCTTTAGAACACCTCTGGTAGTTTCTTCCTCCCTATACCTCCATAGGATCCCCTATTGAAAAACTGATGCAATCAGTTTCTCATTCAAATGAAGTGTCTTTTTGCTTCTTTTTGGTGTAAAGTGTAGGTAAACGCTGAGTAGACCAACCAGTTTGATGCATCACCACATTAGTTAGGATCTGTTTTTCAATTTCTCTCTCTTTTCACCCCCCCCCCATTGTTAGTAGTAGGAAATCCAGGGCCTCAAGGTGCATCAAGGGGAACTAGCCCCTAATCTAGAGATTCATCCCTCAAGTTTGCCACCCACAACAAGAGGAGTGTTTCCATTGTTCCCCCATGTCCTTTGCAAACACGATCACAAAACTTCCACAATGGATACAAAGCTTCTTTAGTTCCCCCTAACATTCAGGTGAAAAAAATAAAAATTAGTAATAAAAATTTAAAATTTATTAAAAAATTAAAATAGAAAAATTGTTAAATTTAAAAACATAAACTAAAATTAATTAATTAAATAAATTATTAAAATTAAAATTAGAACATATCACATAGAATAATTTTTACAAAAATAAAACTTTAAAATTAAAATTAAAACATTAAATAATAATTATTAATTAATAAAATTATAAATATTAATTTACAAAATAATAAATATTAAAAGTAAACAATGCATAAAATTAAATATTAAAATTTTAATTTTCAAAACATTTAAAAATGAAAAAAATTAAACATGTAAATAAAGTTTAAACATTATTAAATAATAAAAATTAAAAATAAACCTAAAGGCTAATAGTAATACTAATTATTAAACATTTAAATAAAAAATAAAAACCTACTAAAAAGTTATGTACTATTTAACAAAAACTAAAAATAAAAACTCACCTCCATTGCCATTTGCGACAATGGAGGCCATTGTCATTCGCAGCAATGGGGGTCATTCTCGTTTGTGGCACTGCTTGGCAGTGCCATTCGCAGCAATGCCTACCATTGCCACAACCAGCAATGTATATACTAACCTTTTAAAAAAAAATGTAGACTATAAAAAATGGAGAAAATGCTTCCCTGTTCTTCCTTCCTGCTTGGCAAATATGAACGTCCACTGCAAGCAACCTTCTTTCTTCAATGAATCCAGTGATTGTGGTGATAGAAATAGGTTCTAGGTATTTTTCTAAGTTTTTTGCATGTTTTTTCATACATTTAGGTCTTCTTTTCATGATTGGGTTTGGAGACGTCTTTTTTCTATCCGGGGACATGTTGGAGACATGGGGACGGATAGGCAGACGTCTCTAGAAATGGGATACGTCTTTGTACCTGTCTCACATCCCTAAAATGCATCCTGAAACCCGATACGCATCACAGGGGGTGGGAGATGCATCTCCTTGCAACACTGATTATTATTTATCTACAAATGTTATTGTATACATAGTATGATGTATATGATAATGTTGATAATAGTTAGAATGATTATTTTTCATTTATAATGGCGTAACGAACTAACTACTATTTTGTGTGAATGAGGTGGTTGTAGGACTGTCTCACCTTTGGAAAGTGGGACAGAGGGAAAATATAATCAAGGAGGCAGAGATCGGCAATTTGGGGACATCAAGAACTCAACCAAGCACTTATGCACACACTTGCATGTTTGCTTGTTTAAGTATTGTGTGTTTACGATGTATTGTGGAGTGTTCTATGTTTTCTTTGGTTTCATTATAGTGCAGTGTTTGCTTGAATCGCTTTCGCTGTGACTAATTTTATGATAGTTATAATCGCTTAAATTAGACCTTTCCTTTATTGAGTGTTATTTCATGGATAAGCGAAGAGTAATTGCAGAAGTCATAAAGAATGTTTTGTTTCTCGAGTTATATGGTTTAAATTACTAAATTGATCTCACTCTTGGTCTTGGTTGTGATATAGCCCCTTTTTGTTGGCCCATGGGTCATGTGATTTCTATTTTTTTAGTGGGAATTAAAACTTAGGAAATTCATTGTTTAAATGAAAAAAAACAAAAACAAAGGAGAAATCAAAGACTTCTGAAAATGGCATAGTAAACCCTAGTTTCAGCCAAGTTCAAAACCATTCGACCCCCCTAACATAATGTCGTGATTTCGTATTTTGACAAAAAGAATCAAATGCCCACGTAGTCGGATAGAGGAAGGGCAAAAAGGAAAAGCCATCTATCTAATCTCTTGATGTTGTGCCCATCTAACCGTGCATAGGCTATGCTATATATGCCCCCCATATATATAAAGGGCCTAGATCGGCTTCCCCCTACCCCTACTCTTAGCTAGGGGAGAGGGCATAACTAATTCGTATGAACCTAATCGTATTCACTCCCAACTCACTCCAGAATGATAGGATAGACTATGTATTTTATTGCGTGTTAAGAGTAATAGGCGAGTTGTTTTGGTAGGGCAACTGGGAAAAAGGAGAAGGGAGAAAGGGATAAGTAGAAGAGGAAAAATTCGTGAAGGAGGGGGTGTCTCTACCAAGCAGGAGGTCGATTTGCTTAAGAGGGAAGCGTCTAGCTCCTTCAAACTTCGAACCAGGGGAGTAGTTTCATTCTCAAATGCAATAAAGATTATTTGATTAAAAATAAATTGGTTATTTGCAGTTTTGGCTCTAGTTGCAAACCCTTGGTTTTGGGCAAACAAATAGATATCCTGAATGGTAGAAATGGCTGTAAATTTTTGTTTCTCTTCTAGCATAGTGAATGTGTATTGGGTTTTATTTTTAACTGTTTAATATATAATAACCCATTATTTTACAAATAACCCCAAGATTATTCACACGGCCCTAGGGATGGGATTTAATCCATACACAAGCCCGTATGAATAAAAAGGTCAAATCGGTTGTTCTATTTTAAACTATATTAGTTGTAGAAAGAAGACAAATATATATATATATATATATATATACTCGCCAGTTGACTTATTTGATCATAAATTTGTCATTATTTGACTTTGAGGGATTTGGCATTTTGGATTTCATAGCTGGGGTACAAGGATGATTATTTTCTGTTGGTGTATTCATGGGGTTGATACCTTTTTGTTTCCATTCCTGTTATCGAGGTTGGTTGTAGGTGGTTCTTCTTCAAAGTTGGTTTTAAGTTTATGGATTTAATTCGTTTACTTACCTTCTTAGTTATGGAAACTATTAGTTTTGGACTGTTGGTAATGGCTTAGCATAACCTACAATATGGATTTCAATTTGCTTTATTAATAGCTTGAACAAAACATGACTAGCTGGGAAATTCTTACCGTATAGGAGTCCATTTTGGAAGAGTAGATTCAGCCATACTTGAGAGTTTTAATATTGATTGTTTGGAGTGTATTCTTGGCTATTATACATGGCTGAAGGTGCACGTTTGTATTTAGTATGTGTCTTTAGTTAGAATGTGTTTTTAATGATGTGTGGGTTAGTTACGTTGGCTGCAGTTGCACATTTGTATGGAGTTTTGTGCATTTCCAGCCATGCTTGATTATCTTAAATTAGTTCTTGATGACTCATAGTTGTATATAGTGTTTATATTTAAAGTTTGGTTGGTTACCTGTGTTGACTGTAGATGCACATCCGGTTTGAGTTTGTACATTTTCAACCATGCTTAAATTCCTACAATAGGTTCTTAAGGACTCTAAGTTGATACATATCATTCGGTATGAGATTTGTTGACTGTAGATATACATTTGCATTAATTGTTGTGCATTTCCAGCCATGCATATCACTTAAGGTTGGCTATTATTAACTGAAGGTTGAATATAGCGTTCAATGTAAATCTTAGAGGATTGTTGGTTGGCTGTAGATGCATGTTTGTATTAAGTATGTGCATTTCCAGCCATGCATAAAGCTTAAAATTGGTTCTTAAAGACTAAGTGAACGCAACATTTGAAATGTAATTTAATAGGTAGTTGGATGCTTTCTATATGGCTGTAGAATCATGATTTTTGTGCATTTTTCAACCCAACACAATATTTGATTTGGTTATAAACAAAATGATATGTCATATGCTCTATTGGTAGTAGATTTTAAAGATAAGATGAGACCGCATAGAAAGCTTGGAGAAGTAATTGTTAAGATTTCCAAAAAGGACAATGAGCATGTTTTTAATACTTAATATTAGTTGAAACAAATGATTGCAACATATATATAAATATGAAATCTTGGACTTTTCCTGAATCCATGTAGTTGGAGAATGTAAATTTACCTATGCATTTAATAGAGTTGACTGCATTGCATGGATTTATGTTGGTTTAATTTATTGTTATAGGTAATATAGAATCTCTTTTAAATTGATTTTTAATCATCCTTGTTAAATGCTTGTTCGTGTTAAGGATGATAGCTATGTAGGCTAAGGGTAGCCAAAAATTACACATACCTATCATTAGGTAACACATAGGAGGTATAGCAAGGTAGCAGATAATATGAGCGTATGTGGATTGACTTGGAATTATTGAAATATGAATCTATAATGAGAACCATTGGCCAAAGTAAGGTTACAGCTGATGACATTGTCTTCCCACCATACTATCTAGTTCACATGCATGCATGAGAAGTCATATTAGATAGAGGATTTTATTTCCATAATATTATGATTGTTGTTTGTATTAGTGTTTGTACTACACAATGTTGTTACACAAGTTAAATTTGAAGGAAAATAAATTGAAATCTATTTCTAGTACTAGATTATCAGTGCCCACTGCTCTAAGAAAATGGTAGCCTTCTCCTTTTGATTTTGCTAAGCTTAATACAGATGGAGCAGCAAGAAGCAATCCGGGCCCAGCCAGTATTCGAGGGATAGCTCATGATTTTGTGGGAACTCCCCTTTTCTTCTTTGCTCATCAATTATGTTTTTGCACTAATAATGTGGCTGAAATCTTGGCAATCCAGCGAGCTCTTCAGGAAGCAATTAAATTGGGATGACTTAGAATTATAGTGGAATCTGATTCCAAGGTAATTACCCATCTTCTCTCAACAAACAAGTAGCATACTTCAAAAAATTGGCGAATTACCAAGATTCAGGATAATATTCGGGTTATTGCTACACAATTTCAAACCATTTTATTTCAACATGTTCCTAGAGATCAGAATAAGGTGGCAGATGCGCTGTCTAATTGGGCTTTGGATCATCATAATTTGATCAACTTTGGTCCTATACACCTGACTTGGTCTCCGCATAAGCGTAATTAGATTGAAAAGATCCTTCAATTAGCTTCATTAGATGTATAAACTAATGATATGCTCTCTTTCTTCCTTCTTATGTTGTTGGAAGTCTAAGGACAAATCATGGAGTATCAATATCATGGCTTGGCATTGTAATGATAATATTTTATTTCTTGTAATATAATTTCGGTTTTTTTAAACAAAAAAAATGTTTGGTTTGAGTTCTTAATGTTTGCGCTATCATTATCTACCCCTTCATGAAGGGAAGGACCACTCCCAATGGGGAAGTGTGCGGGGACTGACGGTCTGTGGTTGGAGAAAAAACACTCTGATGATGCTCTCCTTCTTTCAGTTGATCAACCTTCCTGGTTACATACTCACAGCTATTGTAGTGGTTATGAGCTGACTTATAAAGCTCCAATGTACTTTATATTCTGATTGTACTATTCAGAAAAGAATGTATTAGTTGTACTTTTGCTTAGATTATTACAACAGTGGTTGTATAACTTAAAACCAACATGTAAATCAGAATAGTAGGAGGCTGTGTTATACTGTATTGTTGCAAGGCTGTCTTACTTATGTGCAGCTGTAGCTTAAATACCTTATTTTGTGGATTTGATATTCTACACTGTTAGTAAGCTAAACTAAATGATGCATAACCAATAGGTTAATAATAAATTGTATGTATGCATCATCATTTATGTTTGCTTAGCTCATTGAATAGTAAACTACTCATGTTTATAAGTACAATGGATTAAATTGATATAGTTGAAGTAAAACACAAAAAAACTACTAGTTTATGAGTAAAACTCAGTTGGGTTGTTTCACATATGCTTGGACATAGATAATCGTCTCCCCAAGGATCTCTCCTTGGATGTAGAGGTTTTTTCCTAGACCCAAATTCTGGGTTATGAATGTTTGCCACTCAAGTGCTATGCATGTTGTTAGGGCCTAAATTGTTCCATGACATTTTGGGGTCCTAGAGTTCAGAATATGCAGAGTTTTCAGTGGTTTCACAAGTGTTTTGATTTCTCCTACAAGGTTCCATGCAATTTCTAATGTATGATGGTGCTCTCCATGGTGTGGTCCTTGCGTCATGGTTTATCATTTCCCTCAGCGACAATTCCTCTGTTGGTTCAGTCTTCTTGTCATAGTCCATTCCAAGGTCCATTTCATATTGTGATCCACTTAATTTATGGCTCAATTAATTGGTCATGTGCATAACCTCAGTCCTAAGGTTCACATTAGAAAAATGTGTCCTCTTTTTAAAATTGTAAGTCACAAGGTTCACGTTTGAGTATTCACAGCTCCTTTTTACTGTCTAAGTCCTAAGTCTGGGATCCATGTGCCTCATTTATAATTCTTGTGGCCCCCGTGCAATGGTGGACTTGATTGCACACCAAAATTTAACGTATAAAGCCATGGATCCACGGGGAAGGATTTTCTAATAATCCATCTCCATGATCCCATAACCCCGTGGTAATGCCACGTATCCCCATGCCAAACTCTAGTGGCCACTAAGCAAGTACACATTTTATGACCCAAACCTAAGGCTTAAGATGCAAACCTGATCAATTATCAAGCACAATCCATAATATAATGGGTCTGTAAAATCTCTCTTACACAAGTTAACCCCATGTCCCCTTTAACAATTTAGTTCATGATCACATAGTGGCAAAAGACTCTTTAGGACCTTCAATATATTGTATATGGCTCAAGCTAGGTGTAATGTTCTATTTTCTAGATTAAAATAATTAATAATATTATTTAAGTTGGGCCCAATCATTTCTAATCTTTTGGACAACTTAATAATAATATTATTATTAAAATAAAAAGTATTTTTAAATATTTAAAGTTGAATTAATAGTATGACTAAGTGGCCAAAAAGTAATGTCGGCAAGTTATGTTTTATTATTAAAATAAAATAACTTGGAGTTTGAGTGGGGAAAAGGTATAAAAGAAGATGGAGGGGTTCATTTGGAGCATCTATTATTTGATATTTTCAAAGTTTGAGCAGCTTGCTTATGCTTTCATCCCTAAAGGACGAAAACCCTCTTTGGTATTCGAATATTGAGGATGAAACACTTCAATGTCTAGGGCATCTTTACAAGTGGAGCACAACAATTGGGCAGCTTGTGGAGGTGGTATGCAGCGGTAATCAGCGCTCGTAAGGGCAGCGATCTAGTTGGGAGCTCTCTCCTAAGGCAGCAACCCCCTTTGAGGGTTTGAAATTGCAATTTTGGGGGCAATTTGAGGGTGATTTTGTTGTTTGATCATCAGCTGGTATTTTTATAATATTTTCCAGCTATATATTTGGTTAAAAAATCTAGAATTTGAGGTAGTTTGTTGGTTGTACTTCACTTAATTTTTGCAATGGTTTGTGGCAATTAAATATTGAATTTTGATTTGTAATAAGTGTCTCCAAAATTCTAAATTTTTATGTGGTTAGGGTTTGATAAAAAATCAAAATTTGAATTTTATTTTTAAGGGTTTATCACAACTTCCAAAATTGTATAGATCTACCCAAAAATGGACATTACAATGGTATCATTAGAGCCATCCCTTGGCCAATTGTGGGATTTTAATTGTCTACAATGGATTTGCGACCTAAGTTCTTGCCAAAGGAAGAATACATAGATCTTATCCAAGAGGTGTGGATATGAATCCGGAATGAGCAGCAAAAAGCTAAGGGTCGTCTTAAAGAAACCAATAGAAAAGCAAGACAAGAAGTACAGACGAAAAGCAAGATATTAAGATTCAGCGTATGAAGCAGTTTTTTATTAGCTATAAAGCCCTAGATTCATTTAGAAAAATGCAAAAGAATGATCCATGGTTCGAAGAGCAGTGTGATAGAGATGAGATCAAACTTTTTGCTTTTCATGAATATGATAAGGCTGATATATACATGTTTTATAATACTTTTGAAGAATTCTTGGAGCTATATACAAAAAATAGAAATCGAAGTTTGAAGAAGAAAAATGGAAAGCCAAAACTTCAAAAGGATCCCAAAGAAGAAATCAGGGAGTAGGAGAATTCAAATCTGAAAGAAGTTAGTGAGCAGCCCATAAAGCAATCCACTATGCAAGTGGAAAGTGAAGGTTCTTCAATAGAAACAACCCTAGAAGTTCATATCAATCTTCCAAGCATTGCAAATATGATCGTGTCAAGGCAAACCGCTCAAAGACTCCTACTGATAAATTAGAAAAAATAAAATCGTATCTCAGATTTGTTGTTTCATACTATGCCATTTCAGATTTGTTGTCATCATTGTAAGCACTCTTATAAGGTTAATTCACACTATGGGAATGTTAGCACAGATCTATTTTAATTCTGCCATCATTCTAAGCAAGGTGAAAGAATAAAGATAGAGCCTTTGTCTCAAAATGCATTTTGCATAATGGTATGGAATCTAGGTGACTTTTTGAGGTACATGTTTGTGGCTTCCAACATTAGATCTGTTGATCTCAAATTTACATTCCTTACATGGTGCCTATCAGCGTCTACATTGCTCATAGTTTTGTCTCTTTCAATAAAATTTCAGTTTGGTAGTTATACCAATGTCGTATTGTTGAGTTTTTTTTTTAAAATCAGGCTTAGAACTGTTGTTATCAATCATGGACAGCTGTGGATTTGTGCATTTTGAGAGAGTTTCCTTGCATGGTGATGTTAGCAGAAGATGTCTGTCATTAGGGACAATCAACACAACCATCCTAATGCTGATTGAGGTGAGATTCAAGGAATTTGTGGCTGTTATGACCTTTTTTCCAGCCTACATGCAAGCTGTTTTTTGCCATGAATTGGAGGGGCCAACACACAATAACATTATGGGACGCATTGGAGCTCAAGCCTATAGTCATGAAGCAAGTGTTTGGGATTACAAATTCTGAAAATGGATTTGGGATCTGGGTATTAATAGGAAGGTTCAATATGAAGGGATTGGATTTGAAACAACATTGCTTGAGGTCAAACAATTTGGGGAAGGACGGACTGTAATGTCCCCTTTTATAGATTAAAATGATTAATTATTTAGGTTGGGCCCGGTCATTTCTAATCTTTTGGACAACTTAATAATTATATTATTAGTAAAATAAAACGTATTTTTAAATACTTAAAGTTAAATTAATAGTATGATTAAGTAGCCAAAAAGTAATTTTTATCACTCTGGAGTGCACCATGTTTGAAGATGTGCAAAGCACACCCTCACTCTAGCATTGGAGAGCCCAAAAGGCATTTTCACATGCAAAAAAGGCATTTTCAAAAGGAATGGTTCATTTCATTTTTTTCGAAGGGTATGTGCCCTTCGAAAAAGTACCCTTTCAGAAAATCCGAAGGGCATGTACCCTTCGAAAGGATCATCGACAAGTTTCTTGAAGGGCAAGGTTGGAAGGGATGTTTGCAAGAAACCCAAAGGGCATGTGCCCTTCGAGAAGGTTCATCTCATGAGTCTAGGGACTTTTTACAAAAGCTCGAGCCTTTGGGAAAGACATTTTCAAAATTTTCGAAGGGTATGTACCCTTCGGGAAAACTACTTTACAATGCAGTGGAAGGAACAAGTGAACAAGCAAATAGACTCGAACAAAAAGTCCAAAGGATTTCCTTCAGGGAATTTGTCTAAAGGAATTCCTTCGGAAAAGAAAGACAGGTACATCTTCAAGAAAAGTCTAGGACTTTTTGTCCAAAAGACAAAAATTTGAAAGAAATGGGACATGACAATAATCCCGAAGGGAAATAGATAGGAACAAGGAAAGCCTTAGATAACTCCCATGGACTTTTTGTCCGCAAGAAATTTGACTGTGCAAAAAGAAAAAAAACAAGGGGCAAGCAAGATAATCCAAAGATGAAAAGAACAAACCCGAAGGAATAAAACCCGAATCAAATACAAGCAAGGGTATGGACCAAGAGTTAGACAGAGACAAAGTCCAGAGGATAAACCAAGGGAAAAGCAAAACAATCCAAAAGAATAAACAAGCCAAGGGGAAATAATCCCGAGAAAATTGCCAAAGAGATACACAGGAAAAGTCCATAGGAAAAAATCCAAGGGAATAGACACGAAAAGTCACAAACTTTTTGTCCGAGTAAATCAAGGAACAAATCCAGCCAAAATCCATAAGTAGATAAGCCCGAGGAAATACATGCAAACGACGGAGTCAACGTGGAATTCCATACAAAGCAGAGGCTATTTACGGTTGACTAGTCAAATCTTCAGTTGACTGGTTGTTAAAGTCATGCTTCTCCATAGTTTGACTAGTCACTCTCATGCATCCAAACGTTCCAGCCCAGCTCAGGGTTGATTTCTAATTTTGGCATTCTTCTCATGTTGCAAGGCTCTCAACGTTCTAGCAATCCAAGTGGAGTTGACTAGACAAATTCGTTGCACGTCTTCCTTGTTTTTCATGCAAACGAGAATATCTCTTCCTCCAGCTCAGCGTGCAAATGAATCAAATGGAGTTCCTTATTTAGATATTGGCATAGTATACCATGCAAAGAGAAGTTTGACTTTCATAATTCCACCGTCCATTCTTCTACGCCACCTTGGATTCATGCATGTTTGGAGTTTTCTTGGAGAGTGTCTTGTTTATTTTAAGATTTAACATTTCAAACTTGGCCTCATTGTAATACTTCTACGCCAATGTTTGAAAAGGCATGCATTTCTGTAAAAGAAAGATTTTATTGAATATTCTATATTGTAAAAAGGTGTTAAGTCTTGGTTAATTAACCAAGACTAACCCTTTCCTCTTTTAGAACTGCACTTAAGGCTACTTCAGGTTTTGAAAAAAAGGCTATTTATTGTCTTAGTCAAGCCATTGAAAAGGATCCCTAAAGTTTGAAAGAAGAAATTGTAAGCTGGACTAGTTATCAATAAAGAAGTTATTATTTTGAATCTGAGTTTTGACAAAA
Organism: Torreya grandis; assembly: GCA_037957365.1. Taxonomy (NCBI): domain Eukaryota; kingdom Viridiplantae; phylum Streptophyta; class Pinopsida; order Cupressales; family Taxaceae; genus Torreya; species Torreya grandis. Next base: position 407,420 of record JARHVA010002677.1, read on the forward strand.
AATAGTGTGTAATATGATTGTGCATCAGCATATAAATGAGATTTATCTCCTTTTGCAGGGCCCTTCCTCACCTATCTCTTCCTTTCTCACCCTTTTGCACGTCATTTGAAGAGGTTTCCAACCCTTCATCTGAAATATTTATGCTTAAGGACATAATTATAGATTTCATTTGATTATATGTGTGCATTGATTTCAGTAACTTCAAAGGGTTTTGACAATTCAAGTGTATCACCTCCTTTTAATTATATTTCCCTTTTCAGTTTCCTTCTCTCTTTTCACCCCAAAAATCACAGTAGTCAAGTTTATTGAAAAATCTAAAGGGAACCAACCCTCTCCGGAGGTTCTTCTCAACAAAGAGTCACCCACGCTCGGAGAAGTTCCAATTGTATCAACTGGAGTGAGGGTGTGCTTTGCACTTCTTCAAACAGGGTGCACCCCAGAGTGATAACAGTAATATCAACAACTTATGTTTTATTATTAAAATAAATTAACTTGGAATTTTAGTGGGGAAAAGGTATAAAAAAATATGGAGGGGTTCATTTGGAACATCTATCATTCATCTATTATTTGATATTTTCAAAGTTTGAGCAGCTTGCTTATGCTTTCAACCCTACAGGACAAAAACTCTCTTTAGTGTTCGGACATTGAGGACGAAACCCTTCAATGTTCAGCGGGTTACTTCATTTAGAGGTCATATTTTAGCGGGAACTGACAGATTTTAGGTCTAGGGCATCTTTCCAAGTGAATCGCAGCAGTTGGGCAGCTTGTAGAGGTGGTATGCAGCTGTAATCAATGCTTATGAGGGCAACAATCTGGTTGGGAGCCCTCTCCTAGGGCAGTGACCCCCTTTGAGGGTTTGAAATTGCAGTTTTTGGGGCAATTTGAGGGTGTTATTGTTGTTTGATCATACACTCCTTCAGCTAGTATTTTTATAATATTTTTCAGCAATATATTTGATTCAAAAATCGAAAACTTGAGGTATTTCGTATGGTTGTGCTTCATTTTTACAAGGGCTTGTGGCAATTAAATATTGAATTTTGATCTATAATAAGTGTTTCTAGAATTCTAAATTTTTATGTGATTAGGGTTTGATAAAAAATCAAAATTTGCATTTTATTTAAGGGTTTATCACAAATTTCAGAATTGTATAAATCTGCACAAAAAGGGACATTACAGTAGGTTTAGCGACTGGTTACAACATAGTTGGTCACTAACGAAATTTTATATTTGGGACGTCTTCAGTTCGAGCTTGGATGTGAGCAAAATTAGGAACATAAATTTTTTGATCACGGATCCAAGGTGGTTTTAAAATTTAAAAAAAAATACAAGTCCACACAATCTCAGTTGAGTCGAGTAAAAGAAGATGACCCCATGGCTAATCAACAATAGACATGTGTCACACACTAGATGGTTCCATCCCATGCAGCCACAGATTGCAAATTGAAAAGTTTGAAAGGGACTCTGTGACTCTGTGAGTCGGTTCCAATGGGTGACTACCACATCGAAGGAGGACTTAAGGAGGCCATAAGGTGTAGGATGCAAATGCAAAGCAAAGGGCGGAATCAAAGGATTTCATGAGTCTGAGCAAATCAATGAAGGTCACATGTCTCACTGTGATTGGCCACGGGATGCACATAGGAAGCAAAGGCACCAAAGAATTTTGTGAATTCCACAGTCTACGACCAATGAAGGAAGGCCACGTGTCACTCTAAAAAAATGTGGAAAGCGGTCACATCGCTCAATTTTTACATTTGGGGCCACATCAACTATGAAGTGGAAGAGTCACCAAGCAATCCACACGAACATAGATGTCAAAGTGAATAGGGTGGAATATAAAATTCCACAAGTCCACACAAAATACAACAAAATCAAAAGAGTAATCCAATGGCCACTATACCCTGTGATCATGCCACATGGAGCATCAGGATACTCCATTTCATAGATAATAAATTTGGCACCTATCATTCAGTCACAGTGAAAGCCTAAGGCCAAAACTACAAGGGAATGATGTATTGATCATTAATTGAGTTTCACAGCGTTATTTTGAGAGCTTATGGCCACGTTGGAAAGGTCTTAGCAGGGGCTACAATGTGATCTCAAATTCGAAAGGAATTAATGCATATCTAGAGGCCGGTTCACAGTTGAAGTTCGCAACTTTGTGGTCATTCATGGTAAAATGAGAACATACAAATAATTTGATCAGTTTGGGCTGAGCTGGAAATTGGCAATTAAGTGTTTCCATTCAAGATGAAGTCTTCCCAACATTCACAATTTGCAGAATAAGTTGTTATTCCAGTGATTGGTTTAATCAAACTGAAAATAGTGTGCAGGTTGTGGCTGCCAATTATCACTGTGAATGTTTCTCTTTCAATATCCTCTTGATTTCATGAAAGTGTGCATGTTCCATAGGGCATTTTTTCAATTTTCAAAGTAATCTATGCATTTCTCAGAGGTTAAAATTAGCACTACCAACCACAGGCTCTACAACAAACTGTTTGTTTTCTCAATATAATGTGTGTGATCACAAATGGTTAATTTTGAACAGTTCAAGATCTGTAATGGCTTGTCATTAGATTATCCATGCAGTTGCTTAGATGATCTATGCATGCACAAGGAAGAGTGGTGATAGGTTGGGAATCTGATGCATCCACATGCAAACAGCAATCTCCTCCACTTTTGAATGTGAACTTCTTTGAAATATTCCTAGAGAACCAAGAGTAAAATTTTATAAATAGATGAAGTCTATTCTTCATCAGGTTCTTTTGGCCAATAGTCTAGCATAGCTTGAGCTCCATATTGAGCATTCCAATTGTGTTTTGTCACAGTTTCAATAGCGTGTAAGTTCTTTCTTTCCATAATGATTTGTAGACTCTGAAACTGCAGAGAATTCCTTGAAAAGTGGTGAATTTTTTATAAATTGATTGTTGGTTATTGAGTTCTGATATGTAAGATTATTAGGATGAGATTGTAAAATTCTTCAGTTGATTTGTTGTGATGTTCATTCATTTTTCAGGTCATTAGTGTATTGTGTAAATAATTCATAGCATATTATGGGACTAATTTGGGAGTGATATATTCAGTGTATTGTCACATTTTCTTCCTGTCATTGTGAGTGTTTGTGTTAAGGACATGTAGGTTTTGCAAAGGATAGAATTTACAACATGCTGCTGTAGTTTAGCATTACATTCATGTTTGCCAAATGGATAAGGCATGTTCAGAGAGGCTAAGTTGATCAAATCTTTCTTTTATAAAGTTTGTCTTACCTTGTTTTACTGAGAATTATGAATTCAAAGGTATAAATCATTCTGAAATTCTCTATCATTTGTGCATTGCATGTGTGTAAGCCATAGATTCATTTTCAGTCTCATGTTTTTGCATAAATTCAATTAAGTAATGAACTAAATTTGTATATCAATAAGTTCCCTTAAGTTATCAAGCATATTTTGTAAGTTTGTTTCATTTTAGCCATTTGGATGTTCAATTGATTCATATCTTGGGTGGATTAGGTATGAATCCAGACTTGTAAAGTCATTTTCATTGTCTGCTTTGGTTTTAATTCAGACCTTATAGTGTGAGCAGGTATTTGCATTGCTAGTGGCAACAAGTGGGCAAGTAAATAAAGTGGGGTTTTGTTCACTTCTCCAGATCCCTGTATGTATATGTTTGTTATTCATTGTAAGCCACACATTTTGAACCTCCTTTAGGAACTCCTCCTTGGTCTTGCAAAGCCAGAACCGTAAAGAGTAAACCCTCCTGTGTCAGTTGTCCTCAAGTCTTAGCCGACTTTAGTGAGAAGAGTAAATAGACCTTGTTACTATAATGACCCATCTTTTATTTTCTCTTATTTATCCACTAAATCCAGGGGTGCAGATTTGAGAGCCAACAAATTGGCGCCGTTGTCGGGGATTGAAATTGTTCTCATTTGAAGACGACTTATTATTCTTCATTTGTGGAGTGGCGAATCCTTTGATGTTGAATAACCACATCACTATGAGAAGTTAAAGTTCAGTATAACTTTGAGTAAATTGCAGGATACTGCTATTTGTGGTCTGTGATTTGTTAAGCTGGAGCACCTGCATTCTTTAAGGCAGATTCTACTAAGAAGTTACATCTGCAATTGTCTTCCACAAGATATGCATCCAATGGGAAATGAGTCTGAAAACCTGTGGAGATCTCAGGGAATTTTTCCCATCATCATTCTGATCTTCCTATGTTGTTGGTACTGTTAGTCCAACTTCAAAAAATTGATATTGAGATTCTGGTTCATGATTTAAGTGAAATTCATTCATCCCCTATTGATTGATCTGATCCATTTGACATAGAACTCAGTCCTAAAGATCAATGTCCATCCACATTTGCTAGTCATCTTGAGTATACAGAGCCTAAATAGGATGTCAGCATTTACTTTCATCCCCTATTTAAGAGACATATCCTTGACCCCTGCACTCCAACTGCTGACCAAGTATTTGCCCCATTAAATCAGCCGAGTCCTATCATAATGACGAACCAACCGAGAGCTGGTAAACGACCTAGCAATAATAATGCCAATGCAAATCAGAATTTTGGACCTTCCCATCCTTTGCTTGGGGTTAACAGGTATAGACAAATTGATTTCACTGAGATGCAAGGATATTCAAATGAGGTCCTGCTCATGTAAGAAAGAGATTGCCCAGGTTTCAAGAAAATAATGTGATTTCTGAAATTGAGTTTGAGGATGTCATGATCAAGTTGTTCATTCGTACTTTGGAGGAAGATGCTAGGGATTGGTATAATTCTCTACCTGGTCATTGCATTGATCTGTGGCCTGAGATGAAGCACGTATTCAAAATTCAATATGGAGACAGGACTGAAGCAAGATTTCTAATGAGTTTGAAAATATAAAGAAGCATATTATCAAGTGTGTCCAAGTTTTTAACAGCAGATTCAATAAGACTATTCTCCAAGTTCTTGAAAATGTGAGGCCCAATGAAGCTACATGTTTGATTAAATATTGTGATGCATTTGATGCCTAATCCGGCTTCTATCTCAGAGATAAAGGTCCAATTAATTTGAATTGCTGACCCCTGATAAGTATCCAGCAAGAAAATTTCTGAGCTTGGATGAAAAGTTGGATTAACTCATGGGAGATTTCAAGGATTTTTCTTATAAAGAGGCCCGCAATGAGAAAGGGTTGCCTCCAATACAAAATAAACAACATTTCAAGGGTAGTCGCACAATTAGGAGAGGGGACCAGCACATGATAAAGCAAATGATAAGGGAAAAAGACCATTTCACCAAGAAAGGAAGTCTAATCACAAGAATGCTAAGAGAGACATACCTGATCCACTTTCTGCTAAGGTCAATGAAATTGCTGAGATGGGTGCATCTGAATGGTGTGATGAGTGTTTTATGCCACACCCTTCTTGTGTTACTGCTGCAGTGCCTACACTAATAGTGATGCCAACAGTAATCAGGGGAATGATGAGTTTGTTCACATGTTAGAGTACAGTGAAAATTTTGTCAACATGACGCAGACCTATGAGATGCATGTTCATGATTTTGAGTATCTTTGGGCTAAAATGATTAAAAAATATAATGGTAAAAGGCCATCAAATGAAGACATTCAAATCCTTGCAGATGCTGCTAAGTCTCAGGTGAAAAACAATTAATATTTAAGAAATAAGCATGAAAAGTAGGAAGAAAAGGACAAAATGGAAGCTGCTAAAGGGACTGCTACTAAAAGGAATGGTAACAGAAGCAAAGAGCCTACTGCTGCTCCACCACAGCCGGCTAGGTATAGCAAATTTGTGCAAAAAACCAACGTTAAAATGCCACTCCTCACTATTGTTGTCAAAGACTTGTCCCATCCAAAATTTCAATGGCAAACAAGAGGCAAAGAATTGAAAATACCCCTATTGTCCCATATCAAAATGTTGTCTCAGAGCTCTAATATAGAATAGTCACTAGCTCAAGTTTTGGCCTCTTGCATCCCAAATGTGAATGTTGTCACTTTGCCTCCAGACAACCCCATGTCCAAGTACAATGTGTGTGATATGGCCTTAGTGTTGAGCCAATTGAAAATCATTGTCCCTATGATTAAAATGTTAAGAATTCATGAGCATAGGGATAGAGATTTCGCTTACCTTGGTGTCCAAAAGTCTATTGTCTCACCCGCCCCTATTGCAAAAGTAAAATAGGTGGATGAAGGAGAAGAAATGCCTGAAAAATATTTGGGGACATCATTGGTGGAAAGCCAACTTGATGTAGAACCATTCTATATTACTTTGCTTGTCACGGGTGGCTATTATATAATTATGTGTTGGATTCTAGAGCTTCGTGCAACATTATGCCTTTGGCTGTGATGAATGAGCTTAGAGTGAGAAATTCTATAGCATATGCAAAGGTTATGCCATGGAATCACGTGAATTTCCTGTGGTGGGTTGTATCAAAGGTCTTAAGGTTTAGAATGTCACTTATCTCGGAAAGTTTCTTGCTAGGGACGTCGTAGTTGTAAATTGTCCTCCCAAGTGGGGGATGTTATTGTCACGGAAATGGGCTGCTTCAATTGGACGCAGTGTTCAGATGGATATGTCATATGCTACTATCTCGTTGGATGGACATGTGAAGTTGCATAGGGAGCAAAAGATGATGCATTTGATTGAAGATTGAGGTGATGTATGTGGATATAAATTTGGGAAATTTCATGGGGAACACTAATTTCATTGAAAATCAGATTGATCCTATCTCCTGTCCCCAGATTAGTAATTCAGATTTATGTGATCCTTGAAGCATGTTTTTTTATGGAGCTTGCTCAAGAGAAGGGGTGGGTGCAGGTGTTGTATTGTGTTCTCCGCAAGGGTTATCCTTTAAATTTGCATACAAACTAGATTTTGACTTCACCAATAATGTAGTTGAATATGAAGCTTTGATGTTGGGTCTCAATTTGGCTTCAAAATTCAGTATTAAAAATCTCATTGTGAAGGGTGATTCAGAATTAGTGGTGCAACAGGGGAGAAAAATATATGCAGCCAAGAATGAGGGGCTCGAACGGTACAAAAAAATTGTTTGGGATTCATTGGAGACTTTTGATTCATTTAATATCATCTACGTTGAAAGGTCATACAATTTCATTGCTAATCAATTGGTTGTATATGCAACTCATTACCAAAATGGCGTGGTTGTGCCTTTCTGCGTGTACAATGTGGAAGTTCTAATCAGACCCTCAGTACCTGACAACATTAATCACTGGCTAGTGTTGGAATATGATAATCAAATTCTCAGATTCATGAATCATATAGAAAATTTTGAAGAGCAGTTAATTAATTTGGAGCCTTGTGTTGAAAAACACAAAGGGAAACAGGTTCTCTTTGGGGAAGGAGTGATTCAGTTGAAGATTAACACAATCCCAAGAGGTTTGGTGACACTTGAAATAGCATTAGATAATGCTGTCAGAATCAAACAACAAACTGTCCCAGCCTTACAAGATGTTGTAGATGTAAATTTAGGAACAACCACTGCACCCATGCCACCATTTATTGGGACGTGTTTGAAAGAAGAAGAAGCCAAAGCATTTATCAGAATGCTAAGGAAGTATAGAGATTTTATTGCATGGTCATATGATGAATTAAAGGCATGTAGAGAAAATGTGTTTTAGCATGTAATCCCATTGTAGGCCAATAGGAAACCTATCAGAGAAAAACATAGACCAATTAATCCCACTTTGGCAACAAAGATGGAGAATGAACTGAAAAAATTAAAAGTGCGGAAATATTGAATTTGTAAGGTATTATTTATGGGTTGCAAATCTTGTTCCAATTAGAAAGAAAAATGGTGATGTCAAGTTGTGCATGGATTTTAGAAATTTAAATAAAATGTCTTTAACGGACAATTATCCTATGCCTAACATCGACCACTTGCTACAAAAAGTTACAAGATCAGAACTGATGTCAATGCTGGATGGTTTTTCTGGCTATAAACAGGTTGCTGTGAAGGAAACATAAAAAAATAAAACAATGTTCACAACACCTTGTGGCACATACGTCTATTTGAGGATGTCACTTGGGCTCATGAATGTTAAAGCAATATTTTAAATAGTGATGGATTATGCATTTTCAAGCTTGATCAATGAGATTCTGGTGATCTATCAAGATGATATTATTGTTTTTCAAAGAAAAGAGCAGACCACTTGGAGCACCTTGAAAGATTTTTTCAAAAATATAGGGAGTATGGGATGTCTCTCAATCCCAAAAAATGCATTTTTGGTGTAGAACAAGGGAAACTATTGGGCCACATTGTTTCAAAATGAGGAGTAATGATCAATCCTCAAAGAATGAAAGCTATAGATCGAATCCCTGTTCTGCACTCCAAAAAAGGTATTCGATCATTTCTCAGGAAAATTAATTTTGTTAACATTTTGTTTCCAACTTTGCAGAATCGCATTCTTGATTACAAGGATGTTGAAGGACCAGAATATTGAGTGGACTACAAACACTGACCAGTCATTTGCAAACATAAAGGAAACTCTCAAGCAAGCCCTTGTTCTGGCAAGTCCAAATTACAAGAAGAAATTTTGGATATTTTCCTTTGCTTCCCCACGTACAATGGTCATTGTTCTCCTGCAGAATGATTTGGAGGGACATGAACAGTCTATAGTGTTCTACAGTAAGGCATTACAACAAATTGAACTCAAATACACCATCATGGAGAAACAAGCCTTCGCACTTATCAAATTTGTGAGAGCATTCAGGTCGTACATTTTGAGTTCCCCAGTGAAAGTGTTTGTTAACCACAGTCTATAGTGTTCTACAGTAAGGCATTACAACATATTGAACTCAAATACACCATCATGGAGAAACAAGCCTTCGCACTTATCAAATTTGTGAGAGCATTCAGGTCGTACATTTTGAGTTCCCCAGTGAAAGTGTTTGTTAACCACACTATGGTCAAAGATATTTTAAATTTTTAACCCAACTTGATACTTCAGGCAAAAGATGTATGTAGATGGGTTAATAAATTGCAAGAGTTTGATATTGAAGTGCATACTACCAAGCTTGTGAGGGGACTAATTAGCCAAGATTTTTGGAAAAATAAAATCTTGACGTTATTGAAGTGAATATGTCAGAAGGGAAATCACTGCAGATGAGGATCAACTGAGCGAATCAATTTGGTATAAGGACATAATATATTATTTGAAAAAACTGAGTTGTCCTCCTAATCTGAATAAATTGCAGCGAAAAACTTTCAGATTAACCACCCAAAAATATGTGCCAACTTGGAATGGATTAGCTTGGAAGAAACCTGAAGGGGTTTTCATGAGATGTATTAATGAAGATGAAGTGTTGAAGTTGATGAAGGAATTTCATAGTGGGCTATGTGGAGGCCAATATGCAGCAAAATTGACAGCTCATAATATTATTGGAGCTTGTTAATGGTGGCCTCCACTTTTCAAATATGTTGCTAAAAAGGTAAGAAGGTTTGACTCATGTCAACAGTTTGCTGGGAAAATAAAAGAATCTGGACTCTCCCTTAATACCTGTAATCACAGAAGCTCCATTCCAGCAATGGGGAATTGATTTTGCTGGTGAAATCAATGACAAATCTAGTATTGGCCACAAATGGATCTTGGTGGCCACTAATTATTTTACTAAGTGGGTAGAAACTGTCCCAACCAAGAATGTCAATCACAAGGTGGTAATGGGTTTCTTGCTGAATAATATCATTATAAGGTTTGGGCTACCTACAAAGATTATTGTTGATAATGCTATGTGCTTTATAGCCAGACCTTTACAAGAAATGTGTGACACGTTTGGCATTAATCTGACATGCCTCAAATTACTATCCCTAAGAAAATGGACGTGATGAGCATAGTGACAAAAATTTGATTAGAATTGTGAAAAGAACTCTCGAAATGAATAAGAGAAAGTGGGAGGAAAGCTAAGGTTTGCTAAATGGGTAGTTAGGATAATTCCAAAGAAATCCAAGGGTAAGAGAGTCATTTTTAATTGGTATATGGTATGAATGATAGATTGCGCACAAACTTGGAACTCCACACTTTTAAGTTTTTGCAAGAGATGAATGGGGAAGAAGTTGATCGCTATGCTGAAAGAATAAATCAGATCATAAATTTGGATGAAACTAGAGAAGATTCACGTGAAATGTGTGTGAAATTCAATGAAAAAATGAAGACGTTGCTTGATAAAATAGGCAACAACAAGGAATTTTGAATTGGGAGATCTGCTATTGCTTTGGGACAGCAGACATGAAGAGAAGGGCAAGCGTGGAATATTTGATCCTTTATGGACTAGCCCTTATGAAACAGACATCAGAATTGAAGAGCACACACATTTTCTCAGAGATCTAGATGATGAAGTGTTGGAGTTACCTGTCAATGGCCAACACCTCAAACCTTTCCTTAATTGAAGGCTACATCTAGAATACTTTGTACAATGTATATAAGTGCGGTTTGTTCTTTTCCCTTCCTGTTTTGTTTCTTTTCATTGGTGTTGTTTTTTGTTGCAATAAGTGATGCAGTATCACGGCAGTATGCAGCTCATGCATATGTCTTAGTTCAGTTTGTCCGAGTTTCAGATTGAAGGATTCAAAGCAATTTTAAGCATTGATTCAGTTGAGGATAAGACACAGGTCTGCTTCTACCAAGAGGATTCTAGGATCTCTAGATACGCACAAGGGATACCCATCCCACAGATGGAGCCAATGTTGGGTCCCAAAATGGTCCATGACATTTTGGGGCCCTGGTGTTCAGAATATGTAGAGTTTTCAGTGGTTGCACAAGTGTTTTGGTTGCTCCTACATGGTTCCCTATAATTTCTAGTGTATGATGGTACTCTCCTCAGTGTGGTCCTTGCATCTTGGTTTATCATTTCCCTCAGCCAAAATTCCTCTTATGGTTCAATCTTGTTGTCATAGTCCATTCCAAGGTCCATTTCATATTGTGATCCACTTAGGTCCTGGATCAATTAATTGGTCATGTGTGTAACCTAAGTCCTAATGTTCACATTAAAAATTTGTGGCCTCTTTTTAAGATCTTATGTCCCAATTTTCATGTTTGAGTATTTGTGGCCCCTTTTTAATGTCTAAGTCAAGTCTAGGTTCAATGCACCTTATTTATAATTCTTGTGGCCCCCATGCGATGGTGGACTTGATCGCACACTAAACTTTAACGTATAAAACCACGGATCCATAGGGAAGGCTTTTCCAATAAGTCATCCCCATGATCCTATGACCCCATGGTAATGCCATGTATCCCCATGCCAAACTTTGGCGGCCACTAAGCGAGTTCACAATTTGCAACGCAAGCCTAAGGCTGAAGACACAAACCCAACCATTTATCAAGCACAACACATAACATAAAAGGTCCACAAAATCTCTCTTTCACAAGTTAACCCCCTGGTCCCTTTAACCATTTAGCCCATGATCACATAGTGGCAAAATACTCTTTTGGGACTTCAATATATTGCATATGACTCAAGCTAGGTTCAATGACTAATCGCAGTGTAGTTGGTCACCAGTGAAATCTTATGATTGGGAGGTCTTCAATGTGAACTTGGATGCAAGCAAAATTGGGAACTTGGAGAATTTTTTGAGCACAAATCCGAGGTGGTTTTAAAATGAAATAAGAAATACAACGGGTCTGTGTATTCCAAGTTAAGTTGAGTATAAGTCCATGAGCCCGTGATCCCATGGTTAATCAATGGTGGACGTGTCACACACTGGATGGTCCCATCCCACGAAGCCATAGCCTGCGAATTGAAAAGTTTGAAAGGGACTTTATGACTCCATGAGTTGTGTCCAATGGGTGTCTGCCACGTGGAAGGAAGAGGGCTTAAGGAGGAAAAGCGAAGGGCAGGGTCCGTGGATTCCATGAGTCCGAGCCAATCAATGAAGGCCATGTGTCTCACTGTGATTGGCCACGAGATGCACATAGGATGCAATGGCACCAAATATCTCTTTGAATTCCACAACCCATGACCAATAAAGGAAGGCCACATGTCACTTTGAAAATATGTGGAATGGAGGTCATGTCGCTCATTTTTTCCACATTAGGGCCACATTAGCTATGAAGTGGAAGATTCGCCAATCAAGCCTCACACACATAGATGTCAAATTAAATAGGGTGGAATATATAATTCCACAAGTTCGTGAAAAATACGCTAAAAGAAAATGAGTAATCCCGTGGCCACTGTACCCCATGATCATGCCACATGGAGTGTCAAGATTCACTATTTCACAAAGAATAAATTTAATGCCCATCATTCAGTTATAGTGAATGCTTAAGGCCAAAACTACAAGGGAATGGTGTTCTGATCATAACTTGAGTTTCACGACTCCATTTTGAGTATGGATGGTCTTGTTTATAAAGGTCTTAGTAGGGGCTACACAGTGATCTCAAATTTGAAATGAATTGATGCATATCTAGAGACCTATTCACAGTTGAAGCTCACAATTGTGTGGTCATTCACAGCAGAATGAGAACATACAAATAGTTCAATAATTTTAGGCTGAGCTGGAAATTGAATATTAAGTGTTCCCATTCAAATTGAAGTCTTCCCAACATGCATTGTTTGCAAGAAAGTTGTTATTTCAATGACTAGTTTAGTCAAATTGAAAATAGTGTGCATGGTTGTGTGCCAAGTGTCACTGTGAATGTTTCTCTTTCAATATCCTCTTGATTTCACGCAAGTGTACATGTTCCACAAGGTGTTTTGACAAATTTCAAAGTAATATTTACATTCTCTAATGTTAAAATTAGCACTGCGAACTACTAGCTGTATAGAAAACAACCTATCTTCTCAATATAATGTGTGATCACACTAAAATGGTTACTTTTGAATAGTTTGAAATCTGCAGTGGCTTGTCATTAGATTCTCAATGCAGTTGCTTAGGCGATCTATGCATGCACAAGAGCAGTGATTGATTGGAAGTGTGATGCATACACATGCAAAAAACAGTTTTCTCTTCACTTTTAAACATGAACTTCTTTGGAATATTCCTAGAGAACCAAGGGGGAAAACTATAAATAGATGAGTCTATTTTTCATCAGGGTCTTTTGGTCAATAGTCTAGAATATATTGAGCGCCATGTTGAGCATTCCATTTGTGCTTTGTCAAAGTTTCAGTAATGTGTAAGTTCTTTCTTTCCACAATGATTTTTAGACTTTGGAATTGCGGAGAATTCCTTAATAAGTGGTGAATTTTCGATAAATTGATTGTTGGTTATTGAGTTTTGATATGTTGTGTAAGCTTATTAGGATAAGATTGTATAATGCTGCAGTTTATTTGTTGTTGTGGTGTTAATTTATTTTTGAGGTCACTCAAGTGTATTGTATGAATCATAGTTTGCATACTCGGCGAGTATGTGAATACTTGCCCTTTTTTCGCCCACAAGTATTTTCCACTTATACTTGCGGGCCTCAGAAGCCGAGTTTCGGCGATTATTTGCTTAGTACTTGGTGAGTATTGAGCACATACTCGCAGACACAGTCAAAATGCAGAAAAACACATATTTTCTCCTTTTTAATCACGCAGGCCCCCACACTTTCATTACACAACATTTGAGGCGACAATATATCTATAAAATAAACATTTAAGTATTTGTTATACTTTAAGTTATATTTCATATATATACCTTCAAGATGTTTGAGAGTGGTTTCAGACCTCTTGGAGCTATAATGCAAATTCTACATTTTGAAGGATCCTATCATATTTTAGACTTGGTCAGATTATAGGATTTTAGGATTTTAGACGTGGCCATATTTCAGGGTTTTAAGATTTTAGGGAGACATCATACGAGGTATGAAGGTTGCATGAAGAGATGTAGGTATAATAGAATAGTATGAGAACATCTCTCACAAAGTGCCACAAGCTGATTCCACCCCATTCCCAATGCACCCCTTATAGCATGCACTTAGGGAGATTTGATGCGTCGGCGAGCCCCTACAAGAGAGAGCGTTAGTAAATGATAAAACTAAAAAATATCGGTGTATACATATGCCCCACCCGAAGCTCATCACATGTCACAATAATGTAATGCAAGATGGTGCTTTGGGAAAGATACATATCAACACGAAAGCATGAAGGAAACGCTGAAAGAAATAATGATGCAATTTCGTACTAAATTTGTATTCAAATCTAATAGAAAACAATTCTCCAATGTTTTACAGACCATTTGATACATTTTGTAACTATAATTTGTATAAACTTTAGATTTTTTAAGAAATTTAAGTATTTTTTACGTTGTCGAGTATTTGCCAAGTCAAAAAATATTTGGTTTACCGAGTCTGATTCGAGTCTGAATATGCGAACTATGGTATGAATAATTCTTAGCATATTCTGGGACTAATTGGGGAGTGAAATATTCAGTGTATTGTCAGATTTGCTTCTTGTCATTGTGAGTGTTTGAGTAAGGAAGTGTAGGCTTTAGCTAGAATTTACATGTAGTTTTGCATTACACTCGTGTTTTCCCAATGGATAAGGCATGTTCAAATACCCTAATTTGATTAAATCTTTATTTTATAAAGTTTGTCTTACCTTGTTTTACTGAGAATTATGAGTTCAAACGTATAAATTATATGGAAATTCTTCATCATTTGTGCATTGCATGTGTATAATCCATAGATCCATTTTTAGCCTCATATCTTCGGATAAATTCAATTAGGGAATGTTCTTAGTCTATATATCAATAAGTTCCCCTGATTTATCCAGCATCCTTTGCAAGTCTATTTCATTTTAGCCATTTGGATGTTCAATTTATTTGTATCTTGGGTGGATCACGTGTGAATCCATACTTGTAAATTCATTTTCATTATCTACTTTGGTTCTAATCCAAACCTTATAGTGAGAACAAATATTTGCTTTGCAAGTGACAACAATTGGGCAAGTAAATAGAGTCGGGTTTTGTTCACTTGTTTGGATCCTTGTGTGTATATGTTTGTTATTCATTGTAACCCACAAGTTTTGAACCTCCTTTACAAACTCCTTGAAATAGCCCTTGTAGGGCCAAATTAAACAATTCTGAAATTTGTAGAAACCCTAACCAAAAATTGTAGAATTATGAAAAGATCTACTTAGGCATGAAAATAAAATTCAGAATTCATAGAAACCTTTATAAAAATATGAAAATTCAATCAATTCATTTATCACATCAAATCTGAATTTTTGAATAATTTATAGGCCTAAAAATCAGAATAAATTACAGCCGATTCTTTGAATGCCGAAACACAAAAATCCACCAACAAAACAGTCCTCCAGCTGAGATTTGACCCCTCTAGGGAGGTCATTGCCTTCCAAAAGGCCTCTATGCACTACGTCACACCTCAAAAGGCAGCCCTAGCTGCTACGCTAGCCTCTCAAGGCACCCAAACTGCTATGCCACACTCCAAATGTGCCCTAGATGCCTGATAAGTTGATGTTCTATCCAACTGTGACCCTTGAACAAAGTCACCAAAAAGAATTGAGGGTTTTTGTCCCCAAATCTGAAAGCTAATAAGAGTTTTCATCCTCAATGGCTGAACGTGCAAGCAAGCATGCTTAACTCAAAAGAATTAATTGTTAATAGATAATAGATGCCGAAAATGGACCTCTCCACCTCCCTTTATACCTTTTTCCCTCCAAAACAACTCCAAAAGTGGGACGCTCCAAGGGTTAAAAAAATATATTTAAAAAGTGACTCTTTATACTTTCAAAAATAGAAAAGTCGTTAAAATGAAGCTACTTTGGCAACTTAAAAAAGAAACAAACTATGTTTCCCTTTTTCCTTCACGCCTTAGCCGACGAAAAACCAAAAGGAAAAGGCTAAGGGTCTTCACCCTGTCTAACCTGAGAAGGGGACAGGACATCCCTCCCCTCTCGAAATTGCTTGTCCTCAAGCAATTGCAAGCTAGGATGCTGCAAAATAGCTGCCCCTTCCCACGTAGCATCCTCAATGGGCAAGTCTTTCCAACAAACCAAATGCTCCATGATGCTCTTGCTCGTCAATGGGCAAGTCTTTCCAACAAAATAGCTTGCCCTTATCATCTAAGGATGGTAATTCAGCGGAATGAGTGAAACACTCTCCGAGTGCCTTTTTGAGGCACGAAACATGAAACATGTTGTGGATCTAGCTATGCTCAGGCAACTTCAACTCATATGCAACCTCTCCAACCCTCCTTTGAATTCTGTAAGAACCATAGAAGCAGGGTTTAAGTTTTTTTCCCACTATGCTTGAGAGTAGACTGTCTATATGACTGCAACCTCAAAAATACCATGTCACCCACCTCAAAAGTCCTCTCCATCCAATGTTGGTATGCATATAACTTTTGTTGGTTTTTGGCATGTTTGAGGTTCTCTTTGAGCATTTCCAATATATCATGACTCTGTTGTACTAAATCCTTGGCCCCTAGCACTCTACTATTTGTCAACACCAAATCCACAAAATAAAGTGCATCACACCCATACAAAGTCTTGAAGGGCGACATACCAATGGGCATGTGATATGAAATATTGTAGTAATGTTCACCCATTTACAGCCACTTAATCCAAGTTGATTGTTGCCCTGCAACATAGTTTCATATGTATCCTTCAATCTATTTATTTACTATCTCCGTTTGCCCATCAGTTTGTAGACGACAGCTAGTGCTAGGAGTCAATTTTGTGCCCGTTAAACGGAAGAGTTCTTGCCAAAACAGGCCTAAAAAACTGTTGTCCTAGTCACTCACAATGTTTCTAGGCAGCCCATGAAGTCTAAAAACTTCCTTGAAAAAAATATCAGCCACTAAAGGTGCATTGTACTTGGCTGGAATAGGGAAAAACTAAGCATATTTAGTGAGCTTATCAACCACCATAAACATATAACTCTTACCTTGAATCATGGGGAGCCCCATGATAAAATCCATGGAAATACTTTCCCATTTTTTAGAGGGAATGGACAGGGGCTGCAACAAGCCAACTAGAAAAACTTGCTCAACCTCATTTCATTGGCAAGTGAGGCACTCCCGGATGTATTGAAGGACCTCCCCCTTAAGTCCCTTCCAAAATAATATTTCCCTTGTTTGTATGTTTTGAAATACCCTAGATGTCCAGCCAAGGACGTGTCATGAACAGTTCTCATTATTTTATGTTTCATCTTAGACTCAAGGGCCAAAAATATCCTATTTTTGTAGAAAATCTGACCATCTATTACCTTGTACCTCTCATCTTCGCTTTTACCTCTCATCTTCACTTTTACCTTCAAGGATAGCAATAGTAAATGTTGTCAACCTGGAGCTGCGCCCTGAATCGAAGACGTGCATGAAATGGCCAATCCTCTATCCGGCTGAAACAATGGGATCTTCTCACGAGGGTGGGTGCCTCAATGGTGAGAAGAACCTCCAGAGAAGGCTGGTTCCTGTAAGATGTATCAATGAGGATCTCTACTCTATGCTACGGACTACCATGGAAAAGGGAGAAAGAAACTTTAAGGGAAAATCCTACCTAATGATGGCGATACACCAAAACGTTGATCCACTCTACTTGGAACCTTGAACAATGAATCAAACAAGGGAAAAGGAAGACCTTTGATTTCAATCAATCACTTATGCATAAATATTTCATGAAGAGGTTCGATCCAATGACCAAAACATGAGGGAATACGATGGAGAGAGGTCTGATACAAGACACTTTGCAACCACCTAACATCCACTTACAGCTTCAGCAAAAAACATAAAGAACACTTTTTATGACCTGCATAAGGATAATCTAGCAACTCGGTATGAATCAAAATTTGGGAAGGGAGAGAAATCTACCACATATGCAAATTGCTGAAGAAATATACACTATGCCAGCACTTGAAATCTGAAAGTACAGTCCTATTGATTGAAGAGGTTACACAACTCACCAATGGCAGAGTCTGGTCTAGCCAAGAGAGATGATTTTAATCAACGCTGAAAGCCAATTTATAGAGAATTACAAGAGCCAAAGATTGGCGTTGAAAAATTGAAGAGATGGATTAACTTAGATTAACTCAAGGCTGACTTGGCCTTTCAATAAAATATGTTTTCTCTTCGTCTTTACATGAAGCTTCTTGCGCTTGAGGAAGTGAACTTGTCTTTGTTCTGAACCGCCCACCTCTCTTTGCATAGAGATCCATGCCAATGTCAATTTTAGAACTCTACGTGAGCGGCTTGATGTTGAGTTGGAACGTTTGAAAGGCTGAGTTGGCCGTCTGATGAGCTGAGTTGGACGAAGAGATAATTCTTCTTTGCATGGGAAATTCCTATTAGATGTGGAGTTTAACAATTAATCAACTCTAAATCTAGAACAGTCAACTCGACGTTTGAATTTGGAACTCCGTTTGAAGCTGAGTTGGACCTTCGGATGCATGAGTTGATCCGGAGATGAGTAGGACTTCAACAACCAGTCAACTGAAACTTTGACCGGTCGATCGAAAATAACCCTTGCTTGCATGCATTTTATCCTATTCTAGTCTACCTGTTCATGTCTATTTCAGGCGGGATTCTATATTTGGATGTATTAGTCTATATTTCCTTCGTTTGGCTTTTTTCCAACTTCCCATCGCTTAATATGAGGTCAACTTCCCGTGGTTTAATTCTTTCATAATTCTAGCTTTACCTTTGTTTCAACGGTTACTTCCCGCGGTCAAAATTTGACGTCTTGCGGGGACGTCACCCTTTGGCATTTTCTCGGGCTTATTTCCTATCAAGCTCCTTGGTCTTCTTATTTCCTTTGGAATTCTCTGTTTGCAATTTCCTTCGGAATTCTTTCCTTCGGCTTTATCCTCCGAAGTATTCCTTCGGACAAAAAGTCCGAAGGAATTCTTTCGGACTTTTTTCAAGTCCGAAGGATATCTTCCTTTTCTTTTTCTTTGCTTGGGCTTTTGTTTAGTCGGGTCCTTCTCGTTTGGCAGCTCCTCTCTGAATTTCTTCGGACTTTTGTCCGAAGGAATTCCTTCGGACAAAAAGTCCGAAGATACTCATTCGTCTTTTGCCTTTGTTGACTTCAGATTTTGCTGTCGGCTTTTTTGCACGGGCCTCTTCGTTGTAATTTCTCCGAATTTCTTCGGACTTTTTGTTCGAAGGAATTTTTTTGGACAAAAAGTTCGAAGGAATTTTTCCTTTGTTCTTTGTTGAGAATGTGGACTTTGCTCTGTCGGCTTTGCTGGGGCCCATTGGCATGTACCTTTCCGAATTCCTTCGGACTTTTTGTCCAAAGGAATTCCTTCGGATAAAAAGTCTGAAGGAATTAATCCTTGTCTTTTGTCTTTTACCTTAGAAATGCCCTTCGGGAAAGTCACAGTGGTCCTGTCACCAACCAAGTGCCCTCCACAAGGGCTTCTGTCCTACACCTGCGCCTTTGTCGAAAAAATTGTCGGGCACCCGGGTTTTTTGCAGGGGTCCCGAATTTGTTCCTATACCTTCCCAAAGGGTAGGTGCCCTTCGGGATTATTGAAAATGATCCTTCTGAAAGGTACCCTGCCCTTCGGGTTTCTTGAAAATGACCCTTCCGAAGGGTACCTTGGCTTTTCCTTCCTTTTTTGGGCGGACTTTTGGATTCTCCGAAGTATTCCTTCGGACAAAAAGTCCGAAGGAATTACTTCCTTTGTCTTAGGCTCTTTGTTGATTTGTTATTTCCTTGGCTTAGCCTTCTTTGATGAACCATTCCTTTGGACAAAAGTCCGAAAGAATTCATCTTTTTGTAGCAAAGGCCCTTACCAAAGAAAAAAACAATGTATTCTTTCTTCCTTGGCTAGAGACGTGAATTTTCCGAATGGCGAGAGACAATCTGACTTGTGGAAGAATTGTCAACAGTAAATTCATTCTTTGCATAATTGTTATAAAAACCTTCCAATCTGCTATAATTTCAGTTGTGGAAGAAAGAGTAGGCTTCCTAGACAATGCATCAACAACTACATTGTTCTTCCCTTTGACATACTCAATATCAAAGTCATAGGATTGAAGTTTGCTTACCCACTTATGCTGCCTATCACTCAAATCAGATTGGCTAATAAAATATTTCAGACTATTGTGATCCGTTTTGACCACAAACCTGCCACAAATCAAATATGTGAAATCAATAGGAGTTCAATACAATAAACAATAGATATTCCTTCATTACGATTGCATAAACATAGGTTACAATTATATAGGGGAAGTTGTTCCTATAATATAGGAAACAACTCACCAACAATACTCGAGTTGTTATAACAACTCGTACTACATTTAAGCTATTTATGTAGGTTGTTTATAACAACCTAACTTACACACAATAATATTTACCACTATGCAAATATTATCAAACCGTATAATGTTCACAATAGTAATTTCCTAATATTCACCCCTTTAGTGTGAACATGGGGAAAACATCAATCCCGTATCTGCACCTGCACTCATAATTTGGTGATTTCCTAGGGCAACCACAAACCTTAATGATAGTTTTGCATATGGCTTACCAACAACCAAAAAGGAATGGTTTTCAAGTGGTTTTCAAGTGGTTTACCAACAACCACAAAAAGATGATTTTGCAAGTGGCTTACCACCAACTCCATCATGATGTACAGTACTTTTATTAGCTCCCTTCACTATCTCACACTTGGAGAAAATACAAAGAAATTTTCAGCTCACTTGTTACAAATGTGAACATGAGTATAATATTTGTTCTTATTACAACAAAAACACAAACACACAACTGAAAAAAAATGCCACCAAATCATATGAACCCCCTTGTTGGTGACTGACAAGAGACGTAGAAAGCCTCCTTCCTCCATTGCCTCCGACCTCCTTCAAATTGACGCTACTTACTTAACGGCATAGAATTTGAAACTCATTTTACAATGATGGACGTCACGTACAAGCGATATTGTGTCCAATTGAAATCCATGCATCATTTTTTTTTTAAACACTTTTGACAATATACAAAAGTTGTAATTGACTAATGCAACTATAAATACCAACTCTTGATACTAGAAAAACTTGACGCTTGGGCTTAACAATTTTGACAATAATACTAACCAAACAAAAGGACTATTGACACAATACCACTAGTAAAATATTTAAATCTAAAACTACACATCAAAAACTTTGGAATTATTCACTATTTTTGACTTTTGATTTCTAATATTGATTAATAGCTATTATTTAGAAGACTATCGACTAGACTCTAGATAACAACTGACAAACTAATGATTTTAACATAATCTAAATAATTGGATTTGACAACATTTTTTTAACTTTATGACTTAGAATTTGTAATAAATAAATACGTTTAATAAAATGACACAACAAACTTATAACCAAATAATATATCGAAAAACAATCACACTCACAGAATAAATCAATCTACCAACACGTACATCACTCCATGTAACTAGTAGTTTAATTATGAAACTCTGAACCCGACAGTTGGATGATTGGTATGTAATGAGTGCACCAATTATCAATGAGCGTATTTACACATGTATCTCATATATGGTAGAAGTTGTATAGAACTCCAACAAGCTGTGGATACTCAAGAATGTGATCAAAATACAATAGTGAGGCGTAATGGAAGACTGGAGGAGATCTAGTACATTTCATACCCTTCAAGCATCGCCCTTTTGAGTTTCTAAATCAAACAAGCACTTGGAGATGTACATTGACATGTGAAACTCAGTGCTATCACCAATTAAACTGATGTTGTAGATGTAAATAAGGTCTTATTCTCCTCAAATCGCAGAGATCAAATATCCACTCGTGCCTTTCACAAATCTGGGGCGTTGATCAAGCCGTATCTATGTAAACCAAATGCTCATGCAGGCTATAGTATATAATGAACACAGTAGAAGACACGAAGGACCCAACCTATTAATTGGATCAACATTTAGATGGACCATATAGAGGTCACAAACTAGGAAGTGTCGGCTAGCAAAAAGAACACAGTTGTTTTTGTTTTTGTTTTTTTTCTTTCACCTCCAAATTCAACGTTCCACATCAGAGTGGTCGGATTCACCAAAAAAGCACTCTTAACAAATGTAAAGATCTAACTCATAGCTGTTGATGAATTGCATAGACTTTACACAACTTGCTCTGGTACCAAATGTGAAATCAATAGGAGTTCAATACAATAAACAATAGATATTCCTTCATTACTATTGCATAAACATAGGTTACAAATATATAGGGCAAGTTGTTCTTATAATCTAGGAAACAATTCACCAACACTACACCAGTTGTTCTAACAACTCGTACTACATTTAAGCTATTTATGTAGATTGTTTATAACAACCTAACACATATATTAATATTTACCACTACGTAAATATTATCAAACTGTATAATGTTCACAATAGTAATTTCTTAATAAAATACTCCCTGAATTTGGCCAAAGCATGTATGATGGCCAACATTTCTTTATCATAAATGAAGAACCTATGTTCCACTTCTTTGAAATGCTAGCTCTCAAAGGCTATAGGATGCCCTTTTTGGATTAAAAAAAACCCTATAACTTCACCTGAAACATTACATTCCAGCACAAAAGGAATGAATAAATTTGGAACAGCAAGTACCAAGCATGAACTCATCACTTGCTTGAGATTATTAAATGTTATTTGGGCTGTTTTAGACCAACTGAAAGCTCCCTTTTTGGTTAAATCCATCAACGAAACAAAGAGCTAAGAAAAACCTTTGACAAACCATCTATAATAGCTGCATAAACCCAAAATACCTCTCAAATATGTCATGGTAGTAGATGGAGGCCAATCCAAGATTGCTTGAATCTTTTGTTGATCCACATGGACCCCTTGGGCATTAATCACATGTCCTAAATGTAAAATTTTTGACATTCCAGATTCACATTTAGACTGTTTTGCAAAGAGTATTTGCTGCCCCAAAATTCCTAGCATTATGTCCAAGTGTTGTAAATGTTCCTCCCATGTTTTACTATACACTAGGATATCATCAAATAAGACCAACACAAGCTTCCTTAAGTGTTGCCTAAAGACATTGTTCATACAAGATTGGAAAATGGCTAGAACATTAGTTAATCCAAAGGAATAAACAAAAATTCATAGTGCCCATAATGACATCTAAAAGTTGTCTTTTGAGCATCCTCTTCTCTTAACTGAATTTGATGATATCCAATCCTCAAGTCAATCTTGGAAAAGTAGATGGCCCCATGTAGCTCATTAATCAATTCATCAATCCTAGGTATGGAATACCTATTTTTTTATGGTCTTTTTGTTCAAAAGGCGGTAGTCTATGCACATCATCATAGTTCCATCCTTTTTCTTCACTAGGACAACCGAAAAATCAAAAGGACTAGAACTAGGTGTTTTATGGCCCCATATCCAAGACCTCTTTGATGGCTTTCTCAATTGGTTCCTTGTGGACTCTAGGATGGCGGTATGGAGTGGTTATTACCAATTTAGTTTCACGTTCCAACTCAATGATATGCTGAAAACCTCTTTCTAGTGGTAATCCATGTGGAATGCTACTGAAAACCTTAGCATGCTTATCAAGGATGGGCTGGAAATCCTTATGATGTTGCTGCTGTTTCAAATTCTAATTTGTAGAACTCACAAAACATTCAACTGCCCAAGCAATCTGCCCTCTATGTAAAGCCCTTTCCATCATTTTCATTGTTACTACCATAGGGGCTCCATTAGCCATACCATGCAACACTATTTCCTTACCTGTTGATTTGAACTTCAACTCCATAGTTTGGTAGTTTTGAGTGAATTCTCTTAAAGAATGCAACCATTGCACCCCAAGGACTAAGTCGGTCTCACGAATCCCAACCACATAAAAATCATCCTTAATTTTATGCCTTCCCATAATAATATTCAAATTCTGAGTTTTCTTTGTGCATGGAATGGTATAGCCATCCACCATGGTTGCATTGAAGCCTTTAAAATCTATAGCTTGTAGCGCACATCTAGATGCTAAGACTTTATCAATGAAGTTGTGGGTTGGCCCACTATCAATTGACATTGTTACTTTCTTACCTTGCAACACTCATCTCACTCTAAAAGGGATATCTAGGAGCACCGGACAATGTGGCAAGGGTTCCATCCATGTGGTCACCCTCTTCTTTTCTTTCTTGTTCCTTTTCATTAGGGACTACCCCTTCTCCTCCTTCTTCTTCTCCATCTAATACTACTTCAATGTAATGAATTTGCCCTTTGCCAAGGCAACAATGACCCAGTGTCCAAGGATCTTTGCAAGTGAAGCACAAATTTCTCCTCCTCAACTCACTTCTTTGTTTGTCTTTGGAAGTTCCTTTTGTTGTCTATTAGCTTACTGATATGGCCTTCTTTATTGTCCATATAGGACTATCCTTGGCTGCTCGGAATGTGTAGTCCTATGCTGTCCAAAAGAAGGTGTCATTTGTTGTCCAAAAGGTGTCATTTGCTGTCCAAAAGACAAAAACTTGCCCTTAGATGCTGCTGATTCAAGATCAAAAGCCTTTTTGATGGCCTCTTGGAGGGAACAAGGGTTGAAAGCCTTGACCAAACACTTGAGTGGGTCAGCCAACCCTTCCATAAACAAAACCACAAGCCTCCTTTCGGAGACATCCGGTACCATCACTGAAACTCTCTGAAAATCAGTCACATAATCACCTACGAAATTTTTTTGTCTTAGCTGCACTAACTCCCTAAGATGGACTTCCGGATCAGCCCTATGGAATCTCTCGATCAACCTCCTATTGAACTCATCATAAAAGTTGATGAGGTTTTGCCCTTGTGTGACCAAACCATGGTACCACCACTCATGTGTCATCCCCTCAAGATATAAAGTAGCAAATTTGATGGTTTCATCTTCCATTATAGGTCGGAGGAACAGGTATGCATCCACCTTTTGGATTGAAGATTGAGCAGTACTCTTGGTAGATCCATCAAATGTAAAAAGTGTGAGCTTTCCCAGAACTTGTTGATCCCTTCAATTATTTTGAGGTCTAGGATCAGCCCTAGGTCCCTCTTTGTGCCTCTTCAGCTGCATGAAATTATTGAGGCTCATTTCTCCCTTAATCTCATGTGGAAGAGTCGTGTACTATGCATAAATGGCAGCAATATCATCCATTGCTAAATGTTGCATCTCCACCTCAGGAACGACTTCCTCTCCACGAAGGAAGTTAGGCTAGAAAGGCCTAGCTGTAGATCCAACAGTTTTTCTTTGTGTAGGAGGGTTGGCTTTTGAAGCACTACCCTCACCATGGGATGGACAGAAAGTATTCATGCCTCACATGGTGCGAATCATTTCAGCCATCATATCTGTCATACGCTTTTGATTTTGAGTATATTGTTTAAATCGAACACGATCTGCATTTAAATCATCTATATTCTTGTGCTCTAGTTGTTCAAACCCTTCCCTTTGTTGTTTTGGCTCCTTTCTTTTCTCTTTCATAATATCTAACCTCTCTATCATTGTTTGGCATGTAGGCAAATTGAAAAAAACTCAATCCCCACAACTAACAAGGAGATGGCTCTGATACCACCGAAATATCCCTTTTAGGGCCAAATTAAACAATTACGAAATTTGTAGTAAACCTAACCAAAAATTGCAAAATTCCGAAAAGATCTACTTAGGCATGAAAATAAAATTCAGACTTCATAGAACCCCTCATACAAATATGGAAATTCAATCAATTCATTTATCACATCAAATCTAAATTTTTGAATAATTTATAGGCCTAAAAATCAGAATAAATTACAGTTGATTGTATGAATGCCGAAACACAAAAATCCACCAACCGAACAGTCCTCCAGCTAAGATTTGACCCCTATAGGGAGGTTGCTACCCAACAAAAGGCCTCTATGCACTGCATCACACCTCAAAACGCAACCCTAGTTGTTGCGCCAACCTCCCAAGGTTTCCAAACTACTATGCCACACTCCAAATGTGCCCTAGATACCTGAAATGTTGATGTTTTGTCCAATTGTGACCCCTGAACAAAGTCACCAAGAAGAATTGAGGGTTTTGTTGACATGCGTTTTGGCATGTGCTAGCGCTTAGGCAAGTCTTTCGACGTGCCTCTCTTCAAAGGAGAATTTGTGAGATCTCCCCAAGGTTTCTTTCTACCTGGTCTAGGCGCACTGATCTTCACTTAGCGGCTCGTTGTGACCATTCTGTTTCAAGGGGCCTTTGCTGCTGTGAATAATTCAAACTTAGTTTTAACAGTGTTTAGGTGCTTGAACAACTTATTGGGTAATGTGTGTTTTGTGTTTCATGATGCAGGTTTTGAACAGATATTGAAAATGACCAACAAATCAGCATTTTTAAGGGTTTGTTTTAATGATTTTACAGTTGATTTTAACAATCAATCCATTGTTTTAATCATTCAACAATGTATCATCTAACTCCTCAAATTCTAAACTTTCTTGCATGGACAACATGTTAATGGAGAGGTTTCCATGAGTTTCTACTTCTTTCTCAAGTGAATAGACCCCAAACTCTCATTCGTCGTACAAGATTTTGTTTGTCTTGTTATATTCTATGATCATGTGTCATTTGTAGCTCACTCTCAATTCTAATCTTATTGGGTATGCCTCGCCATGGGAGCCATATGTGAGAGAAATCAATTGCCATGTAACCATTCAATGTTCTCGACCAATCTCTGCTCAAAAGCATACTGTAGGCATTAGGTATGTCCACTACCTGAATATCAATAAATTGTTACACCCTAGGATCGGAGGCCAATTGCATGTGAATGTGATTCAACTCGCCGACAACCCTAACCTCTGACTTGTCCAATTGAACAACTTTTATATTTGACTTTGCAGGGGTCAAACCCAACTACTAACACACTGCATAAAACATCACGTTACCAGAAGCACCTGAATCTACCAAACAATTATGTAAGTTCTTTCTGAAAATTCGGATTGTTAGGAGGAAAGGAGAAGTTTTAGTTTTCTCTTTGTATATTGCAACGTGAGCATCAGTTGTCCAACTTCTTTCCCTTCGGAGGCAGATAATTCTTTTAATAACATGACTTTCTAGTTATAAATCTGGAGCAAATCAAACATTGTTATATTGTCCTTAGTTTTCTTCAGGTCTTCTACAATATTGTATCCAAGTTTGTTTGTTCCACTAGTTTGTCAGTTTGTGGGGGTGTAGTGTTGTTATTGGGTTGATAAGACGTACTAGGTCCCTTAGGCAAAAACGGATTGTTGCTTAAGTTCTCATCAAGGGGAACTTGAATGTTGTTTGGAGGAATAGTTGTAGTTAACAAACTTTGGAACTTACTCCTCAACTGGTAATTGTTTCCCCTTTTAAACTATTTTAATGCAAGGACCTCGTCTAAGTTGTCTTCAGGGTCGTCGTCACTCTCGAATGGGAACTCATAAGTCTCCAAGGCTGGAATTGTACCAGGGTTTCCTTCGCCTTGGTTCAAATTGTTTTCAAGCACAAGGACTATTTCAAGGTTGTCCATCTCTTTTTGAAAGATTTTTGAGGCTAGGGTGAACTGGGCACAATCAATCTCAGCATGATCAGTCGTGTTGTGCAACCTACACCAAGTGAGCAATGCCAAATCAACCAAGTTCACTGTGTTTGAGGCACTATTGTTATTGTTATGACTCGCATTGTCAAACGGACTAGGCACTTCTTCATTATTGGACCTTGTATTCCATTTCATGTTAGTTTTTTGGAAGTTGAAATTCCTATTTTGTGTAGGGTTATTCACATTTTGGGTATTGTTTTGTGGTACTTGTCTGAGCAAACTGAACATGTCATTTGTCAACCTTTGAGCCATTTGCTGCAAGTTTGCTACTTCTGTGTTCACATTAGCATTCTATTGATTTCTCGTATGCGGTTGTGGGTTAACCGCAAGTGCACTAGCATTTAGAAATGCAAGGGCAGCAGGGTGTGTTTGGTCATGGGTGTTGTTGATAGGCGTCTAATTGTTTAGAAATGATGGGACAACCTCTAGGTTGCTAGTAAAGGTAGCATAACCATTCGTGTTATGTATGACAACAATGTTGTTGTATGCAATAGGAACAATTTATTGATTGTTTGCCTGCAGCAATACGTGATTTGGAGGCATATAAGGCCAATTGTTTGGCATGTAATTCAAGGGCATTGGTGTCATGTCCCCCTTTTCATCGTGGATCCATTGAAGACCCTTAGCCTTGATTTGTTTCCCAAGGGATAAAGAAAAAAGAAAGAAGGGAAACACTTTGGATTTCTTAAGAACATTTGTAAAATTACTTTATTGTGTTATAAAATTCACTTAAGTTGTAGTCTTTTAAGGGTCATGGGTGCCCAAGCCACTTAAGTGGATTATAAGGAGTGTTCTTTTTATAATTTGAAAAAGGTCTTCCCTCAAATTGAGACGCACCCCTTTAAGGGAGAGTATAAAGGGAAGTGAGGGATCGTGTGAAAAGGCTATGCATTTTATGATATTTGAATTTTGAGGTCTTAAACACAAAAGGCTTAACCTTAGACTGGGAGATGAAAACCTTCAAGGCTAAAGAGGCATTAGGGACGAAACCCTCTAATCCTCATTGAGGGCAGCATTAATTTGGGTGCTGGAATTGTTCATCAAATCCAAAAAATACAGTTTTGACCCTTCCTTGGGTGTGGTGAATTGCTTGCAAGTGTGGCAACTAGGTCATGGAGTGTGACGACTTGGTTTGAGGCCATTTGGCAAGGATTTAAGGTCATTTCCAGGGCAGGGAACAAGTTTGTGTTGAAGATCCCTATCACTAGGGCTGCTCTACATTTGGAAGCTTGGAAACCCTCTTCTAGGGTTCGGTGTATTGTCATAAGTAATTAATTATTTAATTTCAGTTGGGCAACTTGATTGAGAGGACCAATTGAGGGTTTGATAGGCTATTTCAAGCCTAAATAATATTCTAAATTTTCTTATAATTTATTTTGTATTTATCCCTATTTTTTAATATATTTTCCAGCATTTTAGATTGAGAAAAAGCATTAAAAAATCAGTATTTAATTGGCTATAATTTTGTGCATGTGACGCCAATAGGGCGGAGTTGGTTGAATGATTTTGGGCCTTGAATTCATTGGAATATTTGCTAAATTGTTGCTAGGGTTTGGTAATATTTATTCCAGATTTGTGAGAGTTTTGAATAACTAGGGTTTGGCCAAAATTCTAATTTTTAGTATAGTATCCTATTTTGGGATATTTCAGTGGTATCAGAGCCAATATCTTGGCTAGCTGTGGGGTTTGAAGGGTTTCATGTCAAATAGTGACATGGGAGATATGGACAGTACAAGGTTTGAGAAATTCTCTCAAGCTCGTGAAAATAAGGGGCAACCTTCCATTCGGACTGATTTGATAGAAATTTATGAGAAGTATATGACTTACCCAACCCCTTTCAGGAAGGAGATAAACCTCAATGATTGTGTCATGGAAAAAAGGTAAGGGCATTTCTCGGATTGAACAGGAGTTACATGATGCCTTGGGGAAGATTGCTCTTCCCACATTCGATGGTTCTACAAACATTGCAACTAAGGTATGGATTGATAAGTTAGGTACATACCTTACACTTCGTCTCATGGAGGTAGAGGAGGCCCTAAGATTCATCACAACACATTTAGAAGGGGCTGCCCATGATTGGTGGCACCATGGGTCGATAACCCAAGGGCATCACCTCATAAACAACTATGAAGAATTCAGTAGGAGGCTCATTGGAAAGTTTGATAGAATTGATCTGGAGCTTTACTTCGAGAAGTTGGCACACCTGCAGTTAAGGGGCTGCAAATAGGAGACATCAATGCAGAAAAATCAAGCACTTCAAGGCAGCCAAGTGTTGAAAATTTTGAGTTACCGAATTCAAAAATTTTGGGGCAGCAAGAAGTTGTCCAACAAGTTCATGAGCAGCAAAGAGAGCAAAAAGGGGAAGACAAGAATGGAAAAGAATCATAAAAATCAGAACTTTCTAAGGAAAAGAAAGAACAAGCTTTACATGAGGGATGTCAAACATCCAAGGATGAAGTTGTTCTAGCCCTAGAATTAATGAACCCTCATGCAAAAAGAATCCATTTGAAAGTAATGTTATAAGTTCTCCCTTAGTGGTGAAGGAAGAAGGGGAAATCTTGGAGCATGAGCTAAAGGAAGAAGAAGAATCCATTTGGCATGGTGATGGAGAGCATTTAATGGTCAAAATCAAATTCCAGGTACTATTGTTCATTTTTAACTTGAAATTTTCAGACCAGCATCTAAAAGTAAGCTATTTAATTATCTTCATAGCAAGACATTGTTGTATCACCACCATGCTATGTCCTTACCATATTTGAGGATCATGCTAACAATGAAGATAAGATGAAGGGCACTAAATAAAGGACAAATTTTCTCTAAGGAAATTTAACGATTGAATGAATGAATGAATGAGTTTTAATAACGTCCACGAGACCAAACAGTCTATGGGACCAAGTGTCAAGTCCATTAGGAGCTCTTCAGATTCCTTTCGATGTCATCCCGCCTCTTATGAAAACAGCCGGGCCGTGTTGTGTATCTTCTCTTCCTCAAATAACTCACTAAAACTGCCCACATTCACGCTGTTATCCTGCTGCATACGGATATCCTTGTACGCATCGCACTCCCTAATGAAGTGTTGTTCAGTTTCAACCGCTCTATCACTGCAGAAAATGCAAGTCCTATCTTCCCATCTTTCCTTGGGAACCGTCCATCTACCAGTTTCACACCTAAGATGGTGTGAACCGGTCCTCAATTGTGCCACTAGGAGCCTAGCTTTACCTTTAAGATCGGCACTTAGGTATGCTTTATCCCCGTGTTCCCAAGTGGGATTGAACTCTTTAATATAATGCATTTTTTTACGCCCAATCTGATTTGTCCACATGGCAGTCTTGAATTTTTCTAACACAAACTTTTTTATTTCCTCTTTGGTGTTAGGGCACTCATGTAACTTAATGTCCCATTTTCCCACCCACTTGATGTTTTGTTTCATCCACGTCTTCTTCCTCCGATCTAACACCTTTCCTAATATGGATGTGGGATCCAAGTGAGACTTACAAACTTTGTGTTGCTGTCATAAAAATTCTAAGTTTTTTGGCACCCATACAAATGAGTTGGTAGGGCCTTTTGATCATGGGAAGGAGCAATTGCCATTGGGTAACGGTTGGGAAGGGTTTCTCAACCTTCCTTGTAGTATTTTCATTCCCTACAATACTCCATATTTTTGCATGCAGATTTCAAACTTGCAGTTGTTTTGCTTCTAGGTTACCAACATTGGCAAAATCAGATTTTGAATTGTCATGTCCAACCTTGGATAACTGCAAGTTTGATCATTTTAAAGCCATTACATCATTGGGGAAAGCGGAAGAATGGTTCCAGCCGAAGGAAATGAATACTTCAGCCCAACTAATTCAGATTTGGGTGGAAAATCAGAATATTCATAGCTGTCATAATATGTTTCCAGCTTGCATACAAACTGATTGGTGTCCTTTTGTGAAAGGAATAGCTTGCAATATGATCAATAAAAACCAACTCACAAAGATGGAAACTCAACCCACTCTAAGCATGGTAAATGCCCTAAATCTTGCTAATTTTGTGTTGGGGCAGCAATACGTGGAAAATTGTGTTCATCCAAGGTTGAAGAGATTTGCTTTGAGGAAGACAATTTTGAATTCAAAGTAGGAGATGATGAAGAGGTCAAAAACCCTCTCCATCTTGTGAAGAAGGATGGGAAAGAGATAATTTGCATGGCTTAAGTGATAAGGCACCCCCGGAGATGACCTCAAGGGTGATGGAAGGGACCTTCAATGAGAGACCATTGGTAGAGGCAACAACGAAAGCGAGGAAGGCTGCATTTTCCGAGTTGAGACAGCCACCTCTACTTGTAGAACTTCATTACACACTTGGTTCGGTAAGGGGCTCAAATGTTGGGAGGTGTTGTTCTTCAAAAGGGGTCAATAAAGTGGCCAAAACTGAGTATGGGCAGCCACTAAGGTATGTGAAAGACCATTTGATTTCATGTTTTATGAATTTTACAAATACTGAAAAGAAAGGTTCAAGACAAGTTCATGAAAGGGTTAAACTTCACCTTGTGGATGGAAGAAGAAAGTCTGAAACTTCCATAAGAAATAGGCCTAGATTATACTCAAAAAATTATGAGTTTTCAATACAAAATCAGAATATTTCATGCACACAAAATTCTGGAAAAGTTGGTTCACTTCAGCCCCTAGCGAATTCGGTGAATGAGGAGGAAGATGGGCCCTTTGCATTCAAAATAATGTGGAGATTGGAAACTCAGGATCAGCCCTTCCAAGGCAAGGAACTTTGGCTCTTCGCAAATATGGTGAGTGCTCTGCATTGTGTAAATTCTGTTTTAGGACAAGGGTTAAGCTTGGATATGCACATCAGTTTGAAGAAGCATGCTAGGAAAAAGAGTATTCAAAGCTTGGATATGCAAACTAGTTTGAAGAAGCATGCTAGGAAAAAGAGTATTCAAAGCTTGGATATGCAAACTAGTTTGAAGAAGCATGCTAGGAAAAAGGGTATTCAAATTTCAGAATGGAGTGGTTTGAAAACCACAACAACTTCCCCTCTCAAGGGGATGGAAGGAAGAAAAAGAAGGCAAGAGACGTGTGGTGGAATCATGGCAAGGTTGGTCACTCTATTTGGAAATGGTTTTCAAGTTATTTGAAATTGATTGTTGCATAGAGGAGGGTCAACCGTATCTTTGGGTCATGGAGGGGACTTTAGAGTCCATTGAAGGTCATGAGGGATATGTGGAGACCTTACAAAAGAATACCCTTTATAAGGTACACATGTGGAGGAGAAGGGGCATGAGGGACAGCAATGGTACTCTCTTTTACCATGCTGTCCATGTCAGTTCCAACTCACTTGTTGTGAGCTTGAGGGCCCCTGGTTGCATGGGGAAGGCCGATTGCAAGGTGACACCCCAAAGAGGTGCGTCTTGGTTGACCGAGTTCCTCTAGAGGGGTCACAATAAGTATGATTTATGTACACAGCCAATCAATTACAAGGGAAGTGACTGATTTCACCATCCCTTTTGCATATGTGAGCACTTGTTTATTGTCAAAAGGCAAGGTGAGGGATTCAAACAAAATAAAGGAGTTTCCAGCTCTTCTAGATGGTAAAATTCTAAGTCTAAAGGCAGATTTGGAGTGTGTGAACAGCATGGGTAGCCCTCCTATACCCTCCAAGGCATCCACATACATCTTTCCAGCGACTCCACATATGGAGAACAGTGTCAAGGATGCAAACAAGAAAGGGAAGTGGAGAACTCCTAATTTGATTAACGTGTTTATGTCTTGTGCAGGTGTTGATATGTGGGCAACCAAGGCCCAAAATGATAGGAACTACCTTGCTGGAGCAGACTTTTCTAGCCTCTATAATGCTGCCAATTCGGAGGATTCTTCTTTTCTCATCATCTTTTCGGAATGCCCAGGGTACAAGGCCTCGATGGGAAGGGAAAGAAGTAATATGTGCTGCTGTTGTGCCATTTCCAGCTTGGGTAGGCAGCCAAATTTCTTGAGGTACAGCAGAAAAAGGCTTCATTATGAGGTTTTCCTTCCATGGGAGAAGGCAAGGGACATGATTGATGTGAAGCCAATAGTTGGGGTAGCCCCCTGGATATTGCGATTGCGTGAAGACAAGCAATTTTGGGCAGGGAGGATTGTCATGTCCTCATGGAGCCACTGAAGACCATTAGCCTTGATTTGTTTCCCAAGGGCTAAAGGAAAAAGAAAGAAGGGAAACACTTTGAATTTCTTAAGAACATTTGTAAAAATACTTTATTGTTATAAAATTCACCTAAGTTGTGGTCTTTTAAGGGTCATGAGCACCCAAGCCACTTAAGTGGATTATAAGGAGTGTTCTTTTTATAATTTGAAAAAAGTCTTCCCTTAAATTGGGGCACACCCCTTTGAGGGAGAGTATAAAGTCAAGTGAGGGATCGTGTGAAAAGGTTATGCATTTTATGATATTTGAATTTTGAGGTCTTAAGCACATAAAGCTTAACCTTAGACTTAGAGACGAAAACCTTCAAGGCTAAAGGGGCATTAGGGATGAAACCCTCTAATCCTCATTGAGGGCAACATTAATTTGAGTGTTGCAATTGTTCATCAAATCCAGAAAATATAGTTTTGACCCTTTCTAGGGTGTGGTGAATTGCTTGCAAATGTGGCGACTAGGTCAAGCAGTGTAGCAACTTAGTTTGAGGCCATTTGGCAAGGGTTTGAGGCCACTTCCAGAGCAAATTATTTAATTGTAGTTGAGCAACTTGATTGGGAGGTCCAATTGAGGGTTTGATTGGCTATTTCAAGCCTAAATAATATTTTGAATTTTTCTACAATTTATTCTGTATTTATCCCTATTTTTGAGGATATTTTCCAACATTTTCAGATTGAGAAAAAGTATTAAAAATCAGTATTTAATTGGCTGTAATTTTATGTATGTGGCGCCAATAGGACTGAGTTGGTTGAATGATTTTATGCCCAAAATTCATTGGAATATTTGCTAAATTGTTGCTAGGGTTTGGAAATATTTATTCCAAATTTGTAAGAGTTTTGAATAACTCGGGTTTGGCCGAAATTCCAATTTTTAGTATAATATCCTATTTTGGGATATTTCAATTGGATTATAGGTTGGATTCGAGCTTGAATACATGAAACTTGGGACCAGATTCTTTGGTAAGTCATGGGCAAGCCCTGGAACATTCACAGGGCATCCACCTCCACCAAGCCAAGCGGGATTAGCTGCCACTGGTGGGTTTTAAGGAGTAGCAAACCAATTGATTAAAAAAAGTACAACCGTAGACGAGCTACTAGCTAGGTCGATTTATCGAGTTTTTGGTTTTCCTTTGTTTGCTCTTGGTTTTCAATGTTCAATAAGCTCTAACAATTCAAAGTCAACCGCTATGTATTTTGATCTCGTGAGTATCCGTCTGCTTTCCAATTTAGCTTTCAGAATATCTGAGCATGGGCAATGCTCCTAAATGTTCAAGTTTTAATTTTTTCGTTAGAATTTCAGTTTTACATCTATTTTGCCCTCCTAGCACCAATTATGTTGACGGGCATTTTGGCACACATCAACGCTTAGATAGGTCTTTCGACATGGCTCTCTTGAAAGAAAATTTGTGAGATCTTCCCAAGGTTTCTTTCTACCTAGTGTAGGCGCATTGATTTTCACTCAGTGGCTCGTTGTGACCATTCCATTTCAAGGGGCCTTTGCTGGTGTGGATACTTCAAACTTAGTTTTAACGATGTTTAGGTGCTTGAACAACTTACTGGGTAATATGTGTTGTGTTTCGTGATTCAGGTTTTAAACAGAGATTGAAAATAACCAAAACATACATTCATATGCCCAACAAATCAAAGTTTTTACGGTTTTGTTTTAATGATTTTGCAGCTGATTTTAACATTCAATCCATTGGTTTAATCATTCAACAATGCATCTATAACAATGGTTAAATTAACAACAATCAGGATAGATGTGTAAGCAGATTGCATCAAAGAAACCCTAATCTAACAGATTGATAAAAACAACAAAAGAGAGGGAGAAAGGGAAAGAAAAGCCAGTAATAACGATGATAAATCCAATATCACGATCATATGAAATCCATAAACCGGCCTCTGACCCAATCAACATACGCATAATCAAATTTAGAGCCAATGCAAGCTTCTGAGGAGAACAAACAAGGAAAGAGCAGCCACAACCACCGTATATACACGTAAATTGAGATCAAACACTTCCAAGTCTTCTATTCATCATTTTGATAATTAAATCGGAGTCTATTGTTGGAAATATTGTCATTGATGTCAAAGGGTAATCGTGAATCTAATTGATAAAAAAAGTATTTCGATAAAAGAATTAAATTAAATAAAGAATATTTAATTTGATTGAGGCAATTTATCGTGCAAAATAATGGTCATATCTTTGTGCGGAATAGAAGATAAATTAACTATGTCTAACGGGCTTAAAGAGATAATTATGGCGAAGGTTTCAAGGCAGTTTTTAAGGCTAAAACGGTCCCCAACCTTGGCCGATCTGATTTGGAGTTGTGACTTTTCGAATGGACCTTTTAGTTTGAAGAGTCACAACCTAAATTTGTGGCTTTTCGTGGGTTATAAATAAGTGCATAGCGAGTGACAAATTTGTAAGTTTGCAGGTGGAAGAAATAAAAGAAGAGCAGAAATATTTGAAAGCAGAATTTTGTGAGAATATTGAAAGAAAAAACCAACAAGTATAAGGCAGAGCATAGCAGTGAAAACACTCAAGTGTAGATCGAATCGAAAGGAGATAAAGTAGTGTTCTATCATCCGTTGTGTTAGCAATAAATCAGAGATGGAAGAGTGGTTCTTGTGAGAAGGTTGGTGCCTTCGTTTTGAAAAGATTGGTGTCTTTTGCTGAGTTGGTGCTTAGCGAAAGGGGTTGGTGCTCCTATAGGTTGGTGCCTACAAAATTGTTTTTGGGGTTGGTGCCTACGAATATTTATATTGAGAAATATTTCTCCGTAATTTTCTCCTGAAAGGGTTTTCACGTATATTTGGTGTCACTTTGCATTGTGTTATCTTGTGTTGTGATTTGATTACTTTGAATATCTTAATTGGAATAAGTGATTAAGTATAAAAAAGAAAAGAATATATAATACTGATTCACCCCCCTCTCAGTATTAACCTGTGCTCAACAATTGGTATCAGAGCAAGTTCCTTTAGATATAGCTTAACCACTAGAAGGTAGATAGTACAAGCACACATGGTTGGATCACAAGTTTATGACGGCTTTTCCACTAACAAGGCACCTTTGTTTGATGGCACAAATTATACCTTCTAAAGCATAAGAATGAAGACATCTAATGGCTCTTGGGTTCAATATTTGGCAAGTAGTAGTAACCGGGTACCAAACGCCACCAACAGACACTACTGTAAAGAAGGCTAGCGAGAGCAATGCTAAAGCAATGAATGCCATTCTACAAGAGAGATATGGGAAAAATTAAAACTATGAGGGTGATAGCAAGGTAAAACAAACAAAACTCCAAACTCATAGGAGACAATTTGAGAGTTTAAAGATGATGGAAGAAGAGAACATTGCAGGATACCTGCTCAGGGTTGATGAAATAGTCAATATTATTCTAAGACTTGGAGAAACTGTGGAAGAGTCTGCAATCATCCAAAAGGTGTTGAGGTCCTTACCGTTGAGGTTTAATGCGAAAGTCTCTACTATTGAAGAAATGAAAGATCTGAATAAATTAAAGATGGATGAGCTACACGAAATCCTCACAGCATATGAAATGAGGACTGAATCCAAAAGACCATCAAAAAGAGAAGCAACGTTCAAAGCATCAAAGAAGGAGAAAGTCAAGGAACCTGAGCCAAGCGATAACTCAAGCAGCAAAGAAGATGAAAAGGAGGCTCTATTCATTCGAACGCTGAAAAAAGGTTCAGGCAAATATAAAGTTAAGTCACCATTCAAATGTTTTAATTGCGATAAGATTGATCATTTTGCAGCTAAGTGCCCGGATAAAGACAATAGTGATGAAGAGGAGAGCAAACCAAAATTCAAGAAGGGATTCAAGCAAAATAACGACAAGAAGAGATTTGGGAAACAAAAGAAAAGCTTATACTCCAAGAGGAACTATAGCTCATCCAAGGAAAGTGGAGCTAGTGATTCTGACAATGATGATGAGGAAACATTGTTCATGATCATAGAAAACAACGCTTCCACAAGCAGAAACAACTTGGAGGAGGAAGAAGACGAAGGCGAGGTAAATCTCGAAGAAAAGCTTATATGTGCCTTAGGAGAGACAAAAGATCTTAAGAAAAAGAACATGAAACAAAAGCTTCTAATTCAGAAATATGGAAAAGAGAGTCAAGACTCAGAGGCCAGAATATCACAAGGTCTTGAAGAATCAAAGAATATAATTATGATCTAAAAGTCCAAATCGAAGAAGCAAAGAAAATTGAAGAAGATCTAACGGATCAGCTAAAGAAGAAAGGAGAAGATTGTGAAAGGTATGAATCTGAGATTGTTGCTTTAAAAAGGGATCTAGAAAATGTGAATTCTAAAATAGCAAGTGACTTGAAATCTGCAAAAAGCACCCAAGTTTTGAATAAGATTCTAGAGAGTCAAATATCACCATCTAACAAGTCAAGCATTGGGTATGAGAAAGAAAAAGAGAAAGCTAAGAACTATGCTAAAACACTTAAGGAACCTGTGAAAAAGGAGACCAAGAAGGAAGAAGGCCAAAATACAAAAACCAGCTCTATCAACAAAGAAAGCAAAGGAGAACAAAACTTCTGAGGACCACTTGCTCCAAGATATGCAAATAAAACTAGGTTTGGTAATTATTTTGATGGATATTGTTATTATTGCAATCATTTTGGTCATAAAAAATTAGATTGTAGAAAGAGAGCGAAGGATATTGAAGTCAAGAGCAGAAACAAAGGAATCTATGGAGCTTCGAACAGAAGCTACAATTCGTTTGCTCCCCTATCAAACTTTGATCAAGAAGCTATAGTTTGTTACAAGTGCAACAACTATGGACATATGACACGCTATTGTAGAAGTGTTTTCGAATCTGTAAGACAAGATCAGAAGTTCAAGGCTTCAATGATAAAGAGAAGAGAACCAACAAAGACCTAGAAGAAGAACAAAGAAGAATCCATGATCGTCCAAACAACATTCCATGCTAGAGATGAAGAACAACAATGGTTCATTGATAGTGGATGTTCGAGACACATGACTGGAGATAAAAGCAAATTTATCTCGTTAAAAAAGGTCAATGAAGGCACAGTGAAGTTCGGAGACAACACTACAGCCAAAATAACAAGAAAAAGTATGCTTAGTCTCGATAATGGAAGAACCAAAACAGAGAATGTGTTATATGTGGAAGCGTTAAAGCATAATATTCTAAGTGTGAGCCAAATGTGTGATCAAGGACACACACTCAAGTTCTTCGCTGAAGGTTGCTAGATCAGAAAAAGAGACACGGGAGAGCTAATTGTAGGTGCTCATAGGACAACAAACAATCTATACATGCTTACAAAAGTCAAAGGAGAAGTGTTGTCTGAGTCAAGTTGAAGAAAGTTGGTCATGGCATAGAAGAATGGGCCATATAAATTTTGATAACCCTGTGAATATTGGCAAGAAGCAAGCTATAAGGGACATTCCAAAGATAACAAAGCCATTAAGCATGCTTTGTAAGCAATGCCAGCATGGGAAGCGGACTAGGACAAGATTCAAAACAAAGGAATATTCCACCACAAAGAAATTAGAACTCATTCATACAGATCTGTGTGGACCCACCAGAACGCAAAGTATACAAGGTGAGAGGTATTATATGCTGCTAATTGATGATTACACTAGAATGACACGGGTTGCGTTTTTGAAAGAAAAGTCTTAGGCCTTTAGCAAATTCAAAGCATTTAAAGCATTAATTGAAAATGAAACCGGTTTAAGGATCAAATGCTTAAGGTCAGATAGACGAGGTGAGTTCATGTCAAATGAATTCATTGAGTATTGTGAAGACCATGGGATAAAAAGACAGTACTCAGCTGCAAGAACCCCACAGCAAAATGGGGTAGTAGAATGAAAGAATAGAACTGTCCAAGAAATGGCTAGGACAATGCTAAATAAATCCAAGTTATCAGACAAATATTGGAGAGAAGCAATCCACACAGGTTTATATATCCTAAATAGAGGGCAAATCAGAGTCAACAATGACAAGACCCCATATAAGTTATGGACGGGAAGACCAACTTCTGTCAAATATTTCAAAGTATTTGGAAATAAGTGTTTTATTAAGAGGACCGAAGATGATTTGGGGAAATTTGACTCTAGAGCCGACGAAAGAATTTTTCTGGGATATTCCACCAAAAACAAGGCCTACAAATGCTACAACAAGAGAACGCAAACTATTGTAGAAAATGCCAGTGTCAGGGTAGATAAAACTGGAACTCAGAAGACAAGTGATCCATTAGATGAACCAGATATCATTGAAGAAGATGTTGAAGTAGAGAAGATGGATGAAGATGAATGGCAAGACACCGAGGCACCATCTCGTTTCATTAAGAAGAATCATGCCGAAAGCCAAATCATTGGTAATATAGATGCTGGAGTACAGACCAGAAGAAAGATTGTAAGAAATTTTGAACAAGAATTTTTCTTTGTTATCTAAGATACAACATAAGAATTTTTTAGAAGCAAGTCATGATGAACATTGGGTAAAAGCAATGGAAGAACTAAACCAAATTGAGAAGAATGTAACGTGGGAGTTGGTACCCAGACCGAAGGATCAGAATGTGATTGGCACCAAATGGGTATACAGGAACAAACTAAATGAGGATGGTCAAGTGACACAAAACAAGGCTCGATTGGTATGCAAAGGATATGCTCAAATCGAAGGTATTGACTTTGAAGAAACCTTCGCTCCCGTGGCAAGATTAGAGACAATCAGAATGTTTCTTGCCTATGTTGTTTTCAAGAACTTCAAGGTATATCAAATGGATGTAAAATTTGCTTTTCTGAATGGTAAATTAGAAGAGGAAGTGTACATTGAGCAGCTGGAAGGATTCCTTCTATCAGAAGATAGCAAATATGTATGCAAATTGAAGAAAGCCTTGTCTGGATTGAAGCAAGCCCCCAGAGCTTGGTATTCAAGACTTGACAAGTATCTACAAGACCAGGGATTCAAGAGAAGATTTGTCGACAGCAATTCATACATCAAAACTAAAGGTGAGCATCAGTTAATTGTTGTAGTTTATGCTGATGATATAATCTTTGGAGGAGATAGTAAGAAGCTATCCAAAGGATTCACCGAAGAACATGCAGAAGTTATTTGAGATGTCCATGCTTGGTGAGCTATCATTCTTTCTTGGATTGCAAATATCTCAGTCCAATAAAGGAATATTCATCTCCCAGACCAAGTATGTTAAAGAAATTTGGAATGGAAAACTGTGCACCAGTTGGCATGCCTATGGCTACAAGAAACAAGTTGAGTAAGGATGATGAATCGCTGAATATCGATCAATCCCTCTACAAATCAATGATTGGCAATTTTTTGTACATAATGGCATCCAGGTCAGATATCATGCAAGCAGTGGGCATGGTAGCACGCTATCAAGCATCTCCTAAAGAAACACATGTGCAAGCGGTGAAGCAAATATTCAGATATCTAAAGGGGACCCTGGACTATGGATTGTGGTACCTATAGGGAAGGATTTCACTTTGGTAGCATATACAAACTCAGACTGGGCAGGATGCCTAAATGACAGAAAAAGCACAAGCGGAGGAGTATTTTTCTTTGGAGATAGCCTAGTGTCTTGGCTAAGTAAAAAGCAGAATTCAGTTTCCTTATCCACAGCAGAGGCAGAGTACATAGCGGCAATATTGTGTTGCACTCAGATTCTTTGGATGAAGCAAACCCTTAAAGACATCAAGGTAGAATATGATCATCCAATTTCAATATACTGCGACAATACCAGTGCTATCAGCGTCTCAAAGAATCCAGTGATGCATTCTAGAACAAAGCACATTCCAATCAGATGCCATTTCCTGAGAGAGCAAGTTGCAGAACAGCAAGTAAAATTGGAATATAATGCCACCACAGAGCAGATAGCAGACATTTTTACCAGGCCACTTCCAAAGGACACATTTGAATACCTACGTGAGAAGTTAAGAGTAATCTCTTTTGCTTCCTACCACTGAAGGGAAGTATTGATTAAGAGGGAGCTAAGCATTGCATTATCTAGCTCCTGGGTAGTCCATTTGCCATTGATGTCAAAGGGGGAGAAGTGCGGAAAGAGAAAGTCACAGAAAGGGAGGACTACAAAAAAGATCTTTGACAGAAGAAACAGTAGAGCAAGGGGGAGCAGATTCAGTGCATGGTTGTCATCAATGACAAAGGGGGAGATTGTTGGAAATATTGTCATTAATGTCAAAGGATAATCATGAATCTAATTGATGGCAATGTATTTCGATAAAAAAATTAAATTAAATAGAGAATATTTAATTTGATTAAGGCAATTTATCGTGCAAATAACAGTCATCTTTGCGCGAAATCGAAGATAAATTAACTATGTCTAATGGGGTTAAAGAGATAATTATGGCGAAAGTTTCAAGGCAGTTTTTAAGGCTAAAATGGTCCCCAACCTGATTTGGAGGAGTTGTGACCATTCGAATGGACCTTTTCGTTTGAAGAGTCATGACCTAAATTTGTGGCTTTTCGTGGGTTATAAATAAGTGCATAGCGAGTGGCAAATTTGTAAGTTCGAAAGTGGAAGAAATAAAAGAAGAATAGAAATATTTGAAAGTAGAATTTTGTAAGAATATTTAAAGGAAAAACCAGCAAGTATAAGGCAGAGCATAGCAGTAGAAACACTCAAGTGTAGATCGAATCGAAAAGAGATAAAGTAGTGTTCTATCATTCTTTGTGTTAGAAACAAATCAGAGATAGAAGAATGGTTCTTGTGAGAAGGTTGGTGCCTTCATTTTGAAGAGATTGGTGTCTCCTGCTAAGTTGGTGCTCGGCGAAAGGGATTGGTGCTCCTATAGGTTGGTGCCTACAAAATTGTTTTTGGGGTTGGTGCCTACAAATATTTATATTGAGAAAGATTTCTCCATAGTTTTCTCCCGAAAGGGTTTCCATGTATATTTAGTGTCACTTTGCATTGTGTTATCTTGTGTTGTGATTTGATTGCTTTGAATATCTTAATTGGAATAAGTGATTAAGTGTTAGAAAAGAAAAGAATATATAATACCGATTCACCCCCCTCTCAGTATTAGCCTATGCTCAACATCTATTACAATCATTCCTCAAAATTTTGCCAACATAATACCAGGGGAGGATTAGAGGGAGAGAAAATAAAAGCAAACTGTAGAAAACAAAAAAATTGATTGGCCCAATCTCTTGTGTGAGGAGAAAAAGCCAACCCTTTCACAATAAAATGCAGTCAATATATAGAGGATGGGTCTTCCAAGGGGAGATTTTCCCTCCAAAATCATCCAACCACCTTCATTAATGCTCCAGCTACCTCCTCCCTCCAAATTCGCCATTTCACTATTCACAACCTAAAAATAGACCAAAAAACAAATCAAAAGTTGCAATTAAAAGAGTGAACAGTAAAATGGCACACAAAAACATGAACCGGTTTTCAACTAGGCATAATCAGGCAAAATTGAAGGCATCGTTGCATCCAGGATGGAGCCAGCTTTCTAGCAAAACAAACGGTTCGAAAAACCAACATCAGGATCAAAAGTTATCGCAAAAAATGAACTACCCGAAAATTGGGCCAATAGACCTAATCAAGCTTTTGGGGGCATATGGCAAGTTTTTAATTTTCACTTTTTGGTTTTTATCCTCCTAGTTCTAATAGGGATTTGAAAGCTCGAATAGAACTAGGGACACCTTCAAAACTCTACGAGACCTAATCGAGATCTTGATCTCCGAATAGAACTAACCTTTCAAATTTCTAACTGGCAGGAAAGTGGAGTGGGGGTCCCAAGACCTAATCAAATCTTGGACCCCCGAATACCATTACGTTTTAATGGCCTAGGCCCGCAATTGTATTCAGGTATTTTACCCCGGATAGCACAGTGATTTGGATGAAGGGGCCCCGTAGACCTAATCAGGTCTGCGGGCCCAAATAGCAAAGGATGTTCACCCAAGGGTGGGCCCCAACCTAATCGGGATTATTTGCCCAAACAACACTACGCAACTGTCGAACCTAGCCACCTAGACCTACTCGGAGATATTTCTCTGATTAACACTATGACCTATCCCGCTCGCTACTCAACGACCTAATCATGGTTATAAACCCCGATTACAACTACAAGATTCCAAACTAATGAAACACAAGCCAAAGCCTGACGGAAACTCTGATTAGCATTGGCAGCATTCTAAACAGCCTCCACAAGGCCTATTCAGAGAATAAACTCCAATTAGCAAAGAATCATTCAAACAACTCTCCCCAAGACCTATTCGAGCATTAGAAGCCCGATTAGGTATGGGGACCAAACGAACTTGGGACTTGGATTAAAATGCACAAAAAACTCCGATTAGGTAAGGGACTAGGGAAAAGATATCAGATAGACCGAATGGGGGTTTGGAAACCTGATTAGGTCTACTGAGTTAGACGTTTTTCCAATCACCTACAATAGTTCTAACCAGGAAACATGACAAGTTTTGACCGGAGACTAACAAGATTTTGCAAGTACAATACAAAGGTCAAGAAGTCATTTTCGGGAGGGGTGAAAATATTAAACTTACTCTCTCTAAGCCCAGTTGACAAGACCCTAACCAAATTTCCTAAGAAAACGGGAGGCAAGAAACTAAAGGTGTTTGTGGTTCTACCCATGGGGGTTGCAGATGGTGTTCATGTGGGAGAAGACCTAGATACGAAATATGAGGAGTGTGTGATTGAATATTTCAACAACAGGAAAGTGGAGTGCGTGAAGGTGTTTAAGGAAGGACCAGATGCGACAAGAAGGCTTAAAAGCAAAGTGACTGTGAGAACACATTTGACAAATACCAGAATCCTTTGACCATATGAATTACCCTATTTTGGAAAGTCAAATAAGTTGATAACGTGGTTGTTGCATAGGACATCTTAGGGAAGGACATACTTCATGAGGCGAAGTATGAAGGTGTCACCTACACGAGTCAGTTGAATAACAACGCTGAAGAATGATGGAGAAGATATGCGTGTGGCTTTGGGAGAACTAGACAAGATAGATGAAGTTGTTGCAAAATTGAAGTTGCAACGAGGAAGCTACACCAAGGAGT
Source organism: Torreya grandis (assembly GCA_037957365.1). Classification (NCBI taxonomy): domain Eukaryota; kingdom Viridiplantae; phylum Streptophyta; class Pinopsida; order Cupressales; family Taxaceae; genus Torreya; species Torreya grandis. The sequence goes on from JARHVA010002677.1 coordinate 452,090, forward strand.
TGGATGGAAACCAAACATTGCTTGTGTGTGTGGATGCACATCTAATAAGCAAAAATCTTACCATGGCAGCGTGTTCACGGATTGCATCCAAGCCCATTGTGTATTTTGCATATAGAGTGGCAAAAGGAGGGTGAAGTTTAAATTTCGCCAAGTATATAGTTGAAGAGATTAACATGGAAATAGAGGAAGTATATGCCGGAGGAGGGACATTCCGATGGGGAATGTATTTGATGCTGATGTTGCTTGAGGATGTATGCATCCCAGAGAGTTGGGTATTTGAGGTCCCAAAGAAGGCACAGTCACACGCAGAGAAGTATGTCACGCAACAATATGTAGACCAAATGAATGAGGCCTACAAGAGCAAGATGTTGAATTGGTTCAACAATGTGAATCAAGCAATTGGTGGAGAGAATAGAACCTCCAAGAGGGTGGAAACATACAAAGGATATGCTGCATTTTGTGTAATGTCACATTACACATTGATAAAGATAAAGGAAAAAGGGGAGAAGGAAAGCCCTTGGATAAAGTTCCCATACACAATGTCAATACAAAATTTGGAAAGAGTATTGGCTGAATTGGATGGAATACCATGCACAACTGTAAAAGTGGAAGTGGACAAGGAGAGGATCCGATTGAGGAACAAATTTATAACTGTTGGGACGAAAATCATTGATGATGATGAAGATTCAGACGATGAAAGGTTAGAATTGGACCTCGGGCAAGAGGTTGAAGTGAACAGAGTTAAGTTTTTGTTAATGCATGTATTGAGACCAATGTATAACAAACCCAAATGGATGGATGATGTGCTAGCATAGGAACAAGGAGAAGGTTCCTTACAAGAAATACTTTAAAAAATAAATAAAAGACATTCACATAGGGAAAAGAGAAAGAATGACGAATAGTGTGCAAAAAGAAAAAGGAAGCAAGGAGGAGAAAGAAAAAAACTTGAATCTAAAGATGAAGAAGAAGAGGTGAGTGGAAATGAGGAGGGCTTGAAGGTGACCAAGCAAACATCATCAAGAGGGAAAGATGTCACATAGGGTGAGAAGAAGAGAACTTCCAAGGGAATTGGGAGCACGAAGAGAAGAAAGAAGTAAAAGAGAACGACAAGAACATAGCTGCCAAGTATTATAAAATAACCTGAACATGAAGATATAGAAATGCACACAATGGGGAGCGCATCACATAGTGATGGAGAAGAGGATGAACAAAGGGCGATGAACCCAGATCCATTGGATCAAATACCGATCAATGTAGAGTCTGAGGAGGAAAATGTGGGGGAGGATTGTGGCAAAGAAGAAAGAGATATCACCACACAACATTTACAAAGGATGTTGGATGTGCACAATGCAGACCCATTGTTTCAAATGCCGATGAGAGGCATAAATTTGATGGAGAACTTGAGGATGACGCATGAGATGTGAATTGTGATCTGTGCAAAATGAGTGTGAAGCAATCAGGTTTGGGTTTGGTCAGTTGGCTGCATATGTGGTACAGCGCAATGTTGTTTTGTAAGAAGAGACTGAAAAGCTGAAGAGCAATCTCAAGGAAGAGGAGAAATTAATGAAGGAAAGGAAAGAAAATGCACAAATACAAAGGGAAATCATGGGAAAGATTGAATTGATTGAGAAGGAAAGAACACAACTTTGGGAGAGTTGACCATAGAAGGGTTAGAACCGATTGACAAGCTCGGTGCAACCATTCAAAGGGTTTTACACGAGACACCTGTGTCCATCATTGCATAGCCATCTGAGGAAGAGTCACGAAAGAAGAAAATGGAAGAGCCCAGAAGTGAGTGGGAGAAGCAGGCTGAAGAGTTGAATGAACTGCTTACCAAAGGAGAAAATAAATCAAATGTAGCAGGGCATGTGTTCAAGGAATTGGGAAACACACAAAACTTTGTGAATTCCCAGATGAATAACGATGAGGACAAAAGCAAAGAGCTGGGAGATCTTATGATGAAGGAAAAGGAATAGCAAAGAGGCAAAAGAATATGACTGAATCAAATGCCTAGAAAGCTAAAGGGAAGAAGAAGCACACCGAATTAGATGGAAAACTTGGATTATATAATGAGGCGCTAGTTGAGGAAGTGAATATTTGCGAAGCATATGAAGAATTGAAAGAAAAAATAAAAACTGAATAAAAAATATTATGCAAACAAGGGAGAATACATTGCAAAACTGGAGGCAATGATAAAATTTGAGCAAGAGATGGAGGCTATTAATGAAGCCGTGAGTAGATGGAATCAATTTGAGAAGAATGTTCAGGAAGTCATTCCTGAAGTTTTACAGCACAGCAGAGTCAATAGGCAAGTTATCTGAGAACAAACAAGAAGATAGTATGGGGGAATGTTGACCCCAAATTTTGTGCATAAGGTCACTTGTTCTAGAAATGACTAAGTATGATGGTGTGGGGGTGAGATGCGCAGACTCATGGCTGGTATCATACAAGTGAGTAGAATAGACCGAAAGGAATGGTGAAAGCATGCAGGAAGGAGGTTGAAGCGAAAGTCAAAAGGAGGCAATTGATTGGCAATGCACAGGTTGAAACAAACACAAGATAGAAGAAGCACAAAATGGATCAAGGAATGATAGATCCAACAGATGTCAAAGTATTGGGGGCACAAAAAGGTGGATGGCAAGGGATTAATCCAAGTCAGCCAGGATATTCTACAAAATATTCTAAGGGGAAGACATGTGAATTTACAGTTGACAAACATAGACAGGTGGAGTTGATTCAGTGCCAAGTGGCAAGGGGCAAGGGGGTCCTAGAAACTATAAATAGACCCCTTGACCTCTCATTTGAAAAATTAGAGAGAAGTGTTATTTGTTTATAGGATTAGCAATTGGAAATCATTTGAAGAGCAAGCTTAAGGTTTGAGAATAGATCGAGCCTTAAAAGGCAATTGTATATGTTGTATCATGTTTTGTAAGCATGAATGCTTAGGTTTGTACATCAATAAATATGATGATGTAAAGTGTAGAATGTTAATGGTGAATGGAAATGATATTCAGGCCATGAGTTGTAAGTGTTGATGTGTAATGGCTTGTCTTCTTTATGTTTGTGCTAGAGTTTGTATGAGTTGTTGTTGAGTGTGTTAGTCTCTATATCTTCTTATATCAATGGTGTTCTTGGTGTTCTCTTATTGTGTCTCAGGTGAGCACCCAAGTGTTTTGCCCTGGTGATATGTCAAAACTATGAGTATTCATATTTTTTGTGCATAGTCTGATCTGCATAGGACCATGGAAAGGAAGATTAAAATATCACAACACAGTCATTTCCTCCACATAGAAATCAAAGAGAACAGAGAGCAGGGTGTGATAGCTTCATATAACCTCTCAAAGATTGCTAGATTTTTACAATAATCAAAGAGTAATAGCTTATATTTCTTATCAGAGATAGTTATACATACCTATCAATCCAATAATTTCATTAGTTCTTTCATTCATATATTGTTCTCTTTGTGTATATCTTTATCTGCATTCATTCACGGTTCATTTAGTTACAATGAAGTAACTCTATGCTATGATTGTTTTAATAACTAGTATATATATCTTAAAGAAATTTATTTGAAATATGGTGAGAGATATCAATCTCATGGTTCATATCTTGGAATTTTCACATACCATATTGATTAATAATTCCATTACCTTCACCAATTTTCCACTGACTGGGGATGAATAGAATCAATCTAACTACATCACTATGTTGGGCTCAAAAGAATCTTTCTAGGGGAAAAAAGGACTCCAAGCTCCATCATATGGCCAAGCTATTACAATTTTTCGATTGCCTTCTCTAACTTTAAAAAAAAACTTCTAAGTGATGGTTAAATGGACATCCAATTTAAGGTGAAATTCCCTCCATGCAGTCAAATGGATGTCAAATTTAAGGTCAAACATAATTGTGAACAACTCACTCCATTACACTCCCTTGCTACCATTGTATAACCCCTATTGGCCTAAATAACACACCCAAGTTCCAACAAATTAGTGTGGTTTCCACACGATTGTCAACCAAATCTAGATAAAAATTAATATTGAGAAATCAAATAATTTTTTCCTCAATGTGAATGCAATCAAACAGAAACAAAATTCTCATTGTTTGGGGTTTGAAAATGGGTCTCTTCTGTTATCAGTATCACAGCATCCTACTGTTCTCGAGTAAATGTGGAAGGAACTGTTGTCAACTTGGAGTTGCACCCTGAATCGAAGACGAGCTGAAATGGCCAATCCTCTCTTCGGTTGAAACAATGGGATCTTCTCACGAGGGTGGGTGCCTCAATGGTGAGAAGAACCTCCAGAGAAGGTTGGTTCCTATAAGATGTATCAATGGATCTCTACTCTATGCTGCAAATCTACCATGGAAAAGGGAGAAAGAAACTTGAAAGGGAAATCCTACCTAATGACGGTGATACACCAAAATGTTGATCCACTCTACTTGCAACCTTGAACACTAAACAAACAAGGGAAAAGGAAGACCTTTGATTTCAATTGATCACTATGCATAAATATTTCATGAGAAGGTTCAATCCAATGACCAAAACATGAGGGAAAATGATGGAGAGAGGTCTGATACAAGACACTTTGTAGCCACCTAACATCCACTTACAGCTTCAGCAAAAGACATAGAACATTGAACATGACCTACATAATATGATGAGCTAACAACTAGGTACGAATCAGAATTTGAGAAGGAAGAGAAATCTACCACATATGCAAATTGCTTAATGAATATACACTATGCCAGCGCTTGAAATCTGAAAGTACAATTCTTCTATTAATTGAAGAGGTTACACAACTCACCAATCGCAGAGTCTGGTCTTGCCAAGAGAGGGATGAAAAAATCTAAGGCTGAAAAGCCATTAATATAGAGAATTTACAAAAGCCAAAAGATTGGCATTGAAAAATAGAAGAGGAAGATCAACTTAGATTAACTCAAGACCAACTTTGCCTTCCAATAAAATATATTTTGCCTTTGTCTTTGCATGAAGCTCCTTGGCGTTAGAGGAAGTCGACTTGTCTTTGCATGAAGCTCCTTGGCGTTAGAGGAAGTGGATGGTTGGGTTTATTGAAACGCCCACCTCTCTTTGCATGAAAATCCACGCCAATGTCAATTTTAGCTTCTTCATGAGCTGCTGGAACGTTTGAAAGTATGAGATGACAATAGCATGCATGAAATCCAACGCCAATGTCAATTTTAGAACTCTGACTTGATCCGTTGGAAGCCAAGTTGGAACGTTTGAAAGGCTGAGTTGACCTTGGAGATAAACTTGACTTCAACAACAAGTCAATTGAAGCCTTGCCTAGTCAACCGTAATTAGTTTTTGCTTGCATGGAATTCCACGTTGACTCTGTCTTTTGTTTGTGCATAGGTTTCTCTCGGCCCAACTGTCCATGATTTCTCTTGGCCAAATCTAGAATTCTTCCTCTTGACCTTTATTATATTTGTCTTTCCACGGACTTCCCCTTCTTACTTATTCCTTCGGCCTAATGTTCATTCTCTTCGGGTCTTTATTATCTCGGACCTCTCCCTTTTGTTTTATTTCTTCGGATAATCCATTGGGCTATTTGCTAAATCATTTTCCCTTCATGCTCATTCTTTTCGGACTTCGCTTTTGTCTCTCTGCCCTCGAACTTCCGTTTCTTTGACCAAGCTTTTCGAAGGAATCCTTCGGACAATTTGTCCGAAGGATATCCATTTCTTTCGGACTTTTTGGCTTCCCCTTGGTTTTATCTCCCCTTTTAATTTCTGCGGACTTTTGTTCGCCAACTTTTTCGCGGCTTAATCCTTTGAATTTCTGCGGACTTTTGTTCGCCAACTTTTCCGCAGCTTAATCCTTTGAATTTCTGCAGACTTTTGTTCGCCAACTTTTTCGCGACTGAATCGTTCGGACTTTTGTCCGAGGATATCCTTCCTTTATTTTCTCTTTTGCCTTTGGTGACTTCTTTCTGTCGGGTTTTTCTTTGTAAATTCTCTGAATTTCTTCGGACTTTTTGTCCGAAGGAATTAGTCATTTGTCTTTATTTTGCCACCGGCAGAATGCCCTTCGGGTTTTTTTTGGAAAGGTCTTTCCACCAACCAAATGCCCTTCGCAAGGGCTTGTGTCCTTCCTCTGTGCCCTTCAGGAAAGTTGGAAAGGCCCTGTCACCGACCAAGTGCCCTCCGCAAGGGATTCTATCCTTCCTCTGTGGCTTTTCGGAAAAATTGTAGGGCACCCAGGCTTTTTGTAGGGCACCTGGGTTTTTTGTAGGTGTCCTTATTCCTTCGGACTTTATGTTTTCCTGACTTCTCCTCTCTCAGATTTTCCGGCTCCTCCTTGGTCTTTATTCTTGGCTAATTTCCCGCGGACTTATTGCAAAGCTCATTCCTTCAGATTTCCTGCAGAGAACTTTTTTCGAAGGATAACATACCCCTCGGATTTCTTGAGTGTCCCTTCAAAATTTTGCAACGGTCCTTTGAACTTTTCCGAAGCTATGTAAAATCAAGCCTTCTTTGTCTGAAGGAAATCCTGATGTAGCCAAGGCCTTTGCAAATGAGTATTTCAATTGGTCTACATCTACCCAATGTATTCTTTCTTTCTTGGCTAGAGACGTGAACTTTTCGAATAGCAAGAGACAATCTGACCTGTGGAATAATTATCAACATTTCTGGCGACTCAGCTGGCCCAGCATGCCTGCTATGCTTGAGAACTCAGACCATATAGATGCTATTCAACCTCCCAAAACAATGATAACCCTGATTTCTAACTGAAAATCTCCTTTGATCATGGCTGAAGTAACCTCCTTCAAAATAAGAAGGGAAACACATGAAAGTAGAAAAACTAAGATGCAAATGTGCAATCAAGCACTTATTGGACAAAACTGAAGCAAACTACTATGCTTGAACAGCATTTGGAGGAAAACAAAAAAAACTATGTACATAGAGTTTTGCTCTTCAATAGCAATGTTTCAGATGGATCCCATTGACTGGGATTGAAAGCTCTTGGCCGTCCATCTTGGCAAGTTGGAAGGCGTTATGGGGTTTGCAGCTAGAAATCGTGTATGGGCCACTCCAAAGGGAATCAAACTTTGTGTGCCTTCCTGGTTTGGCTCAATCCTCATCTCACTTGAGGACCAAATCTCTTTCATTGAAGCTTCGTGAGGAAGCTCCTTTGTCAAATGTTCTTTTCACCTGTGCTTGATGACTTTCCATGGCTAGCATGGCTTAATTTCTTGTCTCTTTCAACTCCATAAGCTCTACATACTTGATCTCCATAGGCTCATTCTCCAACAACTCAAGTTGATGCATTAGTTTTAAACTGGAAACTCGAGAGAAATAGGTAAACTTGCTTCCTTACCATAGACTAGCTTGTAGGGAGAGTTGGCTATTGACCTCTTGTAGGTGATTCTATCAGCCCATAGAGCTGACTTCAACTTGAGATGCCATGACCTCTGATTGTCTTCAATAGTCCTTCGTATGATTCTTACGAGGTTCTTGTTTGTAGATTCCGCAAGGCCATTTCCTTGTGGATAATAGTTCGATGAAGTACTGAGATAAACCCCATGTTGGACAGCCCATTGACTGATCCTAGATCCCACAAAAGCCATTGCATTGTCAGAAATAATGGTCGAAAGAACTCCAAACCTAGTGATCAAACCTTCATAGAAATCAAGAACGCTAGTTTCGTTTGCTTCTTTCAATGCAATTGCTTCCGTCCAACGTGTAAAGTAGTCCATAGCTGTTAGAATCCACTTATGCCCTGAACTCAAAGGAGGGTTAATGAGACCAATAAAGTCCAATCCCCACTAAACAAAACGCTGATCCACTGCAATTGGCTGAAGGGGCAGGGCTGCAAGTTTAACTTTTCCTACAAACATAGCACATTGTTTGCACTTCCTAACCCATGTATGGCAATCACCAAATATAGTAGCCCAATAGTACCCACCTCTCATGATTTTAAGTGTTGTAGTTCTTGCGAAAAAGTGTCATCCACCAATTCCATCATGGAATTCTTCAAGTAATCTTTGAGTTTGGCTTGGTTCCACACACCTTAGTAACATTCCATTGATATCATTTTTGAACAAAACGCCGTCAACGAGCAAGAATGAAATTGATTGCAATTTGAAATACCTTCTTTTTGAAGCACTTAGGTGAGAAAGGTAACAACCATCTTGCAGATAGCTTACCAAATCACGAAACCAGCTGGAAGGTTAGGTGTGAACAGCAACAATCTCTTCATCATTTGACACTAAAACAGCTTCATTAGTTTCTTGCAAATCCTGAGCTAGATGCTCACAAAGTCATTTGCTTTTAACCAGCTTTGTAACTTTAATTTCTATGTCATATTCCATTACTTTGGTTATCCAACCAGCCCTCTTCTCATTTATGTCTTTGTTAAGAAGAAATTCTTTGATGCTTGGATGAACAACCATTAGATGTATTTTATTATTAGACAACAAGTGCCTAAATTTCTTCAAAGATCTTATAACTGACAAGACATGTTTTTCAACAAAAGAATACGTTGTCTCATACTCCTGCCAGCCTTGGCTGTAGAAAGCTATTGGCTGCTCCAAATCTTCATGATTTTGCTGCATAAGAATGCTTGAAATGGTGTCCACATTAGCATACGTATACAGAATGAAATCGTTCGTAAAATCTGGATTTAAAAGCGTAGGAGCACTTACTATGGCTTTTTTAACATCTTCAAACTCTGTTATTCCCTTCTTGGACCAGTTGAAGTTCTGATTTTTCTTTAACATAGTTGTAAGTGGTTTAGCTACAGTAGCGAAATCTGAAATGTATCTCCTTATAAAATTGATCTTTCCAAAGAAACTTTGCAAAGCCTTTTCGCTCTTAGGCAAGGAGAGTGCAAGAATGGATTGAATCCTTTCACAATCTATGTTTAAACCGTGCTTTGAAACAACATGTCCAAGAAGCCTACACACTTTTTGGGATTTAGAGATATCCCAAATTGCCTACACCTTTCAAAAACATGCTGGAGGTGAACCATGTGATCTTCTGCATCTTTTGAAAATACTATTATATCATCCAAATAGACAAGCACAAACCTGTTAAGAAGGCCTTAGAAGGCCATATCCATGGCTCTTTGAAAGGTTGCTCTAGCATTGGACAAACCAAATGGCATCTTTCTGTATGCAAATGTCCCCCACTTAGTCGTGAAGGTTGTCTTGAATTGGTCCTCTTTTTGACCAAAATCTGATTGTAACCACTATATCCATCCAACAAGAAAAACCTCTCTGAACCTGCAACAAGCTGTAAAATTTGTTCCATTGATGGCAATGGATAGTGGTCTTTAAGCGAAGCCCTGATTAAATCACGAAAATCGACACACAAACGAATCTCACCATCCTTTTTCCGTACTGGAACGAGATTCACCACCCAAGTTGAGTGCTTGATTGGAAATATGATCGCTGATTCTATGAGCTTGTGAAGCTTAGCTTTCATCAAAGGCTCAAGCTTTGGATTGATTGGCCTTTGTCTTTGTCTTACTGGTTTAATTTCGTCTTCTAACTCAATAGTGTGTTGAGCCAAACTTGGATCAAAACCTTTGAGATCAATATATTACCATGCGAATATATCAGCAAAATTTGTGCATAATTCAATGAAAGCTTTTTTTTATGGAAGAGTGCATACCTTGCCCAATTTCAAAATCTTACCAGCTGCAATCTCTACATTGGCATAGTGCTCTTCCTTTGTTGACAAAGATGGTTTCTCTTTCCTTAGCTCATCATCTTCACTGAAAATATTTTCAAGAGTGACCAATCCCTTGAGTAGCTTATTAGTTTTCAGTTGTACAATCTGATCACCATACTGTTGTAAGCATTTCGACTGATTTCTTAAAGAAAACTCAGCATCTTCCTGCAAAAATCTCACAATTTGATTGTCATTTTCAAACACCTGCCAATTTTCTTAGTTATTCAAAACTGAAGGTCTTACAACTATCTTTATATGTGACTAAAAAATGTCACTTTTTACATCAGTTGGGATATCAAATTGTGCCCCAACAGCAACCAACCTATCAGCATGTTTATTCCTATCTCTTGGTATTCCCTGAATATTAAAAACCTGAAAATCTTCAAGTAAATCCCATACTCTGTGTCTATAAGATTTAAGCAACATATTCTTGCATATATTCAAACCTCTTACTTGGTGGACTACAAGTTCACTATCTCCAAACACTTGCTAACAATTTGCTTTCATCTTCCTAGCCCACTGCAAACCTTGGACTAGTGCTTCATATTCAGCAACGTTGTTTCAACAGTCAAACTAAAATTTAATAGAGGAGAAATACCTTTGTTCTGTAGGAGAAATTAACATCATTCCAGCTCCGGTCCCATGCTTATTTCTTGATCCATCGAAGTATAATTGCCACAAGCTCTCATTAGATTCGTCCTCTTTGACCATGGCTGGAATTGGTGCATCGTTCTCATGACGACAATACACACCAAGACCTTCCTCTTCAATCGGCTTGTAGGGATCATGCTTATGCAAGGTAGAAGCCCACTCATCAAGAAACAAATATGGAACTCCATCCAAAGGCGAGTCCTTTTCTACATCATAGTTTGTAGTATTTCATCTGAGATGATACAATTTGCATTGACTGCATTGGGCGTGTAAGGCTCCATATGAAAACGTGCAATAGGCTCTGAATTAATTGTTACCTTTGTGCCATATTTGGTCCTGCAAAGCAAGTAGGTCCAATCAGCGGATAAATACCCCCCAATCTTTGAGGTGAAATTTCTTGAAAGGCACATAGCGAAATAAAGAGGCAGGTCCACCACTACAACGTCCTGCTAAATAGTCACGTTAGGACAGGCATGTAATGTCAATTTTAAATCTTTGATAATACCTGCCGTTTTTGCTGGTGAACCATCCAAATGCAGTACCCCTTTAGTATTTGGCTCATAAACAAGGCCGAGCTTGTCTGCAATCTGTTTGAGCATCACTGTACTGCTAGCAATACTATCCACCATACAATTATGAACCAAAGTATCACTTACTTTCAAAGAAAGATTAAAAATGGGAGTTTTATTTGTTTTTACCTCAGTTTTGTCCACCTTTGATATCTTATCTCCTTGTTGCACCTGTTGCTTAGTTGGCTGATCCAAATTTGTCAAGACAGCACCTTCTTTCTCAACCGATTTTGGTGACAATTGAAGAACTAAAAGTTCTTGAATGAGTTTAGCCTTTTGCCCTGAAATTGAAAGAGAATCCCACATGTTAATGGTGATGTTAGACTTTTTCATTTGGTCTACAATACTGAACTGAGATGGACTAACCTTTGATTATGCTTTCTGTGGTATTTGCTGCTCACGAATTAGAGGTATTTGCTGCACTTTACTAACCTCTACATTCTATTTTTTTGGGTTGTGGGGGCAGCAAGTTGTTCTTTTGTACCTTGAGCAACAATACTAGGAGCACTTGAAGTATTTGCTACTGATTGGGCTTCTTTAATAGCGCTTTTTTTAGTTCTCTGATAGGTTATAGCTGCAACTTAACCATTTGAAACGTTAGTTTTAATATCTTAAGTAAAAGCAACATGATCATCTACCTGTCAATTTACATTAATAGCATCAGGCTGCCCTTGAGTCGCTCCTTGTGATGCCAAACCTGTATCTTGATATTGACCCCCTTGCATAGAGAACTCTTCTTGTTTCATCTGTGGCATGGCGCTGTTTGGTGATACCAAGTTCTGGTTTTGAACATCAGTGAGATTTGAGGGCTGCCAACTTGAATCCTGCACCAAATTATTTTGGGGTGGGGTTGGAACAATGGCTTTTGAAATGGAAGGAGCATTCAGATCAAGAGCAACATATGGCTTAGTTGGAGTTATGGCTCTTTGTGCTTGATAGGGTGGTCTATTTTCTCTGAAACCCTGATAAGAAGACCTTTGATCTTTGAAGGGCTGATAGTTGTTCTGATTTTGCTGTTGATAGGGCTTATTTGATTGAAATTGTTGCCTTTTGAACTGTACTATTTCATTTCCAAAAGATTGTAGCAAACTTTTCAACTCTCCTATCTCACTAGATTGACTAGTAGGGGCTGCAATAGGAACTTGAGATGCTGGAATTGGAGCCAATGATGGAATTTGAGGAACTTGAGGTGCTGGTACTGAACTTATTTCTGGAAATATGGGCATTGGAGGTCTTGGAGAAAGCTTCCCTGCTTGTATCAAACTATTGTTTGCCCTTATTGCAACTTCATAAACATCTAGTAAAGTAGTACCACCCATTGACTGTATCATCACACTAATGTCAGAATTGAGAGCTTTCAAAAAATACAGACATGCATATTCAGGGGATGGCTTAATCACAACCGGTATCCTGGTCCATGTCTTCTGGAAACTGAGATTAAAATCGGACATGAACTCATGAAGAGCTCTTTGTATGGCAGTTATTTGCTCAACTAAAGATAAGTGATCAAATTTGTCTTCAAACTGCTTGACCAAGGCTGCGACCAATTCATCCCAGGTGGAAACGGATCTAAGTTGGAGGGTTCTATACCACTGTAATGTTTTTCCTTTGAAAGAAGCAGTTAGCAATCTGATAGCAACATTATCCTCAACAACATTATGAACTGAACAAAGATTAGCCACAACCTGGATATGCTCAATAGGGGTTGTTTGATTTTCACCTGAGAAGAATGGAGTACTTTTGAGGGCAGATACTGGAATGTCATCTAGTTGTGCTACATTTAGTGGACTTCCCCTATTGAATGGAGCAAACACTTGATTTCTAATGGCCATCTAGATGGTGGGGATTAGTGTCTAAAACGATAAGATGAGGGGGAGGTAAATATTCCCTTTGAGGATATGGATTTGCCCTCTTAGTCCTTGCTCTTTATAAAGTTATAAATTCAAAAGGAATACCTTTACTTACTGATCTTGTGGTAACCTTTGGCATGAACAGATTGCCTAAATGATGTTATGAACTCTGTAACTGGATGTAAATGAATATCCTCTGCTGTTGCGAAAACTCTATGCAAAGAACTCTTTTCATGGTCCCACCGGACGTGCCAAAAACTGTTGTCAACCTGAAGTTGCACCCTGAATCGAAGACATGCTTAAATGACCAATCCTCTCTCTGGTTGAAACAATGGGATCTTCTCACGAGGGTGGGTGCCTCAATGGTGAGAAGAACCTCCAGAGAAGGCTGGTTCCTGTAAGATGTATCAATGGATCTCTACTCTGTGCTGCAAATCTACCATGAAAAAGGGAGAAGGAAATTTTAAGGGGAAATCCTACCTAATGACGGTGATACACCAAAACGTTGATCCACTCTACTTCGAACCTTGAACACTGAATCAAACAAGGGAAAAAGAAGACCTTTGATTTCAATCAATCACTTATGCATAAATATTTCATGAAGAGGTTCGATCCAATGACCAAAACATGAGGGAAAACGATGGAGAGAGGTCTGATACAAGACACTTTGCAGCCACCTAACGTCCACTTACAACTTCGGCAAAAAACATAAAGAACACTTAACATGACCTGCACAATATGATGAGCTAGCAACTAGGTACGAATCAGAATTTGGGAAGGGTGAAAAATCTACCACATATGCAAATTGCTTAATGAATATACACTATGCCAGCACTTGAAATCTGAAAGTACAGTCCTATTGATTGAAGAGGTTACACAACTCACCAATCGCAGAGTCTGATTTTATCAAGAGAGAGATGAAAAAATCTAAGACTGAAAAGCCATTAATATAGAGAATTTACTAAAACCAAAAAATTGGCGTTGAAAAATAGAAGAGGAAGATCAACTTAGATTAACTCAAGACCAACTTTGCCTTCCAATAAAATATATTTTCCCTTTGTCTTTGCATGAAGCTCCTTGGCATTAGAGGAAGTGGACTTGTCTTTGCATGAAGCTCCTTGGTGTTAGAGGAAGTGGATGGTTGGGTTTATTGAAACGCCCACCTCTCTTTGCATGGAAATCCACACCAATGTCAATTTTAGCTTCTTCATGAGCTACTGGAACATTTGAAAGTATGAGATGACAATAACATACATGAAATCCAACGCCAATGTCAATTTTACAACTCTAACTTGATCCGTTGGAAGCCGAGTTGGAACGTTCGAAACGCTGAGTTGACCTTGGAGATAAACTTGACTTCAACAACCAATCAACTGAAGCCTTGACTAGTCAACCGTAATTAGCTTTTGCTTGCATGGAATTCCACGTTGACTCTGTCTTTTGTTTGTGGATGGGTTTCTCTCGTCCCAACTGTCTGTGATTTCTCGTGGCTAAATCTAGAATTCTTCTTCTTGACCTTTATTATATTTGTCTTTCCACGGACTTTCCCTTCTTACTTATTCCTTTGGCCTAATGTTCATTCTCTTTGGGTCTTTATTATCTCGGACCTCTCCCTTTTGTTTTATTTTTTCGAATAATCCATTGGGCTATTTGCTAAGTCATTTTCCCTTCGTGTTCATTCTTTTCGGACTTCGCTTTTGTCTCTCTCTGCCCTCGGACTTCCCTTTCTTTGACCAAGCTTTCCGAAGGAATCCCTCTCTTTGACCAAGCTTTCCGAAGGAATCCTTCGGACAATTTGTCCAAAGGATATCCATTTCTTTCGGACTTTTTGGCTTCCCCTTGGTTTTATCTCCCCTTAGAATTTATGCGGACTTTTGTTTGCCAACTTTTCCACAGCTTAATCCTTTGAAGTTCTGTGGACTTTTGTTCACCAACTTTTCCGCGGCTTAATCCTTTGAATTTCTACGGACTTTTGTTCGCCAACTTTTCCGCGGCTTAATCCTTCGGACTTTTGTCCGAGGATATCCTTCCTTTATTTTCTCTTTTGCCTTTGGCAACTTCTTTCTGTCGGGTTTTTCTTTGTAAATTCTCCGAATTTCTTCGAACTTTTTGTCTGAAGGAATTAGTCTTTTGTCTTTATTTTGCCACCGGCAGAATGCCCTTCGGGTTTTTTTTGGAAAGGTCTTGTCACCTACCAAGTGCCCTCCGCAAGGGCTTGTGTCCTTCCTCTGTGCCCTTCGGAAAGTTGGAAAGGTCCTGTCACCGACCAAGTGCCCTCTGCAAGGGATTTTGTCCTTCCTCTGTGGCTTTTCGAAAAAATTGTAGGGCACCCGAGCTTTTTGTAGGGCACCCAGACTTTTTGTAGGGCACCAGGGTTTTTTGTAGGTGTCCTTATTCCTTCGGACTTTATGTTTTTCTGACTTCTCTCTCGGATTTTCCAGCTCCTCCTTGGTCTTTATTCTTGGCTAATTTCCCGCGGACTTATTGCAAAGCTCATTCCTTCAGATTTCCTGCAGAGAACTTTTTCCGAAGGATAACATACCCTTCGGATTTCATGAGTGTCCCTTCAAAATTTTGCAAGGGTCCTTTGAACTTTTCCGAAGCTATGTAAAATCAAGCCTTCTTTGTCCGAAGAAAATCCTGTTGTAGCCAAGGCCTTTGCAAATGAGTATTTCAATTGGTCTACATCTACCCAATGTATTCTTTCTTCCTTGGCTAGAGACGTGAACTTTCCGAATGGCAAGAGACAATCTGACCTGTGGAAGACTTGTCAACAGGAACTCCTTGACAAACTTCAAGCAAAGATGATAGAATGGAAATGGAATGACTGTCAGCTGCAGGTAAGACTCAACTCATCCAAGCAATGTGTCAAGTTGTTCCAATATACCTCTTCTCAATCATCAAAGTCCCTAATGAGATCCTCAAGAAGCTCTCAAGCGTTCTCAATTTTTTTCGTTGGCCAGGAATGGGTGAAGGCCATAAATTTCCTCTCTTGTCCTAGAACAAGGCATGTACTCCCAAACGTTGGAGGTAGGAACAGGGGTAAGCCTGGGAAAGGCAGCAGGTATTAGAAATCTGAACCTTATGAAATAATATGAATAGCAGAGACATCCAGTTACTACCAGTGAGCCTACATGAAGCTCACAGTCTTCTGCATAACTTCGAGGATATCTCCTTTATAAATTGTAATGGGGAAACTAATAGTATTGCTGGTTTTCTTGCTAGCTAAGCATTAACTTAGGTCAATCACTAATGCCCCTGCATAAACAAAATCTTGATCTTTTCAAAGGTTTAAAAGAGGATATTAACAAAGATAATGTTAGTTCAGGTAAGGGTCAACCTCATACTGATCCATATTTATCACCCTGCTCCCAGAAATCACTCATTTTATTTGGTCTCAAGCTTGATGGAATATATTTGTCATGAATTTACAGCTAGGGATTTGAAAAGTATGTCATCTGGTATGGATTCAATCTGCTGCCACTAGAGACATGACACACCTGGTATCACGAGGAAGCACAATCTGGCTATATCTTAGTTGGAGCTGTTTGTGCCTAATACCACAACTTTATTTGGCAGGTTTCAATTGCTTCATTCTTACTTTTCCAAGACTACTGTGAAGTTTTCAGGCAACTTTCGATTCATCTCTACTAGGTCTTTGTGCCAAAACAAGGCATTCCTCCTGATCAAACTCCTTCTATAGGGCTTTGTGTTTGGTTGTCACCTACGATTGCAGAAAAGTGTAGTGAAGGGAAAAGCAAGAGTGTACTGGATTTACCCAATCCGGAGAGTGGGGATTCCATAGAGAAATGAGAGCAGAAGTTGTACTAAAGAAAAGAAGGCTTTGTCTCCATGGAAGATGGCAATAAAGAGAAACCATTGCAGAAAAGTGTAGTGAAGGGGAAAGCAAGAGTGGAGTGGATTTACCTAGTTCTTTGAGTGGGATTCCATAGAGAAATGCGATCGGAAGTTGCAATAAAGGAAAGAAGGTTTTGTCTCCATGGAAGACAGCAACAGAGAGAAAATCCACTCTGTCAAGGGTGTGAAGGCAACTGTGGGTATAATAATCTTGTCATGGATTATATGCTTCCCAACTATAGTTCAACAAGAACTAGAAGGAATGTTCAGACGGTGGCTTAACAGATTGTCATTAAAAATATGGCTTATGACAGTGGTATGTCTTTTGGCTTGAAGGATGTCATTGTTCAATTTCACAACCCGGTTATCTTCCAAAACAAGACCAAGGGTGTGTTTCTGTAAAATGCAATCAGGAAACTGCATACCTTAGAGGCAAACCACAAACATTTAAGAAAAGCATTGGACGTACTTTAACCCCAACAGCTACAGTTGGTTATATTGAGTTTGAGCTATTATGGGGTGAACTGCTGTCCCCTGAAGCCAACACCAGCCCCAGTGAGCCTGATACATATATAAACACCAAGAAGCATGGCATGTTTTGGTATTCTGGACGTCCCTCCCATGGCAAACATCAGTAACACCCGATTTTAAACTGCTCCAGTTTCAATTTCAATTTAATTTCTGTGCGGATTTTCAGTTTTATGTTAGTTTCTGTTCAGTTTCAATTTGGTGTATGTGCATGTATAGTTCAGAGGTTATGTTCCAGCATTTATATGCTTCTCATGGTGAGAAGGCTGTCTGAGTTTTTGGGCAGAATGAAGGGCAGATTAAATAAACAGAATTTCATGTAAAGCCCTAAACCTGTCCCAAATTACAAGGGTTTCAAAAGATTCTTCTCTTTACAATCAGCTTCATTTCACTGGCATGCATTCTACTTTCGATGGCATATGTTGTTTATAGTGTTGTCCATCCCGATTGCAAATGTAGTTTCTTACTGAGGACTAATATAGTAATTAGCTTCTCAAGATTTACTTGGAGAATCGTTTAGTTCAATTTTTGTTACGTATTATCCATTATTTCACTTGTCATATTGCTGGTGGGACGAATGAACTGAACCCCCTTCGACAATCAAAACAAAATAAAAACATGACCTTGAAGACAGGTCAAATTTAAAATGATAGAATTATCTCAAAAATGAGCTGAAAAACTCAACTTTCAAACTTATGAGTGATCATGATCAATAGCTGTACTAAGCATAACCAATGACCTTAAAATAAAATAGCAGCTCTTAATCACCACTGTAGTTGCAAATATCTGAGACAATAAAGTTACCTTTGGCAGAATCTCGGGAAATTAAAATCTCAAATAATGGTCCAAACCAGATACGAAAATATAGACCAACAAAGCAGCAGCAACAACAGTAATAATAATGGAATTTGATTGATTACTTACGCATAGCATATGAAAAAAATCAAAAGACATTAAATAATATTTAAAAACAACAAAAACTTGGAAAATTATGACTGTTATGCACTCTTGCATTTTGAATCTCTTTTTGCTAATTTGCAAATCACACTTGACAACTTAAATACAGATATTAAAGTAGACAGAAGGGCTACAACTGAGTAAATGCCAAAAACACAGTAATGTTCTGTTAATGCAAAGTGCAAACCACATAATTTCACAAATCATTTCATTACAAAACGCGGTTGCAGAGTTTACACCCAATAAAAAAATGCCTACCTCGAATTGTATATGATGTTTGCAACACAACAAGTATTGTTCTCAATACACAACGAATATTTTGAGAAAAAGAGAGACCTGCAACTTTACCTTCTCCATAGTTTGGAACAAATTTGGCAAACCGATACTTCTGCAAACATCAAGTAATAGACCACTTAGTTTCGTACTAACATTAACATAAACTTCAATATAATTATGTTCCAAACGACTACATAAGTATGAGAATAGAATTTTGTTCCAAAACCCAAACAAACCTGCAGATGGCTTTTCACGTGATATATTGTCAAACCCTCTAAATCCATAAACTTTAAAATACCCTTTGGAGTAGCTCCTACATGCCAATAGTAATCAATAGTAAGAACTCCAAATTAGAAGTAACAAAAAGGATTTAAAGTTTAAACTATAAATTTGAGTCTGGATTAGAATACTATTAATAATACTCACTGTCAGCACCCCCAAGTTGATTAACAGCTTGCACAAAACGTTCATGGAGTTCTGGAGTCCACTTCATCCGTTTCTTATTGCCTTCTGCAGGTGCGGAGATGTTACCTCCTGTAGGGCCCACAGTCTGCTGACTTGGCTGGGGCACTGGCTGCTGCGAGAGCAACCTTGTAGTAAATTCCTTTGGTGGTACTGGTGTCTGATACAAAACAAAAATTATGTTAGCATCAAGCAATTGGAAGAACGATCCACGCTGATGAAAGGAAGTTGGCTTACGGTGTTGACAAGTTCTTTCCAGCTAGTACATAAAGTATCATCGGCTAAAGAAAAATTGTCCGGCCATCCGCTCTGGCTCCTATAGTATTGACCGTCCACAATTCCACTGTGATGATTATAATATTGAAGCTCGCCAATTCCGCTATGCCTTTGGCGTTGGGTGCATTCTGGCAAGTCCTGCATTAATGGATCCAATGCAACTGCAACTGAGTCCTTAGTCTCCCTCGAGAATTGTGGAGGCGGCTGAGACATGAAAGAATAAGGAAACCTGTTAAATTGCTGGTGCTGAGAGCAGTGAAGTTCAGTATAGAAGGCCGTGGATAACGGAATATTCATATTCATGGGATTGGATGCAAATGGAAATGACTCCTCCTTATCAGAAGATGAAGTCCAGTGCCCCTTGGAATTACAAGTAGGAGGAAGGGGAAAGGCAACCATCGTGTTCCCTCTCATCTTCATCTCACTCTTAACTCACTGTGTTTGAATTTTGTATGCTCATGCTCATGCGATTCTTATTCCTTCTAATCTCTTACGCATCCACGGAAGGGAAGGGAAGGGAAGGTTTATTTATTTAATTAATTAATTAAGGTGTATTGTGCAGCCCCTCAAATGCTCCGTCTATGGGTATTCATTTAATAAATGTTATGTTTTGCCGTCTCCGTCTCCGTCTCCGTCTCCACTCTTCATCGTCGATGTTGAGCGAGCGAGCGAGCCAACTTTTTTGTTTTTCCTTTTCGGATGATTATAAGTGAAAGTGAAAGTGAAAAACCAAAACCAAAACCAAAATCAAAACCATTGGTAAATAGTATATTAACAAGTCTCTCCATTGCACATGAAACTTATAATAACTAAGTCCGGCCTCCGAGTCTCCCTTATTAACCATTTCAATAATCTTTTTCCACAATTAACTATGCTACGGAATAAATTATATTTAATTAATTTTTTAATAAATATAAAAAGAGAGTTTACAAATGTATTTTAAATATTGGAAGATTTAATTATATTGGTTTTGTAGTAAGATAATAAGACCTCTAAAAACTTGTAGTGAATGAAGGACCTTGTACAAACAATCAAGTTCTATTTATAAGTATTAAAAATATAATGAGTATATTTTTGAGTAGTGTCAAGTAAGTTCAAATATTTTATTACAGTTGTGTTTGTGAGATTTAGGGCTCTAAAATCTTTGCTTGGTTTTCTAAAATTTCACTTCGTTTGCTTAGAAAATGCACTTCTTCTCCTTGACCTAATTAGGTAGTTAAATCTATAAATGATCAAGAAAATAATGTGTTTTGGGTCCTACATTACAAATAGGAATGGCTAGGCTTCCTTAATATTTGTCACTTCCCTCAACAGTATATAATATCAAAAACAAATTTTCAATAATTATCATAATTCATTGACCAAACAAACCAACACACTACAATGTATTGCTAACTTTAACTTTAGTGTTGTAGTGAATGCCCTCTAAATGTTTGCTTGATTTCTCTAGAATAATTGTAAATGTTCAATAAATTTATGGAAACAATAAATACTAAAAACTTTTTAAATTGATCTCTAGATGCCTAAATGCACTAAGATCTTTGTGTATCTACATATGATTTGAATTAAAATTAGGACCCTATTGACATGCAAACTAATGTTGAATAGTCGAAAAAGTGAATAAGATGGGATCACAAAATATGAGAGCACCTTAACGGATATGGACCACACTCAACCCAAGAAAGAGTACATTTCTAAGGGACCACCATAAGACCATGAAACTAAGAGGACAAAGAAAGGTGTAGTGGCTATAAAAATCACAACTAAAATCTCCTTAAATAAAGCTTAAGTTGTTTATCTTATAGCATAAAACTATACATCTCAATCATAATAGTAAATTATTTAAGTCTAGTTAGTTCTACTTTTCTTTCATACACATAGTTATATACAAGGTAAAAACCTAAATTAACACGATTAACCATCTTTTTGAAGAACTTGGTTCACCAAGAAACAAAAAATACTACCATAACATTCATTCATTAAGAACCTAAAATAATGATGTAATCCTTTTACACTTACAAGGTTTTTAGGTTTAGTTTTCATTGCATAAGGTAACATGCTCTTCTTCTTAACAATCATTTCTCCTTAAATCACATAGTCCTAAGACCTCACAAACCTGCATTCTGATTTAACGACTTACTATTCAAAAATGAAGAGTAAAGTTCAAACTCTCTATTTAGTCGAATAATGACATAGTTCACAATATAATAATAGTAAGGGGAATGTTTTAACTCCCAAGTTTGCATGATAGTTTAATAAGAAAGTATGCATTGCTTATCAGTCTCATTTACAACCATGATATATGTGTTCAATCACTCCAGCTAAATACAAGAGGTAGTTGTTTGGCCTCATTGAGAAATCTCGATGGTTTCCTCATATTGGAAAAGTACCATCTCATTGGTGATTCAATCCTACCCTACACAACTTCAAAACTCATAATATTTCCTTAGTCAAATCCATAAATGATTGAATATTTATTTCTAAGCAACTAGCTCTCAAGGTAGTGCATTAACTTGTCTATGATTTATCTCAATCCTCATGGGATGGGCTATCTCACAAAAGAGAGATCCACCAATACCATAAATAATACATAATACAAAGATAAGCCTCCCCCACTAATCTTGAGAGGCCCATTTTCACTTAGCATCATTTTGGTTCAAGTAGATTATTTATTATATTGATTACAACATGTTTATTTATTTTGAGCCAAGAGATACCTATATGTGTATATTTGATCTAATATGTTTCATTTAGACACATGTTAGGATTTAGACTTATATGGTCAAGATATATACTTATT
Organism: Torreya grandis; assembly: GCA_037957365.1. Lineage (NCBI taxonomy): Eukaryota > Viridiplantae > Streptophyta > Pinopsida > Cupressales > Taxaceae > Torreya > Torreya grandis. The sequence continues at coordinate 474,010 of JARHVA010002677.1, forward strand.
TGATTTTGTAATTAGATATGTTGATTTTCATTTTGATTTTAATGAGTCGATGTTATGTATCTCTTGGTTAATAACTATGAAATTTGGATAGTGCTCGTAAGAAAACTAATGTTTTTGTTTCAAGATGTATGTGATATGGGATTATGCAAAGCATTTTTCCATGAGTTGTCATGTTTATTTATCATTATATTATTTTGTATTGGAGGTATTTGATGCTTGATTTGAGTGTGCAAACACAGATATATATGAACATGGGATAAGAAAATATGACATGTTTGATCACATTACCTAATTACATGCCTAATATATGACGTAAAATCCTTTAGTCATGTTTCTTATGTTGTAATCTTGTTTCTTAATTTGGATAGATGGTTGTGTTGAACCTTTTTCCTTTTTCAATTGAACCCTATTATTATTTTCTTATACCCTTGTTCTAATGTCTTATTTGGTAAAATTTTGATGTGCTAGTAGTGTGTGTAGCTACTCCAAAATTTCCTTAAATGGATAAATTTGAATTTGGAGATAAACCCATTTTAAAATATATTAACTTTCACATTTTTGAAATTTTTTGTGTTTTTTAGGGGCATCAACTTATAGGGATACAATTGGTGAATTTTTAGGAAGTGGAAAGGTTAATTGGGGGACCTAAATACCTCATAATGTGTTTGGAAAAGAAGAAAGTGTAAGATAATTGTTGAATGTAAGGAAAAAAGGTATGGGCTTGTGTGTCATGTAAGCAAGTATTTAGGAGATTTAATGGGTTTGTAATAAATCCACATGGGTTTATAAATAGAATTTATGATTTTAAAAGAGAAGAGAGAGTATAAAACATATTTTTTTAATATTTTAAGAGCATTACCACAAGTCACAACATCCAAAGGATGCACAAAAAGGATAAATATAGCCATAAATAGGAAACCACTTACCCCAAAATGAGAGCCAGAGTATAGACAAGTATTACATCACTCTTATAATTAAAAAAAGGCAACCAACAAAAGAGTAGACACTAAGAGAACCAAAAAGAAAGTTAAAATTAGGTCCCACAACAACAAGCAATCAAGCAACAGGTCCCAATAAAGACTTGTCAACAACATCATCTATGCCATTACCATGATCATCATCACCAAGTCCCTTTTCAAGAGGCTTAGGTCCCTTAGCACAGTCCTTAGGTCTCTTTATTGTTGCATCAAGTCCTTATTGATTAACATTATTGTCACCCCAAAAAGTCAACTGACTATCACCCTCCACTTGAGAAATCAGGTGGCTAAGTATTAAAGCTTTAATTTGGCTTAGCAGTTTGTCCCTATCATTATTATTCCCATTATACTTAAATTTTTGAAGCACATCCATGAGGTTGTTCACATTAGTTTTTATAATCTATTTAATGTCGCTTTGAAGCACACCCTCATAACCCTCAACATGAATTCCACTAGCTAGATCAAAAGAATGTTGTTGTGACCAACACGTACTTGTTCCTAGAAGAAAATGGAACCTCCTAAAAGTGAGATATCTTCAAAAATTAGCCCCTTATTGTGCCCAGTTTGAACCTCATCTTATTTAAAAACCTCGGACCCAATCCCCACAAGTGAATGCCAATCGGGGTTTGGTCTTCAAGATTTATGCAAAATCTGATAAATCCCCCCTTTGTTTATATTCATATATCTTTCAAGGGATTTTGTTTTGAAAAAGTCAGTTCCATCATGCTTCTAAAATATTGCATAATCAATTTTTTTTTTGGGCACTAACTTTTGCTTTCAGGAAATAGTCAATGTCCCAGAGTCTCAAAGTCCAGTTGGCATTCTCCTAAAGGCTATTTCTAATAGGTAAGAAACCCTTCTTTTGTGAAACACTCTGTAATTACTTTGTCTTGTTGTGTATTGTATATGTCCTAAAGTGGTTAGAGAATAATACAATTTGGGAGTCCTGATCTAGTCACGAAGTGCCACATGTATTGTCATACATATAACAGTCAGTTTACCTAGATGTGTACTTGGAATTGTTAGAGACATGTATGGATCAAGATATTTCATCCATTTAAGGATCACCATTTGTACTTTTATACACCCAAAGGATAGTTTGCACAGTTAGGTCCTAAAGGTGTTAATAGTACATTTCAAGAATCTCAATCCAATCATAAAGTGCTACATGTAGTTTTGTACACCTGGTATCACACCCCATTTTTATTTATGTAATAATTATTACTAATATTGACATGGCATGCCATGTAGACTGGTCTGGGTAGACTATGTGATACTTTATGATATTTATTCAGTGTGATTATTGTGGAACTGATTTAATTTGTTATTAATATGTTTTTAAAGGCTATTGATATGCATATGAATGTTGATTTGATTAATGAGTCTTATTTGAGTGTGCAATTGTAGCACAGTCTATTCCAACTTTGCAGTGAGGGGGACTATCATTGAGGAGAGTTAGACTAGATAGGTGGTCGAGAGATGAGAAAGAGATTATGTGAATGATGAATCGATTAAGTCATAGGGTCAGGTAGATAATTTATTAGATATCCCTACCCTTTTAACTTATATTTTATTTATTCACCTCTCAAGTCATCATAAGTGTGAGTTTTAGGGGTCATATTTGAGAAACGAACCTTTATGCAATTAAATATATTTTCTTTGAGCTAAGTAAAACGTAAGAAAATAATTGACTGGGGGATAATAAGTTTGAATTTATTTCATATAGTTAATTAAACAATTTAAAAATCATTAAAATTTATGAATCTTAATTAAATACATGGTCTAAGAGGGAAAGTTACAAAAATTAAGTACTTCCTCCATCATGCCATGATAGAATGCCAGTGCCTAGTAAAGCCCATAACATAGAATTAATTATGAGTGCTCACTCTAAGATGAAAAGATTCCATTTAGTGGAAGGAGTTAATAAATAAAGGGAGAGGTATATTATAGGACATTTGAGGGAAAAGGAAGGATCACATTCTTGTTGGAAAAAGAGCTTGTAGGAGAGGAGTGAAGGAAGAGACTTCGAAGAATGGGAAGTTTTTCATTTTAGCATCAGAATCTATGTATTTCTATGCTACACAAGGATAAAATGTAGATTAGATCCTTCTAAGAAACTCAAAATCCTTAATATGATTATATATCATTGTAAATGCATCTTAATTTGTCTACCAATCTATAGTATATGTTAATGGTAATGGATTTAAAAAATGATTCAATCGTGAGTGTTTGGTTTGTTTTGTTTTGCTATGTACCATAGGAAATAGGTTTCATTAGAATATGCCTGTTACATTTTGTTTTTCATGTTAGAGGATTTTTGATAAATATATCATTTCCCATCCTCATGTTTTCAATGCCTCATTAGATGTCAACATGGCATGGTCAAACTACTCTTAACTCTGCCTTTAAGAATCATGACCAGTATGTTTTGGTATAACTAGAAAAGCCATTATTGAAGTTATCCCTTACATGTTTTCATATAATGTTTTCTCTCAAATTACCAATATTTTTCAAGTCACAACATTACTACTAGTGGCTCACCTTATAAGGTTAAAAAATGATATGGTTAAGGCAGTAGACTTTATCTTTCAAGTATCAAATTTTGCCAAAAACCTGTATGCCACTTTTGGGCTAGGACACCCTAATTTTTTTGGTCAAATATTGAAATATATCTTTTGCCTGCAACCTACACTTCTCTCACTGTTAAAATCATTCAAAAAAAATAACATATCCATACCAGATAGGTTGTGAAATGTCTCACCAAACATGCGCTAAATATGGGCACAACTTGGAAGTATAACACCTTTTCCTTTTAGGTAAATTTAGAAAAATTAAAATAAAAAGACTAGTATTATAATTGATATTTTAACTATCAAATGGAATAATGTAGTAGTGTGGCATGGCAATAACAAGTTTGTAATTGACAGTAATAAATAAGACCAAATCGAAAATTATCCCTCAGGCACTATGAATTCTGCATAAATAGATTTTTGATTCCCAAGTATGGTGTTTCATCTTAGATCATATACCTATCTCAAATCTGGCAGCTCTTTGTCCTAAATAATGAATTAAGTCTAATTGCTTTTCAGGAATAAGATAACTATGTTTTCACTAGTGTCAGGTGTGTCTGATAAAAGGATTTATCTACCCAATAAGTATAGTTATAGCACCCTTCTTTGCTTAAATAATAATAATAATTTAATAATTATGTTTACCTGGCATATTATATACACCTTTGTAATAGTGGTGCCTTATTTCCAAGTGTACATTTTGGTTGATAGTGGCACCATATTTACTTCCACCTGTAGTTATAGAAACTTACATGGAATTGTTATATTATTTTTTATATTGATAAGCATTGAGATCAAGAGATTATTCTTACCGAGTCTCATTAATTGAGCAGCCCAAGATAATAGAAGACTCAACATTATTCGATTGTATAGTATTTTCCCTTAATATGCAATTATGCCACACTACTTGTTGAAATAAATTTTTAATCTTTCCTACCTACCCACACAACCAGCTCCAGATCATGATAGCTATAACCATTGAATGCAACGATTTAAATTTTAAATTTTGGGAGCCATTTGAATTTTTTGGGGGGAATGAAGTAGTAGGTGAAATATGTCAGTTAGAAGGAGATAAATAAAAAAGAAGAAGAGAAAAAGTAGAGTAGAATGTATGTAGCAAAAATTGATGCAGTAGCAGTCAAAGTGTAGTAGTAGCAACAAAAAGAATATAGGCCAAAAAATAGAGCAGTATAGAAAGAGTATAAAGTGATGCAAAAACAATCAGGGGAAGTAAAAAATAAGAATAAAGAGGAATTTTTATTGACAACAGTCAGATAGTGATCCAATAGCAAGAAAATTTTAGAGGTTTTTTGTGAGTCATTTGTAAACAACTATAGTTGTATGTTTTTAGCTTGTGTAGTCAGTTAATAGATTCATGATAACATATGCAAATTTGTGATTTTTTATCCATACTCTGTCCATCTCCTATTTCACTCTTTTATTTTATTATTATGTTGTTTGCCTGTTGCCCACCTGGGCCTACACTTATTTTGTATTTTTTGATAATAATAGTCATTAGAGCTCTAACTTTTTTAACAAATGGTATCAAATCCCATAAGTAGTAAGCCCATTTAGACATGGTAGTAGGCAGTTTGGGTTCATGGCAACAACCCCCTATGTTTGATGGAAAGAATTATGATTTATGGAGCATCAAAATGAAGACTATATTCAACTCTCAAGAGCTATGGGAGTTGGTTGAATGTGGATATAGTGAGGTTTGCAGACCTGACAACCTTTAATGCATTAACCTAAGCACAAAGGAATGTATTGAAGGAATATAGAAGAAAGGATGCCAAGGTACTCAGCTACATACAAATGGCATTAGTTGATTCAATATTTCTTAGGATAGCAATAGCTATCTGTTCTAAGCAAGCATGGGACATTTTACAAAATGCATATCAAGGGATTGACAATGTGAAGCTTGTCAAGTTGCAACTATTAATAAGGGACTTTGAGACCCTAAAAATGAAGGAAAATGAGTTTCTCAATGACTTCTTCATAAGGACAATGAATGTTATCAGTCAAATGAAGATATGTGGTGATACCCTTGAGGACCATAGGATCATAGAGAAGGTGTTGAGGAGTCTTCCAATTATATTTAACCCTATAGTGGTTGCAATAGAAGAGTCAAAATATTTGAGGTAAATGATGGTGGATGAGTTATTGGGTTCTTTGGAAACCTATGAACAAAGGTTGAATAGGTAAGCCACGTCCTCCCATGAACAAACATTTAAGACCATTGTGAATGTGAAAGGAAGGGGGAGAGGATCAAACAATAAAGGAAGAGGAAGAATTTACAATAGTCAAGAAGGTGAAATTCATAGCCATCAATAGTTACAGGGAAGAGCAAGAGGAAGGAACAACAACACTTTTAGAGGAGGATCTACACAAAGGTATGATAAGTCTAGTGTCCAATGTTATTATTGCAAGATATATGGATACTATGCTAGTGAGTGTAGAAAGGAGTATGATATGAATAAGCATAATTCAAATTTCTCTCATACACAAGAGGATGAACCTAATAGGAATGAGAAAGGTGGAAGCTTGTTTATAACATGCAACATTACCGATTAAAGTATTAAAGAAACATGGTACTTGGATATTGGTTGTAATAACCACATGAGTGGGAACAAAGAGATGTTCAACCATGTTGATGACTCAATAAAATCAGAGTTAATGATGGGAAACAATGAGAAGGCTCCCATCATGGGAAAATGAAGCATATCTATTCACACCAAACAAGGTGACAAAAGGCATATTCAAGATGTTTATTATGTACCCGGGTTAAAGCACATCCTAATCAGCATAAGGAAGCTTGTCCAAAAAGGGTATAAATTCAGATTTGAGAATGGTGAATGCATAATATTTGATAAGAATGACTATAATAGGTTGATTGCAGCAGTCAAGATGACAACTAATCACATGTTTCCATTGAGAATGCAAAGTGAGCTCGTAGTAGTGTTCAAAACTATGATAGTAGATGACTCTACTCTTTGGCATCTAAGGTATGGGCATTTAATATTTGGAGGGTTGAACCTTCTTCACAAGAAGCACATGGTCAAAGGGATACCCCTTATAGAACAACCAAATAAAATGTGTGAAAGATGTAGATTGGGGAAGCAACATAGGAGTGTATTTCCCATGGGTAAAGCTTAGAGAGCTAGAACTCCTTTAGAGTTGATCCATTCAAACTTGTGTGGTCTAATGATGACCCCCTCCCTATCCAAGAATGTCTACTTCATGACATTTATAGATGATTTTATCTAGAAGATATGGGTGTATTTCTTAAAGAACAAATTAGAAGCATTTGAGACCTTCAAGCAATTCAAGGCCATGGTGGAGAAGCAAAGTGGCCACTACATCAATATTTTGAGGATGGATAGAGGGGGAGAGTATATATTCAATGAGTTCATGAAGTTTTGCAAGGATCATGGAATAAAAAAACAATTTATAGCCAAGTATACACCGCAACAAAATGGTGTGGCCAAGAGGAAGAATAAGACCATCCAAGAGATGGCAAGGAGCATGATAAAGGCAAAGGATTTGCCTAATGATTTTTGGGTTAAGGTTATAGCAACAGTCATATACTTATTGAACATTTATCCAATGAAGAGCATTAGGGATATGATCCCTAAAAAAACATGAAACATCCAGAATCCAAGTGTTGAACACCTTAGAGTGTTTGATTATGTGGCATATGCACACTACCCAAGCAAAGAAGGATAAAATAGGATGACAAAGGTGAGAAATGCATATTCATAAGGTATAGTGACCAATCAAAGGCTTACTGGTTATATAATCGCATCACCAAAAAACTCATAATTAGTTAGGATTTTTAATTCATTAAGCATGAAGCTTGGGAAGAGAGACAAGAAGAATAACATGTATAAACAAGGGTTGGTGGACCCTTTATTGAATCTAAAATAGTAGGTGGTACAACCACCAATGCGCCAAGTTAGACCCCTATTTCATAAAGGGCTAATTCATTTAATGGTAGCAGCCATCATGGAGGTCAAGGAGTTATTCAAGAGTCAACATCATCTTCCTCCAACTCAAATCAATGCCAAGCAAAGACGAGAAGCTTGCAGGAAGTCTATGAGTAGTCAAAGTATAAGAAAAATGAAGATGAAACTATGGATTATGCTCTTTTTTTATGAGTTGATCTTCTCTACTTTGAAGAAACAGTTAAGGACAACAAGTGGTGTGAGGCAATGGATGAAGAGATGCATCTCATAGAGATAAATCAAACTTGGGAGCTAGTTGACCTACCAAAAGAAAAAGAGGTCATAGGAGTTAAGTGGGTGTATAAGATAAAAACCATTCTCAAAGGCAAGATAGAGAGGCATAAGGCAAGACTAGTGGTGAAAGGCTAAAATCAAAGGCCTAGATGTGATTATAATGAGATGTTTGCACCTATAACAAGGCTAGAATGGTAAAGACAAGCATAGCCATTGTTTCTCAACATAAGTGGAAGGTGCATCAAATGGATGTCAAGTCGACATTATTGAATGGAGTGCTATAAAAAATGGTTTATGTGGGATAGCCACTTGGATATGAGAACCTCCATCATGAGAACAAAGTGTATACATTGAAAAAGGCATTGTATGGGCTCAAGCAAGCCCCAAGAGCATGGTACAACTATATGGACTCATACTTGCTAAGCAATGGCTTTTGCAAAAGCACGAGTGAGCCCACACTATACATCAACACATGTAAATAAGGTATTTTAATTATTTTATTGTATGTGGATGATCTAATATTCACCAGAAATGCAAATAAGTCCATTGAAGAATTCAAAACAACCATGAAAAATTATTTTAAAATGATTGATTTGGGTTTCTTGAAGTACTTTCTTGGAATAGAAGTCAAGAAAATGGATGAAGGAATATTTATATGCCAATATAAGTATGCAAAAGAGATTTTGGAAAGGTTTAATATGTTGGAAAACAAGCCTATATTCACACCAGTCGAGACAAGTTTTAAGTTGTGCAAAGATGATTATAGTAGCAATGTAGACCCCACATAATACAAAATCTTAATAAGAAGTTTAATGTATTTAAATGCAACTAGGTTGGATATCATGTATGCATTCAGGCTCATATTAAGATTCATGGAGATGCCAGAGGAGAACATTGGCAAGTGGGTAAGAGGATATTAAGGTGTGTGAATGGAACAAAAAATTATGGAGTTTTGTATGCAACAACAGAAGAGTTTCAACTTGTGAGTTACACAAATAGTGATTGGGATGGTATCCTTGATGACCAAAATATCATTTTAGGTATGTATTTCATGTAATTTAGGAGCCATATCTTGGGCTTCAAAGAAACAACCCATAGTGTCACTTTTTATAGCCATATCTTGGGCTTCAAAGAAACAATCCATAGTGTCACTTTCTTAGGCTATATGGCTAAGAAGGATACTTTAAGATTTGTATGAGGAGAAGTAAGGGGATTCTATAGTATATTATGATAATATATCCTCTATAGCTTTGTCAAATAACCCCATATTTCATGGTAGGAGCAAGCACATTGTAATATGGTGTCACTTCATTTGAGAGTTAGTTAAAAATCATGCGATAGAGCTTATTTTTTACAAGTTAGATCAGCAACTAGCTAATATTTTTACTAAGCCATTGTCTAAAGACAATTTCATGTACTTAAGAGGAAGGTTAGGGGTCATTAATGTAGTATCATTGGGTCTACAAGGTTTTATGTTGGCTTTGGACTCCTACAATAGAGCATTAGACTCCAACAATCTAGCTCTAGACTCCTCCAATCAAGATTTAGACTTATACAACATAACTATGGACTCTTACAACAGAGGTATAGATTTCAATAGGGTAGATACAGACTTTGGCAGGATAGTTATAAACCTTGACATTCCATCTACAAACTTTAGTAGGTTAGTTATGGACCTTGACAGTCCAGTTACAGACTTCAGTAGGCTAGCTATTGACCTTGACAATCCAGCTACAGACTTCATCAGGGTAGCTATAGACTTCAACAGGGTAGCTACAGACCTTGAAAGTCCAACTATAGACTTCAAAAGGCCAACTACAAACCTTGATAGTCCAAATATAAACTTTAACAAGGCAATTATGAACTTTAGTAATGAAGCTTCAAACATGCACAAAAGAGATGCAAAAGCATTTGGGCATATAAAAAAAGTTATAATAAAGTTTTTAAGGTTGAGAAAAGTTCCATAAATTGAGGTAAGAAGGTAAAGAATAAGGGGGAGTGTTGAAATAAATTTTTATTCTTTCCTACCTACTTGCACAACTAGCTCTGGATCATGACAGTTGTAACCATATAATGTAGTGATTTGAATTTTAAATTTTGGAAGCCATTTGAATGTTTTTTGGGGAATGAAGCAGTAGGTGAAATATGTCAGTTAGAAGGAGACAAATAAAAAAAAGAGAAAAAATAGAGTAGAATGTATGCAACAAAAATTGATGCAGTAGTAGTCAAAGCATAGTAGCAACAACAAAAAGAATATAGACCAAAAAATAGAGCAACAAAAAAAGAGCAGAAAGTGACATAACACTAGTCAAGGGAAGTAGAAAAGAAGAAACAAGATGAATGTTTGTTGACAACAGTTAGACAATCATCCAATAACAATGCAATTTTAGAGGTTTTTTATGTGTCATTTGTAAACAGTTGTAGTTGTATGTTTTTAGCTTATGTAGTCAGTTAATAGATTCATGTTAATATATTCAAATTTGTGATTATCAAGCCATACTCTACCCATCCCCTATTTCACTATTTTATTTTATTATTGTGTTGTTTGCCTACTGCCCACTTGGGCTTGTATTTATTTTGTATTTTCTAACAATAACAGTCATCAAAGCTCTAGTTTTTCCAACACTAAGTAGGATATAAATATATTCATATAATTCATTTTACATCTACTATTCCACCATTTTCATATGTGGCTTTACCTCTATAGTAAGTTGCCCCATTATATAGGCTAAATGTATATTCATATATTCCTTCTATAATTACTACTACATTTTTTTCCTATAAGGCTCTTCCCTAATAAGTAATACGTCTCCTTATACTAACTACATGTTTATATTTTTCTATTCATCATCACAAGACTGATGAATTTGAATAAATTTATAAAAAGTGGCATTTGATAAAAAGGAGCTAAAACATAATATCTCTCCTCTAAATAATATTATATACTAGGTAATAGAAATAAATGCTAATAGATTATTACCTTAATATTTATGATATGATTAAATGATATATTGAAATATCTGAGCCAAAATAATAACATTATACTGTATTAAAATGTTAATAAGTTTGAGACTAGATTGTCTAGTTTATAAACATAAATAATAGCATCATGAATACATCTTTTATTTGTCAAAGATAGATTTAATTAATGAAATATTTATTAACTTCCATGAAACCAAACATTCTATAAAAGATATAACATCTTAATAAAATGGTATCGTGATTGCCTTCCAATCTGACAAATTGATGAACTCAACTTAATGATATTTCTTCGTCTATCATTTATAAGGACAAATAAGTCGATATTATAAGATAATTAGAAACATTTTATTTTTTTAAATAATTAACATTAAACACGTAAAAGTTTAATTGTTGTGACTAGTATTTATGCTTGGTGAATGAGTCATTCAATCAATTTGAAAAGTAAACATTACTCTAATGATGTCACTTGTACAGTATTGACAACTTGAACGTAGGATAATACACAAATTTACTTGTATCCAGGTCAACCTAATTGAATTATAAACTTGAATCATAGATTTTCCATTCAAATAATAATAAAGTTGGTTAGCCAAGTGAATTTGTAGTAACCAACCTAGCTATGCCAAAATTGATCATTTGACATTGAGTAGATAAGATGATGGATTAATAGGGTGGTATGGGACACCTAAGTAACATGTGGTATCGAATACACATAAATTTGATCTCAAACAAACCAATAAAAGGAAATGTCTAGGCCCAACAACTTTTAGATGACTAGGTCAAGGAGACTTTGGGATGAGAGTTGTGGACTTCGGGACATGTGGTCTAAGAGATAGGAGGGTATCCTAGTTAGACCCACACAAAACTTTGCATATCTAAAAAAATTGGATTCAACAAGGGTAACTTGGCAAATCACATCTTACGGTCATAAGCAGTGTACACATATAGGTTACATTAAAAATTGTAATTTAGTTCCTATCTTGGTTCACGGTTGTACTAGTAAGAAGCTGCAAGGAGTAGTTGTAAAATCGACAAAGTTTATAAATGATAGCTTTCTTGCCTTTGGATCCTTATCTATCTTTATCATGAATGGTAAGGCCATTATCAGTAGATAAGAGGTGAATGGGGGATTTGAAAGGCTTTGTGGATGGAGGAAAAGCCCTCTATGATACTCTCCCTCCCTACGTCTATACAGTCTACTGCCAATTTTAAATTTTCTTCTACTCAACCTAGTGCAAGCGAAATAAAATGCTAACTGATCAGTATGTGTTTTATATTCACGAATGTAATAAATGATGTAGAAAATTTATTTGTATTTTTAAAGGCTTTGAAAATTGAAATCCATTCTTGATCTATTACTGCTGTAATTGTAATCAATTTCCAGTTACTTAGATTGATGATTATTATCGTAAGTTTGGAATCAAAATAGTAGCTCAATAACAAAAAAAAGGAATGTATTGTTAAAAGATGTAATATTTTATTATTCTTTTCAATCACTATAGCTTTTAATGATTTTAAATGTTGATAAAGATATTTTTTTAGATTTCAAGTATATTTTCTACATTGACTTTGTTTACATAAAGTTGCATGAGAATATGAATTACATTATTTACTCAATTTGAATATGCTTATACAATCATATTGAAATTCTTACTTTGTGTATTATGGTTGAAATTAATGAATACAAAGATAATATGTTGAAAACATTATTTGTATATTATGTTTGAAAGTTACGCATTTAGAATCTCTTTTTATCTTTGTTGTTTATACATTTGATTGAATGCATGAAAAGTCATTAGTAATTATTTGACAGAATTTATGTAACACTCTACAAACATAGAATGACTATATAGGTTTGGGGAAGATGTAAGATAACCTTTGGTAGTATACTAGAAAAGAAAGAAAATAACTATTGGTTTAGTTATACTCTAAAGGGGTTGTCACATTGTGGTATTAGAGCCTAGCTTCGACACTTAGGCCTAATGGGCTTGCTACTTTTTTAAGTTGTAAATATTTTGATCTTACCAGGTTACATTGGCTCAAACACATAATAATGGGGAAGGTGATCAAAATGGGGAAGATCCAAGTTTTAATTTATTTCATATAATTAATTGAATAATTTAAAAATCAATAAAATTTATGAGTCTTAATTAAAGACATGGGATAGGAGGGAAAGTTAAAAAAAATGAGTACTTCCTCCATCATGCCATGATGGAATGCCCATGTCCCCATAACATAGAATTAATTGTGAATTCTCACTCCAAGATTAAAATATTCCATTCAGTGGAGGGAGATAATAAATATTCCATGGGAGAGGCATGTTAGAGGACTCTTAAACTTTTTTAAGTAGGAGATAAAGTTTTTATGAGAGTGAAACCACATAAAAGTTTTATCAAGTTTTTAAAGTCTTCCAAATTAACACCAAGAAATGTGGGACCCTTTGATATCCTTGAATTTGTTAACCCAGTGGCCTATAGACTTGTACTACTACAAGCACTTACTCGACTTCATAATGTTTTTCATGTTTCTTTAGTAGAATGTTATCATGCAGATGTGTCTCATTTTATTGATTAGAAAACCTTGTAGGTCCAAGATCTGGGAGTGGTTATGGTATAACCCCTATGAGTTATTAATACTTTCAAACTAACCTTGCAAAACAAGGAAGTCTCCTAGTGTAAGATCTAGTGGGATCAATATTATGAGGAGAACACGACATGGGAAGACTATGATGAAGTCTTCAAATATTTTCCACATCTTTCACTTAGTTATGAGTAAACATCAAGACAATGTCTCTCCTAAGGGGGGGGGGAGGATTTCACACCCCATTTTTATCTGTGTGTAATAATTTTTGCTAGTATTGATGTGGCATGCCACACAGACTAGTCTTGGTAGACTGTGCGATACTTAATGATACTTGTTTGGTGTGATTATTATCGAATTAATTTAATTTGTTATTAATATGTTTTTTAAGTATATAAATATACATAATAATTTTGATTTTATTAATGAATTAATGGGTCTTGTTTGAGTGTGTGATTGCATCATAGGTTGTTTTAGCCCTACAACGAGGGAGAGTATAATCGAGGAGAGGTGGACTAGATAAGTGGTTAGGAGACGAGAAAGAGATTATGTGAATGATGAATCAATTAAGTCATAAGGTCAGGTAGACCATTCATTAGATATCCCTACCCTTTTAACTTATATTTTATTTCTTCACCACTTAGGTCATCGTAAGTGTGAGTTTTAGGGGTCATATTTGAGAAATGAACCTTTATGCAATTAAATCTATTTTCTTTGAGCTAAGTAAAATGTAAGAAAAGAACTGATCGAGGGATAATAATTTTGAATTGATTTCATATAATTAATTGAATAATTTAAAAATCATTAAAATTTATGAGTTTTAATAAAATAAATGGGCTAGGAGGGAAATTTAAAAAAAACTAAGTACTTCCTCCATCATGCCATGATGGAATGCCAGTGCCCAGTAAAGCCCATAATGTAGAATTAATTGTAGTGATCACTCCAAGATGAAAAGATTCCATTCATTAGAGTGAGTTAATAAATACTCCATGGGTGAGTTATGTTAGAGGACATTCTATGGAAAAGGAAAGATCACATTCTTGCTAGAAAAAGAGCTTGCAGGAGAGGAGTGAAGGAAGAGACTTTGAAGAATAAGATGTTTTCAATTTTAGCATCAAAATCTAGGTATTTCTATGTTTTTTTCAATATATATATATTGAGGGAAGGTCCCTCACCCAAATGATATAATAAAAAATAGAAGATGGGTGGTACACCAAAAAGATCAAGGTCATCCAAACCCAAAACAAGAAGCTAACAAGCTCACCACACACAAAAGAGAAGCACCAGACAAACAACAAGCCCACAAGTCCATCATCACAACTAAACATAAATAAAGACATCTATTTTGATTTGAAAGGACCCATAAAAGAGGTAGGTAGTAAAAAAAAACCACTGTTAACAAAAAACAAAGGAACGTCATAGAGATCTAAACCAATAGCCTAGAACCATTAAAGAAATAAAAGGTAATCCCAATAAAAGGTGAAAGAGGAAAAACCTCTATCCAAAAAAACTATAAAACATAACCAACATCCATGGTCACCACACCAACATCAGTGATACCCTCAACCAACCAAAATAAACCCAAGCACACAATGCAGTGCCTGAATTAAACTAATGACCTCTAAAATCAAAACCATCTTTAAAAAGACATTTCAATATCAAAAACTATAAACCCAAAAAAGCCTCCACCTCAGACATCGACCAAGGTAAAAGATTGCTCTTGTAGTAAATGGTGTGATTTACTAGACTTTAGGATTGAAGCCCAAATAATACTAATGTCTTTGATGTCAAAAAGAGTCACAAAGTCCCATCCTCATAGAACCTTCATCCCTTGACACCACCAAACAATGTCTTGGAAACAAATAAAATTTAAAAGACTCAACTAGGCCCAATTGTCCCACTAAAGAAACCTTTATTAGGCAAATATCTAACCATCAATGGCCAAGACTTGCTTATAATGTATAAATGGACTTTTGAATCAATTAAACTAATCATCAACATAAGTTTCACTAAATGGCACTACAATCTTCAACACAAGTTTGTATCGGTAAAACTAAACTTCAACACAATATTCACTGAATGCCCACAACAAATGTATCAAGACCATCATTTTCAAATAAAAATAAGGCCAAAAATAGGGAATTCCCACATTCCCTCTCCTATAAAACCTTTCTTAAGAAAATTAGAAGATAAACCTATCTCATTCATAACTCTTAAACTCCCAGCCAAAACTTTCCAATTATTGTCTACATCTAACCAAGCGATTGTTGAGTCACTGAAGTAACTACAAAAAATTCCAACCAAGGAAAAGAAATTGAAATCCATAAGGATGTTGCCCTGAAAGCACTAAGGCAACAACGCGATTATAAATTCAATCCAGTCAGCGATCAAAATAAAATAAATAAAAAAGGACTAAAATAGGTGAATTAGGTACCATAATGCTTCAAGACAAAGAAATGTCCAACAATAAGTCGACCAAATTATCACTAAAAAGTTGAAAGACCCCCCCTAAAGCAACCACTCAAGAATCACAAAAGTGAAATTCTCAAAATAGTGTATCCTATAAACAAATTTGAGTTGACCACCACAAAGGCAATTAAAGTTACATGTTATCAATTTCCTCTAAACTAGGCTAGCTCTCATAAGAATTGTCTACAATGTAGTTAGAACCTTGATCCACCCCTAAATTTTCTAAGGAATCAACATGTTTATTAACATTTCAAGGACAATGTACATCATCTTAGAAAATGAATTCATCCAAAGAAGACCAATAAATCCCAAAATGTTGTTGAGGTGCCATGCATTAGCCTTTCTATTCTTGATGGACTCAATAATGAGAAGAGAGTCACCTTTAATAATCAGATGTTTGATCCCACAAAGATGAGCAAGATAGATGCCCAAGATAGCTGCTTGGGCTTTTTCTTCACTGTTTGTGCCATTAGTAAGATTTTTAGAACAAGTTTTGATGAGGTACCCTGAACAGTCATGAATAATGCAGCTTGCCCCAAAAGCGCTATGATTACCTTATGCAACACCATCAAATTTTAATTTAAAAATTCTAGATGGAGGGAGGTTCTAAGAGAAATAAATTTGAGAAGAAGCAAGATTCCTATAAAAACTCAACCCTTAAATAGGGGGAAGTTTGATTTTTAGCCACTTGAGCTTAAGAATCATATCCCATGAAGAGAGAGAGGTTGGATTTCTAACCACATGAGATGAGACCACTTCAAAGATAGCAAATTCCATATTTGAGAGGAAAATAGGCAAAGGCAAACCCTTGTCATAGAAAATACAGTTATTATGTTCTTTCTAAATATGCCACACAATGATGGTAGGGCTAACCCACCACAAAGGCTGCAAAATATCCCCATCCTTACCCAAAATCTAGGAAGCAAAAATTTGAATTAGATGAGGTGATTGTTGATACTTGGATTCACACCCTTGAGGAAATGCTCAGATCTCCTCATCCAAGTGGCACAATGAAAACATCTCTCTTGTTGTGGGTGATAATTTTGTTGAGATGAATCTCTATATAAAGCGATAACTCCCTTGATGCACCTTTAAAGCTCTCTTTCAACTCACAATTGTGTATGAAAAAGGTAAGGTAAATAACTATGAAAAATAAGCGATGATGCACCAATGTATGATATCCTCCCAATTGATTGAAACCACTACTTAAAGATAAAATAAGGTGTTTTCTTGCATAGGACTCACAACTCAATAACTATTGCTACATCAATATTTCATATGCTAGATTCAAGAAAGTATGTGATTCTCAGGAAGGGAATGAATGATTCCAAAAGGGATACAATCATGAACCACTTCTAGGATATCTCTACACTTAGAAAAGAAACACTAGCAAAGACCTACAATAATCTCCTTTCTATAAATTGGTTAATCATCAAGAGTACAAGCTAAAAAAGACAATCTTTCACTAGACTAGACCAACAATGATTCAATCATTACTCAATATTACAACATATGAGAGGTAATCACACTTGTATATCTCTTCAAGAGTTCTTCAGGTATAATTTGGCCAGAGTTTCCCTAATAACCAGTGGAGTATGCATAATACACCCAAAGAATGCATATTTATAGCTCTAAGAGGTGGAACAATCAAAGGAAGTTCAAGGGTCACTTGGACATCTATCATCTTGAGAGAAACAATTACATTCACATGTGGGAGAGAGGTGGTAAAGCTATGCCATGTCATTAAATGAATCAATTGTAACTAAACCAAATGCCTCAATTATAATTAACTCATCTACAGTTGAATAAGTTATAACTGAACCAAATGCCTTAGTTACAATTGCCACTTATTATCTCTATATTTGCCTTTAGGTTCCCATCGAGCCTTTCTTTTAAACTCTAATGGCTAGTTTCCATAGTCTAAAATTGATGTTTTTTGGGCCATCATCCTTCATGTATTTTTTTTGGACTTTTATTCCCTCAAACTTCTTATCTCGGTACTTTTCCCATAGACACTCCTTTTTGGCCACTTTCTCGAAACAATTATTTCGACATTTTCTTCCACGGACACTTCATTCAGACTTTTTGCCCACGGTGACCATTTATCTTCAGACTTTTCTATCAAGCAATTTCCTTTAGCCTTTTTTATCAAAGGAAATCCTTTAGAAATTTGTTAAGTGCCTTTGCCTTTTTGGAAAGTGAAAATGAACCCTTTAGCTTTGAAATGGCCCTTCAGATTTTTTGAAGTGGACCTTCAAAACTCTAAAATGACCCTTCAGTAATTTTCAAGTATCCCTTCATCTTTGAAAAAGACTCTTTGAAGTATTTACAAATGAACCTTCTTAAAGGAACATACCCTTTAGATTTTTTGTCTCTTACCTTTCAGCCTTCCGATGAATACCCTTCAGGAAAGTTGTAAAGTACCCTTCGAAAAGTTGAAGATGATACTTGGAAAATGCAAGTGCCATTTTGGAAAAATTGTAAGGTACCTTTCAAAAAAATTATACAGATAATTTGTCTGAAAGAATTTAGCACTTTATCTTTGGGAAATTTGTCTCAGATAAATTATTCAAAAGAATTCATTACATGGCCAAATGAAAAATCTAAAATAAATAAAATTTCAATAAAATTGCTTTAGACAAAATGTTTGAAATAATTTTTTGACACTTAAATAAAAAAAAAAAAAGACATTTGAAAGAATGGACACTTGGGTTTTTTAGCAAAGAAAACCGAAAGGATTACTAGCAAAAGAACACAACCAAACCTTCTAAAATAATTAGACTTGTACATTTATTGTGGACTTTGTCAAAAAACACTTATTTCAAAGAAAAGCTAAGTACTGGACTTGGACAAAGGTATAACTTAGACCTTTTTTTTAGGGGTACCCAATTTTGGCCTGAAGGATCAAAAATTGGTCAACAAATTGGTGACTCACAGGGATAGTATGCCTGCTATACTAACCAGACTAGCAACTTAAATAGTCCATTGGGCATGGAGTCATCTAAGGACATTCAAATAAGGAATAATTGGTCATGACTCAAAACCTTGAAAAACACACCAGACCTGGAAGGAAAAAACACACTAAAAGACACAACACACAACAAGAATAAAAAAAACAAGACACAAAGCAAAGAAAGACACAAGACAAATACATGTGCATAAACACTTAGGGGGAAAAAAAGACAAAACTAAAAGCAAAATAATATGTACATCCAAAATGATATGTTTCTCCTCCTCCTGGATCAAAGGGGAAACTTCTTAGGTCTCCTTCATGGCAAGAATACTCATGGTGGTAACTAAGTAATTTGTTGGAGTGAAAACTTGGTGACTCACCCTTCTTGTTTGCCATATTGATTGGTATGAATTCCAATGCATCAGGTTCAAACATATCTTCCACATCCATGTATTCATATTTCTCTTTGAGGCATGTTTCATACTGGTCCTTCATGTTGGTGTAGTCCATCAAGGCATCAATGGCTACAATATCATCATTATAGGGCTCATTTGACTCATGGATCTCTTAGTATGTATCATGGACCAACTCATTCTTTTCTATCTCTTTGAGAATCTTGTCAAACTGATCTCTTGCTTCCTCATGGCTCTCTTCAAAAAGGAAGGTTGGTGTGATGTTTGAGCTGAGGTAAAATATTTCTAACTTATTCCAAAAATCATCATTTTCTTGCTCAAGAACTCCTTCCTCAATTCTTCTATAAAACCAATGTGATCCCTCTCCTTCTTGATCACAAACAAGAGTATTTAGCTACTCAATAACATGCTCTTGAACCTCTTTCAACTCAGGTCCTATAACCTGGTCGTTATCTTCATCAAGGCAATAAGAAGGTTCATCAAACAAAGGGAAACAAAGCTCACTATGCATACATTCTCCATCCAACGTTGACAAGTGAATTTTATCAATATCATCTTTATATTGTTGGATCATTTACATGCATGTGTGACCTATATTTTATCCTTGATTCATGACACTTTCAAGAGTCACTTCTTTAACCTTATTCTCATGAAAACCTCCTAGAACATTCACCTCTTGAAATATGATTTGACTGTATTGTTCATCTTTGATAATGCCTTCCACCTCATGTTCATGATGATGATCACCATGATGGTGCTCATGGAGAGTACCTATATTTATTTCATCTCCATCATCACTCATAATAGCCTCTTGATCAGCCAAAAAATGCATTTTCTCTTACTCACTTGCCTCCTTCAAAACAAGTTCCTCTTATAAGGGAATGAAGTGAAGGTGAATTGATAGGCTTATGAGTTTGAAATGTAGGAGTTAGAGTATGGAAGGTGAAGGAAGTGAAAATGGAGTGTGGGATGAAGGAGAGGACTTAGAAAAGAGGTGAGTGCTAGTGAGCTCAAAATTAGATTGGGAATGAGAAGTGGGGTGTTATTTGAGAAGATCATGAGGAAGATGAAGTAAACCTTGGGGTAAAATAAATTGATTCTCTTCCTTTCACTTGAAAAACACTTCATCCAAATCAGATGTAGCTTGATAACTCTCTTGAATGGGTGTAGATGGGGTGTGTTTAGACATGGGATCTTCTATTCGGTCTAAACCTTCTATTACACCTTGACTAAGCAATCTCATTCTTGACTCTAATTCTTCAATTTGCTTGGCTAGATTCTCTTGGAAGAGTCTTTCTTAGAGATCATAGGCATCATCATGATGAGGAGGAGTATGAGAGGTTTGACATGGAAAAGAAGAGGTTTTCTTGAGGAAGGGTGAGAGGGACTTGAGGAGGACTAGCTTCATTTTCCACTTCACACTCTTGAACAATACTCTTATCTTCTTTCTTACCCCATGATTCCACTATTTCATTCCAAATCATGGTCTTAGGATTGGAACTCTCTTCCTGAGGATAGGTAATAAATTCATCTTTCTCAAGGTCTTAAGCTGGTTCATGATAGGCATTTTTCCAACTTGTGATCTTGATATCATGTTGAAGGACTTGAAGAGGTTGAGGGAGACTAGGAAGAGTTTGTACATGCATAGGAAGAGTTACTTGAGGATAGATGTGTTATTTTCCAAAGGAAATAAGATGACTTATTTCAATTTAGGGCTCACAATCTAAAGAATTGAAATAGCTAATTTCCATAAAAGGTTGTTCTAATGTCCTTTGGTGTTGGATTATTAGGTGCAAAAGATTAACAATAAGAGTAGTTAATGCATTAGATGGGTTAGAAGGATGGCTCATTTTATTTTGGTGAGCAAGCGTTATTTGATAGAAAGGATTTGGTGTACAAGAGGAGGGTTTATTTTTAATAGGAGAAGGTAACTTTGAGATGGAAAAAGTTATACAAGGTTGATTTCTTTGAACAGATTGACTCCTCCATCTTACTAGTTTCTCTTTCATGGATTACATGGCTTGAAATTGCCTAAACAAGAAATCCTCCTTGTACATAAGCTCTTTTTGATACCTATTCTACTCATTCAACCTATCTATCTCTATCATTTACTTCTCAAACTCCAACATTATCTCCCTAACACTCTTGGATTGACTAGGAGAAGGGCAATTAGGAGAGTTGCTTGAGGTGATTCCAAGAACAACATGAGCTTGATCAAAACAATATGAAGGAATACAAGATCCATAATACTCAAGGATGGAATTACACAAACCAAATATGATTTTTTGATGCACTAGGGCTGCTTAACCAACTGATTCAACTCATAGTCGCCATTGGTGTTGATTGAAATGCCTCTAAAAGGCTGATTGATTAAAGAACACACCAATAATTCTTTAACTCCTTAGACAAATTATCCTACTGGGCACGCCAAAAATTGTTGACACTTAGTTTCACACCCTTGAGGAAATTCTCAAATCTCCTCATCTAAGTGGTACATTGGAAACATCTCTCTTGTTGTGGGTGACAATTTCAGTGAGATGAATCTCTAGATAAAGGGATAGCTCCCTTGATGCACCTTTAAATCTCTATTTTGAATCACAACTGTGTATGAAAAAGGTAAGGAAAAAAACTATGAAAAATAAATGATGATTATCCAACATATGATATCCTCCCAATTGAATGAAACCACTACTTAAAGACAAAATAAGGTGTTTTCTTGCACAAGGCTCACAATTTAGGAACCATTTCTACATCAATATTTCATATGCTAGATTCAAGAAAGTATGTGATTCTCAGGAAGGGAATGAATGATTCCAAAAGGGATACAATCATGAACCACTTCTAGGATATCTCTACACTTAGAAAAGAAACACTAGCAAAGACCTACAATAATCTCCTTTCTATAAATTGGTTAATCATCAAGAGTACAAGCTAAAAAAGACAATCTTTCACTAGACTAGACCAACAATGATTCAATCATTACTCAATATTACAAAATATGAGAGGAAATCACACTTATATATCTCTTCAAGAGTTTATCAGGTATAAATCTAGCTAGACTTTCTCCAATAACCAGTGAAGGATGCAAAATACACCCAAAGAATGCATATTTATATCTCTGAGAGGTGGAGCAATCAAAAGAATTTCAAGGGTCACTTGGACATCTACCATCTTGAGAAAAACAATTATATTTGCATGTGGGAGAGAGGTGGGTGAGCTATGCCATGTCATTAAATGAATCAATTACAACTGAACCAAATGCCTCGATTACAATTAAATCATCTACAGTTGAATAAGTTACAACTGAACCAAATGCCTCAGTTACAATTGCCACTTGTTGTCTCTATATTCTCCTTCAAGTTCTCATCGAGCCTTTCTTTTAAACTCCAATGGCTAGTTTTCATAGTCTAAAATTGACATTTTGTAGGCTGTCATCCTTCATTTATTTTCTTTAAACTTTTGTTCCCTTAGACTTTTTGTCTTGGTACTTTTCCTGTAGACACTCCTCTTTGGCCACTTTCTCAAAAGAAATGTTTCAACATTTTCTCCTATGGACACTTCATTCAGACTTTTTGGCTGTGGTGGCCATTTGTCTTTAAAATTTTCTATCAGGCAATTTCCTTCAGCCTTTTTTCCCAAAGGAAATCTTTCAAAAATTTGTTAAGTGCCTTTGCCTTTTTAGAAAGTGAAAATGAACATTTCAACTTTGAAATGGCCCTTCAAATTTTTTGAAGTGGACCTTCGAAACTTTGGAATGACCCTTCGGTAATTTTCAAGTGTCCCTTCAGCTTTGAAAAAGACTCTTTGAAGTTTTTACAAATGAACCTTCCAAAAGGAACATACCCTTCAGATTTTATGTCTCTTACCTTCTGGCCTTCCTGCGAATACCCTTTGAGAAAGTTGTAAAGTACCCTTCAAAAAGTTGAAGATGATCATTCAAAAATGTAAGTGCCCTTTCAAAAAAATTTCAAGGTACATTTCAAAATAATTGCACGGATAATTTATTTGAAAGAGTTTGGAACTTTGTCTTTGATAAATTTATCTTAGACAATTTGTCTAAAATAATTCTTTACTTGGTTGAATGAAAAGTTTGAAAGAAATAACACTTTGGGAAAATTACTTTAGATAAAATGTCTGAAATTTTATTTTGACACTTAAATAAAAATTGAAAAATAAGACTTCTGAAAGAATGGACACTTGGGGTTTTTAACAAAGAAAACTGAAAGGATTTCTAGCAAAAGAACACAACCAAACCTTTTGAAATAATTATACCTATACATTTATTGTGGAATTTGTCAAAGAACACTTTTTCTAAAGAAAAGCTAAGTACTAGACCTGGACAAAGGTATAGAATTAGACATTTTTTTTAGGGTTGCCCAATTTTGGCTTGAAGGGCCAAAATTTGGTCAACAGTGACTGAGCTAACTGCCAACTTAATTTGTTATTCAACCAATCCCAAACATTATAAGAACAGGGGTACACCAGAAGAAGATGATCAATGGATTTTGCAACATTCTCACACAACATGCATCTTAAGGTTCTAATGCAACCAAAAGTTTTGAGCTAATCTTGCATAAGAATCTTGTGCTTAATGGCTAACCAAGCAAAATTCTCTACCTTTGAAAGACCCTTGCTATTCCAACATAAAATATTAATTTGGGGACAACTTTTATCCATATCAACCAACATGCGATACCCTAGACTGACCTTATAATCTCCAATAGAAGAGCCCAACCAAAAAATAAAATCAACTTTGAGATCGAGGAAGATTTTTTGATTGCAAAGCGTAGATTTCAAAAGAATATTTCATTCATTTGGAATAGGTTCATTATCTAAGGATTTCCACTTTTCCACATAATTTAATTCTTGATTGTTAAGGTTGATGTAGTCCCTAACTCTCTCACCCCAATCCTCAATGAGATAAATCCTAGTATCATCTATCTCCCTTAATGAACCCAAAGGCTTGTGATCATTCTAAGAATCTTCCCAAAATTTTACCTATCTACCATCATTAACAACCTAGGAAATGTGGTTGGTAATCAAAGGTTTACAAAACAAAATAAAATTCCACATATGAGAACCATTTAGAGGTGAATTCATGTTGAGAATTGCTAATAGGTCAGAAGTTCTCAGATACTTGTTCAATAGAATTTTTCTGCATAAAGCCATGGGGTTAGAGAATATGCTCCAAACCAATTTATCTCCCAATGCCATATTCTAAAGCTCCATATTTCTAATCCCTATCCCACCGGCTAGTTTTAGTTTACAAACTTGATCCCAACTAATGAGATATTTTTTTTATTCTCACTCATCCCATGCCACAAAAAGTAACAATGGATCTTGTTAATGCTATGGAGAACTTTATTGGGTAGACACAAAATAGAAAAGAGATATATAGGCATGGAGCTCAGAATAAATTTTATCAAGATGATTCTACCTGCTAAAGAGAGGAAATTCCCTTTCCAAGAATGAAGTTTGGCCCTTAGAGAATTTACCAAGATGTCCCAAAGAAAAGGTCTCCCTTTGCCAATAAATAGCAGAACCCCCAAATACTTGGCTGAGAGAGTCAGAATTTTGAAAATCCAAGCAATGAGCCAATCCAATCTACAAATGAGGGGGGGCATTAAAAAAGAAAATTTTAGATTTAACATTACTAAATTGTTACCCAAAATCCCGAGCATAAGTGCTCAATATGACCTTAAGAACTAAGGCTTCCCAAAAGGATGTCTCCCTAAACCAAAAAGTATCAACAACATATTGATGGTGAGTTAAATTATCAACCCCATCAGTGACCCTCAGATCATTAATCACACCCCTAGAATTTTCACTCTTAATGCTTCTACTAAGAGTCTCAACCATTAAAATGAATAGAAAAGGAGAAAGTGGGTCTCCTTATCTAATCACCCTCATAGCCTCAAAAAAACTAGTAGGGATGTTGTTGATCAATACCAAAAATCTGGGGGAAGAGATGCAGCTGAAAATCCAATCACACCATTCATGATCAAACCCAAACTTATCCAAAACTTTAAAAATAAATCTCCAGTTAACATTATCATAAACCTTGTTGATATCTAACTTAATCAACATACCCTTTTGTCTATTGGAGGAGAGGGAATGCATAAGTTTATGAATAATCAAGATCCCATCTTGAATATGCTACCTAGGCACAAAACCCCCTTACTTTGGAGACACAAGAAGGTGGATAAAAGACCTCAAATGGAGGGAAATGGCTTTATAAATGATTGTGTAAATGGTGTTATAAAGAGCAATGGGCCTAAAATCATTAAAGGTAGTTTTCTTAGAACCTTTTGGGATTAAAGTGTAATTAAAATCCATCTTCATTTTTCTCATGGTTATTGAAAATTTGGCCACCTCAAAAACATATTCACCAATTACATGCCATAAGAACTAGAAAAAATAGCTAGATAGCCATCTAGACCTGGTGCTTTATCCCTTTTCATAAAACAAACCACTTTCTAGATTTCTTCCTTGGATAAGGGAGCCATGATATTATCATTTTGTTGTTGGGTGGTAATCTGAAGAATACAATTGAGTAGTACTTTAGAAGTATTATACTCAAAGGCCTCTAAATTTGTAAGAGTATTGGATAAAAACTAGAGCATTTCCCACTTGATGATAAAATTTTGATCTAACACCACTCCACTTACTAAATTTATGACAGAGATCCTATTGCTAATACAATGGGTACGGGTGGAGTTGTGGAAAAAATTGGTGTTTTGGTCCCTTTTTTTTAGCCATGTTTCCCTTGATTTTTTCTTCAAAAAAATTTCCTTCCTAATGAGTAATTCCTCCAATTCTAACAACAAAACACATTCCTTTAAGTACAAATCAATGCTCATCCCCTTGTCAAAGACAAACTCATTTAAAACTTGTAACTCCCCTTCAACTCTGATTTTTTCCTCAAAAATATTTTTGAAGTGGCTCTTGTTCTAATGCTTGAGAAATTTCTTGACAAAAGAAAGTTTCTCCATGAAGTGGTGCATGCAATCTCCCTTAGAGAAAGGGGCAATATTCCACTAGTGTTTGATCGCATAAAAAATCATTTGATTTCTTAGCAACATTATCTCAAATTTGAGAAGATAAAAAACATAACCTTTATCCATAAACAACTCCAATGAAATTGAGGCATGATCTGATCTTGAGATAGGTAAAATCTAACTCTCCATAATCCAATTAGCAGAAAGCACACCTGGGTTAACTAAGAATCTATCAAGTATTGCAATAATATTATTTAAACCTTTCTTGTAATTAGTCTATGTAAAAATACCCTTTTTGGGTGCAATGTCAACCAATACCGTATCACTCACAAAGGCAACAAATCCTCTATGTGACTAAATTAGATGACCCACACCCCCTCGCTTATCCTTCAAAGAGAGGATAACATTGAAATAACCCCCCATGACACTCTTACATAAGGGGCAAGTCACTAAGATGGCAATATTTTCATCCCAACATTTACTCTTGAGAATAGGATTGTTCAGACTATATATGTTAAACAGGTCAAAAGATATATCCAAAGTCAAGTCTTTTATAATGCCACATTACTAGTTTGAATTCTGAACTTGAGGATAAAAATCAACTTTCCAAGGACTCTAAAGAATGGCTAAACCTCTTAAATCCCCAATCGAGTCAAGGAACTAACACTTTCAAGAAGGCCAAACTAAGGCAAAAAGAACATCTACCAAATCCTTACTGAGTTTAGTTTCCTGAATTAAAACAATATTAATTGAGTCAAGGAACTAACACTTTCAAGAAGGCCACACTGAGGCAAAAAGAACATCTTCCAAATCCTTGCTGAGTTTAGTTTCCTGAATCAAAACAATATTAGGAAAAAGAGGGCCTATCTGACACTTGAAAAAGTGCCTCTTATTAGGGGTGTTAATTCCCCTAATATTCCATAAAATAACCTTCATGGCTTGAGAGGGAGGCATTCCACCTCCCACATTTTGGAAAAGTAATTTTTAATAACTTTCTGATTTCCCAAGAGCCCCTGTTTAGCAATTTTTTGTGCATTGGTCTTGTGGCACCTTCTTGGTTTCAAACTATAATTTGGTTCATCTAAAGGGCAAGCACACTAGGAAATTGAGAGAAAATCTAACCCAACTCCCCACTAGGAGTGAATCCTTCTTCAATATCAAGAATTCAATTCTTGATCCAAATCCTCATATTATTCAAAAGAAGAAACTTCTCCATCCAAATCAATGGCTTCCCCATACAACACTGCCTTTAAAAAAAAGTAAGGATCCTCTATTCCAATCAAGGAAGAATTCATAATCTCCTCCAAACCTAAAATTTTATTTTCTAGCTCAGGGTAGGACACCCGATGGGAGGAAGAAAGGGTTTGAACAAGATTGGAGGATTCCTTAACTAAATTTTTCATAAACTTAAGAATTATTTTTAGTGGATAGGGATCTAAAGCATCCTTTAGGGAAAAAGGGGAGAAAACTATCTAATTACCTCTTTTGGAAAAGAGGGATTATTACTGAACTAGGTCCCATTATTTTGGTAAATAAAAACTTCTGAAATAGGATCAACCTTAGGTCTTCAAACCTGGTTGACCTGCACGTATCCACCCAAGTAGGGAGAAGACTTCTTCTAAGGATACTTCATCTGAATGTGACCAATCTAATGGTACTTGTAACAACAAAATGGAACATTCTCCAAATCAATGGACAAATGCCATTCCTTGCCAAAATATTTTAGAAAAATTGCCTTTGAGATGTCTTTATCCAAATTCAAATTCACATAAATTTTGGCATAAGCTTCCAAAGCCCCATCTAAGGAGGTCTTATCAATGGAAACAAAATCAACAATGTGATTTCCAATTGCTTGTAGATTGGCTTCCCCCCAATATTCCAAAGGAAGGGCATAGAGCCTTACCCAAATAGAAAAAATGGAGGGATTTATTGACTTGGTGTTAAAATTTAAATGCCAAAGAAAAATTGACATCCCCAAACCATTGATCATCCATAGAATAGAGGACAAGATTTCCTATTTTCTCCACACATCCTTATAACGAACCAAAAAATAACCATTCAGGTGAAAATGAATGCAGAGATTCTTACTCCACTGAAGAGAAACCCACTAATTGATTTGTATAATACATGGACATCTACCAATTGCCTTACAAATAATGTTACATGTATCCAAGTTTTGAATAGCCTCTAAAACCTATTCATCCTCAAGCACAAGATCAAGATAAGGACCACTGGAGATGGGGTGATTAATAGAATTTGCCAAACTAGGTCAGAAAAAGGCATCTATGATGCCACCCAAATCTCTTCTTCCAACATAGGAAGCTCCCCTTTTTGGCTCTTACCTGAGCCCTCTAAGTCATCTCCTGACCACCTCTCATCATCTAGTTTGGTTGAGGCCCCAACATCCTCTTCATAGATGTGGAGGCATTCTATATATTTTCTTCTTCTACTATTTTTAGGATGACTTCCAAGATCCAATGGCCCTTCAGCTAAAATCTACTCCTTCTGATGCCTTACAGCTACTGCCCTGCCTCACCTCACCATTCTTCTAGATTTCACTTCATAGCCTCACCTCTATGATCAGTCATTTTCAAGGTATTTCTATGTTATACAAGGATAAAATGTAGATTAGATTCTCCTAAAAAACTCAAAATCCTTGATATGATTAGATATCACTCTAAATGCATGTTAATCTATCCACCAATCTATAAGATATGTTAATGGTAATGGATTTAAGAAAAGATACAACCATGAGTGTTTGGTTTGTTTTATTTTGCTATGTACTAATGAGCAACTTATATAGCTCATTATATCTCATATAAAATGTCCATAAGTGTTGTCTCTTGGTTATATATTGCATTACATTTAATAGTTAAGGTCTCGTCTAAGTAGGAAATGAGTAGAATTGTCTTTTGTTTGTATGTGATACATTTTTGATTCTCTATCTTGTTATTTATGTCTAACTTGGATGAAATGAGTATAGTTTTGCATACAGAGGTACATCTCTATAACATGATTTTTTTTAAGAATATATAATGTAGATCAATAATAATAATGAAATAAAGATAGAATTAAAATTGAAAAGACACAACAAAATAGAGAAATAAATTTAACATGGTTCACCTAATATGGGCTATGTCCACAAAGAAACTGCCAATCCTTTTTATTCAGTCCAACAAATAAAGGGAAAAACCTACAATACATCTAGTGCAATATCATCTTCACTCTCTCACCATATTCTCCATGATTACAAATGCCCTCATATCAAAGAAGGGTTACATATTAAGGAAAAATTACACAAACATTATCTCTTCTGTTAGAACTAAAACCTAATAGTGAATGGTCTAGATTAAATATGAAATTACAATATTTTATAATGCATTTTTCACAAAATTTTACTTTGGGAACGTTACCCCTAAACCCCCAAGAAGGGGGATCTAAAATAGGTCACTGCCCCCCCAAGACCTCCATGGTGACCATAGTGGGGGGGGGGGCATTGCCCCTCCACATCCCCCTTGTCGAGAACTAGGCATTAAAATAAGATCAAGCTCCACCATCCAATAATATCCCACTTGGAGACTGATTGTTGTAACTCCACCAATACAACTCTTACTTAGACTTTTATTTGAACTTTGACCCTAACATGTTTCTCATCTTCCTTGTTATCCTTGAAGACCTATTGAAGCTGAACAACTCTCCAACTTATCTTTAGTGATTGCCTTTGCTAGCATATCTACATGATTCTAACTCGTATGGATCTTTTCCAACTTCAATTGACCATCCTCCAAAATTGAATGAATGAAATGATAACTGAGTTGTATTTGTTTGGTTCTTATGTGGATTTTTGAGTTCTTTGATAAATGAATTACACTCTGGCTATCACTATACAACCTGTAATCTTCCTACTTATGCCTCAACTCTTTCATTACCCATTACATCCATATCATCTCCTTGATAGCTTCTATAGATGCAACATATTCTACCTTTGTGGTTAACAAGGCAACTATATTCTACAATTTTGAAATCCAACTAACTATTATGTCACCAATAGTGAATACATAACCTGTGGTGTTTTTCCTACCATCTAAATCTCCAGCCATGTCTTCATTGACATATCCTTGTAAGATAACATCTGACCCTTCATAGCACAAATGTCTATCAGTGGTCCCTCTTAAGTACCTAAGAATCCACTTAACTGCCTCCCAATTCTCTTTTCTTAGATTATTTATAAACCTGCTGATAACTCCTACTGCATGAGCAATATCTGGTCTAGTGCACACAATAGCATACATTAAACTTCTAACTGGTGAGGCATATGTCACTTTGGTAATGTAATTTATTTATTCCAGTGTTTTAAGAGACTATTCCTTTCTTAATTTGAAGTGCCTTCGTAAAGCTGTACTCACAGGTTTTGCATCTTGCATATTGAACATGACTAACACCTTTTTGATGTATTTTTCTTGAGACAATGTCAATTTCTTATTTTTACTATCTCTTATTATTATCATACTGAGGATTTGCTTTGCATCACTCAAATCCTTCATTGCAAATGAATCTTCTAATTTTATTTTTATCTTATTTATATCATGCATGTTACACCCTATAATAAGCATGTCATCTACATATAATAGTAAGATATTATAACTGCTATTATCTAATCTCTTAAAGTAAACACAATGGTCAAAATGACATCTACTATAATCTTGTTCTATCATAAACATGTCAAATTTCAAATACCACTGTCTTGGAACTTGTTTTAGGCCATACAAACCCTTCTTCAACCTGCACACCATTTTCTCCTTGCCTTTGACTTCGTATCCTTGTGACTACTCTATATATATTTCCTCCTCCAAATCACCATGAAGGAATGTAGTCTTCACATCTAACTGTTCAAGGTGCAAATATTCTATTGCTACCAAACTTAAAATAGTTCTTATATAAGTCATTTTAATCACTAGAGAAAATATTTTGTCAAAGTCAATACCTTTCTTTTGTGCAAACCCCTTTACAATAAGTCTAGCCTTGTACCTCTTTTTAACTCCATCTTCTTCCTTCAACCTATAAACCCATTTATTATATAATTCTCTTTTACCTGTAGGTAACTAAACCAAATTATAATTTTGGTTATGTACCAAGGAGTTCATCTCCTCTTTCATGCCTTGCTCCCACTTGTTTTTGGTTTCTACCTACATTGCTTCTTCATAGCTTTCTAGCTCATCACCATTAGTCAATAATAAATAATAAAGTGAAGGAGAGTAATGTTCAGGGATTCTACTAAATCTAGTCGATATTTTAACTATGCTTCCAGGAGTTTGAGGTACTTATTATAGTTATTGAACATTCTAATTTTTTAGCACTTTTGGAATTTCATTTCTAGTAATTTTATCAAGTACTGCATATTCTGTATTTGACTTTTCCTACAACTGATCTCTATACATGACCTTTTCATTAAATATCACATCTTTACTCCTAATGATTTTGTGATTTTTAATATCTCATAAATGTTAACCAAAATCATTAACTCCATATCTAATAAAAGTACATTTCTTGGATTTTGCTTCAAGCTTGGTTTTATTTTCTTTATCAATATGGACAAATGTTTCACAACCAAAAGTCTTTCAAAATGAATGATCTACCTTTTTACCTATCCATGATTCCTATGGAATGCTACCATCCAAAGGACTTAAAGGCCCTCTATTTATTAAGTAAACAACAATATCCATAACATTTACTCAAAACTATAAGGGCAACCCTACATGTAATCTCATGTTCCTTACATGCTCCATGATTGTCTTGTTCATCCTTTTTGACACACCATTTTATTGTGGTGTTCTTGGAACCATCTTCTCTATGAATTCCGTGGGATGAACAGTAATTATCAAACCCATTGCTATAATATTCACCTCTATTGTCTAATCTGACACACTTCAACTTGTTTTTTTATCTCATTCTCAACCAAAGCTTTCCATTTCTTAAAAGTATCAAAAACATCAAATTTTTTTCATATGCAATAAACCCAAGTTTTTCTAGTTACATCATCAATAAAAGTAACATAATAAGAAGAGCCACCAAGGGATGATACTTGATCCAGTCCCCATACATCTATATACACAAGCTCTAACTTTTTATCCTTCTTTGTCCTCCCAACTTTGAAAAATATGACTCTCTTCTATTTTACATACACACAGTGCTCATATAAATCTAAATCCACATTCTTCAAATCTCTCAACAAATTCTTTGAGTGGAGAACTTGCATCCCCTTCTCACTCATGTGCCCAAGTTTGTGGTGCCATAATTTTATATCTACTTTTGTAGAAGCTAAAGCAATGGAAGAGTCAACATCACCATTAGATAAATACAATGTACCTACTTTTTCTATTACTAATAATCCTTTAGTGACCTTCTATGAATTTTCTATGAATGTAACAATGTAGCCCTCACTTCCTAGCTGCCCTACTGAAATTAGATTTCTTCTCAGCTTAAAAACATGCCTCACCTCTTTTAACAACTATTTGTTTCCATTCTTTAATTTTATTTGTATCTTACCCTTTCCTACAATTTTATAGGGTTTTACCATCACCCAAATAAACTTGCCCAAAATCACCTTGAACATAGTCTTGAAAAAATTTCTTATTGGGTGTAGCATGAAATGAAGCCCCTAAATCTAACACCCAAGAATCATTAGTATTATCTAAAAAAAGGATTAAAGCATCTTGTAACACATCACTTGCTACATTTACTTCCTATTTTTTATCTTGTTGTTCATCTCCTTGTTTTCCTTTTTGAAACCAACAATCTTTCTTAAGTGTCCTTTCTTCCCACAAATCTAGCACACCAAAGTTCCTTTGGACTTAGATCTACCCTTCTTAGACTTCCCATGATTCTCTAGGACCTTTCCTCCTTTTATCTTCCCCTATTCTCTATAGTCAAAGCATTACTTGATGTCTCACCTATGATTTTTTGTCATATTTCCTCGCTAAAGATAGCACTAATAACATCATCAAACTTTAAAGTTTTTAAGCTAGAGATAGAACTGTTCATAGCCATGATCGAGCCATTCCAAATTTATTGTAATGAGCATAGAATGAAAATATCCCTAACCTCATCATCAAAATTTATTCTTATAAAACTTAATTGATTTATGACCATGTTAAATTCATTTAAATGGTCATCAACAGACCCACCTTCGGACATTTCTAGATTGAAGAACTACTTCATAAGAAATACCTTGTTAGAGGCTGAGGGTTTTTCATACACTCTATCTAATGCCTTTATCACATCTATTATTGTCTTTTATTTTGAAATATTTAAGGCCATCGATGCTATCAAACATAGTTGTATTGTTCTTAGTGCCTTTCTGTCAAGAACCTCCCAATCTTCATTCTTCATAGTCATCGACTTATTTGTTATTCCACCCAATGGTAGGAAAAGATCCTTTTAATATAGATAGTCCCCATTTTGCATCTTCTATAGCTATTAGTTTTGGCCATTGAAATTCTCAACCTTAAACTTGCCTTCTTCTGCGATTGTTCCCACTCAAACTAGGAAACCTCTTTTCCTATGAGTTTATCTACCAAATAAACCTTTGGCTTTGATACCATTTGTTAAGAATATAAAATATATAGCAATAATAATAATGAAATAAAGATAAAATTAAACTTTAGAAAAAATAACAGAATAAATACACATATTTAATATGGTTCACCCAATATGGGCTACGTCCATATAGAAACTGTTAGTCTTTCTTTTTATTCAGTCTAACAAATGAAGGGAAAAACTTGCAATACATCCATTAGAATATCCTCTTCACTCTCTCACCATATTTCGCCTGATTACAAATTACCTCATATCAAAGGAGGGT
The DNA here is from genome assembly GCA_037957365.1 of Torreya grandis. NCBI lineage: Eukaryota > Viridiplantae > Streptophyta > Pinopsida > Cupressales > Taxaceae > Torreya > Torreya grandis. The sequence goes on from JARHVA010002677.1 coordinate 508,051, forward strand.
TATATATCAAGGTAAAAATACACAAACATAATCTCTATCGTTAGATCTAAAACTTAATAGTGAATGATTTAGATTAACTACAAAATTACAATATTTTATAATATATTTTTCATAAAATTTTGCTTCAGGGGCATTGCCCCTAAATATCTACTAAGGGGGCTCCAAAATAGGTCATCACCCCCTAGACCCCCATGGTGACCATAGTGGGGGGGGCATTGCCCCCCCACACCCCCCTATCAAGAACTAAGTCTTAAAATAAGATCATGCTCCACCATCCAACAGTTTTGAGAAGTCATCAATAGTTTTGACATCTTTTTGGAAATAGTTTTGAAGACTCAGCATAGAACACAATAAGCTACAAAGATCTTTAGTCGAGCTCTAAAGATTTACATAATCAACTCCAAAGATGCTTTATTGAAGCTTTGAAGATGTTTCAATGAATCTTAAAAGACTTATCCAGCCGTGTTCCGAAGATGCCTAGCTATGCTTCAAAGATGCCCATCTATACTCTAAAAATTAATATAACATCTCCAAAGATATTTACTGTACATATATAGATTTTCCCTCTTTAGATATCTTCCTTCAAACATTACTATTCATAGTAATAGTCTAAAATGATCCAAATATAAATGTATTTATATTTTGTAAATATGAACATAATCTCTTTAGATATATGTTAGTTATACTTGATCTATTGTTAGTTGAATCAGTTCTAACAACTCCTATAAGCGTGGGATGTGATTCTTAGATATTCTATTTAGAATAAGCAAATTTGACTATTTAAATCACTAGATTTTATATTCTGAGAATGGTCATTGAGATGTGATTTAAGTACATGTCTCCTTATCATTCTAAAATAATAGCGAATAAGTAATAGAGAGAGAAGAAACATTCAATTATAATTTTGCAACTAAATTCTTAGCATCTATATATGTTCCTATTGATAATAAATTATATAAAGTATAAAATTATATTCCACTATTGAGTTAAAGCTGATCCTGTTCTAAGGAAGGAGCAAGGGCCCACTTCTCTCTGAAGATCAAGATAATTGATATTTCTAGTTTATAGTTTAAAAGTGTACTTTTGATACAGGTATGTTTCATTTTAATAAAAAGTATGCTTCTTTTAATACAAATGAACTTTCATTAAATGAAAAGTTTGTTTTAGTTCAATGCAAGTGATTTCCTTTTATGCAAAGTGTGTCTTTCAATTCTCATAAGAGTAAAGTTAATAAGAAAGTTTGTTGACTAAAGAAATTCATCTTCTTATTCAGAATCTGTTAGGAAGTAGTCTAGGTGACATTCTGACATTCTAAAATACAACACTATCCTATCCAACTGAATAAGTTGAGTGAGGACACTGTAGTGTCTTATGTTAGATGTTTTAAGTTTTGTATGTTGATGGTGTGAACCAAAAAATCTTCTTAATAAAGAATGTCATAGGGGATATTTAGTTAGCAAAACTTTCTAGATTTACCTTTTCTACAACATAGGATTAAAATCTTATTTGCTGCACTTAGGATTTAGACATCAATAATAGAGTAAACACCCCCAAAATAACAAATTGTTAACTCAAATATCTAACACCTCATTTCATATATCCTTAGACACTAGTCTTGGTAAAAAATGACATTAATCCATTTATTGGTTAAATTAAAGGTATAGCGATAACCCATCATTTTTAGCATCATTACCAGGGACTCTTAATCAATAATTAATAAGTGTTAGTGAGATCTTATATTAGAATTATATAGCAAAAATTAAAAAACATTCATATACCCCAAAAATATAAAAATAATCAAGGACCCTTTACATTTATGAACCACCTAAGAGATTCTCAAGGATAGTTTATCTCTAAAGACTCATAAATAAAACAAGAATAAGAGAGGATTCTATCCTTGTTGGAAAGATCAAGAAGTGAAAGAAAGGTAATTAAAAGCTGTATACAATTTTTTTTATTCCTGTCTTGAAGAAGGTTCATCCTCATAAACAGATCCTACAAGAAGAATTTTATTCAGGTCATCTTCTCCCATAGGAAGAATTGATCCTAAAAATCCCCTTTTTGGAATAGTCAGATTTGATCCACAATCTATATAAGAAGATCTAATCACCAATGAAGATTCTCCTTCTGAGCCAATAGACCATAGGTTGAGAACCCAAGAAGAGAACTTGAATTGGATTAATAAAAATAGTTGGATATAAAATATGGAAGATGTTAATGCACAATTAGAAAACCTTGATACATAGCCTCAAGAAGACATAATTTTTTTCTATCGAATCAGCTTGGGTCCTGATGATAGAAACTCCATGAAAAATATCTCTCCATCTATTTCACCTCCTTTTAGAGGTAAATCCTCAAAGGTTGCATATTAGTTCCTCTTTGAATTTCATGTTCCCTATCAAACATATGACTATGCCACTAACAATCATAAGTTGAGGTTATTCCCATCTACACTTAAGGATGTAGCCATGAGATCATTTATAGGCTTTGAGGGTATATCTATAAGTAATTGGGAAGAAATGGAAATTGAATTTCTTGATAAATATCAAGATTATTGTAGATTAAAAGAATGAAAAGAATATTTTTTCAAGATAAAACAAAATGAAGATGAAACCTTAGAAGATTACCTTGATAGGTTTTTATTTGCCTATAAATACAGTGGTTACCAACTCACACAAGAGGTCATCAAGACAATATTTATTAAAGGCCTAGATGATGATGCACATGATTCTTTGAACCTAATGGGAAAGGGTGACATGGACAAGTTAACCTTTCATTAGATATTAGCATTATGTACTAACTATTCTAGGATAAGACCTAGCACAAGGAAAACATGGTTGAGAAAATCACCTAAATTTGGCCAATTAATGAAAGCATTCACTAATTTTAAAATAGATATTCTAGTACAATTAACAACCATATTAGATGGTGTTGAATAGTTGTTAATATATAGTCCTAAATATAGGTTTAAACATGTGGTAAAATATTTTCCTTTAGATAAAACAAAGGTATGTGGTATTTGTGACCTAGACCATGACACCAAGAATTACAATCATATTCCTACCATGAGAAACTAAGTAAAATAAGTAGTACATGAAGTTGAGGAAGTGAACTTTATCAAAAGACAAGGAAACCAATACTCCAAACCTCAAAATCAATTTAGTCTAAGATTTTTCCCCAATCTATGGATGACACCATGGGCTGAACAAGTAACACCATAAATGTGGGGACCACCACAACAACCATAACCATGGGATACTCAGGAATGGATTTCATAGATGTGGAGGATGCCTCAAAATACTTCATAACCTTGGGCATAATAGTAAAGCCAACAATCACATTAGACACAATATTCACCACCTCAATGGCCAAATCAACAATGGTCTCATAATCAAATGCATAGAAGGTTTCCTTCATAGTAGGGTTTGATGCCTTCACAACCTCAACCACCACTAATTGAGCATCAATTTAACCAACCATAGTTACCTGCCCAACCAATGTCATATACTAAGAATAGTAAAAATACTCCTATTTATGGATCTGACTAAGAAAGTAGTGTTGCAAGTGGTTCAATTGAATACAATAATGTTTAGCTCAGGTCAAGAAAGGTAGTAGGAGATTCGCCCATTACCATAACTAAAATTATCATTGATGAAAACATTCCTAAGTCACTTGTAGTCTAAGAACCAAATGAAGATAAGGTATAAGCCACCACAATTTCAATCATATCAACAAGAATTCAAGACCCCCCTACCATTCCATTTATTGAGAGACTTAAGGAAGAAAAACCTTTTTAGGATTCTTAATTGGTGAAAGGATTAAGAGAGATGAAGATAAAAATTACATTGTTAAGAGCCATTAAAGATATTATTGATTTGAATCAAATAATTAAAGTATTGTGCATTAAAGCACTAGGTAGAAAGAAATAGTATCCTAAAATAATATAGGTAACTGACAAAATCACTGATTTACTAGCAGGAAACATACTTGTTCCTAAATAGGAAGACCAACAATCTCATGATGACTGTGATAATTAGAAACAAGTCCATACCAAATATGATTATAGATTTGGGTGCTACCATCAACATAATGACTATCAAAATAGTAGAATATTTATCCTTCATAGGGCTTCAACCTACCACTACAATTTTACAAAAGGCAACTCAATCCATTGCTGTGCCTGAAGAAACCATAGAAAATATTCTTGTCACCATAAAATCCTAAGAATGCCCTATAGATTTCATGATCCTTTAACCTAAACCCACGAGGGTAGGGTATCCAATTATTCTTTGAAGAATTTGGTTAGCTACAGTTGCAACACAAATTGATAGTAGATTTGGTAATATGATCATTTCTAATTGAATACACGTTAATCAAATCTACCTTTATCCACTTGCTAGAACTTCAATGGATCTTTCTGAATAGATATAGGTAGATCAACCTAAATAAAATTAGAGTAGTGTGTCTTATTAAGACATGGTTACTATAAAATAATATGTCTAAGGATTTGAGGAACAAATAATCTAAGATTTAGACCAAGATAACCTAACTCCAAAGTCTGATAGCCTAGATCCGAAGTCATATAACCTAGCTCTAAAGACTGATATTTTAGATATGAAGATTGATAGCTTAGCTCCAAAGACTGATAGCTTAGCTCTAAAGATGAATAATCATGAATGAGAATAATGTATATTCATTACTAAGAACCAAAATAATGTCATAAGACCCCCAAACATGTTATCTGATCCATAAGATATCTAACAAGCCATAGTTGACTGGGCTCAAGAAGATCATAATTCATTTTTAAATGCTTTTCATTATCCACTAACCAATCTACTCTTCAAAAGTAAAGTATTTTACAAATATGTGGCTATATTTCACATGCTACTACCACATCCATATCTATTGAATGTTTTGATGAATGAATATAAGTAGGTAAATTTCATTGTTCTAGGTACTGAACAAATTACAATCCATTTTGATAAATTATTGATTATAAATAACTAGTTAACTAACTAAAAAGAAAGTAAAGTGTTTGATGTACTGGTATAACACATAAAATCCTTCGCTTGGGATTACAATGATATGAGAGGAATACAACCCAGTGTTTGTACCCATCACATTTACATCAAAGCTATTAGACCAGTTAAACAACCACAACAAAGAATTAACCTGGCATTGAAAGAAATTGTAAAGATAGAGATTAAAAAAATATTAGAAGTTGGTTTTATTTACCCCATATCTAATAGTCAATGGGTTTCACCTCTATTTATTGTACCTAAGAATAATGGAAAATGGAGAGTCTGCATAGATTACAGAGAATTGAATAAAGCCACTACGAGAGATTACTTCCCTTTGCCTTTTATTGATAAAATTTTGGATAATTTGGTAGGAAAACAATAATTTTCTTTCTTAGATGAGTATAATAGATACAATCAAATCATAATATCCCATGAAGATCAAGAGAAAATTACATTTTCTTATACAGTCCTTCCTTTTGGATTGTGCAATGCACCTGCTACCTTTCAGAGAGAAGTGTTAGCCATATTTTGTGATCTTATAAATGATTGTGTGGAAGTATACATAAATGAATTCACTATCCATAGAAACATATTTTATGAATCCTTGAGCAATTTAGATAAAGTGCTCACTCGATGTGAAGAACACCAAGTATCCTTGAGTCATGAGAAGTGTGTAATAATGGATTATAAAGGGATAGTCTTAGGACATCATATCTCTTCTCAAGAAACAAAAGTGGATCCCAAGAATATTGAGGTAATTTATAATATCCCCACTCCTCAAACACAAAAAAATGTCAAATTTTTTCTTTATCATGTAGGATATTACAAAATATTTATTGAAGACTTTAACAAAATAGTTGCACCTATGTTTTCTTTAATAAAAAAATATAGTGAATTTGTATGGAACAACAAGTGTCAATAAGATTTTGAAACATTCAAAAACAAACTTATGATTTCTATAGTTTTTAAAGGACCTAATTGGGAACAACCTTTTCATATTTATACTTATGCTTCCGATAATGCACTAGGGTAGTTCTAGGACAAAGAGATGAGGAATGAAAAATGTATGCCATTTATTATATCAGTAAGAATCTTACTACCACAGAAAAAATACACTACCATAAAAAAATAATTTCTTGTTGTTGTTTATCAAATAAACAAGTTTAGACATTACATTATTGGTTATCAGGTATTTATTTATACAAATCATTAAGCTATTAAGTACTTAATGAATAAATCAGGAGTAGATGGGAGAATTATTAGATGTCTATTACCGTTACAAGAATTTGACATTACCATTATAAACAAACCTATAAAGTAGAATATTATTGATGACTTTTTGTCTAGATTGATCACTACAGATGAAGATGAACCTGTGGAAGATTCTTTTCCAGTTGAACAATTTTTTTATATATCTACATACTCCCCATGGTTTGTAGACATGACAAATCTTAGTGATAATGAAGTTTCCTCATTCCTTTACTTTTAAAGAAAGAAAACTTTGATCAGAGTTAGTTCTCATTTCAAATGGGTTAAAGTCATATTATTTAAAACTTAACCTGATCATTTACTTCATAGGTGTGTCAAGAAAGATGAAGTATTTGACATCATAAGATCATGACATAGTGAACCAAGAGAAAGACATTATTCAACAAAAAAACCATTCATAATATTTTTGGTGCAGGTTATTATTAATCATCTCTTTATAAGACTATAAAAAGGTTTTTATGGCAATGTGATCCTTGCTAAAGGATGGGTAAGCCTACTCTATCCCTAGAAATGCCTCTCCATCTTCAAATAGTTTTGAAACCATTTGAGAAATGGGGTTTGGATTTTATTGGATCAATCAACTCACCATATCAAGGAAAAGAGTATTTATTAGTATGTATTGATTATTTTACTAAGTGGGTTAAAGTTTAGGCACTCACCTTTTCTTGAGAGGAAATGGTTGCTAATTTCCTATATCACAAGATCATGTTGAGATTTGGAACTCCTAGGTCTATTATTTTTTATCAAGGGCCTTGATTCATGTCTAAAATGATTAAGAATTTTATATAATTATACCAAATTAATCATAAAAAAATACTCACTATATCACCCTCAAGATAATGGGCAAGTGGAGGTCACCAATCGAGAGCTTAAAAACATTTTGACCAAAATAGTGAACAATAGTAAGAAAGATTGGGCAAATAGAGTACGTGAAGTAGTTTGGACATATAATACAACATAAAAGACTACCACATGATTCTTTCCATATGAAATTGTGTTTAGAAATAAACCTTTGTTGCTAATAGAGTTTGAATTTCAAACATTGAAGACAACAATTGATATGAGAGTTAATCTTGATGAAGCATAGAAGGAAAGAATCATGCAACTAAATGGGCTGGATGAACTAAGAATGGATGCACTCACTCAAACTAGCATAATCTCAAAGCAATGAAAATAATGACATGATGCTCATATCAGAGAAAAATAGTTTTAAGAAGGTGATTGGGCACTTATATTTTATTCCAAATTCTATCATCTCAAAAGTAATCTGAAGACAAGATGGTTGGGGCCATACTAGATCAAAACTATCAATAACAATGGCTTTGTCTAAATTCAACCAATTGATGATGACCAAAGGATACTTTTGGTCAATGGTCATGTAATTAAAGTATATAAGAGACCTCTTAGTGGGAAATAATTCACTAAATAGAATCAAGACCAATTTGACCTTATGGAAAAATTTGGTTCTTCCACTAATGTTGAATGATATTTATGGTAGACATCCAATAAGGGGGAGTGCTGAAAACCAACAAATGGTAGTTCTCATCCCTTTAAAAATTCAAAATAATATATATATATATATATAAAGTATAAAAAATAAAAATAAAAAAATACATAAAAAAACAATAAAAATTGAAAACCCAAAATAACCCTTTTTAAATGAAACTTCTACAATAAACATGAACTATTGTCTTGCTAGCTAATTTATCTTCTTGAAATTGGTTATCCTTCCAAGAAACATGGAAAATTTAGGAGATAAGCATAGATCCTTACAATAATATAGTTTTACTTCCTTCCCAACAAGTTAGATATTTTATGTTTTATGTTCTACATGTATGACCATTAGGTGGACAACACTTCTAAATATGGATAAGTTCCTTTGATGTCATGTGGATGTGATTGAAGTTGGTACTATTTCCTAATTTCAATATTTATTGTGGGGTTTTTCTAAAGATATTTTTAAAAGATAAGTCCTAATGAAAAAATAATTTAAAACATTATTTCAAGTGCTACTAAGTATGATCTCTCATGTCATGTAATTTATGTTGACCCCAAAAGCACTCCCTCATTAAAAATTTGATTGATTTGAAGTGCTTGGCCATCATCTCCATTATAATTACTATAATTAAACATATTCCACCATTTTTACCCATTTATTGCTATTCATTAGCATATTATGTCCAAAATTCCTTCCCCTACTTAGTTCCCTATGTGATTTTGAACTCAATTTTGCATTGTGTAAGCAAGTTTTTGAGAATATTGTATGCAACTACGAAGATGGAAGGTAAAAAGAATAAAAGTGAACTGGAGTCAACAACACTTATTTTACAATATGAATCTAAAAGACTATTTTTAAAATAATAGGATGGCTCAATTTCTTGAAGACATTCCAGATTTTTTAAGGGAACATTGTTCAATAATTTTTAGAAAAAAATGATGATCATTTTGTAGTCCAGGGTGAACATTTCCTATTAATTCCTTTATTATCAGTGAAATTTCAAGGATTCCTGATGAAGGCATGGATTTTAATAATAAATTGAGTTTTTTTGATCTAATTCAAATGTTCATTGATGGCAATGAACCCCATCCTAAGTTAGCCAAGACTCCAAAAAACATTGCTAGAGGGATCATTCAGGACAATCTTCCACCTCCATGGCATAATGTGGCATATTGGATCATGAAATACCTCACTTATGATGGATAGTTCACTATGGTTGTTGGAGAAACTATGCAAATTCCCATTCATCTAAAGAAATGAGCTACCAAACTTGAGTGATAGGTAAACCTACTCTCTTATCTTCATCATGCTATCCAACATGTAGCTCAAAAATTGAAAAGGGGCACTGGGTCAATTAAACATAATGGTTTAATTCATCTCATCTATCGACACCATTTTTTGAAGAAACCAAAGGGTGATAAATCTTAGTCTTCATTTCTTTGAAATTTACTAAAAAATCTTGGTAAGAAACCAAAACATCCTAGTTCTCTTCCCATGATAACAAGAATAGAGGAAGGTCCATCTTCGACATCTACAGCTTCAAAATTTTTGTAAAAGAGGTCAAAAAGGAAAATGAGGGTTTTGCCAAGAAATACTACCCCATTTTATAAACCCTGATGAAATCATTGGTTGATTCTCCAAGAGGAAGAAGAAGGTGAGGTACAAGTAGCTAAAATTTTGGGTAGTTTAAGCCTTACTTCTCCCATAAAAGTTATAGATGTTGAGTAGACAATTGAAGAAACACAAACCTCTACACAAGAGATTTCACCTAAAGAAGAAATACCATTACCTTGAATAGTTGAAAATGGTAAATATCTACTTATAAAATAAGCTTCATATTCTCTTCAACGCATTTATAAAGACAAAGATTTATAGCATGCTATGACCCTGTCACAACATGAAGAAACTATTTGGCAATAACAAATAGAGATGGATTTTATTAGATTGACTTTTCAAGGTAAGAACCAAACCATTTCTTGTTTAGAAAGGTGATATGAAGATTTTTTTTCCCAGGTTCAATCACAAGAAGTGATTATAATAGTAGTTAATACTAAATAAACTAGAATTCATAATCAATTGTTCTCATAATCTCATGAACTTAACACTTTACAAAATTCTCTTACAAATAAGGATGCTCAGATTGATAATTTATAACTCTATATTACTATTAAGAATGTTTATATTGATAATATAAAACACTCTATTGCTAGCAAGGATATACTACTTGGTTAACAAAACACTTGCATACAGGAGTTGACAACTAAGAATGTTGAGTTGCAAGCTACCATACAGGCTATGTAGAGGAAAGTAAGGGAGATAGTTGTATAGACTGAAGAATCCACAAAAGATATTCATCCTTTTCCTCTACCCCTTCAAGAGATTATTTCAATTTGGACGAAATTTTATAACAAGATTCAGAAGTTAGAAGCAGAGAATGCCAGAATTAAAACAAAGGCTCAACAACATTTACAATAGGCATAGACTATTTGTGAAATTACTGAGAAATTATTATCTTGAAAAAAACCTTCTTTTATGTATGTTTTATTTTTTCATGAACAATTTTATAAGTGGAAAATGCAATTGATTTCTCTTGGTTTTCTTTAAGTTATTGAAGAGAAATCAAGAGAGTTTTATCTTTGTAACATGTTATTGGGACACCAATCTAGGTTTTTGGTTAACATGTTATTTCTCTTAGTTTTCTTAATAATTTAAGGTCTCATCTAATTAGGAAATGAGTGAAACTATATTTTGTTTTTATGTGATACATTGTTGATTCTTTATCTTGTTATTTGTGTCTAACTTGGATGAAATGAGTACAATTTTGCATATAGAGATACATCTCTTTGCCCAAATTGTTTTGAGAAGTCATCAACAGTTTTGGCAATAGTTTTTAAAACTTAGTATAGAACACATTAAACTACAAAGATCCTTAGTCAAGTTTTGAAGATATACATAATCAGCTTTGAAGATGCTTCATCAAAGCTCTAAAGACATTTTGATGAAGTTTCAAACACTTGTCTTGTCATGCTCTGAAGATGCCTAGCCATTCTTTGAAGATTCTCAACTATACTTTGCATATTAATATAGCAACTCCAAAGATATCTACTATACATATATATATTTTCCCTCCTTAGATATATATTTTTAGACATTATTATTCATAGTAATAGTCTAAAATGATCCAGATATAAATGTATTTTTATTTTGCAAATCTAGACATAATCTCTTCAAATATATGTTAGTTATACTTGGTCTATTATTAGTTGAATCAGTTCCAATGCCTCTTATAATCATGGTATTTGATTCCTAAATATTTTATTTAAAATAAGTAGATTTGGCTATTTAGATCACTAGATTTTGTACTCTGAGAATATTCGTTGAGATGCACTTTAAGTACATGTCTCTTCATTCTAGAATAATAGAGAATAATTAATATAGAGAGAAGAAACATTCAAGTGTAATTTTGAAGTATAATTCTTAACATCTATATATGTTCTTGTTGATAATGAATTATTAATAAAGTACACCATTCTATTCCACTATTGAGTTAAAGCAAATCCCATTCTAAGGAAGGAGCAATGGCCCATTTTTATTTGAAGATCAAGACAATTGGTATTTCTAGTTTATAGTTTAAAAGTGTACTTCTTTTGATACAAATATATTAAATTTTAATGCAAAAGTGTGTTTCTTTTAATGCAAGTGAGATTTTATTAAATGCAAAGTTTATTTGAATTCAATGCAAGCGAGTTACCTTTATGCAAGGTGTGTCTTTCAATTCTCATAAGAGTAAAGTTAATAGGATTTTTTTTGACTAAATAATTTCATTTCCATATTCAAATCTATTAGGAAGTAGTCTAGGTGATAATAGGCAAACAATATTCTCACATTCTGAAATACAACACTATAGTGTCTTATGATAGATGTTTAAGTTCTAGATGTTGATGGTGTGAACCAAAGAATCATTTTACCAAGGAATATCATAGGGGATATTAAATTAGCAAAAATTTCTAGATTTACCTTTTTTGCAACATAGGATTAGAATCTTATTTACTACCCTTAAGATTTAGGAATCAATAATAGAGTAAACACCTTGCAAATAATGAATTATTGACTCAAGTATCCAACATCTCATTGCATATAGCCTTTGACACTGTGCCTGTTAGAAAATGACACCAATCCATTGATTGTTTAAATGAAAGGTATAATGACAACCTATCATGTACCATAAGAAGATAGGTGTTATTAGAATATGCTTGTTAATACATTAGGTTTTTCATGTTAGAGGTTTTTTGATAATTAAATCCTTTCCCATCCTCATGTTTTCAATGCCTCATTAGATGTCAACATGGCATGGTCAAACTACTCATAACTCTACCTTTAAGAATCATGATCTGTATGTTTTGGTATACCTAAAAAAACCATTATTGAAGTTATCCCTTGCATGTTTTCATACAATGTTTTTCCTCAAATTACCAATGTTTTTCAAGTCACAATGTTACTACTAGTATCTTACCTTATAAGGTTAACAAATGGTACAATTTATGCATTAAAATTTATCTTTTAAGTGTCAAATTTTGCTAATAACTTATATGCCACTTTTGGGCCAGGTCACCCCAATTATTTTGGTCAAATATTGAAATATATCTTCTCCCTGCAACCTATGCTTCACTCACTATTATAATCATTAATTTTTTTTTAACATATCCATAACAAAGAGGTTGTGAAATGTCTCTCTAAACCTACTTTAAATCTAGGCACAAACTTAGAAGTATAACACCTTTTCCCTTATTGGAAATTTAGTAAAAACAAAATAAAAAGACTAGTATTATAATTAAAGATTTGATGTTTTCATAGTCCATATGAATATTGAAACTTTTTGGAAAAAATTATGTGTTTGTTTTTAGTTCTCAACATTTTGGATCATCTTCCATGATCCTTCATCAAGAGAAAATTATTATAAGTAGAACAGTGGGGCCAGACAATATAAAGAAGATGAGATTACCATTGCAAAAGGAAGTTTCTAAAAATAAAAAAATAGTCATTATGAAAAAGATACTAAAATTAAAATAGTCGTTATAAAAATATAAAATAAAAATAAATAAACCATAAATAAAAAATAAAAATAAATAATAAATAAAAAATAAAAACATCTGAAATAAGAAGGGTAACCTAAATAGTGAAATAAATGGTTTCCAAGCATGACTAATTCCCAGATAGTCTTGTAAAAAAATTCTAAACCATCTTAATAGTTTGGTACCAAGTATAAAATTCACAAAAGAGATTGAAAATGAAGGTAATCTTCCTTTCTTAGATGTTCTCATTTCTAGAAAAGAGGATGACACCTTAGCTAGAAAGGTATACATGAAAGGCACACAAATAGACCTATACCTCCATGCCTCTTCCCATCACCATCCCACTCAGAAGGTAGGTATTTTATAAAAATTGTGTACTAGGGTATTTAAAATTTGTGATAATTACAACATTGATAATGAAATTGAATACCTAAGGAAAGTTTTTAATTAGAATGGCTACTCAGGAAAATAGATAACTAGAGCTATCAGGCAAGTAAAATAAAACATTAATAGAATCTCCAATGATAATGATCACTTAATAGATCAACCTATAGCTTATTTTCCATATGTAGAAGGTATTTCCAATAAATTAGCTAAAATTATCAAACATAAGAACATTAACTCAACTTTCTTTCCTGTTAATAAATTATGTAGGACTTTAGGGTAAGTAAAAGATCATATGGACCCAAACCTTTTTAATGGTGTTTATATTGTGAACTGATCATGTGGCATTCCTTACATAGGAGAAACTAGTAGATCTATTTATATGAGAATTCAAGAACACTCAGTGGACATTCATCTAGAAAGGAAAGAAAAATCAGCTCTTGCCAAACACTCTTCTAAAACTAAGCATGCTATAAACATAGAGCAAGCAAAAGTCATTATTATAGAAAACCACTTTCACAAACTAATTTAAGGGAGGCAATTAAGATATTAAAACACCCTAATAATCTAAATAGGGATGACGGTATAGGAATTAGTCATGCTTGGAAATTGTTGATTTTCACTATTTAGGTTACCCTTCTTGTTTCGCCTTTTTTGGCCAGTCCATAGGGTATATTTTTATTCATTTTTTTCTTGTTATTTATTATAGGTTTTATTTTATTCTTTAATATTAAAAATAATACATACTATTTAATTCCCTTTATTCATTTAATTACTTTTTATTCAATTTGTGACCTTTTTTATTTATTTTTATTTTTTATTTGTGTTTTATTTATTTTTATTTTTATAAAAACTATTTTATTTTTAGTATCTTTTTCATAATGACTATTTTTTGGTTTTTAGAAACTTCCTTTTACAACGGTCATCTCATCTTATTTATATTGCATGGCCCTGCTATTCCACTTATCATAATTTTCTCTTAATGAAGGATCATGGAAGATGATCCAAAACATTGAGAACTAAAAACTCACACACAATTTTTTCCAAAAGTTTCAATAGTATTATAATTGATATTTTACCTATCAAAAGGAACAATGTAGTAGTGTGGTGTAGAAATAACAAGTTTATGACTGGCAGTAGTAAATAAGATCAAATGGAAACTTATCCCTCAGGTGCTATGAATTCTACATAAATAGATTTTTGATTCTTAGCTATGGTGTTCCATCTTAGCTTCTACACCTATCTCAAATATGGAAGCTCTCTAACCTAAATAATGAATTAAATATGATTGATTTTAAGTAATAAGACAACTATGTTTTCACTAGCGCTAGGTGTGTTTGATAAAAGGATTTATCTACCTAATAATTACAATTGTAGCACCCTTCTCTGCTTAAATAATAATAACAATTTAATAATTATGTTTACTTGGCATATTAAATACACCTTTGTAGTAGTGGCACCTTGTTTCCAAGTGCACATTTTGGTTGATAATAGCACCTTGTTTACTTTCACTTACAGTTCTAACAACTTACATGGAATTGTTATATTATTTTTTTATATTGATAAGCACTGATATCAAGAGATTATTCTTCTTGAGTCTTATTAATTGAGCATCCAAAGATAATAGAAGACTCTACATTATTCCATTGCATAGTCTTTTCCCTTAATATGTAATTATGCCTCACTAAGTAGGCTATAAATATATTTATATAAACCCACTACATCTGCTATTGCACTATTTCCTTTTGTGGTTTTAACTTTATAGTAAGTCACCCCATTCTGTAGGCTAAATGTATATTCATTTATTCTTTCTATAATTGTTAATATGTCTTTTTCCTACAAGGCTCTTCCTTAATAAGTAATACATCTCCTTGTGCTAAATACACATTATATTTTTCTATTCATCACCTCAAGACTGATGAGTTTGAATAAATTTATAAAAAATGGTGTTTGCTAAAAAAGAGTTAAAACATAATATCTCTCCTCTAAATAAGATTTTACACTAGGTAATAGAAATAAATGCTAATAGATTGTTACCTTAATATCTATGACATGAGTAAATGATATATCATAATATTTGAGTTAAAATAATAACATTGTAATGTATTAAAATGGTAATAAGTTTGACACTAGATTGTCTAGTTTATAAACATAAAAAAAAAACCTCATGAATACATATTTTATTTGTCAAAATAAGATTTAATGAATGAAATATTTTAATAACATCCATGAAACCAAGCAGTCTATAAAAGATATTAGATCTTAATAAAATGGTATCATGATTGCCTTCCATTCTGGAAAATTTATGAACTTGTCTGAATGATATTTCTTCATCTATTATTTATAAGGATGAATATATTAGTGTAGGTTTTTATTTTTTCCCTATTTTTTAATTAGGAAAATTGTATTTCTTGTGTATACATGGAGTTCTCCTACATTTGTGGGATAGGCTAGCTTATGTGGAGGTGCGTGTCATAGATGTGTCATAGGTGTCATAAGTAACTCCCTTGATGGG
This sequence comes from Torreya grandis, assembly GCA_037957365.1. Lineage (NCBI taxonomy): Eukaryota > Viridiplantae > Streptophyta > Pinopsida > Cupressales > Taxaceae > Torreya > Torreya grandis. Next base: position 523,810 of record JARHVA010002677.1, read on the forward strand.
AGTTACTTCTCTATTCTTAGCACCTTGTCACCACCTTTCATGGAGGAGTTATAGTCTATTCTTGGGGTGCCTTGTCCACCTTTTATGGAGGAGTTACGTACTCTCCTATATGTATTCCTCACTTTGGCCATCTCATGTTAATCAGATTTTGGTTTTCTCCATTTTGTCTTGTGCAATTTAGCTTCTTGTATAATTTCAAATTGCTTTAGCATCTATGTGGTGTGCACTTGCTTCATCTCATGTGATCATGTCTCCGTTGCATTCACATTATCTAGATTCTGGCAACAACTCCGATATGGTATCAGAGCCACTCTGATAATCGTGTGTCTGGTTATGCTATTTTGAAATTCTTACTTTGATTTCTTAGTAGTTTTTTTTAACTCCGTTGTTTTGGTAGAGTTTTTTAACAAACTCTACCAAATCCATACAGAAACTTGTTCAAAAAATTACTTCTAAGTTAGAATTTGCCAAGACATCTTGTCTAAGATCTGTTGTGGCTTTAGCAAAGACAATAGAATTTATTTTCTTTTGGTCATTCTATAGGAAAAGATAGCATAGTCCAGCTCCATGGCATGTTTCTTTCATTGCAAGTTTAAAGTTATTCTTCATTTGAATAAGTGATTTGAATTAGAGAGAGGTGTAGAAGCGACGGGTGGTGAGGCCCCTGTTGAGGTCCCACAATCGGAGCTCGCTGTCCCAAGAGTCAGAAAGGGAGAACTAGCCATCAGAGGAGATAACCACATCCTGGATGAAGTGGGAGTGGCCAGTGAGGTGGTGCCTTAAAACACTGTGTTTCTCAATTTCCTTCGTGAGCTGCCACAGTAGGATGGATTTATCACGGGAGGCTGAGACAATCATGTCAGAGTTATCAATGGGAGTGGTGATGGCCGTCACCTCATTAGTGTGACCATCCATTATGCTATGTAATACCAATGCTTCCACCATGTCTGACTGCTTATGTCACAAAATATTCTTGGGCGCTTAGGGTTTGCTGTAGCTGTCACTGTGTTTAGACCTTTTTTGGCTTCCAACGCCCTTGTGGTGGGCCCTCTCTCTCTCTTTCTATTCATTTGGTAAATCTACTTTTAAAATTATTCTGATCTAAATTAGTAATTTGAATGTTTGATTTAAAATCAAATTTGAAATTAGCATTCAAAAAAGTAGTTTAGGGTTTTTTTAAACTTGTATCTTCATCTTACGAAGATGAAGGGTGAGGCCCAGGGTGGCAGGAGGCCAATTCCCCCTCACACAAACCTCCTTTGGATTCCTCATTCTATGCTGAATCCAACTAGTGGTTAGAAGGCCACTTTCTCTCTCAAAATAGGAATTTTTTTAATGTTTTAGTGTTTTTTTGCAAAAACACTAGTTTACGAGAAAATTGAACCTTTAATATCTTGCAAACGATAGCTCAGATTTGGGTGCAATTTTTTGTAAAAGTGTTTGTAATTCAATTATTCATAGTGTAGGCTTGTTATTTGTCAAAAACACACTAGTTTATAAAGTGCCTAAAATTTGAGTCTCTCGAGACGCATTTTCGACTAAGTCCGACGTCCTGTTTGCTTTAAGTCTTGCACTGATTACTGTAAGATGAATTCTCAGCTGAGCCTGACATATTTTGAGCATGCACTTGAAAATTTGGGGGGCTCAAAATTTTGGGGGGGTGTGATTGATTTTCACAACTTGCAAATATTTGCTTTCATTCTCCTTCATAATTTCACAACTTGCAATCAACACAACTTCACCTAAATTCAGCTTAAAATGGATTATTTTCAACTTACACCCCTAACACCCTTCAACTATCATGAATGTAAGGTTAAAATGTCAATCATTCTTAGAAGCAAAAGGTTGTATAGGATCACCATGGGTACTGAAATAAAACCCAGCACTGATGCTGAAAAGGTCAAGTGGTACAACCGTAGTGATGAAGCCTATGGATTACTGAGCTTGTTTGTGTCTCCAAAAATTCTCTTCCATTTAGAATCCTCCAAGACTCCTAAAGACATATGGGACACATTAGAACTCTTATTTGGGAAGCTTGATGAGATGAGAGGTCATGAGCTCAAAAACAAACTCATAAGTCTAAGTCCTAACAACTTTGACACCCTACAGGACTTATTCACTAAGTTTAAGGCCCTTAGATTGAAATTAAAAGAATGCAAGATAGAGAAGAAAGATGATCAACTCATCCTTTCTATTTTCGCAAAGTTAGGTCCAAGCTATTCAGTCTTTGTCTCCACTTTCCATGCCACAAAAAGTGCCCTTGGCACTACATGGAAAATGCCTTCTTTGGATTCATTCATTGCCGACTTGACTAGGAAGCAAGATAAGCTAATTAAAATGGGCACAATGAAGTCTACACAACCCCATGCTTTGATAGCTAGAAATGGTAAGGATAAGACTTCAACAAAGGAGAAGAAGAAAAAGAACAAGGACCAGGAGAAGAAGAAAGAAAATAACAATCCTGCCAAAAACATCACTGAGTCTTCCTCCTCCAATGCTAAACCTAAGAAGGAGAAGGTTAAGTGTGCCTATTGTAAAAAAAGAGGGCATGATGAACACAAATGCATGAAGAGACAAATAGATCACCTAACTCATCTTCTAGAGAAGAACAACATAGGTGTTCCTGAGTCCATCAAGCAGAATTCATCTACCCAAGATTCTACCAAGGCAAAAGGCAAGGGTAAGGAGAAAGAAAAGGGCAAGGCCTTGTAGCTACTACAACTTCTACAACATCATGGGTCATTGATTCAGGTGCTTCTCACCACATGGGCTCTTCACTAGTTGAGTTTTCATTTTTAGAGCCTTGTAGCATGACTTCAATTAGTTTGGGTGATGACACATCAATTTCAGTTGTAGGGAGAGGGTCAATTGAAATGGAAGGAGGAACACTCAATAATGTTCTAAGTGTTCCTTCTCTTTTAACCAATCTCCTATCAGTGTACCAAATCACTCACATTGGTCAGGGCATGAGAGTTGAGTTTTCACCAGATTCAGTGGCTATTAGGGAGTTGCATAGTGATAACATAGTGGCAGTGGGTAGGGCAGATCACCAAGCAAGGTTATACACCTTCTCACATTTTGCATCATATTCTTCTCCAACAGCATTGCTAACTCATTCAGATGGAGTTAGCAAACTATGGCATGAGCGGTTTGGCCACCTTAACTACCGCTACCTTGAGCAACTTTGCAAAAATGACATGGTCATTGGCTTGCCTCGTGTCTAATTCTCAAAAGGACTTTATGAGGGGTGCTCCCTTGGGAAGTGTCCCAAAGCAAAATTTGACAAAGGCAAAGCTTGGAGGGCTTCACAACCTTTGGAGTTAGTCCACAGTGATGTATCAGGACCCTTTCCCAAACCATCTTTCACAAGGGCCAAGTACATCCTCACTTTCATTAATGATTTCTCTAGGTACACTTGGATATATTTTCTCAAACAAAAGTTTGAAGTGTTTGAAAATTTTCTAGACTTCAAGGCTCTTATTGAGAAATAGAGTGAGAAATCCATCAAAGTTCTTTGAACTGATAATGGAGGGGAGTATGTTAGCATCAAGTTTGAGCAGTTTTGCACCACTGAGGGGATTGATTTGTAGCGCACAGTCACTTACAGTCCCTCACAAAATGGGGTTATAAAATGCAAAAATAGGTTCTTGAAAGAGATGGGTAGCTGTATGATTCACTCTATATCCTTAGCACCATAGTATTGGGCTGAAGCCATCAATTATGCTTGCTACATTCAAAACAGGGTTCCTCACAAAGCTTTGAAAGGGATAACACCCTTTGAAGCTTGGAATAAAAGGAAACCTAATGTTGAGCACCTTAGGGTTTTCGGATCCCTAGCCATGGCCCACATTCTAAAGAAGAAATGCAAAGCTATGAAATATCATTCCAAGCCTTGCATCTTCAAAGGATATCTGGATGGTATTAAGGGGTATCACCTTTTAGATCCAATCACTCATGAGTTGTTCATCAAGATAAGTTTTCATTTTTAGGAGAGTCCTAGAGAATCAACACTTGACACTTCTTCTCCCTCATTGGATCTACTTCTTCATGATGATTCCTCATCAGAGTCAGATTAGCCATAATAGGTTCTTGAGCCAGAGACATCTTCTTCTTCTTCGAGTTCATACAGTGAGGACAGTGATGCAGTGTCATCCACCTCTAGTTAGTCAGAGGATGAGGAGTTAGCACTTGACTCGCCCACTTTCAGGCCACTTTGGGCTAGATAGACACTTTAGAGTGGTGGCACTTGGGCAAGAGATCCCATAGATGATAGACATACTAGGGGGGATTTTCAGAGAGATCCACATGCCTTCTTTACTTCAATATCAGATCCATAGACTTTTCAAGAGGCATCGGGGGTACCTGAGTGGGATAATGTTATGGAGGAAGAATATTCTTCCTTAATCAAAAATCACACTTGGGATTTAACTTTACTTCTTAAGGGAAGAAAGATGGTTCGATGTAGGTGGATATATCAGACCAAGTTTGTAGTAGATGGGTTATTTGATAAGTACAAGGCGTGATTGGTTGCCAAGGGTTTCTCACAGATGGCAGGCATTGACTACTCAGAGACCTTTGCACTCGTTGCAAAGATGACTTCTATCTGACTCACCTTGGCTATTGCCGCAACACATGGTTAGGATGTGCACCAGATGGATGTGAAGAGTTCCTTTCTTCATGGAGATCTAGAGGAGGAGATCTACATGGAGTAACTACCAGGATTTGTTCAGGATTCTTCCTTAATATGTAGACTTAAGAAATCTATTTATGGCCTCAAACAGGCCCCTCGAGCTTGGTATGCCAAGATGGATTCCTTCCTTCTCATAGTAGGTTTCACTAGGTGCCATTATGATCCCAATGTCTACTTCTTGCGGCAAGATGATTCGCTCTTAATTTTGGTTCTATATGTTGATGACCTTTTGATCACCGGGAGTTCTTCATCGGTTATTACAGTGGTGAAGGCATCTCTTCTAGATAGATTTGACATGATAGACTTGGGTTTGTTGCACTACTTCCTTGGCATCAAGATCTCACAATCAAATTTAGGGATTTCTCTTGCACAGCCTAAGTATGCTCTTGACTTATTAGCTTAGTTTCACATGGCTGATTACAAGCCATCTTTGACTCCATTTCTATCAAGATTCAAGATTGAGGCTGATTGTTCTTCACCATTGGTTGATGCCACTCGGTATCGCCAACTTGTTGGTAGTCTCATTTACTTGAATCACACTAGGCCTGACATATCATATATAGTGGGACTTGTCTCTAGATTTATATAAGAACCTCATGAGCTGCATTGGAAAGCAGCTAAGAGGATCTTGTATTACATACAGGGTTCACATAGATATGGGATTTATTACAAATTTGGAATAGAGGTCGACTTGGTTGGATATATAGATTTAGACTGGGTTGGCAATTCACAAACTCACAAGTCCACTTTTGGTTACAGTTTCTCTCTAGGTTTAGGTCTTATCAGTTGGTCTAGCAAGAAGCAGAATGCTATTGCTATATCATCCATAGAGGCAGAGTATAGGGGAGCTGTTAATGCAACTACTGAGGCTATTTGGCTTCAAGGGATACTTTTTGAGTTTGGCATTCCTATTAGGCAGCACACCATCATTTATTGTGACAACCAGAGTACCATTCAGATTTTCAAGAATCTAGTTTAGCACCAGCAAACCAAGCACATAGAGATTCACATGCATTTCATTCGGGAGCTTATTCATAGTCAGGTCATTGACTTGATATTTTGCTAGTCTTTGGAGCAAGTTGTAGACATCTTCACCAAACCTTTCACTGAGAGCAAGTTCATTCATCTACGAGATCTTCTTGGGGTGTGGTCCACATCTAAAACAACATCATCTTTAGGGGGGCCCACTAGCCTCTTCTTTCTTTTATGTCTCTCTTTTGGGAGGGAGTTTTTTCCTACGAGTTTTCTCCTTTTCTCTATCTTATGGGAGATTGCATTTGTACATGGGTACCTCATCAGGCCTAGTTTCTGGGACCCATTTATTATTTCCACACTGCCCACCTAAGCTACGCTTATGGGGGGTATTAATGTAGGTTTTTATTTTTCCCTATTTTTTAATTAAGGAAATTGTATTTCTTGTGCATACATGGAGTTTTCCTACATTTGTGGGATAGGCTAGCTTATGTGGAGGTGTGTGTCATAGATGTGCCATAGGTGTCATAAGTAAATCCCTTGATGGGAGTTACTTCTCTATTCTTAGCACTTTGTCACCACCTTTCATGGAGGAGTTACAGTCTATTCTTGGGGTGCCTTGTCCACTTTTTGTGGAGGAGTTACTTACGTACTCTCCTATATGTATTCCTCACTTTGGCTATCTCATGTTAATTAGATTTTGGTTTTCTCCATTTTGTCTTGTGCAATTTAGCTTCTTGTATAATTTCAAATTGCTTTAGCATCTATGTGGTGTGTACTTGCTTCATCTCGTGTGGTCACGTCTCCATTGCATTCGCATTATCCAGATTCTGGCAACAACTTCGATAGAATAAGTTGATATTATAGGATCACTGGAAAATTTTTATTTATTTATATAATGAACATTAAATGCATAATATTTTAATTGCTGTGACTAGTATTCATGCTCGGTGAATGAGTCATTAAATGAATCTAAAAAGTAAAGATTACTCTAATGATGTCACTTATATAATATTAACAACTTGAATGTAGGATAATACACAAGTTTACCTATATGTAGGTTAACCTAATTGAAGTATGAACTTGAATCATATAATGTCCTTTTAAATAACAATAAATCTGGTTAGCCAAGTGAATTTGCAGTAAATAACCTAGCCATGCCAAAATCAATCATTCAATATTGAATAGATAAGATGATGGATTACTAGAGTGGTTTGGGACACTTAAATAATGTGTGGTTTCAAATACACATATGATTGATCTCAAATAAACTAGAAAAAAGAAACATATAGGCCTAATAACTATTAGATGACTAGGTCAGGGAGACTTTGGGATGAGAGTTGTGGACTTCAAGACGTGTGGTCTAAGAGATAGGAAGGTATCCTAGTTAGACCTACACAAAACTATACATCTCTAAAAGAATTGGATTCAACAAGGGGAACTTGGATAATTAAAAGTCTTATTACTATAAATAGTGTACACATGTAGTGTACATTAATAATTATAATTTAGTTTCTATCTTGATTCACAATTGTACTTGCAAGAAGATGCATGGAGTAGCTAAGAAGTCGACAATGTTTGTAAATGATCTCTTTTTTAATCTTTGGAAATGTATTTATAATTCTCATGAAGTGTAGGGACACTCTTAGTGGATGAGAGGTGAGTGGGGGTGAAAGGAAATATGGATGGAGGAAATCCCTTTATGATACTCTCCCTGCCTACTCTATATAGTCTATTGTTGGTCTCAGATGTTCTTCTACTCAACACAGTGCAAACAAAGGAAAATGGTTGTTAATTAGTATGTGTTTTTTATATTTATGAATTTAATCAATGATGGAAACCTATTATTTTTATTTTTAAAGGATTTGAAAACTAAAATCCATTCTTTATCTCTTACTATTGTAATTTTAATCAGTTTTCAACTACTTAGATTAATTACTAGTATTATTGTAAGTTTGGAATCATTAAAATAGTAGTTCAATAACAAATAAAAGGAATGTATTAATAAAAGATGTAATTTTTTATTATGCTTTTCAATCATTATATATTTGAATGATTGTAAATGTTGAGAAATATAATTTGTTAGAATTCAATTATATTCTCTATATTGAATTTGCTTATGTAATGTTGCATGAGAATATGAATTACATTGTTTACTCAATTGTAATATGCGTATACAATCATATTGAAATTATTGTTTTGTTTATTATGTTTGAAAGTAAAAAAAATATGGAGATCATATGTTGAAAACATTATTTTTATATTATGTTTAAAATTTACACACATGGAGTCTCTTTTATCTTTGTTGTTTATACATTTGATTGAATGCATGAAAAGTCATTAGTATTTATTTAATAAAAATTATGTAACACTCTACAAACATAGAATGACTATATAGGATTGGGGAAGATGTGAGATAACCTTATGTAGTATACTAGAAAAGAAAGAAAGAAAAAAATAGTGGCTTAGTTATACTTCGAAGGGGTTATCACACCTAGAGGACAATTTGCACAACTAGGTCTTATAGGCATCAGAGAATAGTATGGTCTAGATATCCCGATCTAATCAAGATGCACCGTGTATACTTTCATACACATGGAGGACCATACACCTAGAAAATTATCACTATTCCAAATCAATAACATCACCCCTTAGATCACCATAGTATAAGTGACACTTGGCCAACTCCAAATGCATCACAGGTGCCATAAGGGTAAGAAATAGGTGTGTGCCCACTAAAATCTCTACATTTATTAGCCCATTTGGGTAGATCATGATTCAACATTTGAACAAGTCCCATCATTGCCAGCTAATCTAATTAAATCCTATTTCACAAAAATCAAATATAAGAAAAAATGGAAATGACTAATTAAAAATCATGCCATCAACTCATATGTCATGAGCCCTTGATGCCATTACTGCAATGATATTTCAAATACCTATTAGGTTCCATCCAAATTGAGTTCATAGTTATCTATTCTTTATGATCTGAATTGTTAAGAACCCTCTACTTGAGTATCATCAAGACATCCTAAGGCACAACTCTAAAAACCCCCACATGCAAGAGAGCAGCTTATAGGAGAACTATGAAAGTCTCAAAAAATTGACCACAAATTAATAGAAACTTCTTGATCCGTAAACACCAGTAGGAACTTGAATACTTTTATAAAAATGTTTAAAATGGATCTTTTAAATTCTCAATTCCAAAATTTCTCAACTTTTAAGATTTTAGAATGATTAAATCTGATTAAAATCTGATCCAAATCAAGTTTCAAAACTGAAATAAAGATGAATTGATAGATGACATCAATTATCCATTGAAACCGTCAAATTTTTCAAATTCTCTATTTACTCCAATTTCTCGTAAATGATCAATTCATTAAATTTTGCATTCTGATTAAAAATCTAAATTTATAATCTAAATAATAACTAAAACTGAAATGCAAAAATGAATCCAAAGATCAAAACACAGAATTTGTTTATGGGGTTCGAAATTCCTACGTCCCCAGGTTCTTATCAAACCGATCCATTAATGTTGCTAAAATTTGTAAGATAAAATAATACTTATAAACAAAAAAAGATCATCTCTCTCTATGATAATAGTTTTCAGACCTTCGAAAGACCTTGGCTGACTCAGCACGTCCTTCACCTTCCTGAATCACATGCAGAGGCTTCTCCAAATCAAAATTGGTAACTTATATAGCTAAAAATGACATCACCAATTCTCTAAAATGGGAAAATAAATATATTTCATAGAGCGTATCAAAATTCTAAACAACTTTGTAGTTTACTCCGAGCTCTGATTCGGCCTCTAAGGGCTCCAAAATGATGAAATACAACAAACTAGTTTATATTTTCAATACACAGTCGGCTAGAAGCTTCCCTTTAAATACAATTTCGTAGCTTTTATATAATTTGATAGTGCGTAGCTTGGGTGGTCAAGGCATATTTATTTTACATGGAAAGTCATGAGTTCAAATCTCCAGCCTTCTATTTAGGTGCTTTGCTTATCCATTTGTTCCACATTGGGTAGTGGGATCGGATTTCAAGGCTTTAAAAAGGTTGGTGGCCAACATAGATAATGCCAAATCTCCAGCCTTCTATTTAGGTGCTTTGCTTATCCATTTGTTCCACATTGGGTAGTGGGATCGGATTTCAAGGCTTTAAAAAGGTTGGTGGCCAGCATAGATAATGCCAACGCCCCTTTTGGTGGGATCAAGGTGCCAAGGATTATCATTATGCCTAACTTAGGCACTAAGCTTGGCTAAGCCTATACTTAGGCATCCTTGAACCTATCCGATCCTTGAACTTAACATTTGACTTGGTGGACGTGGCATGTGATTTCGAGATTGACTCAACATTTCTCACGGATTCCAACCTGGGACAGAATCTCTTGTTGTGACTCGGCTGGGCTTGCTTGGTAATTTTAAAATATTACCAAGGAATAATTGTAATTTAAAAAAAAAAAAAAAATGATTATCCCTCTTTTTGTGGGATTTCTACAGACTTGCAATTTCAAATCTACAGACTTTGTGATTTTAAATCTATAGACTTTGTGATTTTAAATCTACAGACTTTGTGATTTTTGGAATCCCATTGACTACCACATGTCACCCCTTCATTGGTCCACTTGGCGTGTCCACATTGTCCCACGTCATCTTGCGACACCACATTTTTTCCTGTCACATCAAAACTTCAACAGCTTATAACTTTTGCATACAGTGTCTGTTTTGCAAACCGTGAAAAGCGTCAAAAAGCTCTCGACAAGATATACGCTGTGAAATTGGTTTCATCACAAATTAAAAACTTTTTCCAAACTAAACTCCAGATCACACGTCCTTACAAAAGAGGCTTTTGGTCTCCAAAAGTCGACTATCACCTAAAATCTTATAACTGGTCTATTGCATCACATCACACAGAACCCAATTATAGAAAGAGATAAACATTGGAAAAATAAATGATTCATAACTCAACTAAAAATCCCTGCACATGGCATGAGTAAAGGAATCTAAAACTACCAATAACTTGATCACAACATACCAAACTGTCTGCCCATTCACATCCTGTAAAGCGGTGAACTATCAATAAACTGAAACAATTCCCAATGTAACTACAAAAAAGGTTTGTTAATGTCAAAAACATACATGAAATGTTGTAGACATGTTGCAATACAATGCCCTGGTATGGGACTTATATGCTAAGCAAATGTAAATAACATAAAGTGTACATTGCCTAACATCCAAACATGCCCATAGGGTTTTAACAATGCATCTATACATCCATGTGGCAAAAATAGATACATTCAAAATAACAATCAAATAAGTGTTTTAAGGAATTAACTCAACATACAACATGCATTCTACTATTATCTCCAACTGATCAAATGAGTTCAAGTCCTCTAGACAACTCACACTGCATAAATAGGAGATTCCAAAACATAGAGCTTTTAAACATAAGGTGAGAATTGAAATACTTCGAATGATGAACCTATCTCGAAGTGATCTCACAAACTCTACTAATGCATCTTCAAAGCTTGTTCTTTCCCTTAACATAATTCTTAACAATGCTTTGAAAAACAAGTGCATTATTAATCCACTTAATCAAATTTTCTGCCTAGTTAACTTGATTTATTTAGTGGATTCCTTAACATCATTATGGATTGATTTAACTTCATTAACCTTATTAACAGGTTGATAAATCATCTTAGTTTTACCATGTTTAGAATGAGAAGATGATTGAAGTTTAAAATAATGATCAATTCGATGTCCACTCATATTGCAGTGTGTGCAAACAACCTTCTTAGGTGAGGTCTCCCTTTTACTTCTTCTCGCTTTACCATGATGAGAATGGTTCTTAACACCTGCAATCTACTTAAGTAAAGCATATCTCTTCCAACAAAATGCAAAACTGTGGTTATGCATCCCAAAAAAAGTGCAAGGAAATGATTGCATTACCTTCTGAATGTTAAATTCAAATTTCTTAAACATAACAAGTGGATCAGAAGATTTAGTGCTAACTTTAGTGTGGGAACTAGGAGGTGGAATCTCAATACCTCTTATACCTTCCTTCTTACACCATACATGCTCTACTAGTGGCCTCGGTCTTTTGCTATTAGAAGCTTGTCTTCTTTTATCCATGGAGGAAGTTTCTCCAATTTCCACCTGCTCACTAGTGTAACCCAAACCTGCATGAAGAGATCTATGCTCTACTTGTATTGGGTTAGTAATTCCTTGGCCATCTCGACCAAGACCTCTTCCATTAAATCCTATTTTCATTAATAATTTGGATCCTATACCCTTAGTGTGTTGTTCAAAACTACCAAAAGCATCATTACTTGAATCTGAATTTGAATGGAAAGAAGAAGTAGATGAATTATGTGGTGAATAACTTACAGTGCACTCAGTCATAATCTATGCATCTGAAGTGGAAGGTATGGCCTTCTTTGGTTCACCACACTGTAATTTGATCAAGAGCTCATCCTTAGATTCAAGGTCTAATTTCAAACTTGAAATCTCCTCATCCAAGGAGTACAATCGAGCTCTTAGAAAAGCATTCTCATCCTGAATTTGTGTATTGATGGCTTCAAGCTCTTCCATCTTGGCTTTATGCGACAACTTGCCCATGGTTTCCTGCAAACACACTGTTTCCACAACTGCACACTATAATCTAATCAAGTGATATGGATAACCAATAAATTGAAAGCAACTATCAAATCACAATCAGAAGTTAACCTAGCTTTCTAACTGCTCTGATACCAAAATTTGATCCGTAAACACCAGTAAGAACTTCACTACTTTTATAAAAATGTTTAAAATGGATCTTTTAAATTCTCAATTCCAAAATTTACACTAAATTAGAAGCAAAAATTTCTCAACTTTTAAGATGTTGGAATGATTAAATCTGATTAAAATTTGATCTAAATCAAGTTTCAAAACTGAAATAAAGGTGAATTGATAGATCACATCAATTATCCATTGAAACCATCCAATTTTTCAAATTCTTGATTTACTCCAATCTCCCATAAATGATCAATTCATTAAATTTTGCATTCTGATTAAAAATCTAAATTTATAATCTAAATAATAACTGAAATTGAAATGCAAAAATGAATCCAAAGATCAAAACATAGAAATTATTTATGGGGTTCAAAATTCCTATGTCCCGAGGTTCTTATCAAACTAATCCATTAATGTTTCTAAAATTTACAAGCTAAAATAATACTTACAAACAAAAAAAGATCATATCTCTCTACAATAATAGTGATTAGACCTTCGAAAGACTTTGGCTGACTCAACACGTCCTTCACCTTCCTGAATCACACGCAGAGGCTTCTCCAAATCAAAACTGGTAACTTATATAGCTCAACATGGCATCACCAATTCTCAAAAATGGGTAAATGAATATACTGCATAGAGCATATCATAATTATAAACAACTTTGTAGTTTAGTCTGAGCTTTGATTCGGCCTCTAAGGGCTCTAAATGATGAAATACAATAAATTGGTCTATATTTTCAATACACAGTCGGCCAGAAGCTTCCCTTTAAATACAAGTTCGTAGCTTTTATATTACTTAACCATTTGTAGCTTGGGCAGTCAAGGCATATCCATTTTACATGGGAAGTCATGAGTTCAAATCTCCATCCTTCTATTTAGGCGCTTTGCTTATCCATTTGTCCCACATTGGGTAGTGGGATCAGATTTCAAGGCTTTAAAAAGGTTGGTGGCCAACATAGATAATGCCAACGCCCCTTTTGGTGGGATCAAGGTGCCAATGCTTATCATGATGCCTAACTTAGGTGCTAAGCTTGGCTAAGCCTATACTTAGGCATCCTTGAACCTATTTGATCCTTGAACTTAGCATTTGACTTGGTGGACATGGCATGTGATTTCGAGATTGACTCGACATTTCTCACAGATTCCAACCTAGGATAGAATCTTGTAGTGTGACTCGGCTGGGGCTTGCTTGGTAATTTTAAAATATTACCAAGGAATAATTAAAATTTAAAAAAAAAACAATTATCCCTCTTTTTGTGGGATTTCTACGGACTTAAAATTTCAAATCTACGGACTTTGTGATTTTAAATCTACAGACTTTGTGATTTTTGGAATCCCATTGACTACCACGTGTCACTCCCTAATTGGTCCACTTGGCGTGTCCACATTGTGCCACGTCATCTTGCGACACCACATTTTTTCCTGTCGCATCAGAACTTCAACAGCTTATAACTTTTGCATACGGTGTCTGTTTTGCAAACCATGAAAAGCGTCAGAAAGCTCTTGACGAGCTCTACGCTGTGAAATTGGTTTTGTCACAAATTGGAAACTTTTTATAAACTAAACTCCAGATCACTTCTATCTCCAACACTAAGCTAGAGCAAGAGTTTAGGAAAACCATGTTCCTCTAAGGGATCACACTGTATAAGCACTAGAATGAGATATTCAAGGTAATTAAAGACATTTAGAGGCCCAATAGTGATGAAAAGCTCAAGGATAATGATGTTAAAATCACCAATGAACTCATTACACTTAGAAATTAGAGCCTCCATAAAGATGTTTCTAATCCAGAGGTTTTCCCTTGTAAAGATATTTTTTCCAACCTACTGAGGACATGAAAATGCACTAATAATATCATTAAATTGCCTAATAACAAACTCTAAATTATAGACATATTTTGGCTAGTATTGTCTGATATCTTAAGACATATTCATTGATAGGTTTATTGGTTCCTTATTTAATTTTTACAATTTGGGAATAGGAGACCTATTCGGAAATGTTGATGAAAAAGTGTGATAAGAACTGATTGGCAAGAGGTTTGAATGTTTTTACAGATTGGAGAGGTAAATCATAGAACTTCCTCAAAGCATAGTCTTTGAGGCTTCTTGGGAATAATTTAGTCAAAAGTTTATCATTGGAAGCATATTCAAGGCATGCTACATAAAATATTTGAAGATATTGTTCAGGATCACCCTTGCTATCATAAATTGTGAACTTAGGTGCAACAAATCTAGTTGGAAAAAGATGCAAATATATTTCAAGTACAAAAGGATTATGTAACACATCTTATGAATCTATAGCATGAGGGGATTTTAAAACATTATGTTCAATGTTTATAATATTATCTTCCAAGATCTTTTTAACTTGAAGGAATGATTGAACTATAATTATAGTGGGATTTATATTAACAAGTTGATTAATCACCAAAGGGGATGAAAACATGTTTTTAGTAATAATAGGCATTAAAACTGGTATTTGTGTTGATATAACTAGTAATTTTATAATAGATTCATAAATAGTAGTTTGAAGAAACAAAGTTTTAAACACATAATCCATGTTCCCACTTGATGTATATGGATGGATAAATATGGGATGAGTTATATTACCTTCTAAGGATTCATCATTACTAGGTGAGGTAGCCTTAGTTTTATCTTGTTTACTTATTTCATTTCTTGTAACTTACAAAAATGCATCCATTAAGTCCTTGTTATTATTGAGATGAGTAATCAATGCTTCTTTATCTTCTATTTGGAATTGGGTTTTTATACTAACATTTTCTATTACTTCACAAATGAAAAAAATAAAATTTGTAACAAATTACATCAATTAGAAAACCCTAATTTTTCCTAGGGTTTTATATTCAAAGATCAGGTTCACCAAATGTTTAACCCTAAATTAGATGTGGATTCTACTTAGGTATATAGGGTTAAGAATATATAAATGATATTTCACAAAGGTGATAATAAGATATATAGTAGGCCAATTAGATTCTAAACTTAGATATAAGCATACATTAAATTTATTATGCTAAGATAGTCTAGATATGGAAAGTACAACTATGCTATATATAAAAATGACAAAGAAGTGAAGTACTTATCTTATTCTGATGCTAATGTAGTTTTGGACCTAGAACAAGTAGAAAATTGGATAGAAGGAGATTATAGAATAGTCATTAGATTTTGGTTTTGATGCTTTTAGATATTCAAATAATAATGTTAGACTGGGATGGTTACATCGATGCTATTGTCTAAGTTCAATGTTAGTGTCATCTATGGAATATCTGCTAGAATAGGATTTAGCCACCTAAATAATTTTGGGTTTTGCTTCACCTTTGCTTTGGTGCATTCAAATTTGGGTCATGGATTGTCACTCCTTATGAAATAGAAAAAACTTAGCTTTCTATGTTCATAGTGAACTTGGGAAAAATAATTTAGTGGGAACATACTAACGAGTTAACCCCAAACACCCCATTGTTAGAGAGTGCTATATATAACCAATAATCTAGAAGAGGGCCTCAAACTCATGTAGTTCTCTCCTATGTGTTGGCTTGTGTGTGAATCATACAATGTGTGTAAAGCAAGTACAATAGTGACCTAGATTGTAACTTCAAAAATTGGGCTCTTGGGTTGCTCCATTAATAATTTAGACCTATAGATGTAGAGTCCCTATGGCTGGTATGGAAATAGGAATAATGGGGAAGTTTGTTCAATTGAATTCTCTTTGAATGCTCTTTTATCTGAATGCTAGGTTTTATAGGTGATGAATAAATGAGGGTTGATCTTGTATTTATATCAATCCCTATAGATTAATAACTCACATTAAATCACTTAGGCTAACCATTAAGATACATTTCATTTGTAAATTGGATGACTTTAGGACACTAGACACTTTTGTCAGGATTGGAGCATCGACACTACTATCTATCTCGGACATTAGTGTCTAAGGAACAATAAAGTAGGTACAAGCTCAAAACTTATAGAGATGGAAGATAAGTAATTTTTAAGCATTCTAGGAAAGATATAAGACCTGGGTCATCAACATAAGATTGGTTAAACTAAGATATATAAACCAAGGGGTATAAAGGTAGAGTAGATGTGAGACTTATAAAAGTGAGAAAGGTCTAAAACTGAGAGGATAAACCAAGGTTTGAGTTTGTTAAGTGTACAAGACCAAGGTGCTATATAATCATAACATATCATCTATAAAAATCATTAACAATATGATATTATATTTTTTTAATGCTATATTTCATTTTTTATTTTGTAATTTCTGATTTATGACTAAGTTTGATGTAATATTAATATTAATGAATTATTTAATGTTATGTGTATTATTTATTGGTGTAGGTTATGTTGATATTTTTTTTACTGTTACCTTTATTATAATGTGGGTCTGAATAGTCAAATTAGGGAAACATTCTTTTGTCACTTTTCACTACCATTGATGAAAATCACATAGTTTTCCAACTTGCAATGAAAGGTGATGATGATGTCATCACTACTAGATTATATTCCTCTAAAAAATATGGTATGCATAATGTATTAGATTCATACATTCAAGTCTTGTAACCTCATTGAGTGCATCATCACAATATTCACTTTTTATTAAAAAAATAGGTTTTCAACCACCCTAGGTTGTGCAATATGATATGTAGTGAATTTTTTTTGGAAATACCCTACTCAAATGAAAGTTTCATGGTTACGTATGAATTCTATGCCATCAAGTATTTTAAATCATAATAAATCATTGGAGTTCACTTAGGAAGGAAATGGAATTTTTAAGGAAGTAGTTTTATATACGTAGCCATGTTCCCTGATTGAGTTCATGCAACTTCAGGTTCTACTTATCATACCCAACCTCTTAGCAAATGGTATGTGAGACCAACATTTAGATTTTTATATCTTTGTAAGAGTTTGCATCCTTGTGTTATTGTGTACTTTTATTGGGATGTGAGTTAACAGGACTGGCTTATAATTGTTATGGACTAGGCATGGGGACTAGTGCCCCCCAATTAGAGTTTTAATTAAAGTATTTAATGCCAAATGAATTCATACACAATTTTTTGTTCTATACTATTTTTTGTAATAAATAGATCTCATAATTTTTCATATTCTTTTATTAATATATTTAATTTTTTACAATATTTTATGTAAAGCAATATAGAAATCTCTTTTTTATGAAATATAATGCTTTGTCTTGAAGATTTGTTGACTTATAATTATTTCTAAGTTTGTTTTAATTTATAATTATTATTTAGTTTGAAAATAAATTTGTTGATATTGATTCTGCAAGTATGTTTTATTAACACTAAAAAAGAGACAATTATTTTCAAACAAAATCTTATTATAATTTCAAACAAATAAACTCTATGTAGATCAAAAATATAATATTATGCCATGCTTTCAAATATTAAATGCATCATATAATTAATAAATACTTAAATTAAGTAACCCTAAATCAAAATTGTGATAATGATCATGACCAATAGTTAGAGAATATATATGTATATACACATTTACATAAGATATAAGGTTTAAAATACCAAATTTTTGTCATTCATGACTTCATATAATTGAATGAGTCTCAAAATGAAGCACAATAGTAATAATATTGTGTCCTTTACAAATTATTACACTAAATTTAACATTAATATGTCTGAATATTACCCATTAGTGTATGAATGATACCCCTAATTTTGTACTCTATTGACCTTGCATTCTACGATGTCCTACTTCACTACAATATGCATCCCCCATTACATGCACGTCCAAAATATTTTTAATCAGTTATTTTTTTGAAAATTTTACAACATCTCTATTTTTATACCTAAACATTTCACTTGAAAATTAGATATGTCAATATCAATGGTCAAATCCTCTAAAATATTCAACATTTTCATTATCCCTACTTCCCTTTCTTGAATTTGTTGTTCCAATTGTACTATATTTTTATTATTTTTTTACATTAGATATTTATAATCCATTTATCTTTTGGTCCTTTTTTTCTAAGTAATTTATCCCTACATGCCATTGAGTCATTAATATTCAACTCAGTCTAATAATGTTTTTTCCAATATGTATAATACTCGCTTTCACACATCTTCTTATATATAATATCTTTAACCATACAAGTTACACTTTCTTCCAACTTGGTTATTTTTTTGGTAGCTCAACCTATGTATTATCTAGTTTAGATTCCACCCTTTTGACATTAATTTATTTTTGTTCTAAACAATTCTTGTGTAGCAACCCCATTGGGACCTACCTTGAAATACATGATTTAAAAAAAAATTTAAACAATATATACTTTAAATAGATTACACCATGAGAATCTAACTACTGATCATATAAAATATTCTAAGTATGATAACTGTAAATGAAGCATGATACATTACACATCACTGATCACTATCATCATAAAAAACACATCATAATTGATTATAAAAAGTAATTATATATATCTAACCATGGCTGGTACAAGCATACAACCCTGAGTGTCAATGTATATCAAATAAGTAATTACAACTCATCATGATAATATTTCAATAATAATTAGAATACAATGTACATGTATCAGATACATGGCTCCCCAAAGCATAATTTCCCTAAACTCTAGTATTTGCAACAATCTCAAGTGTCATATAAAAAATAGTACTACTATGGGGAGGGAGATCATCATCTGAGTGCTTTTCCACACCAACCGTGGACCAAAGATACTTCACACTAACCCCATAAGGGAATGGCCTTCCCTTTATGAATGAGTAGATAGTGATAGCATAAGAATCCAGAAAGATAAGCTAGTACCTGTGTGTTATATAATTTTTAAAACTAAAGATGTAGTGTATCATAAAGAAATGTGTTCTACTTAAGATATCGTAAAAACATGTTAATCATACTCATGAAATGAAAATGTGTCACTGAAAATTAATTTGGCCAAAGTTTTCAATAATTTAATGATCTAAGTATTAATCAAATTCATACACACCACTTTATCGGATTACCTTCATTTGACATTATGATGCTAGTAAGCTAGTGAAGTCTATTCCACTACTTACTCAGTATCAACAATGTGAGATATGGTTAATATAGTATAACTAATAGATTAATATAGATTACATCCTACTAGCAATCACATAACATGCTAAGTATAAGAATAATAAAAATGCATACATTTATTCCATCAAATGTATGATTGAATCTCAGAATAATATCTATCCCATATTAGAAATAATAAATACATTTTATACCATCTGGGTATAATATACATCTAACTATAAATTCTAGTTACTACAAATAGTTTCCAAATATACTACACCCTATGATAACCATTATTATCATAGTCTAGTGTTTTTAAGTACAACTACTAATACCACAATCAATCATAATAAAGTAGTTATAAATCCATGAAAGCATAAGCTTCTGTTCAATAATAACTATCTCTCAAAATCAAAAGTCCCATGAAATTAACTACATTTTGTATGAACATGATTCTATATTTACACATTAGGTTAGGAGTCTATATTTGCATTGCCATAGTTTATCAACTCTCAGAGTTTTATGACCACTTGTTTTATATCTATTAACAAAACTTAAAGGCATACAACCTGTTACACCAATATATGTTATACTCTTATAATAACTCCTAAATTTTCATAGGGATATATTTACTTTATACATAAATATGCTCAATAATATAAATGGATGTGGTTTACAGATGTCAAAATTCTTTCTCAGTTCTCAGCCAACTGCTTGGTTAATATATCTTTATTAACAAGTTATTATTATACCTATCAATATTTTGTAATGTAAATACTATATGTAAGACCTAAAAAATTGTACCATTATGTATAAAACCAACCATCATTTATGATCCAAGTCAAGGATAATATAAGGTTCCAATAATCATTAGACAAAATATAATGATTGCCAAAATATGAGATAACAATATTTTTTATTTATTAATAAGCTAGTTATCATAGTTGAGGCTATTATATTCTTGTTATGCTTCATCATTATATTTAATATTTATGGTTAAGCAAAACAAGTCATTGGTATCTAACATTTTTTGTATTTACTTAATATAATATGTACTCAAACTATTTCATTTTGCACATAATTCAGGATTAATTTCCTTAAAAATATAATCTATTTAGAAATTATATTTGACTATAAACTACAAGAATTTATGAGTATATTCTAGCATGTACTTTGATTATAAAAGGGATTAAGTTTAATATTTATTAGTGTAGTTGGAAGTTAATCCCTTAGTATTTACTGAATGATCTATTAACTTAATCAATGGCAATCACCAATATACTTTAGATGAAAGTGCCAATTTTGACTAAATCCTTTATACAAGCTAGCCATTTATTTAAGGGTATGTAAATTTAGACATAAGGTATCAAGTTATTTAAAATTGTTCTCTATTCTAGGATGATATTAATTATTTATGACATTCCTAGTTTGACTTAATTATGCAGATCGTCATTTTCAAATATACTCATAAATTTTGTATTCACTTCCATCACTTCCTATGTTTGGTTTTATTTTTGATGCTCATGCTATGCCACCTATTCCTCAGGCATAAAATTATATATATATTTCACCTTACATATACTATTGTATACAATATTATTTAAATCATTATTTCCTTGTGAAGCACTGCTCATATATATATATATATATATATATATATATATATATATATATATAGCAGTGCTTCACAATTGTGAAGCACTGCACATAGATAATTATGTATATATATATATATACATATATGTATACATATATATATATAT
Organism: Torreya grandis; assembly: GCA_037957365.1. Taxonomy (NCBI): domain Eukaryota; kingdom Viridiplantae; phylum Streptophyta; class Pinopsida; order Cupressales; family Taxaceae; genus Torreya; species Torreya grandis. Next base: position 545,044 of record JARHVA010002677.1, read on the forward strand.
ATGTATACATATATGTATATATATATATATATATATAGCAGTGCTTCACAATTGTGAAGCACTGCACATAGATAATTATGTATATATGTATATATATATGTATATATATATATATGTATATATATATGTATATATATATATATATACATGTATATATATATATATACATGTATATATATATATATATATATATATATATATATATATATATATATATATATATATATAACTATCTATGTGCAGTGCTTCAAGAGTCAAAATAACAAGTAGATCATTGAGAAAATATTATTATAAGTCATTGCATTTTCCTTGTATACTAATCACTGTATTTTCCTTTATACAGGTTATGAAATTTTAAATTACAATACCTTTATTAAAGATAGGTCACTAGTTTTTAAATGTATTTATAAGAATATAAGACTATTAAATACAAGTCACTAATTTTTAAACATAAGTCTTCAATATTAACCATTAAATTGACTCACTAAACATTGTATAACTATGTGTGTGTGTGTGTGTATTTATTGTTAAAAAATTTCCCTTGTTTATACAAAAATATATAATTTAGCTAAGTGACTTGTGTGTATAATTCAATTTTCATGCATATGCAACTTGCCAAATATGATCACACAGTTCTATGTATATAAACATACAATTCAATGTAACCTAGGTTTACTTAGGCATTAATTTAAAATTCCTATACTATATCTTTACTAGTAATAGAAATGAATAGCAAGACAATGGTATGAAAATACAGTCATTTGTTTTCAAATCTATATAATAAAATCTTTGCCCATATATTCAAGCACATATAATTTTAAATATTCTACAAGAGTAGTAGTGACTACCTCAAAAATCTCCCTCTTGGTATCTGATAAAACCTCCTTTTTGCTCTACTGCTGCCTTCCCTTATTTTTTCCCTCCTCTTCTATGTCTATCCTCTTCTATATATGGTGTGCTTCTCCTTTTTCTATCTCCATATATATTTTCTTATTCTCTTCTCATGAAAAGGGCATAACTTTTCTCCTTTGAATTTTTTCCCTTTTTTCTTATTTTTCTTTACTTTTTTATTTTTATTTTTATTTTTATCAAAGTCTTTATTTTTGTTTTCCTAAATTTAAACCTTTCCATTTCTCTTTATTTATTATTTGATTTTATTCCTTTTTTTTTTGGTTTTTTCTCCTAATATTAATTTTCATATTTTATTCCTTCTATTTCTAATTACAATAATCACTATATTTGCTAATTAAATTATCATTTCAAATGTCATAATGACTTAATGATAAATTTACTAGTCTATAAATCTTAATTTATTCTAATTAAAAAAATCACAAAACATTAATGGACATACACACAAATCATGCAAGAATAACCATTTAATCTATGCTAGCAACCATGTTTAACTATCTAATGAAAATGACATCAAAGCACACTATGCTAATCATTCTATTATGAATTTAATATGTGTTATCTAATGTGGTGTGTGAAGGGTTCTAGCTAGTTTTTATATCATCCCCTAACAACTCCATCTATGCCACCTTCTTTGATGATGCTCTCCCTCCATCACGCTTTGAGGGATGAGTTCTCTTGTATCAAACTCAAAATAAGTAGGTAGTTAGACCATAACATCATGATATATATTCACCATAAAATTTAGCTAAAATAATAAACCAACATGATCATAATGTAAACATATACACTACGACTAACTCATAACAATGTAATCATGTAATCTAAGCAATATCTAACTATCCCATAACAACATCTATCTCAAATATTAGTTAAAAATAACCAAATCAAATTGTTAATTATAAATTTCCATAGATAATTAAGTAAATTTTCTCAATGAGGAATCATGATGTAACATATTGAGTGAATAATTTTCTTCTCCCAAAAATTTTAGTTGTGTTTCTAATCTGACAATATTTTATTATAATTGAATTAGTTTTTCTTACATGTTTCCTATCATAGTATCTTTTTATTCTATACATTTCTTAAGAGACAAGTTTTTTGAGTCTTACAAATCCTTATTCACAAGGGCTCTAGGTAAAAAAATAAGAAAATGAAGTCAACCAGAGTTGAGGAAAAAAATGTAAAAATTCCCCTAGACATGAATATTGTCTTCAATGCCCATCATGAGCTTCAGATTCCACCAATATATTAGAAATGATAGGATTTTTATATGATTTGTATTTATGCTTCATGTTATAAGGATTGGAAGAAATATTATGTACTTTTAGCTTTGATTAGTGTTGGAGTTTCCCAATTGATAAACATGCTAGTTTGCATCTTTGACAATGACCGATTGAAGCTGATGGTGGAAAATTACTTGATAGATCAAGCTATAGTAAAATATTAAGTTATTATTTTTAAAATTATCTGTCAATTGTTTAATAAAGTATTTAGTTTACCCAATCATGAAAACTATGTTGTGGAAGTCCATGTGAGTCTTACTACTAGAAAATAATTTTAGGTTAAAATATTTTCTGGTTTTTCCTAATGAAATAAATAAAGATAACTAATATAGTATTGAGTGTTTAAAAATTAAAATGGTAATTTTTTTTTCTAAATTTCACTTTCAATATTGTGTGTAACTAAAAGAAATACAAAAAATTCCATGTGGATGCTTGTGTATGTTCTCAAAATTATGAAAGGGAAACAAATTTAACTTTGGAATCATATGTCTGAAAAAGATTCATTTAATAATTACATAAAATTTATTACTAGGGACATGGGATTTTTACATGTTCTCTTTATGCAATGGTTTTAAATTATTTAATTCAATATGATTCGATGGAGAGAGAAAAACCTTACAACACCTTCAATGTTCAAGTTAAAGGAGAATGTTGATATGCTTACAAATGAATAGTTAAGGAAAATGTTGATGTAAGGAGTTTGAGAATAGTAAATAAGAATATTATTGTTAATGTAGAGGATGAAGGTTAAATTTGACCTTTAGATGAACCATTGATATGACATAGGAAAAATAGTTGTTTAAAAAGAAATAGAAATGTAATCTTGGAATATGTTTCTTTAGGTAATGAAGAAGAGGCTATTGAAAAGGAGAAAGAAGAAAATGAATTTTTTCCCTTTGATGATGAACTAGATGTAGAGTTTTCCACACATTTCATAGGTTTTTAAAGAGAAATAGAGGCTAAAATTATGAGTGGTGATGAAAATCCTTGTCAAAGTTTTTTAGATGATTTAGGTGTCTTTTCATTTTTTGATTTTATAAAGGATGTCAATGTTCCTACCCAAATAATGCACACAAAATAGAGACATGATTATTTACAAAAAATAGTGTCACCTGTATTGAGTAAATTTAAAGAGAAGCAACACATTATTAATTCAAGGATTAAAAAATGACATGATTTTGAGGAAGTAAACCCTCATGTAATTTAAAAGAGAGAATTTATTAAATATGAGAATTCAAATTTAAATATTTATGTTGGTTGTATCCCAGATATGTTGAAAACCTATGCAGATGAAATGGTGAACAATGCTTTGAGGTTGAAACGTGTTGTTCATGATCACTTGAAAGGAAAAAAATATACTTTGTTAGTTTATTTTATCCACCTTTATTGTGACAAGAGTTTTGAAATATTTAAAGCTATAAATGATAGGTGTGAGGGGTATAGTGTATACTAAAAAGTGTTTAATATTCATGTTTTATGGTGGAGTGATCACATCATGCCTATAGGGAAACATTAAATGACTTAATCATGCCTATCTAAATTTTTTACATAAAATCTATGTTGTGTAATAATTATTCTTTTATTATTGTTGAGAACCTAAAAATCGTTGAGGAGAAACAAGAGTTGTAGTAACAAATGAAAATTTGAATATAAATAATATTGGTTTTAGAAAAAAATAAAGAATTAGAAAACAAGGTTAAAAATTAGTCTATTATGATAGAAAGAGTTGCTTCCATTGTGACATATTATAAGAGTTTGAATGCAAATTTGTTAACTTCAGTTGAAAATATCGCAAAGACATTATCTTTACAAAAAGAAACCATGAAAAAAATGGAGGAAGTTGAGTAGTTGAAGGGAAATCATGATGTTAATGACAATATATTTGATCTTGCACTAATTAATGTGCATATGGATGATTTAAAAAAATTACAACATTTAAATGTATAAATTTTGGGTACTCTTGAATTTTCCATTCCGTCTCATTCACATAGTTCTCTTGATGTCATCTCAAACACTGAACATTGTGACACATTTGGATCAAAACTAGCAAGATCAAGACAATCTACAATTGAAGTTGGTTAACAAGAACATAGTGAAATAGGAACCAAGAAGGGATTAAAGTAGAGTGAAATGGGAGTTGAGAAGGGAGAAAAGTAAAAATATGTGGTGAAAAGTAAGGAGGCAATGTGCTAAGATACATGTAATATTTCAAACTTATGATGTTACTTGTCTACGTTATATTCCATTTGATGAGAGTTCTAGTTACTTGTTGACTTATAATTTACTTGGCCATAATTTATGTTATATTTCATCAGATGAGTGCTACTTAATTATTGACTTATGATGTACCTGGCCAAGGTTTATGTGATGTACTTGGACAGGGTTTATGTGATTACTCTTGCTCAGATTTTTACATGGTACTTGATTATTGTATGATATTCTCTTTTTAATAGTATTTTATTTTATGATTTACTTCTTAAAGGCACTGCATGTTCTATATTTTATTAAAAAATTTCATTTATATATTATGGTTATTGTTAAGTATGTTATTGAGTAATGCACAAGTTTGCTATTTGATTATTCTTAGTCATATTGAGTCATGATTTATCCTAAAATAAATATTCATGTAATACTCAACCCCATATTGTAGTTATTAACTTGAACTATTTATTTTTGCATCCAAATGTATCCATTAACATGAACTATGCAATTTTGCTTCCAAATATATGTCTTAGAGTGATACTTGTTAAATTATAATGTACTTGGTTAGGGATTATTTGATGTACCTGACCATGGTTTATGCTATGTTTCATTTGATGAAAGTGCTACTTGTTAACTTTTTATGCTTATGATTAGGGTTTATGTGATATATCTAGCCAGGGTTTCTGTTATGCTTAATTTAATGAAAGTGCTACTTGTTAATTGTTATTTTTTAGTTGATAGTTGTTAAATAATTACTCTTACTCATATTTTTACATGATACCCGATTATCCTATGATATTCCATTTTTATTAATATTATATTTTATGATTTTGCATCTTAATGGCACTACATGTTTTATAATTTATTAATAGATTGCATTTATATATTATGGTTGTTGTTAAGTATGTTATTGAGTAATGCATACATTAATTAGTTGTTCTTACTCATCTTGAGTTCTGAATTATCATAAAATAAAGAGTCACATAATACATTTCAGCCCCATATTGTAATCATTAAATTTAAACATTCATTTTTGCATCCAAATGTTTTTTTTAACATGAACTGTACATCTTTTATTCAAATGTATGTCTTAGAGTGCTTCTTTTTGAATTCTAATATACCTAACTAGGGTGTATGTGATGTACATGGACATGGTTTATGTTATGTTTCATTTGATGAAAGTTCCACTTGTTAATTGCTAATTTTCACTTGTTAATTGTTAAAGGATTAATCTTGCTCAAAATTTTACACGATACACACTTATTCTATGATGTTCTCATTTTAATAGTATTGTATTCTATGTTTTGAATTCTTGATGAAACTACATGTTTTGTAGTTTATTAACAAATTACATTTATATATTATGGTTGTTTCTAAGTATGCTATTGAGTGATAAATAAATTCCTTCCTTAAATCTTGCTAGTCATCTTGAGTCTTCATTTATCCTAAAATTAAGAGTCACATAATATAATTCAGCCCCATATTATAATTATTAATATGAAATATTCATTTTTGCATCCAAATGTATTCATTAAAACAAATTATGTTTTTTCTATTACAAATGTATGCCTCATATAAACATAGTTATTAATAATAATTAATTTTCAATCTCCATACAACATATAATGATTCCATGTCATCATTCAACATAAAATAATTCATCCCTAGCTTTGGAGGCATCTTTTATATTTGTTATTTTTCTTTTGTTAGTAGGCAGAGTGTCATTTATTTGATGTGTCTTCCTTTCCCTGCACTTTGAAACATGTACTTGTTAAATTTTAATCATTGATGTTGGGCTGATATTAGCATTAATTGTGTTCCCTATTTCAGTATCAATGGTATCAAAAATAACTCTAAATCCCTCAATGTATTTTGATTGACCGATCTCCCTTGTCTTATTTTCTAAAGATGATAATAATGTGGTTAACTAAATGGATAATAAAAATAAATAATAATAAAACTAATCAAAATGTTACTTAGAATAATAAACATTAGTATCTTTCAATGTTCCTTATCCTACTTAATTTTTTACTTCTTTCTAAAATGATGTGCTTCAAGATGGACCTCTTCACAAATTTTTCTTATGGGATTTGTTATTGGAAGATAGTTAATTTTTCCAGTGCACTCAATGATTTCTTACCCTTTTTTATGATGACTTAAATAATTATTCAACTATTTTAGCTTTGACACCAAGGAAATGAGATGCCAACTCTAGTGGCCTATTCATTGTATTTTTCTTAGGGTCTTATCATATTTAACCCTAAATTTAGTTTTAATGTTTGAATAATTTTTCTCTCATCTTGTTAACTAGACACATTTTATCATGCTCAAACATTTTTTTATACTCCAGAGGAGTGCCTCTTCCTCAACCAAAGTTTATACTCAAAAAAATTCATTTGCCTATGTTTACGCTCCATAAATTCATTCCTTAACCAACCTAATGTAAAGGGATGAGTTGAATTTATCATCTATAAGGCATAGGATCTTTGAATATGCATATAAGGGACCATATCCTATCTTAGACACAAAGAACACAATTAAATCCACTCATTGACTAGGTTTCTAATCCTATCAATGGATACTCAATTTAATTCATTGTGGTCCCCAAGATGTAATTCATCATAAATCCAAAAACCAATAGTTTACATATCTTTTCTAATATCCAATTATTGCGGTATCATTTCTTATAGATGGTTGTAATTAAAACATGTAGAAATATTTGTAACACTACCACATTCTCATAAGAATTATTTACTTGTGTTCATCTAGGAGAACTTTTTTTACTTAGTTAATAATAATAGGGAATGATTTCACAAATGAAGTCACTAATTAACAATAAAAAAACATTCCTAACAAAATTATTAATTATTATAATATTTACAAACCTTTAAAATGATTTTATACCAAATGATAATCCTATAAAAAATCAAACCATATGATTGATGGTAGTTAATATCCTTGTAATCTTGACCTTTATAATTGTATGGTTTCCTAAACCTTCATGAAATTCCCATTTTTTCTATTTAATCCCAAATCATAATAAAATTATCTTTCTCATGCTTCTTTGATGGATGTTTCTTGTCATAATCTTGTGCTATCTTTTAAACTTCATGAAAAATATTCAAAACACTTCTAACTCCAAAATAATAAACATAATAAACAAGGCCAACCATCATCTCAGGTGTAAGCTATAAATGACAGTTTTCAACAAACAATTCAATGTCAGGCAACATGCTAGATATATATTTTTATTTTATGTAAAATTAAATGAATAGTGTGACATGAAAGGTACCTTTTCCTCATTGATTATATTAACATTATAGTTATTCATAAAGGTTAATTCACAACCACCTAATGATGGGTTGACATCTATAATACATTGGTCAAACTAGTCTTCCTATCATTTACTTGGATCCGACTTAGGGTTTAGTTCCTACTAGTCATTTAATATATTATGAAGAAAATAAGATTAAAAAATGATAAAATTTAGTTAGGTAAATATTATTTTTTAAAAATTAGTATTTAGGAACATGTTTGGAGCAAGTTTTGTGTCATTGAGTACAACTTGGAAATAATGTGGAAATTATCACCATCAATTATAACAAGCTTATTTATAACCATGTGCATGTCTTTCTTTATGACTGTGCACCATAGACATAATTCATTTTATATAAGTGAAACTTTATTATTTCATAATATACTTATTATGGAAATTTAATCATGACATTCATACAATTTCACATTGGGGTAAGTACAAAAATTTTGGGGACAAAATGTGGCTTACCCATGGACGTGATTTTCTTGAAATTTTAGAAATCTAAACTTCTATAGATAATTTGAGATATCTACACTCCAAATTTAAAGATGGTGTAAGAACATGAAATGTATCATTTCAAGTATAGTTTCTAGAAAACTATTTTTTAAAAAATTGGTTAAGTATAACTAGGTCAAACATCTAAAATTTGAAGGGGAAGTCCTATTTTTTAAAATAAAATAGAGTAGATAGATGGTCATACAATGCACCATTTTTTGAGCAGCATTTAATATTTTTTGAAACACTTCATTGAAAATTTAGATAAGATCTTTTATTTTTTGACCTATATTTTTTTATATTTTTCAATGAATTATTTTTTTATGAATTATTCAAGTAAATAAATCCTAAAAAATGACAAAAAAATGGATAGCCATTTGTGCAACATGCCTAACTACCTCATTAAAAAAATAAAAATCATCTTCTTTTAAATGTGTGTAGAATTAGGCCTAGTTTGTGACCATATAACTTATTTTACACTTGTATCAACAAAAGATAAATTACGTGAACATGTACAGGCATGTATGTTTATGGCATGTCGTGGCCTAAAATAAGTATAATTAGAAATCAACATAGTTTGAAACCTTAAATTAATTCAAAAATGATAAAAATCATATTTTTGGAAAGAGGAGAGCGTGCTCGTTATGATGGTATTAAGTTTTTGAATTTTAAAATTGAAATTCATAGTGTATTTGGTGATCAAAGTTGAATTTTGATGTTTTTTAATCATAAATCTTAGACTTGAATATAGATTGATAGGTCCAAGCATTTGGATTAGGAATCCAAGCCATTCTCAAGATAAAAGGCACACGATTTAAATTCAAATTCAAATAGTGCAATCCTGTTAATGTATAACATGATCACATTAATAGATAACATGATATAATTATTATAAAAGCAATAATGTGATCACATTACTATTGGTTTTCATATTAAATCAATGAACATGTAGATAGAGATATATTGGTTAATAGATAATGCCATCACATTATTATAAAATCAATAACATGATCGTGTTCTTATGCTTTTGCACATAAAATCATGTGGACTTGCATTTGAAGCCAACTTTGGCTAGAAACTTATATTTACTACTCTAAATGTTAAGTATAAGTTTATATTTATATTAATGAAATAAATGTAATAATATAAATATAAACTTATACTTTAAATTTATTTTAGTAAATATAATAAATTAGGATCACTCTACATTTGATAGAATTAGTCTCACAACTGCATGCCTTATGATGTGGAAAATAGTTTTTAAAAATCTAATCTAGTTAGTATTTAGGCATTTTTAGGGTCTAAGTATTAAACCTAGGGATTTCAATACATAATTTTTGGAATTTATATCCATTTTTGGTAAATATAGTCATTTTAAAAAGTTTTTTTGCCTTTCAAATTGATTCTTGACATTTATAGGAGTCCTAGGTTTGTCAAAATTAATGTTTTAAAACTAATCACTTGGAACTTGATCTAAAGTGGTGTGATTTGGGTAGTGTAAGTCATATTGATGAAATCCACACATCAAATAACCACTTTGTGTTAATTTCACTTATTCATCATCCCTCCCTTATTCTTGATCACTTCTTACTCATCCCTCAATAACCCTATTCACTCTCTCATCATTGCTTATTGTCCCTAATCACTCCTTAATTAATCCTCACTATCCTTAGTCATCTATAATCAATCCCTTATCATCCATAATCACTCCTCTATTGACCCTCACTATCCCTCATCAACCCTAATTACTCCCTACCCATCCTTCATCATCCCGAATCACTCTTTCCTCATTCCTCATCATCCCTAATCACTTACTCATCCCTATTCACCCCCTCCTCATCCATCCTAATCTATAATCACTCCCTCATTAAAATTCATTATCTCTCATCATCTCTAATCACTTGGGATTATCATCCCTAATCACTCCTTTATTGACTATCACCATCCCTCGCCATCCCTAATCACTCCCTTCTCATCCCTCATAATCCATAATCAATAATTACTCATCCCTCATCATCTATAATCACTCCCTCATTAACTCTCACCATCCCTCACCACTCCATCATTGACCCTAACCATCCCTTTATCATTCCTAATAACTCCATCATCTGATGTAAGTATATACTCTAAAGATATCTTTGATTTAAATCATATGTTATTTAATCTATTATAATAGAAATTAACTTTTTTATAGGATTTGTTCTATTGTCAATACGCATTTGTGATAATTAATTTATTTACTAAATGAATTATATTATGTTATAAATTTATAGTCAAGTAACATAAGTACTAACATAAAATAGATTCTAAATTTTAGTTTATTGAATTATCTTTGTTGTGAAGTTGACTAGATTAAACTTTATTCGATACCACCTTTGATAGCTTGGTTCAAAAGATAAAAATTAAACACAAATCTCTTGTATAATTTTCTAACTATGAGAATATTTAGATCAGATTCAAAGTTATTTAGTGTTTCCTATTCTTATATGACTTGAATCTTGGTCAGGTTCACACATGCACTCTTTGTGTGTGTAATGTATCCCAAATATTTTATCTCTTGCATGAAAAATGAACATTTATTAATGCTATCATAAAAATATGTTTCTAAAAAATGTGAAACACTAGTTCAACATGTTGTAGATGTTTATCCCATGTTTTCTAAATATTAATATGTCATCAAGGTAGTTTAAAAAAATGACATAGGTAAAGGGCTTGAGGATGTCATTCAACATCTGAATGAATGAATTCACTAAATGAGTTAACCTAAAAGGCATAACCAACTAGTCAATCAATCCTTCCTTTATTTTTAAGACTATATTCCAAATGTCAAGAGGCTCAACATGAATATGATGATACCCAAACTTAAGATCAATTTTTGAAAAGACTTCTACACCATGGATAAGGAAGAAAAATGCCTTAATGTTTAGATGAGGATAATAGTTATTCACTTTAATCTTATTAATATTTTTTTAATTGATTCACAACTTTGGCACAAGCACAATTGGGCTTCTAAAAGGCCATGATTTGGCTATGATGTGTCCATTATCCATGATTTCATGGATCTACCACTTGATCTATTCATTCTCTATAAATGATATATTTTATAAAGAGGTTTGAGGTAGAGGTAGTTAATGTATAAAATCAATTGTATTATTTAATGTATAGTATGTAAGAACTTATTTAGGTGACCAAAAGATATCCTTGTATTCATATAGTTTATGGGTTAATTATTTTGTCTTTATTATTGTTGGATAAACCACACTATGATATGGTGACATAAGGATGTTATTACATTTACTTATTATCATCAAGAGTATACTTCTTACTAGAATTGACAAGATTTTTACACTTCCTGGTACTAATGACTAAAATATTATGAACTAACTATGATATATGGTATTTTATATCATGATAATCTATCACAAATTTCAAGGATTTACATCATAGACTGCATGTCAATGGTAAATATATGGTTGACCACATGTAAAACATGACACGCCTATAATGGTGAGATGTCACAAAAGATTGCATCTCTAAAAAGTTTGATTTTGTACATGAAGTGACACTACTAGGTGATCCCTTTATCAAAGCCTACATTGGACCATACACTAGCATATGGTTATGGATGATGTATAAATTTCAAGTTTAATTTTTGAAAATATGCTTTAGGAGAAATTAAATTCATCTGACTTCTTTTGGAAATGATGAAGTGTATAGGCTCACCATTGATCTACATTTTTTAATTAATTAATATTTTTAATTCATATAATTTATTATTGGGGGAAGTAGAGATATTTTTAGTATTGACCCTACCATTGGGTTCATGATCTATTATCTACTTAGCTTTTTATAGTGGTAGATAAATTATATGCACTTCTCGAGATGTGCAAGTAGAGAGCTCATAGTGTGACACTCTTAATTGGATTTAATAGTTAAGTTATGAATTAAGCACCACTTTACAATCTTGGATTAATTGTTCTAATCAATTGAAAATTAGTTTCCACTCTCTAGTATGATGACTCAAAAAATAGACATACAAATATAAGGCATTCAATGTAATTATTCATATCATAAAATGTACTCATATGGAAAACAATTGATTGGTTTTAGGAAATCACATAATTTGGTAATCCTCATGTATTTACTACCCATTTTTGGTGCTATGGTAGTTCTACTTGCTTCTCTTTTTCTGGCAGATTTTCAATTGTGAATTACATCATGTCTAATAGGCCCATATTTTTTCATAGGTGTTAAATATTTATGTTTCAAATTTTCCTCCACATCATTTTTTCACTATGTCTTATATTTTATGCTAGCACTCAACTCTCCAATTTTAGCTCATAACATTGTTAAACCCAAACAAAATACCACCATTAAGGTATTGGATGGAGTGATTAAGGATGAGGAGGGACAAGGAGGAATTGAGTAGAAATGATGAGGGAGTCAATAGGGATGATGAGGTATGGTGAGGGTCAATGAGGGAGTGATTAATGAGGATATAATAATGATTAGGGATGATAAGGGATGGTAAGGGTTAATGAGGGAGTGATTAGGGGTGATGAGGGATGAGGAATGAGTGATTAGAGATGATCATGTATGATGAAGTAGTGATTAGGGATGATGAGTGATGGTGAGGGTCAATGAGGGAGTGATTAGAAATGATGAGGGAGTAATTATAAATGATGAAGAATGGTAAAGGTTAATAAGGGAGTGATTAAGGATGAGGAAGGATGAGGAGGGAGTGATTAGGGATGATGAGAGAGTGATTAGGGATGGTGAGAGATAATGAGGGAGTGATTAGGGATGATGAGGGAGTGATTAAAGATGATGAGGGATGGAAAGGGTTAATGAGGGAGTGATGAGGGATGAAGAATGAGTGATTAAGGATGATGAGGGATAGTGAGGTTCAATGAGGGAGCAATCATGGATGATGAGGGAATGATTATAAATAACTAAGGATAGTGAGGTCAATGAGGGATTGATTATGGATATGAGCAATGATGAGAGAGTGATTATGGGTGATGAGGCATGAGTAGGAAGTGATCAGGGATGAGGGAGTAATGATGAACAAGTTAAATTAAAAAAAAGTGGTTGTTTGATGTGTAAAGGTCATAAATATGACCCATGCTACCTAAATCACACCACTTTTCATCAATTTCAAAGTGAGTGGTTTTATAAATTTAATTTTGAGAAACCTAGGGCTCTTAGAAATGCCAAGAATCAATCCAAAAGGCACAAAAACCTAAAAAATGACTATATGTTTATCAAAAATGGACATCAATTGCAAAACTTATGTCCTAAAATCCTTAGCTTTAATACTTAGACCCTAAAAATGCCTAAGTACTAATTAGATTAAATTTTTAAAAATTATTTTCCACATCGTAAGGCATACAACTACGAGACCTACTCTATTATATGTAGAGTGACCCTAATTTCTTATATTTACTAAAATAAATTTAGAGTATAAGTTTACATTTACATTGTTACATTTATTTCCTCAATATAAATGTAAACTTATACTTAACATTTAGAGTATTATATATAAGCTTCTCGACAAATTTGGCTTCATGTGCATGTTCACATGCTTTTATGTACAAAATAATAGGAATGTGATTGCATTATTGATTTTATAATAACATGATCATGTTATCTATTAACCAAGATTCACTCTATCTACATGTTCACTACTTTAATATGAAAAATAATAATAATGTGATTACATTATTGATTTTATATTAACATAATCATATTATTATTTTTACAGTAATGAGATCATGTTATTATTTTTACAATAACGTGATCATGTTATCTATTAACACCATCACATTATGGATCGATATTTTGCCAAGCCATAATTTAATTAAGGTGATCAAGTTTTTTAATAATGCAATCATGTTATGGAAAATGTCCACAAAATTGTCCCCCAACTCCATGCACTTACCCATTGACAAACCTATCATCAAGCATCTTAGTACCATTTTGGTAGAACAAAAATAATTTATTCATTATGTTATTTATATCTTTAGGATCACCAACATGGATTAAAATCTATTTATACTCCTCTTTACCATTAATGTTTTCTAGGCTTATATAATACACAAACCATTATCTCATAGTAGCTAAAATAATATCTCACACACCTAGCCACCTCTATCATAATGGACGTAAAAATCAATACCAAGTTTGAAATCAACTTCATCAACTCTTTTTATAGTTATTTTCTCATATGAATCAACCATAAAAGATACACATGCATTTACATCCTTAAATTTTACACCCACTATAACACCATTTGTTCGATCCCATCCCATATTTATTTCCTCACCTTATTTGACCCACAAATTCATCTCCTCACAAAATGAGGCTATGTTAACCCCATGAAGAACTACATGAATGTTAATGAATTTTAAATACATTAAATTCTTATGATATATATTTGATTCAATAAACACAAATGCTAAGTTATGAACCTTAAAGTCAGTGTAGGTCTCATCCATAATAATTGAGTGAAAATTTTCCAACAATTTATTAAAGTTCATAATCACATCTTCCATCGAGATATTTCATCATAATTATTACTTATGTAGTACCCCATTGCACTAATAATGACATTTTCATCCAAATCATCAACATATTTACCTAATAACCATGACCCTGTGTCCATAAATAAGTCTCTTCCCTTTGTCATTTGAATATATTACCATCTTGAACTTTTATTTAGGTGCATAAAGCCTTACTTTGATCATTTGTTTTTTGACATGAATTTATCTTTTTTCATTTTATTTAATTACTTCAGTAAATTTTTTTTCACCACATGCAATAATTTATTGAATACCTTAAACCTACCCTGAAGGTTGAACAAGTTGATTACTTATATTTTCTTTACTAACATAATATGTATTATGAATTATTGCATATAAATGTGTATCAATTGTATCTTTGTCCACATCTTGTGTAAATAAAATTTGATGGCCAACTTGATTGACAGACACTCATGGTTATAGTTTAATGAATTGAGATTGATGTCCTACCATGTTGAATGGACTTTGATGACCTACCATATTTAATGGAGTTTGATGGCCTACCATGTTGAATAGAGTTTGATGACCTAACATGAAAGGAGTTTGATGGCATTTATGTCCTACCATTATGAAAGGAGTGTGATGGCCTACCATGTTGAATTGAATTTTAATTCAAATCACATCAATTATATTTAAAGGTTTCCTATAATTGGGTTGTTGAGAAATAATGCCAACCATTATATTGAAAGTTATTGATGATAGTGGAGTTTTGACATTACTAGCCAAGTTGTTTTAATCAACACTATTTTCTCATTGATGGGAAGCAAAAACACCATGAGAAACAAAATCACCACATGAAATAACTCATTTCCCTCTAGATTGAGTGTATTTTAGTTGAATATTGCTTTGTGGTAATATTGAAGATGAACAAATTTGGACCTATGTCTTCTTCTTATTTACAAAGGAATGTGTGATGCCTGTTGGTTTGGAGAATCTTACATTGTAGAGAAACAAAAAAAATAAATCAGACCCAATTGTAAGAAAATTTAAATAAAAAATATATGGATGGCAAGGTAATTTATAGAAAAAAATATAGAATAATAATGTGCTTGTATTAGTTGACATGTTAGCATAAATGAAAATGAGCTTGTATTAGCTGAAAGGCAAATATAAAGACAAATTCATTGGTGTGTTTTTGTATTAGTTAATCGGTAAACATAAATGACATTTTAGGTATAATATCTGATCAAATAATATAAATGATAATGTATTTTTATTATCCTATTGATGAACATAAATGAGAGTTTCATTGTATTAGCCTATAGATGAACATAAATTATATTATGCTTGCATTAGCTGACCAACTAACATAAATCATAGTGTGATTGCATTAGCTGAAAAACTAACATAAATGATAATAATTTTTTTTCCAAAAATCATAATAAAAAAAAATTATGTGAGAAAAAATATTTTTTTAAAGGGTTTCCAAACATTTAATAGTGAAGATCTGTGAATTGTGTGAAGTGAGGGATCTAATACATGTTGATAATTTAGAATGAAATTACAATAATTATATTATGTCTAAAATAAAAGATATGTAATTTACCTACCATACATTCAAATCAGATATGTAATTTTCCTGCCATGCATTCAAATTAATTTTTTAGAGGATAATATCATGTACATACCATGTAGTAATCGGGTATCATGTATGTATCAGGTAAATCTCATGTTAATATCAGAAAAGTATCATCAGTGTATATCTAAAATATTAAAATGTGTGACACATTCCATTATTATTTTTAAATTTAATGAGTGATTTCCAAGTATCTATTATGATATACAAAATTGACTCTTTTATAATATGATTTATGATTTCAAAGCAAAATTCTATTTATTTCAATTACTAAATTAAACCTTAACCCACCTCTAACCAATATTAGCCAACAACTTTTATCTTTCTAATTGAGTGGGGTTCTTTAATATGATAAATGTAACATGTAAGATAATCACATATAATGAAATAAAAGGCTTTGACCAATAAAAAATAATATTTTGCAAACAATGTTTGTAATAGGAGGGGAATTACTCTCAGCTTGTTTGTCATGGTACATGTCAACATAACAAGTTTATAATTTTACATTTTATAAAGAAATATATTTATTATGGTGATTTTCAAATTTATGTTTGTCCTCTACTACCATATGACATTTAGTCATGCTTGTGGGTTTAACTTATGGGTCTCACATGGTTTATAGCCGTAACCCCAAATAAGAAAGCTCTTCATTTGGCCTTTGGTCTTTGTCACCCTTATGGGCTTAAGATTATGTAGAAGCCTACATAGCAAAATTTGAAATTTTGATTTTTTGTGAAATATTTTTGATGTGATGGTCATGATATTTGTGATTTTCCTCTATTTCAATGTGACATTTAGTCACACTTGTAGGTTTAAGATTTGAATTTTTAAGGTCAAAAGGCATATACCTAAGATATAACCTTCACTTGTTGCCCAATCACTCTTATTAATTTCTCTCTCCTAATAACCTTCACTTGTTTCCTAAATTCTCTTATTACCTTCTCTCATTCAACCTATGATATTTTTAAGTATAAGGACATAGAACCAAGATACAACCTTCACTCATCACCTAAATTCTCTAGACTACCAACCTTTACTCATTGCTCAAATAATCTTGTCACCTTCTTTCCTACCAACCTTAGGACGTGGGTCCAATCACTCTTATTACCTTCTCTATTGTACCTTTAATAGTGTAAGTTTGACATGCCCCAAATTTTTTTAAAAAATTTAGTTGAGATAACTTATTCATTTATATTATTTTTTATATATTGGAGAATGAGAAAACGTTACAAATATATAATAAAAATGGCCCCATAACTTGAGATTCACCAGAATATTATAATGAACATATCATATGATAGCAGTTGCTCAAGATAAGCATAGCTATAGTGAATGAAAGGAAAAAACCAAACAAATAAACATTATAAATTAAATCTTCAACTAGAAGGTTTCCATATAACTATTGTAAGCTTTAATTTTTTTGTAAAAATCTTCATCATATTTTGCTAGGTGCTTCAATTGAATTTTGATGTTATTAATCTATTTTTAGGTCCTCATTATCAATAAACATATATTGCATATCATATTTCACATAAAAGAGTTGAAGTAATAAATCGGAGTAAAGACGATGAATAATAATTATATGAGGAGTAATATTGTTAAATAAGAAAGGACATCCATTTTTCTAAATATGCATAATAATGATCTGTCTAAAAGTTTTAGAAATCACATTGGTTGATATTCCCAATCCAAGAAGAGATTTTTTCTAATACAATTTGGTAGCAAATAGGGTTATCAAATCATATTGAATTTGATTCCAAATTGATTTGGTTTACTTACATATATAGAAACCATGCATGATGGCTTCTTTTTTATTACAAAATGGGCATGATAGATTAAGCTCCCATAGAAACCTAACCATATCAGTAACATGAAGTCTATAATGAATTACTCTCCAAGCAAGAAGTTAGATATTAGACCTAGTGTTTGATCTCTGAACATTAGTACATAATTAAATCTAGTTGTGTTTAGTCATCTTGTAATTCCATATAAGGTTCAATATTTTATTAGTAGAAACAACATGCAACAATTTAAGATAGGATATTTTAAGAGGGAATTCATTAAGTCTAGTGCCATTGGGCTACCTCCAATCCTTAATAAAATTACATGGAGTATCCATAGACATATTAATAATAAGATCATATTTTAAAAATGAAATAATGAAATCTATGATGGGCTTGTCATGTTCAATAAGATGAAAAGAGTTTTTAATAGCTGACCAGGATAGTCATTCCATCATTAGAGAATTTTAAAGGTACTTAAAGGTACAAATTATCTTATATTTTTTAATCCTCATAAAGCTTAATCAAGAGCCAAGGGAAAACCACTAAAAATTATAAAATTATTATACCAAATTGAGGAGTTAGAGAAACTGAACCTATGCTAAAGGGATGAGTATTTATAATTGAATGACTGAGATGTTTCTTGCCAAGATTTCCACAATTTGATCACCAATGGAGAATATTTAATTTTGAATAATTTAGCATTTAGAATTTTAACACATAAATAGGTAAGCTCCCATTTGTATTTAGCTAAAGCAAGCTAAATTTTATTTATAAGGATAATTTTCCAAGGTTCATTTCCAAAAAGAGCCCTAACTATCCATTTTGAGATAAGACATTTTCCTTGGTTCTAAGGATCTATGATACCGAATCCACCCTTATGTTTGGGTTGTGTATAAAGAGTCTAAAACATAACTATTTCACCTTTCTAACCATCCCATTTAGCCCAAACAAAGCATCTGACCTTTTGAATCATCTTAAGATAACAAGCTTTGGAAGGCATCCAACAAGATGAACTATACACATGAGTGGCTAAGAAAACGTTGTTAACAATTTTAACATGCCCAACCAATCACAAGAACTTAACCTCCTAGCTATTAATATTTCGATTAAATTTGTGAAGAAACTGACCCCACATCTTAAAAACAGTTATTCCAATGCCAAAGGGGATACCCAGGTATCTTATGACTTCCCCATGTTTAAATTATTTCCATTCTTTGGGAACCCAATTAGGTAGTTTTTCCATTTGACTACGAATGAGTTTTATTTTATGCATTACAATTTTAAACCCTAAAGCTATAAAATTCAAATCTAAGACTTATAAAACAATGTTAACCTATGATTTATCATTATGTAGAAATAACATGTTGTCATGAGTAAAGTGAGAATTAAGCACAAAATTTTGATGTGGTAGATATATTCCTTTGATTTTATTAAGAGAATAATTTTGTTGAAACATGTATCTTAGAACATTTGTTGCTAGTACATAAAGGAAGGGAGAAAAGGGGAAACCCTATCAAATGGATCATTTAAGATCAAAGTATTTAATGAGAGATCCATTAAAAATGATTTTGGTTGAGGCATCAACAAAGAGAAGTTTGATATGATTGATCAATCTTATTCCAAATCAAAGCCAATGAAACATTTTGAAAATAAAAGACCATTTGATCCTATCATAATCCTTATCAAAATCAAGATTAATAAGAATATCCTTGTCCAAAATAAGAGGCCCATTCAAAAGCTTTCGAATCTAGGATAACATTGTTAAGGATGAGTCTTCCTCCTAGAAAGCTAATTTGTTTAGGTCTAAAAATATCTTTAGCCACTGGTTTTATCCTTAATGATATTTCCTTGGATATAATATTATAAGTAGTATTAAATTAAGTGATAGGGTGAAAATTATCCATATAGTCCTTATTATTTTATTTAGGTATCATCTTGATAAGATAACTATTAATAACTTCCCCAATGAACCATTACATTTATCCTCTAAAATAAAGATGATGGAGATCATTGTGTATGATTGGCCATTATGCTTGGAATAATTCTATAAGTCCATCAGGACCAAGACTTTTGTATTTGGCCATTGAAAAAAAATATATTTTGAGTTCCTCGAAAGTGAGGATATGTCAATCCCTTAGATAAATTCATGAGACACCTTATGGGGAATGTAATTTTAAATTAATTCATCAATCTCAAATTGGATAGTATCTTAAATAGGTGAATCCTAAAATAGAGTCTGATAAAGTGAGAAAAAAATGTGTTTGATACAATTAGTGGAGGACTCAATTTTTTCTTCTGAGTCTTAAAGAGTAATAATATGTTATTTTTTATGTTTGTGCCTGTGGAATTGAAATAAACATTTAGAATTATCATCTCATTATTTGATCCAATTTATGAAAGATATTATTTTAGCTCTTTTGCCTTTATACATTTCAATTTCTCTAAGATTTGACTCAATAGATGATATAATTTTTTTGAGTCTTAATTTTTTTTAGATTAAGCAACAAGGGAAATCTATTATAAGAATGTTGTCTTCTCAAAACTTCCACTTTCCTTTTCCTAATTATTGGAAATTTGGCCTATCAAAGCCAAATTCCACCCCCTATAACTCAAAACTTTTTAGGATACTATTAGTAGCTTCTTCATCGTGATAAATTATGTGTATATTACCTAAAAAGACAAGTTTTGGTCTTTAAATATGAAATATGGTGTTAAAAGGACATAAAATTATTCATAATACCTTTTAACACATTCATATTCATGACTCTACCTTAGTCATAAAGTTTCATGCTTTGAAAATGTCATTTCAAGCATGTTAAAGTGTGGAAAAGGCATCTAATGAGTTCACACGTGCCAAATTTGGCCATATAAAGATGTAAAAAAGTTTAATTCTTGATATAACATGATCTTGAGTTGTGTTATTCCTTATCATACCGTAAATTCATGGTTTAAGAATTTAAATATGAAGATAATGCAAAGAAAAGGCCATTACTATGTGTTTTCATGTAGGAAGTACAGATTATATGACCTTTACCATATGGTTGAGGCCAAAAATTTGAATATGTATTTTTATAGGTTTTCCATAAGATTTTAATGGCAAAAGGATTTGATACAGGCCCAAAACCAATCCACAAGGACTTCCTTTCTTCTTTACACATAGTAAGAACCCTTCAGGTTTATAGGTGGTATGACCATGAGAGAGAAAATCAAGGTCTAAAATTTTGGGAAGAGAAATTAGTATTAGAGAGATTATAGCTATGGTAAGTGGTTCTAAATTTAGTTCTCTCTACTTCATGAACCATCCCTTTGATGTTAAGGTACTCTTTATGTCTCCATCCAAGTAGGCAGTCAGTTTTCTAAGTTTTCTCTTTATTTGGGCATCATGGTAGAAAAATTAATTTTGTGGAGTTTCTCAAGAACATGAGCCACAATTACATGGAATTATTTAGTTCCTTTCCACATGTGTGAGGGTAATATGGAGTCCAATAAGACAAAGGAATTCAATTCTATAGTTTGTAGGTAGTAAAGAAGGGTTATAGGGTTTAAGAAAGAAATAATTTCAAGAATTGTTGGAATACTATTTGCAAGGGTATTCTTATATTTTAATTTAATTTCCTCCCATTTTTTAATTTTGAAAGCAAGTAATGAAACTAGTAATAGGGTGTGTAGAAGAATACATGGTAAAGTGCACGCATGAAGCCGGATGATGATGGGAACTCCTCTTTGGCTAGGAAGGAATAACTTACAGATAAGAAAGACACTAAAAAAGGGGTTATTATATGGATGGTTGAGTGGATTACCTAGCATGAGCTAGATCTAAGAAGTTATTTCTTTCTAAGAGGCCATCCATCCATTGTTATAATAATTAAGTTAGAAATGATAAAGTAAAGATCTACTTAAAATGCAATACAAAGAAAGTAGAATGCTAGTTAATTTAAAGATGACTAAAAGTAACAAATCCAATCAATACTTATGCTAAAATGGTCAAGGCTTAGACCATAAAATTAGAAAAGGTTATATAATTAAGTATAAATAGAGAAAGTTGGGTTTGACTTGGGTAACAAGGCTGAAGATAGCTTGTTATATTTTTATGCCATAGTGACCATCAGTGGTCAAGTGAACCGTCAGTGGTTTAGGCTAACCATAGATAGTTGGGTAATTTTCAACGGTTGAAGTGACCATTAGTGGTTGTGGTGACCATTGGTGATTAACTGTATAAATCTAAAAATGATTATAAAAAGGTACAAATTTGGTATTTGGGCAAATAGAGCTCTGTTATGGTGTTGATGGGTGGAAAATAAGATATTGATGGGTATGATAGGGAAAGGAGGTTATAAATAATATAAATCAGTGAAAACAAGTGAAATATACCTAAAAATTTATGATGGAAGCTTGAATGAATTTGGATAGAGTGATGGTAATTTAACTTTTAAAAGTGATTTTGACAGAGCTTTGGGTCTCCCATGATGTTGCTTGCTTGCTGAAAGGATGCTAAATACCTATATGCAAAAGAGATTAGATACAAGATTATTGATTATGGATCCCTTTCACTTCCTCCTCTTCTCTTTTTATAGGATGAAGTTGCTAATTAGGATGAAGGAAGTTTCTAATTTGATAGGGGGATAAAGTTGCCAATTCATGACATTTTAAAGCTAGTTTTAAAAGTAAGTTGTCATTTAGGGAGATATTCATCTCGAAAAAAGATGCCAATGATTTAAAACTTTAAAGTAAGCTTGGAGACTTGACCATCGATGGTCAGGCCTATCATCAATAGTTAGGATAATCATAAGTGGTTTAGGGGCCAGATGAAAATGGGTTAAAGCAAAAAAAGGGGTGAATTAAATGGTTTAGTTAAATGTATTAAGTTAGGGGTTTAATAGGTTCAAGTTAATAAACAAGTCTAATTAATTAGGTGGTCCACTATATGTGAGGTCAAATGAGGGTCAAAAGGTAGTTTGACATCAAAAGCTATCATGTGTAGTTTTTGAGTGTCTATATTTTGCCCATTTTTTTATGTAGCTTTAATCTCACTAGTTGTAGAACAAAAATGGATCATTGGTCAAGGTCTAGTTATCTCAAGTATGGGAAGAGGTGTTCCCCCTCAAACTGGGAGTTGATGAGGTGAAAATAAAGTTGGGTTAAAGTTTGATAAATGGTAACTAGGTAGTCACAAGGTGGGTGACAAAAATGTGGGGTATTTAAGATGTGAACACATGCATAAAATATGACTAAGGTTGATAGTCAAGATCATACAAAGACTAAAGTTACCAATGTTGGTAAAAATAAGTTTAATTCTAGAGGGACATCTAACAAGGAGAACTGGTCCACATCATTGGTCATATCTATTTAGGTCAAGCCCATCAATCCATCTAGATAAAGCTAGTGTTGGTCACAAGTAGCCAAGGTAGGAATTGCTCCCATAAAATAACATAATTGGTTGGGTTGTGCACGAGGTGGTGTAAAGTGAAAAATTTCAACATGGAAAGGTTGGTCAGTGTGGTCACAAATGACTAAGTAGGGTCATCACAAAATATGTGAATGGTTTGGGTTAAAAATGACCAATGTCAAGGTGGACATGGGGTAATGGTTGGTTGGTTGGGTATGGGTTGGGAGGGGATGGCTGAGCTAACTCCATATGCATTAGGAAAGTGGATGCTACCTACATAGTTATATAAACATAATATCCAACAAGAAATTTAGGCCAAATGTAGTTCTCCCAAAAGGTTGGTAGTGAGGTGGCGTTCTTGTGAAAGAGGGGAAAGAAAAGTGAGGAACTTGATCATCGATGGTCAAGGGTTTTCTCAGGATCGACCATTGGTGGTCACCCTGATCATTGATGATCAGGTAAAACCCTAAAATATTGGAAGAACAAAAGTAACATGTAAGTTATTTTTACCATTTGACTTGTTTGGTATTTTTTTCTCTACATATTTTGTGAGATTTTTCACTTATGTGTTTAGCTTACTGATTTGGAGTGCTTTGAGTGGTGGAATACATATGTTTGAGGGTTGACCAGATGAAGGGTGGATGAGGGCTCTAACCATGGTAGTGATCATAGAATGAGGTAAGAGTTATCTTAAAATTGATAGCATGTTGTAATTTGATATATGGTAAGGGCATTATAGGTATTGGGTAATGTTTTGGTGAGGGTTTAAAGTGGTGTTAGTATAAGTGATGCCTTAGTTTTAGGTTTTGTTATGTGAGGCCAAGGTATAAATGACTAGGATAGGGGAAGGGTGTGTTGGGTATGAATTTAGGTGGGAATAGGTTTAGGTAGAGAAATTGGGGGGTTTAGGTGTTTTGGTATAAGTTTAGGGAGGTTGAGGGTTTGAGTTACACTGTCATCAATAAAGAATAATGATCATTGGTAGTTCAAATAAACTATTAGTGATCGATCTTGGGAGAAAAAGGATCCACAAGGGATCATTGATGGTTCAAGAAACCATTTATAGTCAAAGGAATTGGGGGAAAGTAGTTTAAAAAGTGAAGTGGGGGACATTATGAGGTGAAGGTTTGAAAGTTTAGGTAAGAGTTATGTTAGGAGGGTTAGAGATTAAAGATCTAAGCTTTGGAAAGTGTATAAAATAAAGAGTTTAATGTATGTGTGAAGTAGTTAGGAATTGGTAAAAGGTGTTGTCAAATTTTG
This sequence comes from Torreya grandis, assembly GCA_037957365.1. NCBI lineage: Eukaryota > Viridiplantae > Streptophyta > Pinopsida > Cupressales > Taxaceae > Torreya > Torreya grandis. The sequence continues at coordinate 569,839 of JARHVA010002677.1, forward strand.
AAAAGTGTTGTAAAGTAGTAGATTATGGAATTTAAAGTGTGAAAGTTGTGAAAGAAATATTTATAAGGGGGGAAGGTTTACGTGAAAAGGTGTAGAGATGAAGAGGGGTTGATGGGTAGCAGTTAACAGAGAGGAGTGATTAGGTGGTTGAAATGATGTGTGAGGGTTAGTGTCTGATAGATGTATAGGTGTGTTGGAGAGGTATGGATAGATGTAAGTAAGGTAGATGTAAGGGGTTTGGTTGGAAACCTTGTTAGGTTAAAATAGGATTAGAAAGGTAGGTGTAGGGTTGTATTTAGGGAGATGTTAAAAACTAAGTAACCATTGCTAGCATGATTGTTATGTAGGCACATGAACAGATTCAGATGAGGGATTGGGTCCCTCAAATTTTTGGCAAGGTTCAAGACATGATGACCACAGAGGAGTGGAAACATATGGAGACAGTTAGACTAGGCATGATGAATGCTTCACATGAGCAGGTTTTGATTGAAAAAGAAGGTAGCATGATAACTTTGTGTCAAGTAAGCTCATAGTCCCTTTATTTTAAAGAGTGTAAAAAGGGAAAGTAGGGGATAGATAGGTGGTTAAATAATAAATGGGTAATGTGGTAACCTAATGTGGGTTAGCTTTCCCTTTTATAGGTGACCTAATAATTATAATAGACAAGTCCATGTCTTAATACAAAGTGTAGACTGATCGATGTGAGAAGCCTAATAGATATATATTGTGGAATTTTTGGGATAGCTTGCTTTGATTTTTGATATATACCCCCCTTTTTCTATTTTTTTGTTGTTTTTAAGAAAAGGGTGAAACTAATTGATATAGGAAGCTTCAAATGATTACTTGTACAAAAATTGTCTTATCCACCTTTCAAGGGAATGGTCTAAGTTTGGACTTTGTTTTATATGTTTGTAGTTGTCCTTCAAGGGAGCAGTCTACCTTTTAAGCCATATTTAGTTGTCGAGTAACTATCCTTCAAGGGATTAGTCTGAAATGTTGGAGATATGGGCCCAAGTAAGATTTTGGTATCCTAATTTGATTTTAAATGCTAGTTTTAGACATGGACAAGTCTATTTGGGTTTAAACATCTACTATTATGGAGACAAGGCTTTTAACACAAAAGGTTGATGATAAATGAGGGAAAGGTGGTTTGAAAAATAATTGACCATGGGATTCAATCTAATTAGAGACAAAAAGTATCCATGAGAACCATGCCATGGGTAGAGCCATGGTATCCATGCTTAGGATTAGGCTATAACTATGACGGATAATCACATGGCCCTATATTGTAATCAATTATCCACAAAAGGAATAGGGATGGATAGATGAAAGGAAAATCTCATAAACCAAGGGATGAGCTTAAGTTAGACATAAAGGCAAGTTTGATCCTTGTTTTACAATAGAAAGGATGAAGATGCAAAGCATTAAGAGGTTCAGGTTCTAGTTTGCCTTCGAGAGAAGACAAACGATAAGCTCTAGATCCATATTTATGGGTTATGATGTATGGTCCAAGCTAATTGAAAGCAAACATCCCATTGTTGCTCTTCTCCATACTAGTTACATGTTGGTTCTCCTTAAGGATGAGGTCTTTGATGTTGAACTCTCACTCTTTTAGGTGTTTGTTGTATGTGTGATTAATTCATTCCTAATATAAATGATGATGATTAAGAGCTATGAGGTGATGTTCATCTACTAGTACAAAATGCATGAGGAATTATTGATGATAATCACTCTTAGAAATTATTTTGTGTAAATATATGTGATGGAATCTAGACTTTGAGAGGCAAGGATACCTCTACGCCAAATATGAGAGAGAAAGGGGTAGGACCCATAGAGGTTTGAATGCTAGTGTGATAGGCCCATAAAGTGAAAGGGATGTACAATTGCCAATCCCAACCTGAAGCACTTACTACTTTGGTGAGCATTTTGATGAGAGTTTTCTTAGAGGCTTCTACTTGTCCATTAGATTGTGGATGATAAGGCAAGGAAAAGCTTAACTTGATACCAAAAGCATTGTAGAGACCTTGGAATTTTCAATTTTTAAAAGATTTTCCATTATCAATGATGATCTTATGGGGAATACCAAAGTGGTAGATGATATGGTGATTGGTGAAGTTGATAATATTTTTGGCTTTGGTTGAGATAAGAGGGATGGGCTCCAAACATTTGGTGAAATATTTGATGGTGGTAATGATATATTAGTGCTGTTGTGAATAATGGGGATTGATTTTCCTAATAAGGTCAAGACCCCATTACATGAAGGGGCAATAATCTATAGATACTTGAAGGCCATGGGCATGTGCATGATGTAAGTTAGCATGTTGTTGACATTTGACAAACTTATTTACATAGTCACAATAGTCTTGATTGAGGGTAGGACAATAGTATCCAAGGTGAAGGATACACTTAGTGATGGCTAGGACACTAAAATGTCGCTCATAGATTATGTCATGTGTTTCCTCGATAGCATGGGTAGCCTCATGGATATGTAGATAATAGATAAGGATTCTATTAAAGCCACATTTGTAAAAGATTCAACCTAGTATGGTGTAAAAAAGAGGTACCCTAAACAAAAGCTCTTTGGGCATTCTTTGAAAGGTTGGGAGGAATAATTCCAAGGTTAAGGTAGTCAAAAGTTTGGTCATACTAAATTTCAAAAGGAGATGTTTCCACACTATAAATGGTAGGTAGATCAGAACTAATACATGAGGGTGTGACAAAATGATGGATGGTGGTAAATAATTTAGATTTGGCAAGTTGAGATGAAAGAGAAGCAAGGAAGGCCATCATATCTATGCATTTGTTAGTATACCGAGGAACTGATTGAATAAGGTGATGATTGAATGATGCTAAAAGTAAGTCCATGAGTTGTTCATATTTAGGAAATCATTTTTACATTGATAAGATTTTTTGACTTGGTTGATGATTAGTTGAGAGTCACCAAAGACATTGATTATTTTGACTTCCAAGGCTAGGGTGGTTTGGAGACCTATGACTAGGGCTTCGTATTTGGCTAGATTATTGCTGCATTAGAAGTCAATTTTAAAAGAAAGGGAAAGAGGTTCACCATTAAGGGGAATGATAATGACTCTAACACCCCCACCATGTTGGCATTTGGAGCTATCAATATAACATGGTCGTTTGGTAGGTGGGTTCATCCTGAGAAAGAGTTGTGATAGACTCACTTAGAAAGGGAAGAGGGAGAGGTTGATTATCTAGTAGAGGAGCTTCAACCAATTGATCAATGATGACTTGTCCTTTAATGGACATTTCTAAAAGGAACTCAAGATCAAACTCAACTAGGAGCATGAGTCACTTAGCCATATGTTGGTTTTAGTATGGCTTAGAGTGCATATACTTGAGGGGGTTAGTGTTAGTGATGATATATATTTTATGATTAAGAAGGTAATGATGGAGTTTGGAGGCCATAAAGGCTAAGGTGAGGCAAATTTTTGTAGGATGGGTATATCAAGTTTCATATTCTATAAGGATGTGACTAATGTAATAGATGGCTTGCTCTTTATTCTGTTCATCATGATGAATGAGCATTGCCCCTAAAGAATGGTCTGTGGTGGATATATATAGGTAAAAGGGATAATTTTCCTTAGGAGGGATGAGTACATGTGGAGAAAGAAGATACTCCTTGATTAAATAGAAGGCTTATTGACATTATTTGGTCCACTTAAAAGAGGTGTCTTTCTTAAGGAAATGATGAAAGGGTTGACATCTATCTGTTAGCTGGGAGATGAAGTGATGGATGGATTGGAGCTTCCCTTATAGGTTGTAGAGTTTCTTAGGGTAATAGGAGGAGGCATCTCTAAGACTACTCTACCTTTGGTAGGGTCTATTTTGATTCTTTGAAGAGAGATGATAAAGCCAATAATTTTTATAGATAAGACCCAAACAATGCATTTCTTAAGATTGAGCCTAACATGATAATGAATTAGTCACTCAAAGATGATTATGAGAAAGGCTAGGTGATATTTGTGGTGTTTAGATTTAAAAAAGAGACAATCCATATAGTCTTCTATAATTTTACGGATGAGATCATGAAAGATATAGGTCATGGCTCACTGATAGGTTTTCCCAGCATTATTTAGTCTAAAGGGCATGACTCTATAGTAGAAGGTTCCCCATTGGTTAATAAAGAAAGTTTTATGCTAATCTTTGGGGGAAATCAATATCTAATTATATCCTAAGAAACTATCCATGAGAGATATCATTTCATTGCCAACTATAAGATCAACAAGTTGGTCAATGCTTAGGAAAGAAAATTCATCTTTTGGGAAAGTGATATTGAGGTCATGAAAGTTGATGCTGAGGCAAAGGCCCCCTGTGGGCTTGGTGATAAGAAGAGCTATGTGAAGATGCATCTTATGAAGCTTTTGTCAAATTAATTTAGCCTCAGGACGTGTAACAATGTTGTGGAGGGCAATAGAAGGGTCAATTCTGGGCATATCTTGATAGGACCAAGCAAATGCTATGCTATGGTTTTGAAGGAAAGAAGGGTAATCTTGTTGTTCCATAAAATTTAATGATTGCTCAATTTTGATGATACAAGGGTTATCTTGAATACCCAGGTTGACATCAATGGTGGATTCATTAAATATGGTTTGGTTCTAAAGAGGAACAAATTTATGAATAGAAAATCTCTTGCACTAAGGTAAGTGAGAATGGAATCATCATCTTGATGTTAGATGGTGTTGATGGTAGGAGAATCCCTCTCTATCATTTTAGGTTGGATGAGATGAAGGGTTTTAATTTAGCCACCTTTTTGATAGGTAAAAAGGCCCAAACTAATAGTGTTAATAAAAAAAAGTTAGATGGGATGATATCAAAGTCCTCAGATTTAGAGGGAGATGCGGTTGGTGAAGATGGAACATCCTTGTCAATAGTGGTGATGGGTTTTGGTGAGGTGGGTTCTTTTGGTGGTATGAAACCAAGGTTGAATAACTCAAGAGGTTTCTGAGTTTGGATTATGGGTAACTCATGAGGTCCCTATACATAAACTGAGACCAAACCCCTTCTAAGCACACTTATAAAGGTAAACTTTGGTAAAGGTTAGTTTGTTAAGATAAGAGATGTCAGAGGTGAATGACCAGATATGAGGAGTAGTAGTGGGAGAAATAAGTGGATGGTCAAGTCCCCCATAGATGAAATTTGTTTGATTGTTGGGGAGCCCAAGAGGGATGATGGTTTCAATGTTAGGATTGTAGGAAGGGTCATGTTTGAGGTTTCCATACTCTTTGGGAGTAGGGAAAGCATCTAATGCTAAAAGGAAATATTCCCTAAGAGAGAGAGATGTTGAAATGTAAATTATAAGGAGTCTTCGACTAGAATCTAGTAAGAAGGGATAAAGGAGCTAGTTGAGGCTTCATCACTATTATGGGTGGGAGTGTTGTAGGATTTGGTTGATGATGAGGTAGTGTTGTTAATAGTTTATTGTGAGGTGGATGAGGGAGGAATAAGAACATCATTAAGATGGTATGTCATATTTCAAGAGGCAAAAGGACTAGGGTCAAATTTGATGGTAATAACTTGACCTTCATGTTCAAATTTGACACACCGATGTAAGGTATAAGGGACAAAACTCATAACATGGATCCAAGGGAATTAAAGTACCAAATTTTATTACAACTCACCCTCTATAACATAAAATAGTTTAGGAATGGTATGAGGCCCTAAGTGGATGTGGAGGACAATAGTCCCTAAGGTAGTGGCCATGGTATCATTAAAGGAGTGAAAGACCATTGTGATCTTTGACATGATGTTCTTGGGCAACTGCAATTCGTCATAAGCATGGGAAGAGATAATGCTGATTCTAGCTCCTCCATTAATCATCACCCTTTTGATGTAGGTTTAATTGATGTATGTGGTAACAAAGAGGGGAAGATCAAAATCCTCAAGATGACTACGAGGTATTTTAGAATCTTGAAAGGTGATGAGGGTAGAAATTTGGAGGGATCCAACAAAGGGTGCAAGAGGTTGAGGATCATCTAGTTGAACCTCTATAGATTACAGAGCCTCGATTAGTACCTAATGATGGTAGGGTGAGGTGTTAACTAGTTCATAAAGGCTCATTTTCATTGGTGTTTAGTGAAGTTATTTAAACATGATACATAAGATGTATTCAGATAGGTTAGAGGGAGAGGGTCCTAAAATAGATACTTTAGGCTTTGGTGGTGAAGGTGTATGTGTTTGGTTTTGGTTAGAATGTTGAGGGGTTGAAGGGTAAGCCCATGGAATGGATTCTTTGGATTTTCCCTTATCTTTCTATTGGGCTTGGGATCGAGTAACCATGTGAATAGTGTGGATAAGGGGGTTTTCTAGGTTTGATGCTTGCTTCAGTTCCTCCTCCTCACTCTTAGGTGGGAGTGAGAGAGTAGGTAAATATTGGGTAGGTTAAATTGATGGTAGGATTGGTAATAGAGGTAAAAGAGGTTTGTTAAATAATGAATCATCCTCATAATATAGGCTATGAACAAGTGCTTAGAGAGATTTGTAGTTCTTTGTGTCATGTCCTAATGCCCTATGATATGCACATATCAAGTTATCATTGAACCAAGAGGGTTTGGTATTTGAAGGGTAGAATGGTTTGATAGGGGGTAAGCTAATAGAAGAAGTTTATAACAACCTTTATAGGATGTTTAAGTAGGATTCATTCAAAGGTATTGGATGTGGTGGGTTTTTGGTTTTAGGAGTGGGAACCTTCTTAGGTGTAGGCTTTACCATGGAAGTTGTAGTTGGAGGAATGGTTTTAGTAGGTAGTTGGGATTGCTTAGTTATGATTGGTTTAAAGGTTGAAGATTTGGATATATAAGACTTAGATGATGAAGGTTTAGCTATAGGTGGGAAAGTATAGGTAGATAGGTTAGTTAAAAATGATGGAAAAATAGAGGGTTTGATGGGTGTAGGTGGATAAAAAGGGGATGGTTTCTTAGAGGAAGAATAGGTAATTGGGATGGTAGAAGGATGGGGTCCTAAGATGGAAGGTAAGTGGGAAGGAGGTGGTATGGGTCTAGTTCAAGGTGGAGGTCTAGGTAACTCTACCTTTGTAGTTGGTTTAATTGATTTTTCTTTGGTGGACTACATGGTGTTAAGTCCAACTTCAAAGGGGAGTGAGTGTGACTAGGTGTTGGAAGAATTCCTAGGTTCTTGATCGGTTTGGTGAGAGAAGCGTAAGGTGATTTGGAAATTTTAGGTGGAGGTGGTTGGGATGGTTCACTTATGGTTTTAGAAGAGATATTTGGTGAAGAGGTAATAATGGGTTTAAGGGTGGATTTAGGTGAAGTTGAGGATTTAGATTTGTTTTGGTAAGGGAGTATAAGATGATGCCAAAAGGTGGCTCTATCAAATTTGGGTTGGGAAGTGAACTCTAAACATTGAACTATCCTAGAAAAGGGCTTGTAGATGGGTTTAGTTCCTTGGTAATTGGTTTAAAAGCTTAATCCCTTAGGTGAAGAAGAGGGAATGTTTTTTCTATCCTTATTTTTGATGGATAGTTCCAAAATTAGTGGTTGGGTAGATAAAGTAACCTTCTCTTGGTTGGGTATAGTTCCCAAATAGGTCGTGGATGGTTTTATGATGGGGTAGGTAGGTGTGTTTTCCCCAAGTAAAAGAGTGGACATGTTTGCTTCCTTTGTTTGAGTGTCTAAAGGAATGGAAGGCAATTCTACCACTTGAGTAGGTGGAGTGGAAGAAGAAGGGGTGGTTAAAGTAATGGTTATCACCTTCGGTATTTACACTAAAGGAGAGGTAAATAAAGCTAAGGTCTCATTAAATGAAGAAGGAGGGGTGGTTGAGTCCTCCATTTAGGTATCTGAAGGAATAGGAGGTGAGTATACCACTTTTATAAGTGAAATAAAGGAAGAAATGGTTCAGTTAATGGTCTCTTCAACAATGACCTCACCATTAACAACATTGATCATGTGCCCCTCATGAGACTGAGATGATTCAGGTTTGTTGTCATGGTGATGGGTAGAAGGAGAATGATTGGGAAAAGTTTTTCAAAAGATGTCAAGGGACTGATTAGGAGGTGTATTAGGATTATAAAACACAAGTTGTCCACTATCATTCATGTTTTGGACAAGACTTTTAAGGTATTACATCTATTAATGTCATGTACTATGAGTCGGTGAAAGGCACAATGGTCATTCTTATTATACCAACTTGACATAGGTTGAGAAGCATCAAATTGTTGGGGTGGTTTAATTGGTACAAGTTGGATGAGGTTAGTTTTGAGAAATTTATCTAAAATTGAAGCATAAGACTCCCCTATGGGAGTATATTGTTTTTGAGGAGCTCGGTCTTCATTTTCATTTTGTTGGTAAGAGGGGTTGGAATAATTGGTTTGATGGGGTTGGTTGACAATTGGAGGTGGAGTAGTTTTTAAGACAACCAAGTTTGTATATGCTTTTGATTTGGTATTGGGATGGTTGGATTGGTTAGTGGTTTTGGTGGAGGGAGGGTCATTGGATTCAAAGCTAGAATTTTTTTTCTATAATTTTAATTTCCCTTCATCAGTGGCCCAATTTTCTAGTTTATGTGTCATGGTGAATGGCCCATCAAATATTCTAAAAGTTTGAACTTGAAGGGTGGGGAAAATATGTTTGGCACATCCCCAGGATAAGAGTTCAATCAACTTAGGTTGAGGTAGGGATAAATACATTTGGCTCATGAGACCTCTCCATCTAGCCACGAAATCAATAATTGACTCATCATAAAATTGCTTAATGGAATAAAGGTCAGTAATAGAAACCTTTTTAGATATATTTACCAAGAAATGCTCTAAAAAGAATTGGGCTAGTTGGGAGAAAGAAAATATGGAGTGCATGATAAGATCACTATACCAATCAAGTGATGTTATTGATAAGGACATGGGGAAGGTTTGAAGAAGGAGAGCATCATCATTTGCAATAAAAAAAAGAATGATAAAATGCTCTCAAATGTTGTAGGGGGTGTTCCTTGCCTTGGAATTTAGAAAACTTAGGTAATTCCTATTGAGGAGGATAAGAATGGATGGAAATAGATAGATGAATGAGTTCATTAAAAAATTGATCATATGATAAAAAGTTATGAGTCTAAGAGATAGATGACTCTAGGTTGGTCATTTTATCCATTAACATCTTGATCAAATTTGGTTGGGGTTGGGAAGCTACATAATTAGGTGGTAAATTTTGTTAAGGTTGGGTGACAATAATGTATGGATAAGTGATAGATGGTATTGAAGAAGCCACATATTGGTATGTGGTCATGAGAGGTTGGAAGGGTGACACATAAGGGTTGATTGGCACAAATGGTTGGGTGGAAGATGCTATGTATCCTTGTGGGTTAAGGACATATTGATAGGTTGTCATGGGTACTTGTTGTAGGCTAGATGTGGGTTGACTTAAAAGTATGGTTGAGGTTGAGTAGGTTGAGGTTGAGTGGTGACTCTAGTGCTAATGGGTGGAAGTGTTTGAGGTATAGAAGGCACCAAGTTCTGAAATGGAGTAGAAGTTGATAGATTGGTTGCAATAAAGGGAAAGGTGAAAATAGGGGTATAATATAACCCCATTGCAGGTGGAGTATAAGTCACTAAAGGTAAATTTGAACTTAAATGATAAGTGTGGGGTGTGGTAGGAGGCATTTGGTTAGATGTTGGAATGTTGGATTGGGTTTGGGTAGTGGTAGTATATAGGATGTTGGAAGAAGAGGCTTGGGTCAATAAAGGTTGGGTTGAGGTAACACCCACCATAAGATGGGGAGGCATACCATAAGAAGGATTCATAGGAAGAACCAAAGAAATAAAGGTATGGTGAGGTAAGTTTTTAAGATAATTTTGAAGGGCCATGGGGTTGTTATCAAGGAAGGTGGCAAAATTTGCATCGCCCTCAATAACAATCAAAATTTTGGTAGGAGGGGGAGAAAAATGAGGTGAACCCTCATCATTAGAGTTATATTCTATGGAGGAGGAAGAAGAAGGTGGTGGTTTATTGGTTTGGTTTCTCAGCTATTATCTAGTAAAGACCATGTGAGAAAATAAGAAATAAAATGATGAAACTCACATCTCAAACAAAGAATAATAAAAAGAAAATAATTCAAGGAAAAAAATGCATACACTAAAAGTGCATTAAATCCTTGGATTATTTTTAGATCACTTTTGGCTCATGCCTTAGAAAGTGTGAAGATGGATCTTGGCTTTTAGATTAGGTATTAAAGAGGAAATCTAAGGTTGATTTTAGGTTGAGTTCAGGCACTTAAGAGAGAAATATGTGTTGAACTTCAGTACATGGTTTGGTGTTGGGGCCTACCTCCTCACTTCACACATCATAGAAATAGGTGTGTTAGATGCTTCGCCAAAATATACCAAATTTTAGAGTTTATACTCAATCAGAGAGCTGAGTTGGTTCTCCCCTTAGTGGTGAATTCCAAGTTAGATAGCTAGGAAGGGGTAAGGTTATCGCTAGATGATGAAATCCTAGTCGGGCCTTATCTTAGGTATGTTTTAATGTGTTGATTGTTTTATGGTTTGGCTTAAGTGTGTAATAACAAGTGTGAAAGATATGATTAATTACTTTGCCTCTTAAGTTACTAGATGAACTAAGAGTAATAGGTAATCAATGTATGCAAGAGGTTTATTTTAAGCCCAAACAGAAATTTTTAGATTTCATTCGATGAGAAAATAATAAAGAAAGAAAAAAAAGGAAATAGGTCGCACAGCGAGTGCCAAAATTTTTCAATTTAATTTCCTCTCATTTCTTAATTTTGGAATCAAGTAATGAAACTAATAATAGGGTGTGTAGAAGAATACCTGGTAAAGTGTGCACATGAATCTAGTTGATGATGGGAACTCTTGTTTGGCTAGGAAGGAATAACCTATAGATAAGAAAGACACTAAAAAAGGGGTTGTTAAATGGATGCTTGAGTTGACTGCCTAACGTTAGCTAGATCTAAGAAGCATATTACTTTCTAGGAGGTCATCAATTCATTATTATAACAATTAAGTTAGAAATAATAAAGTAAAGATCTACTTGAAATGTAATACAAAGAAAGTAAAATGCTAGTTAATAGAAAGATAACCAAAATTAGAAAATTTAGTCAATACTTATGCTAAAACGATCAAGGTTTGGCCCAAAAAATAAAAAAGGTACTATAATTAGGTAAAAATAGAGAAATTTAGGTTTGATTGGGGTTATGGGGTTAAAAATATCTTGTTATATTTTTATGCCATAGTGATTGTTAGTGGTCAGGTGAACTATCGAGGGCTTCGGGTGATTGTCAATAGTTGGGTAACCATCGATGATTGAAGTGACTGTCAGCAGTTGTGGTGACATCGATAATTAACTATATAAATCTAGAAATGACAAAAAAAGAAGGTACATATTAGGTATTTAAGCAAATAGAGGTCTGTTACATGGTTGAAGGGTGGAAAATAAGATACTAATGGGTTTGATAGGGAAAGGAGGTTAGAAACAAGATAAATCAATGAAAACAAGTGAAAGATACCTAAAATTTGATGGTGGAAGCTTGAAGTAATTTAGTCAAAGTGACGATACTTTAGATTTTGATAGAGCTTTAGGTCTCTAGTGATGTTTCTTGGTTATTGAAAGGATGCTAAATACTTGCATTCAAGAGAGCTTAGATGCAAGATTATTGATTATGGATCCTTTTCACTTCCTCTTCTTCTCCTTTTATAGGATGAAGTTGATAATTGGGATGGAGGAAGTTACTAATTTAATAGGGGGATAAAGTTACTAATTCACAATGTTTTAAAGCTAGTTTTAAAAGCAAGTTTATATTTAGGGAGATACTTATCTCACACAAATATGTTAATGCTTTAAAACTTTAAAGTATACTTGGAGACCTAATTGTCGACAATTAGGCCAACTATTGACAGTTAGGTTGATCATTGGAAATCAAGGGGCTAGAATAAAATGGGTTAAATAAAGAAAAAGGGTGAATTTAATGTTTTAGTTAAATGTGTTAAGATAGGGGTTTGATAGGTTCAAGTTAGTAAATGAGTTTAATTAGTTAGGTGGTCCATTGGATGTGAGGTCAGATGAGGGTCAAAAGGCAGTTTGACATTGAAAGCTGTCGTGTGCAATTTTTGAGTGTCTACATTTTCATTCATGTGTTATTCATTAAAGGTTTCTAAAAAGTTTCTTCAAAAGATCTATAGCAAGAAAACCATCAATGTGTTCTGAAAATATTCATGGAGTCACTATTTAGCATATGTAAAGGAAAGTTAGCATATGTTAAGGTTTTAAAAAACTCATAGGTTTTCATTTTAGCATCATATACCTCCTTTAAAGATATCCAAATTGATATATCTTGTATAAGGTATGCCTATGCTAGCTGAAGACCCTAAAAATGGTCTTGACATACACTTTTAATTCTCTTAATCATCTCCATCTTGTTAAATTCCATATCACTAACTTCTCACTATTTTCCATCATTGCATAATCCTATCTTTCCTTTACATCCTCAGTTTCATAATTTCCCATCTTTCATTTACATCATACCACCTTACACTCATCTTCATATCATGGATTCATTTAAAACAAGAGTCAAGAACTGTGGGAAACGTCTTGGTCATAAAAATCTTGTATACAATCCTAATATATTTCTAAAACAAAGCTTAAAGGGCCATCTACAACTAAGGCTAATGAACATCTATGGTCTAGTTGAGGCAAATTTTAAAGGCTTGTCATAGTTGTTGAGGAATGTGAAAAAAAGTTTACACTCTTTGCAAGAGAGGAACATCATAATTAGATTAGTGATAGCCTCCTCAAGTTATCCAAGCACTCAATCCTTGTCATAATTTGCATAGTCACACAAGCAGTATTCATATATAGTCAAGATTAAACATACATACAAGAATAAGTTTGAGAGGTATGAGGTGAGAGTTTGATATTGATAGAACTTCAAGTAAGATGAAATAATTAGATTTATTATTTTTATGTCTATTGATTATTTTTCAATATCCTAAGGCTTTTCATAGTTTTTAAAAGAGATAAATCTCTTTACAAAGTTAAGAGTATCATGAAGAAAGGTCCATTTTCAAAAGGTACAAGTAATGATCTATAAAAGACAGTGTTTCAAGGTAATGAAAATAAAATGTGGATCAAGGGGTTGATCATAAGTGAGGACCAAACTTAGTTTAAGATAAATTTCCATAAGAACATCCACCTAAATCAATATCTCTTAAATTATGCAAGCTTGAATCATAACCATTGTCAAGAAGGTGTTACTATGACTTCAAATTCATTGATCTTGCTGCCTAGGTTTGAGATCACTTGAAGGAGGTGTTAGATTGAATATTTATATCAAAACCATGAATTTAAATAACATGAATAACATAGCCATTATATAGTCATTCACCTCATAAATAGTCACCTACAACCATACAAAAGGGTAGGCCTATCTCCAAGTTGTAAGAGTATTCAAGCAGAGTGGTCTAATGGAGGATTCATATGATCAAATGGAGGATTTATAAGAATAGTGAAGGTGTGAATAAGGTAAATAATATAGATAATTTTATTCCAAGAAATATTCACTCCAAAATTATCCTTGAAATGGTCACATATTGAAAGTACTAGAGGGTTAAGTACATTGATGTATCTATATGACCTAGATAATCAATTCAAGATGAATTTCAGTTAAGGGTAATCTTGTGAAGTCATATATACATTTAATTAAATATTCTATATCTTTAAACCTTTATAAAGATCATGAAAATGTCTACCAACTTAGAAAAGTAAGTACATACGCCTATGTATGGATTAAAACTGTGTCAGAACCTAAGAGTAGTGTTTGAAGAGCAATATGCTAAATAGCTTGGTGAGAGGAAGGTTACAAGTGATATGAGAGGTCTGAAAAGTGCTAAATTATGGTGGAATGGGTACCAAACATTTAATATTTTTAAAGGATCACCTACATCAGTGTTAATATATAGTCACAATGAGGAGTCTTTGAAGAGGTATGGTGTGTTATAGGTTGCATAGGCGTAAAAGGTGACCAATGAAGGATAAAGGTGATGAAAAAAGGATTTTATAGCCTATTCAAGACTTATAAATAATTATTACACACAAATACAAATGTGATACAAGAACTTAGTGATTAAAAACATGAATACACACAGTCAAAAAGAGCTACAGTATGTGTTCCAAAGAACTCTCTTTTGTAATGGAAATGAAAGGAGGATTGTTGTGGTTAAGAGAGTGAATTTCATTATAAGATGATGCCTATAGGTTATTTAAACTATTAAATCACCACACACCTAGTTATAATCATAAAAAGGGTCTAAATACAACTAGGGTATTTGAACCTAAGGGACAATATAGTCACGGTCAAACTCATGAAGCATGTCTTAGAGAAATTGGTCACTTTGAGGTATCTAATGGTCTAATAAAGAACTAAAATTTGGTACAAATAATCATTAGGAATATATAAATATTTTTAATCCATTCTTAAGGATATATTATTAGTGTAAATGGTATTTTAGCACAAATGTTCTGTAGTCATGAACAATGAAAGAGGAGACTAGGTGGGTAATTCAAGATTTGAAGAACAAGAGGGAAAAATATTCAAGAAAGAGTTTTGATATATAAAAATATGATGATAAATGTACTTATATGCCTTGTTGGATTGAAAAAACAACCAACTTTCAAGATAAATTACCCATGAGGGCTAGTAAGAAGATAAAGACCTTAAATAGGCTTGTGCACTATAATGGTGTCATCCATGTGATAATGGCTATGTTTCAAGGCATGCAATAGATATATGAAGGGTATAAAAGGTAGAGAAAGATATTTTGATGAGAAATAACTTAGGGTCAGAATGAAAAGGCATAAAACCCAATCATCAGGGTTTGACAAGCTATGATTACAAGAAACCTTAGGCTAGTGGAATCAAGGCATATAGAGCAAAAGGTGAATTTGAGGATTAAATTAAAGAATTATGATAAATATAAGAACTTGTTTTAGAAGTATAAATATCCTTGAACTCTATTCATGGAGTATAAAACACTTGTAAACCTCTACCTTATGCAAACACACAATCATTCCTATAAGAAGTCCTAAGAAGCATGGAGACAAAATAGATTTTGAGAAACCAAAGGAAGTATAAAGGGATATAAAAAAATATAAATGAGATGATATGATGAGTTATAATTCCTATTATCACCTACAGTTGCTTTGAACATCAAAACTCAGTATTAGGCCTAAATCTAGTCATAAGGGGTATAAGGCCTACACCACATGAAGACACTTTAAAACATTAAAATGAAAGATGACTTCCTAAAAATATGTGAGAAGTTTTTATAGGTATAAGAAAGGTTTTTTAAAGCAAGGATAAACAAAATAAAGTTTAATTTGGTCTTTAAGGATAAATTTGAACTATGCAGTCTAGACACTCCTTTCGACCCATAAGAGCTCATATCTTTCACCAGAAGAGGAGTATAATAAAATTATATTAGAATTATTTGAGGAAAATATGAAATTTAAATCCATGAAATATTGAGTTTGGTTAATGGGATGAGGTTTATGAACCATCACTAAGAGTATTAACATGTCTAGAATGCATTCAGAACCCTACAAGCAAATTTTATTATGTACGTATCTTTGTACACATTTTTCATGGGAAACCAATATTTTAAAGAAATTTTAAGGGTTATATGGAATAAATATCCATGGTAATAATTTATATTTTGTATGTTCATACTTTATGAACATTCATCAAGAAAGTTCACCTCCAAAACCCTCCCAGACCCTCTTATAGACTAGTTTTGAGAAAAGTGAAGTTTTTTGAACTCAAAATCCCATGAATCACTTGATAACCAATGGAAACATCAATTAAAATAATTAAATGTACATATAATGGTATCATGATGTATTAAACTATACAAACAAGGAAAAAACTAGGGGCTTTAAAGAAAAAGTGCAGAAAATAGAGGTACAAGATAGTTTAATGAATTATAATCCATGGAGAGTGTAGTTTGGAAATTGATCTTCCTCCTCAATCCATCATATGATAAAATTAATTTATATAAATTCCCTTGTGAGCTTATTCAAAATAGCTAGTTTGTAAAAATTTAGGACAAGTTGACCTAGTCAACTAGTTTAAATATTTTGCAAGTGTTACTTGCCAAGGAGGACTAATTTTATGATATGAGGCATTATTTCATGTCTTAAATTAACCATATATTTAGGTTTTGAAATATTTATGTAGGTTATTAGATCCATCAAGTGCAATAAGCTAGGATACTAGTCCTAATTGGCTTAGTAGGCCTATTTGGTCAATCTAATGAAGTGGAAAATAGCATTGAAAGCTATTAATGAAAGAAAATGTGGAGTTATCATGCTTCATAACTAGTATTCAAGTGGATATTCCATGCATAATTTTACTTAAGTGGAAATCAATTCAAAAGAGTTCTAAAGGAGTTAACTGATATTAAATGCAAATCATGAGTTAACTAATCCTTGACTAATAATCAATTAATATTCCATAGTTTCCATGCAGGAAGTGATCATTAAATTAATTTGGCCTCATGTTAAGAAGAGTTATTTGATAAGAATATGGTGTAACATGCTTCCAAAGGAGTTTGGATAATTCAAATATGTCCCACCACCTTGTTTCCAATGCCAAGGAACTCATGCAAAGAGCATGTAAGAACATTAAATAAGAAGAGATATTTAGAGGACTATTGTTAGCAAGATATAACTAAATTTGATTTGAGTTAATGATTGGTTGAATTATTATTCTCTCTCTGCTAGGCCATTTTATTGGCTTTTTATCCTCTCATTCTCTATATATTCAGGCTTTTAAGCCTATTTTTAGTATCCCTCTCTTGGGCATGATGAAACTCTACCAAGATTAAAGCTTTGTAACCTCTTGAATCAATAAAATGGACTATTTCAACATATTTATGATTAAATTATAATGTGTTTATGCTTGTTTAGATGTTTAAAAGTGGATGAATCTTACCTCAACATGTCCTTGCCACACCTATTTATTGATGAATTATCCTTTATAGGTTATATGAAGTGTCAAAGGTTGATGATCAGATTTGCAGTGTAACAAGGTTGAATAGTGTCTCAAAGTAGAACTCTCTCCCTTTAACTCCAAGCTATAGTCATACATTAAGACCTCAATGTGAAACATTATTATAAAATAATCCTTAGAGATAGTCTCTAAGTTCATTTCTAGATCATTAGTGTTGTATGAGTTCAAATTGAGTGGATTAACCAACAATATAGGTGTATCACCATTAGTAGAATAAGATTTCCCTTTCAGTTTATTTCTACCCCTTTTCACTGCAAAAATCAAGTAGGTTTTAGTAAACTGATTAAAGTTGATATATTAAGAGGAGCTAGCCTCAAAATTTAGAGGTTTGGTCTAAGTATAGGTATCCCACACCTATAGACCAATCTAATGTTAGTCTAGGTTTGAAGGAGATCTGAGCAATTTGCTTCAGAAGGGTGTAACTTGGGTTATGAACACTACTTTTAGCCATCAATTTGAGAAAAGAAATACATTTATAAAGCATGATCACCATCATTAAATTAAAATTTTTCCATTATTAAGATTAGGCTCATAACCCCAAATGGTATACAGAGAATTTATAAAATATAGATTATTGATATATAAAACATTTAGTTTAAAAGGGAGACCATAAATTGAATAATTATCAACAAATACGGAGATAGAAAGACTGATTAGAGAATGGTCAGAAAAGGTGGTGAAGAGGTCTTGAGTGACCAAAATTCCTTGAGGCAAAGCTATAGGGGATAAATTATGCCTTAAATAAAACCTATATAATCTATTGAACCTTCTTTTTGATCATTTTATATTATTTAACTAGGTAAAATAACATGCACGATGAGTAGAATATTAACCCACTAAAGAATAATAAATTCTAAGAGTGTTCTAACAAAGAATCCATGCATCAAGTTCAGATTGAGACAAATAATGATTGCTTCCCCAAGATTTATCAATAGTTTGTTCTACCATGTTGAATTCACCACCAATGATCTAATTAGCATATGAAGGTGGTTTGCCATCCAATTCCATAGTTTTATTTTATAAAAACTATGATTAGGTGCATAAAGAGAGAAGATGCCAATGATTTATTTTGTAGTATCAAGGTGATCCAGACACATCGATGTAATGGATCCTCTCCTTTTTAAACTATAAATTTATTAATCCAAGGTGAAAGACCCAAAACTACACCTCACCCTCCCTAAAAATGAGAAGTTTTTAGAAAAAAAAAACTCTTTTGAAATACCTTTCAACGTATAGGGCTAACATCATTGATTTTAACCTCATGCAGAAGAAGAATACCAGGAGCATGATCAATGAATGTTTTTTGAAATTTATATATTATTTTAGAGAGGGACAAACCCATAACATTCCATGACAAAAAAATTCAACTCATTGGGACAAGTTAACACTGTCTTTGCCATCCATGAACACAAGAAATCTATTATTCAAGGCAACTCATTGAATCTCTCCTTTATCTAAATTGATGTACTTGGTTAGATATATTAACCTATGACTTGATACTTGATTAGATGAAGGCTCATTTTAATATGAAGGTACAAGGATTTAAGAGATCTATCCATCTATAATAGAAAATGATACATGGGAGTTTAAAGGAGAGTTAGGCTCTTTTCATTTATGAATAATATACCATACATCATCAGTTTTAGAGTCTAGAGATTTATCTTTATCATGATTTGATTATGTAAATTAGTTGTAAAATATTTATGATTAATTATGATAATACATTTAGAACCATTGAGTGTATCAAGCCTTGAAATCTATTGGCACAAGATTAAATCTAGGCTGTTAGAAGGTGTTGAAGATTGAGGAATAGGGCTGAGGGTGGAAGTGTGTTTTTTGGGAAAAAATCCATCTAATAAGAGTTACCATTAGGTGTTGTGTTTTTAAATTTAAGGCCTTCACTATTTCCATTATGGTTATGAGGTTTACTTATATGGCAATCTCTGATAAGATGGCCTTAATTTTGATAATAAAAATATGCATTTGACTTGTTGAGAAAACTAATAGGTTGCTTAATTTCAAAACCAAGTCTAACAAGTTTAATGGGTTTTGATAGAGGTTAAGCAAGGTTATTTTTAACACATACACTGGGATGAACATAGAGATTAAATTTATCAGTGTCGTTCTTGCACCAAATTATATGTCTAAGATGCCATCTAATATCTTTGAGAAATGCTCGAAATACAAGATTAAAAAAAAAGGGAACTCAATCCATATAAGGTATCTTGATTTGGAAGGATCCTCAGGGTGAAAATCAAAGGTCCAACCCTAGAAATAATATATATATCCACAAATGACCCAATTACTATATTGTATAACAACTTGAGCATGGTCAGGAACTCCTCTACAAAAAATAAAATAATTATTTTCTTATGACATTCAATGATAACATTCACTATTTCATCTGGGAGTTGGTATTCATAGAACTTACCTTTTTTTGGTGCTCATGGTATCTCTTGAACCATTTATCACTCCTTCCTACAATCCTAGTATCCTAGAGACTGGTTGTCCATCACAATCTACATAATTTTGATTAATCATTTGGGGCAAAGGAGAAAGGGCCATCTCCATATTAGGATTGATGCACATAGAAGATGAATATGAGACCAAAATGAATCAAGGATAGGAGAGATTATTGCTCTTTATTTCCTCTAGTTATGGTTTTGAAGACTTTACCTAGTTGCACCATCGTCATAGAATAAAATTCAAGTTCTATTCCATATTCCATATTGGTCCTAATATACAGCCAATGCCAATGGGATTTTGTAATAAAAATTAAAACATAGATAAAAGTTGAATGACTTTTTTAAAATTTGCTTTGCAACACTCCATTGGACTTGTCAATGCCACTCAATTCTTCTAACTTCCTTCTCTTTGATTTCTAAAAATTAAATATTTTAATAAGAATATTGAACTTCAACCACTGTCCACTATCTCCTTTTTTCATAATATTATGTTAAATGGATTACAAAATTGAATGCTTTACTTAAAGGCCAATAGTCAAGTAAGAAACTGTTCAATTGTTGAAGGCCATCCAATATTCATTTTTATTTTCATACCTAATTTTATTTATTACTTTACTCTAATTCTAATCTATCTCAAATTAAGTATGGACAAAGACAAATAAAGAGAAATGCATATAATTAAAGGTAGTGATGTATTGAAGGAGGCCAAACTAATAAGAGCCACAAACTTTTATCAATTGTAAAATATATTTTATTTCAATAAAAAGGTTTGAAGTAATATCACATAGTAAAATACTCAAAGCTTATATTTAAAAATTGAAAATGACTGAACAAGTTTAAAAAATCAATTCTTTGTACAAATAAGTTCATAGAAGAAGAGGGAAGAATATTTTTTTTAATAAGGGTAAGTGCATAGAGTTGGGGGATAATTTCATGGACATTTTACATAATGAAATCATATTATTAAATAATGTAATTATGTTATTTAATTAACATAATCACATTATTTAAATTATAGTGTAGTAACTAATGTAATTGCATTATTAAATAATGTGATTGCATTATTTAAAACAATAACACAATCATGTTATTGTTTCAAATAACACAATCATGTTATCATTGTTTTAAATAATGCGATCATGTTAATAACACAATCACATTATCATTGACTTAAATAATGTGATCACATTAATAATGTGATCACATTTCCTATGTAGCCAAAATAAATAAAAACTAAACCTGAATGTAAAATACATCATTTTGCATTTGATCTTTCTCTCTTTCCTATGTATTTTCACTCTACAATTGTGTTTTGGGTTAATGAGGCTAAACCTTGCCAAAACTCATCCCAGGTTACTACTAATTAATGATGATGCCACATAAAAGAGGTAAGTACTAAAAATCTACACTTGTTAATCCTAAATTTTAGTATTTTTTTTGTTATTTTCATTATTTTATTGGTAGTTTATTTATTTTGAATAGTCCATCCTATTAACCTTCCTATTATTCTACCTAACCCTCCTAACCCTCACATAATACTCTTATTCCTCCTCCTAACCCTCCTATAGTTACAAAAAATCCCCCATCTAGTCAGGAGAGTATATTTGACCACATTATGGAAAATAAAATTAAAATTGAAGAATTAATTAGGAGATTGAGGGATCCTAATTCCACCAACACCCACCACACCTCTCTAGCCAATTCCCTAAAGACATTATTAGGTCAAATTGACTCTATAATGTGTCAACTTGATAGATGGGATTCATATAAAAATAGTTGTAGGGATTATTATGCCAACAAATTATCAACACTTGAGGTCAAGAATAAAGACATATCAAAAGCTTCCATTTTCACCTTATTCATTTAGCCTACCACCAATGCACCATTTTTGGTAACTGCTAAATATTTTCCAATTCATCGCTACCAACATAATTTAATTACAGCCAATTTTTAAGACTGATGGAGGATGGTGTTTGATTATCCACTGTGTAACAACCATGAGGTCCCATTGTATTTTTTGAGGAAAATATATTATGAGTTTTTCCTCATGATATTCCAAACTATTTTGATTATAGTGAGTTTTAGGGCCAAGGGAAAGGCTCTGCATAAGATTGAATAGGTGTACATAGTGTGCCTAATTAGCCTACAAAGATCCATATTAAAAAGCCACTTAAGCTCAAGATCCCCTCTATAGTTCATTAGGTCATAGAGAGCGACACTCTACATGCACTTAGTTTACTCACTAATATACTCATTTAGCATATGAGTAGGCTCTCATACATCAATGCTAGAGATACACCACCTAATGTAATACCCGACCCCACCCTTTGCAATTTTTATGGAGCTATATGCACTAGACTTTTTTATTATGATGGGACTGGTGGTTCAGAGGGATTGGATAATATACTTATGACTGATGAGTTTTTGGCATGCACATTTGGTGTGTAGACATCAACCACTACACAGATACAAGTATATTTTATATAAGTGTCATGTTAAATTTAAGTTATCTTTGCAAATTTAATTTAGCTAACAATTAATTTACATAGAATTTGAATAATATATATGTCATTTTTAATGTCCCAAGAGGTGACGATGCTTTCATCATCATAGTCAACATCTATAGCATTTGATTTGATTTAGCCATTATTTACATTTTAAGATCTAGCTTCTATCCCATCTACTACTACATCTCCCTGTGTTGGGGTGACACCTTTTACTTATATGAAGGTAAAATTTTGAGTTAATCTTATGCTCTATGTACATTTAGTATATGTATATTTGCCTTGTAATTTTAAGTTAAATTTATCTATCAAAGATCTCAAAATTCAAGTACAGTAATATTAAATACACTCTTGCTTTAATAAAGGAGAAAAAATATCCATATATATCTTTGATACTTTATATAAAGTTAAGTGAAACCTTGTTTACATTTAGTTGATGGATTAAGTAGACACTCCTCCATCACTACAAGCTGAGACAAACATAGGCATTGCTCCTGTAATGTCATCCACATAGGCACTGACATAGATATATTTTTATTTATAATTTTGAATTGTAAAATAGACTTGTTTTAATAATTTTAATACATAATTGGGGAAAATATAACTTATGTGAATGTATTTTTTATGCAGGGTTGTTTTATGACATCTGATAGTCCTATTCAAATGATTAGTAGGGAAAATTCTCATGTTTCTTTCCTATTTTAGATGCCTATTCAGATAGCTGAGCCTGCCACTAACTTATTTGAGCATTGAAAATATATTGATAAGATCACGAGCTTATAGTAAGTGCATGTTAAAATGATTTTTTTATTTTAGTTTAAAATTAATTTCTTAAAAATTGATTGAATGAATTTTATGTTAATTTTGTAATAATACTTGTATTTGAACATGTTTAGCTATAAGCAAGCCATGAGTCTAGGACCCACATTAGGACCTTGGAGTAATCTATGGCATTAGAGGGATCTCCATCTACTAGCAGGGCATCCTAAGGAGAGTCTTCTTTGAGGAAGGCAAATAGAGGGAAGACATTTGATGATTATGATGTCTTACATGAGATGTGCTCTTTTGTATGCCTATATGGCAATTTGCACATTTTTGGCATTGTATATGCGTATATGACATTCACCCAACATTAGATAGTATGTTGGTAAATGTAATTTTTTGTATGCCTATCATGGCAATCTATGTATTATTGACATTGCACACATGTGCTTATATGATTTTTTAGAGTTTTCATCTGAATTATGTTAATCTATAGAATTTGTATTTAGTTTTAATTTAAAATGTTATTGTATAGTGTTATTTTGATCATTCAAACTATTATCTATCAGATCTCATATTTAATGTTGTACACAAATGAGGATTAATTTTTTTCTTTTCAATGTTATAAATCTTGGATCTCCCATATTTTTTTAAATTAATATTTTTATTTCATTGTGTGTAGTGGAAATGACTAATGACACTCTTATCTATTTTATATTTATCATCACCTATTTACAACTTCTCAATTGATCATTAACATAATTTTCTCTCACCTAAAGCATATACCTATTCATGTTCAAATTGATATAATACAAAGATGTAAAATCATTCATAAATCCCTACAAATTTCTCACTCGGATACCTATACCTAGAAGTTACATAATCTTTCACCTTCACTTAGATTTAATGCTTTTTTGACTTGATTTTATTGAAACTAGGCCTACTACTTGTATGCCTTCTATAATTATTGTTCCTTTATATTTTCCCTCACCTCTTAAGTAATCTCTATCAATACCTCTTCTACACTCAACTCCTTTTGGTGACCATGTACATGGTCTACTTCTTCGTCTTTGCATATTTATATTTACTAAACTTGCAAGATGAAATTTTGCCTTAAACTTGACTATAATTTCTTTAGTCTAATAGAAGGTAACCTTACTAACTTGAAACAAAATATTCACTCATGAGACAACGATCCATCTTTGGCCAAAACCTTTTATCATCCCCTAATACCACCTAATGCACATTTTAATATTATATGCTTAAGAAGGCTATGAAAGTCATATTAATATGTTCTAAGATCATGAATAATTCTAACCTCACTTATCCACTCTTGTTCTCAACTCAATTCAAAATCCATTCTCACACAATCTTCTTTTAAACTAGTCAATTACTCATTGGCCTTATTTTAACTAGTCACCAATCTCTCATATTTAATCTCCTTATTTTGAATAATATTATTTAATACACTTTGGATAGGTCTTAGGAAAACTCAAGGATTTATTTAGGTGTCAAAACTTACAAGAAATCAACAAACTATATGTCTCTAAGAGATTGAGCTCTCATTCTCAAATTCTATCTTTTTAAGTTTCTAGGTCAATTTAAGAAATCAACCAAATATAGGTTTCCAATAGGTAAATTTATCAAAATAGAGTTTATATCTATTAAAAATTATATTTATAGTATTATTTTATCAATTTTAACTTTTTCTAACCCTTACCCAAATTTATAGAACTCAAATTAACCAAAACTCATCTTATCTTATACACAACTTTCTGAAAAATGGTCTTCTATAGGTGTACATAAAAATATTCCTATATACATATAATTTAAAACCTCTTTTCAACCCAATTATACTTTGACTAAGTTATAAGATCTATTCCCCATCTGCTCACAAAGTTCTAGACCTTATCGTTCAATTGTTTGAGTTTTAGAGGTGTTTTACTCATGAAACCCTTACTTTAGATTTACTCAAATTTTTTATACACTAAGAGCTTAGCTATGAATATTTTAAATATATATTCTACATTTATTTGATTTTTGAGACTAGTTTCTAACCCTTTAACACCTCACTCATTCAACACCTTGCTCTTGACATTCTATTACTTTCTAGGTCTATCCCTTAAGGGTGTTAGGCCTCCTACAACTTATCTTTGAAAAATGATATTTGAAAATATCAAAAACCTATTATAGCCTCCAAATAAAATTTAACACATAAAATACACTTTCATTCAAAAGTGGGTGAGAAAAGGGAGAGAAGATAACATAAACACTAACAATAAATGCTAACAAAATTTAAGTTGTGGTTGTAAAACTATGGTTTTTATGCTTCCTAACCAAAACAGGAGACTAATAACATGTTAAATGTGGGATGATAATTTATAGTAATATGTTTTTATCCTCTCATTAGTCCCAATAAACAAACCCACCACCCATTATGGCCTCAAGAATGCCCTTCCCAATATAAGAAAAATGCAAATTTTAGCCTAAGTTCAAACATGTGTAAAATAAAATCTGTAAGTCATTTATGTGAACCATAAAATCCATACCCTACATATTTAATCCTTATAATTTCACCCTAGAAAAATCATGTGTAACCTTTGAGAGCAGTCCATTGGACAAGTTGTAGTGATGGGTCTAAAAATGTAACTTTTTGGCATTGAATAGGCAATGTCTTGAGTTCCAACTATCTTTTCCACCTCTAAGATCTCCACATGAGAATTTATTGATTAAATACACACACACACACACACACACACACACACACACACACACACACACACACACACACACACACACACACACACACACACACACAGGTAAATTACATGTTATCACACTTCCATGACATTTAAATCCACCTAAAAGTACATTTTCATGACTGTTCAAGAGCATGGAAACACTGACAACAAATGTTGTCAAAGTTTAAGTTATGGTTGAAGAAATTTGGTTATGATGCTTCCTAATAAAAAAATGACACTATAAAAACATATATTAGAGGATAATAATGTTTAGGAATAGGTTATTATCCTCCCATTAGGCTTTATCGATAAACTCACCACCCATTCTGGCCTCAAGAATGCCCTTCCCAATACAAAAAAAAAGTAAATCTTTAGCCTAAGTTTAAATATACATAAAAATAAACCTGTAAGTCATTTACATAAAATTTAAGATACATATATTTAATATATAATATATATAATTACAAACCAAATAATTTAATTATAACCTTTAATATCAATTTGTTGGATAAGTTGCAGTGACAGGTCTAAAAATGCAACTTTTTGGCATTTAATAAGCAACTTCTTGAGCTCCAACTACCTTTTTTGCCTCTAAGACTTCCACATGAGAATATATAATTTTGATCACATCTAGATATTAAAATTACATGTTATAACATCATCACAATTTTTAAATCCAATTGTAAGTGCATTTTCACTACCATTTAGGAGCACAAATACACTGACAATAAATGTAGTCAAAGTTTAAGTTGTGGTTGCATAACTATGGTTTCGATGTTTCTTGACCAAAAATTAACAATACAAATACATTTTTTGTGGGGTAGATTCTAATACTAGGTACTTTTATTCTCATAGGGCCTAATCGACAAACCCACCACCCATTTTGGCCTCAAGAATGCCCTTTCCAATACAAGAAAAATGCAAATTTTTAGCCTAAGTTTAAACATGCATAAAAAAAACTTGTAAGTCATTTATATAAACCATTAGATCCCTCACCTACCTATTTAATCCCTCTAACTTCACCCTATATCACTTAGGTTGAACCTTCAAGAGCAATCCATTGGATAAGTTGCAGTGATTAGTCCAAAAATGCAATTTTTTGGCATTGAACAAGTAACTTCTTGAGCTCCAACTGCCATTTCTACCTTCTGGACCTCCACTTGAGAATATATTACTTAAATCACATATATATAGTTAGCTTAAATGTTATAAAATTACCACAACATTAAAATCCACCTGAGAGTGCATTTTCAAAACCATTCAGAAGAGTAGAAACACTAACAATAAATGTTGTCAAAGTTTAAGTTGTAGTTGTAAAAGTATAGTTATAGTGCTTCCTGACCAAAAAATGATACTAAAAACACATCTTGGGGGGTGGATAACATTTAGGACAAGGTTATTTGCCTTCCATTAGGTTTTATTGACAAACCCACCACCCATTTTGGCCTCAAGAATGCCCTTCCCAATACAAAAAAATGTAATTTTTAAGCCTAAGCTTAAACATGCATAAAATAAAACCTATAAGCCATTTTTATGAATCATCAGATCCCTCCCCTATATATTTAATCCATCTAATCATACCCTAGATCACTCAAGTGGAACCTTTGAGAAAAAATTGCTAGATAAATTGTAGTGATAGGTTTAAAAATACAACTTTTTGGCATTAAACAAGTGATTTTTTGAGCTTTAACTATCATTTCTACCTCTGGGACCTCCACCTAAGAATATATCACTTTGATCAGATATAGATAGGAAAATTACACATTATCACACCTCCATGGCATCCAAATCCACCTAATAATGCATCTTCACTACCATTTAAGAGAATGAAAACACTGACAATAGATGTTGTCAAAGTTTAAGTTATGGTTGCAGAACTCTAGTTTTGATGCTTCCTAACCAATAACTAACATTGCCCACATATCTGAGGGGGTAGATAATAACTAGGAGTATGTTATTGGCCTCCCATTAGTTTTGATCAACAAACCTACTTTATACACATAATATTTTCAAACTTTATCAATTAATGATGCTTTATATCTTGTAGGGACCCATCGAGTCTTAAGGGGTACATCGAGAAAAGGGTGGGTAGACCATTAGTGCTTCATAGGATTGTTATCCCTTATTTCCACTTGATATCTACACACTTGTCTCTTAAAAACCATTCCCCTAAGATTTGCCTCCTATTTTGCACACTATTCTAGTCATTTACCACCTTCATTAGCCATTTACCTAACCTAAAATCCTTTTTGGTAGTTTACATGACTATGTCAGCAACATCGACCCTGTATTGTTATTAACAAAGCTTATTAAGAACTAAGTCGGCCATGACTGACATAGTTCATTATCTAGTATGTTTTTTTATCAATTTAAATACTAGGTCAACTAGGTCGACCTTGTTGGTTAAAATTTTTGGAACGGTTTAGAGTTAGATATACCTATATAAACATAATCATTTTGCCATTTTTAAAGAAGAGAAGAAGAAATAAGATATATTATGCATCTGCTTATCCACCATTCTACTTGAGGAGTAGGCTTAAGATTTTAGATTTTCTTTGGAGATACAAATCTTATCTTGTGAAAAAGTCTTTTGGACACATTGATAGGTTGTGTAGCCTAGAGCTACTTTATCCTTATCATCCTTACATACCACAACAAACTCTTATAAATCACTTTGGCCAAGGGAGAGATTGAGGCTTGGTGGGTTCATCTTGAAAGGTAAATATTCCTAACTTTGTTCTTCCTTTGTAATAGTAGATAGATATGCATTTGCACTTCTCTTCCATGTATTAGGATTCCATATACATTGACGTGAGTATATATATGTCTTCTATGCATATTTATGTTTTATGTTTATTACCCCCACTTTATGCTGCAATATGTTAGGAATATAAAATGTAGAACAATAATAATGAAATAAAGATAGAATTAAAATTTAGAAAGGACAATAGAATAGAGACATAGATTTAATGTGATTCACCCAATATGGGCTACATCCACATAGAAACTGCTAGTCCTTATTATTCAGTCCAACAAATGAAGGGAAAAACTCAAAATACATTTAATGTAATATCCTCTTCACTCTCATGCTATTTCACCTGATTATAGTGCCCTCATATCAAAAGACAGTTACAAATTAAGGCAAAAATGCATTAAATTTCTACCGTTAGATTTAAGACCTAATAGTAAATGATCCAAATTAACTAAAAAATTAAAATATCGAGAATTGGGCATTAAATTAAGATTAAGCTCCACCATTTAATAATATCCCACTTGGAGATTGATTGTTACAACTCCATTGCTACAACTCTTACTTGGACTTTTCTTTGAACTTTGAGCCTAACATGTTTCTCACCTTCCTTGTTATCCTTGAAGACCTATTAAAGCTGAACAAATCTCTAGCTTGTCTTTAGTGACTGCCTTTATTAGCATATCTATAGGATTCTAACTCATATGGATCTTTTTTAAATTTAATTGACCATCATCCAAAATTAAACAAATTAAGTGATACTTGAGTTGTATATGTTTGGTTCTTGAGTGAAATTCCAAGTTCATTGTTAAATGAATTATACTCTGGCTATCACTATACAACCTATAATCTTCCTACTTATGACTCAAATCTTCTATGAAATGTTTCATCCATATCATCTCCTTACTATATTATGTAGTTGCAACATATTATGCCTCTATAGTTGATAAAGCAACTATCTTCTACAATTTTGAAATTCAACTAACTGTTGTATCACCAACAGTGAATACATAACCTGTGGTGCTCCTCTTGCCATATAAATCTCTAGCCATGTATGCATCAACATATATTTGTAAGGTAACATCTAACATTTCATATCACAAATGTCTATCAGTGGTCCCTCTCAAGTACTTGAGAATCCACTTGACTGCATCCCAATGCTCTTTTTTTGGATTGTTCATAAACCTACTAACAACTCCCACTGTATGAGAAATATTTGGTCTAGTACACACCATAACATATATTAAACTTATAAATGCTAAAGCATATGTTACTTTGTTCATGCAATTAATTTCTTCCTATGTTTTAGAACATTGTTCCTTGGTTAATTTGAAGTGCCCTCCCAAAGGTGCACTCACAGGTTTTACATCTTGCATATTGAACCTGACTAACACCTTGTTGAGGTATTATTCTTGAGATAATGTCAATTTACTATTTTTCCTATCTCTTGTTATTCTCATACCGAGGATTTACGTTGTAGCACCCAAATTCTTCATTACAAATGAATCTAATAGTTTTCTTTTCAACTCATTTATATCATGCATGTTAGACCTTGCAACAAGCATGTCATCTACATACAATAACAAGATAATATAGCTACTATTATCTAATCTCTTAAAATAAACACAGTGATTAGAATGACATCTACTATAACCTTATTCTATCATAAACATGTTAAATTTAGAATGCCACTATCTTGAAGCTTGTTTTAGGCCATACAAACTCTTTTTCAACATGCACATCATTTTCTCCTTACCTTTGACTTCATATCCTTGTGGCTGCTCCATATATATTTGCTCCTCCAAATCACCATGAAGGAATGCAATCTTCACATTTAATTGTTCAAGGTGCAAATATTCTACTACTACCAAACTTAAAATAGTTCTTCCAAAAGTCATTTTAACTACTGGAGAAAATATTTCATCAAAGTCAATACCTTTATTTTGTGAAAAACCCTTTACAACAAGTCTAGATGTGTACCTCTTTTTGCCTCCATATTCTTCTTTCAACCTATAAACCCATTTATTCTATAATGCTATTTTACCCACAAGAAATTGAACGAAATCCCAAGTTTGGTTATGTTCCAAGGAGTCCATCTCTTCTTTCATGCCTTGATCCCACTTCTTTCTAGTTTCTACCTGCATTGCTTTTTCATAGCTTTCTAGCTGACCACCATCAGTCAATAATAAATAATAAAGTGAAGAAGAGTAATGCTCAGGGAGTATACTTACTCTATTAGATATTCTAACTACACTTCTAGGAGTTTGAGGTACTTTTTGTAGTTGTTGCACATTCTAAATTTTTAGCACTTTTGGAATTTCATTTCCAATAATTTCATCAAGTACTGCACATTATGTATTTGACTTTTTTTGTTTCTTTTCCTGCAAATGATCTCTAAACATTAATTTTTCATTAAATATCACATCTCTACTCCTAATGATTTTGTGATTTTCAATATCCCATAAACGGTAACCAAAACCATTAACTACATATCCATTACAAGTATATTTCTTAGATTTTCCCTCAAGCTTGGTTCTATTTTCTTTATCATATGGACAAATGCTTCACAACTTAAAGTCTTTAAAAAGGAATAATCTACCTTTTTACTTGTCCATGCTTCCTCTAGAATTTCACCATCCAAAGAACTTGAAGGCCCTTTGTTTATTAAGTAAATAATAGTATCCATAGCATCTACCCAAAATTATAAGGGCAACCCTGCATGCAATCTCATGCTCCTTACACGCTCCATGATTATCTTATTCATCATTTATGACACACAATTTTGTTGTGGTGTTATTGGAACCATCTTCTCTCTATGAATCACATGGGATGAATAGTAATGATCAAAATCCTTGATATAATATTCACCTCCATTATCTGATCTGACACACTTCAACTTATTTCCTATCTCATTTTCAACCAAATCTTTCCATTTCTTAAAAGTATAAAAAATATTAGATTTCTTTCATATGCAATAAACCCAAGTTTTTATAGCTACATCATCAATAAAAGTAACATAATAAGAGCCACCAAGGGATAATACTTGAGTTGGTCCCCATACATATGTATGCACAAGCTCGAACTTTTCATCCTTCTTTATCCTCCCAACTCTAATAAATCTGACTCTCTTCTATTTTTCATACACACAGTGCTCACAAATATCCAAATCTACCTTCTTCAAATCTAGCAACAAATTCTTTGAGTAGAGAACTTGCATCCCCTTCTCACTCATGTGCCTGAGTCTTTGGTGCAGTAATTTTGTATCTATTTATGTATAAGCTAAAGTAATGGAAGAGTCAACATCACTATTAAATAAATAAAATGTACCTACCTTCTCTCCTTTTGATATTACCAATGATCCTTTAGTGACCTTTCATGAATTTTCTATGAATGTAACTATGCATCCCTCACTTCCCAAATATCCTACTAAAATTAGATTTATTCTCAACTCAGGAACATACCTCACCTCTTCTATCAACTATTTTTTTCTATTCTATGATTTTATCTGTATCTTACCCTTTCTTATAATTTTATAGGGTTCAACATCACCCAAATAAACCTACCCAAAATCACCTTGAACATAGTCTTGAAAATATTTCTTATGAGGTGTAACATGAAATGAAGCCTCTGAATCTAACACCCAAGAATCATTAATATTATCTAAATAAAGGATTAAAGAATCTTGTAAAACATCACCTACTACCTTTTCTTCCTAGTTTTCATCTTGTTGTCCATCTCCTTGTTTTTATTTTCAAAACCAACAATGTTTCTTCAGGTGTCCTTTCTTCCCATAAATCTAACACACCAGTGTTCCTCCAGATTTAGATATGCCCTTCTTATATTCTCATGATTCCTTGATCTCTTTCCTCTATATTTTTATTTTTCCCTATTCTCCATATTCAAAGCATTACCTAATGTCTCACCTATGATTTTCCATCACATTTCCTCACTAAGGATAACACCAATAACATAATCAAACTTTAAAGTGTTTGAGCCAGAGATAGAATTGATCATAACCATGACCAAGCCATTCCAACTTTCTGGTAATGAGCATAAAATCAAAAGAACCCTAACCTCATCATCAAATTTTACTCCTATAGAGCTTAACTAATTTGTGACCATGTTAAATTCATTTAATTGGTCAGTAACAGATCTACCTTCTGACATTTCTAGATTAAATAAATATTTCATAAGAAATACCTTATTGGAGGCTGAGGGTTTTTCATACACTCTATCTAATGCCTTTATCACATTTGATATTGTCTTTTCTTTTGAAATATTGAAGGCCATCGGCACTGCCATGCACAACCATATTGTTCCTAGTACATTTATATCAAGAAGCTCCCAGTCTTCATCCTTCATAGTCATTAGATTGTTTGATATTCCTCCCAAAGGTAGGAAAATATCCTTCTGATATACATAGTCCTTCATTTGCATCTTCCATAGCTAGTAGTTTTGGTCGTTGAACTTTTTGACCTTAAACTTGCTTTCTATCACCATTTTTCCCACTCTAACCAAGAAACCTCTTTTCATGAGAGTTTATCTACCAAATAAACCTTTAACTCTGATACTAATTGTTAGGAATATAGAATGTAGAGAAATAATAATGAAATAAAGAAAGAATTAAAATTCAAAAAACATAACAAAAGAAAGACATAGATTTAATGTGGTTCACCCAATATGGGCTACATCCACATAGAAACTGCCAATCCATCTTATTCTTCAGTACAAAAAATGAATGGAAAAACATGAAATACATCTACTACAGTATCCTCTTCACTCTCACACTATTCCACTTAATTACAGTGCCCTCATATCAAAGGAGGGTTATAAATTAGAGCAAAAATGCACTAACTTAATTTCTACCATTAGATCTAAAATTTAATAATAAATGATCCAGATTAACTATGAAATTATAATAGTATTACAATAAGGTTACCCCTTGGACCCATATGGTGACCATGTGGGGGGGGCATTGCCCCCCTACATCCCCCCATCAGGAACTAGACATTAAAATAAGATCAACATAATATTTGGTGAGCACTTAATTATATTTTTCTTTACTTGTTATTAATATAGTGAATATGAAAACATAGGATTTAGTTAGGGTTATTACATAGTTTTTCTTGGTTGGAGGCTTTAAAACCCTCCCTAGTGATATTATTGTGGTAAGAGATCCCTTGGCTAGGTCTAGTGGATTCATATTGGTCATGACCCCAATTATCTAATGTATCCCCACTCAGAAGTGTAAGTAGGATCTATCTTCTCTGAGCTAGGATTGATTTATAGATTTTATGCATTTCCCATTGCATACATTTTGGTTAACCTAACATGAATCTAAACCTTGCATATTTTATTTCATGCTTCTCATTTCTATCATTCTATTATTTTTTTATATTTGCGATACTAGGTCAAACAAGCTAATATAGTTCTAACTTTTGTGCATAGGTTTAACACACAGTCACATCAAAATGACTCTATTGTTTATATGCATGTCTTCATCAAATAAAAATTATTAGATTTAGTAGGTCAACATAGTAATATTATTCAATCCCAAATAACAAACTATGTTGAATAAGTCAAATTAGTATTATAGTCTGGACTAAGTCATCCAGGTTAACTTAGTCATATTAATAGGCTTGAAAAAATAAGGTTTCATAAAAATAGGTCAACCCAATTGATGTAATTGGGAAAATTTACAAGTAACATTTAAGACACTTCAATAAAAAATTTGCAATCCTCAACATCTTTCAACCCACCAAGGTTCCTTCCTTTATTTCTCTTTCAATTTAATACTTCATTACAATTCTATTTTGTGCAAGTTTGTAGTCTTCAAAATTTCAATCCTATAACAAACTAAGTCAACTTGGTTGACTTAGTTCTTAAGGAATCTTACTTGTACAAAACAATAGTAACACAGTCGACTCTATTTTGTAATGTTTGCATATAGTGTTCTCTAAATAGACTCTATACCATTCTTAATTTGGGAACTAACATATATATGTTGGTAATTAATCCACACTTTCATTTTTAGCTATTTTCATGCTTAGAATAGATCACATATTCTAATTACATGGCTCATCAAAATAGAATTTAGTTTCATTACTTTTCTCTTTTTGAAAACACTACCAAATCACATAATATTCAAAATGCATTTAACATTTATCTTCTCAAGGTCCTACTTGGATTTCATCACCAAGGGGGAAGATGGCTTGGTTTTTTGTCCAAGTATAAACATGTGGTTAATTATATATATTAGAAAATAACCCAAAACCCTTATCACTACAAGATTATGAAGTGAGGGATATGCCCCAATACCAAGCCATTACCATTGCCAACATAGATCCCTTTTAGGCTAAACATCTTGAAACCATCCATAGATTACTTTCTAATTTCCTATTTTTTAGCAAACTTCCCCATCAAACTCGCAATAATAATTTATAGTAATCTAACAACACTCAGAATAACCATTTATTTAGCATTTAATTTTTAGTTGACTGCTTGCTCTCTACTCATTATATATTGTATTGTAAAAATTTGCATTGGCCAATGTTGGTGTAAAATTTTATGTTGTGTGCCAATTGGATCATTCTCATTGATCTAATTATTTATGTGTTTGTTTCCATTTCTTGCTTCAAATTACATTGTAAAATCTTTCCCTATTTTTAGCACACTATCATTCTATTTGACATAGTCTTTTATAGACTATCTTTTTCCCTATTTATAGTACTAAGTCAACCTAGTTGACCTAGTACTCTTTTTTACTAGTCAAGTTATAATACTAAGTCAACCTGGTCAACTTTATATCCTTATTAGATTGAATTTTTTCTTATTCATAGTACTAAGTTGACCTAGTTGACTCTATACTTTTTTGCCTCCTATTTAAAATACTAAGTCAACTTGGTCAACTCTATACTCTTATCTATCTTTTATATCTTTTTGCTTTTGGATCAAATTTTCCCTCTTTAATGTCTTTCCTTCATCATGAGCTTCCTCTTTGAAGACAAAACTAAGTTGAATTTAACAAATATGATGAGTTTTACCAACCTCAATAGGTTCTCCCATAAGCAACTTATGGCTCCTACCCTAGATGAAAGTAATATGCATGTAGCCACTCACACTACAAACTATGGGACCCCTCCTCATTCCTCTTCACTTCATAATCCTCTCTTCTCATTTTAAGATCAACCTAAATTAGAGTATACTCTAGAAATGCTCTTCTTCATCAATGAGTTTCCTCAACATTGAGGAAAGGATCCTTCTAGTATTTATCATCTCATGATAAGTGGTCAAGTGAAGGAACCCCATTCACTTTCTCCCATGTTCTCACATGAATTTGGAAACACTAGCTTGTTTTCCTCTCAACCTCTTCGCTCTATTTTGACCCCTTATCATACCATGACATCTTCCTCTCTGATTTCCTCTACCTCCATGCCTAGTATCTCTTCTAGCATGATCGGTTCTACATCTAGTGGGCCTCTTTTAAGATGCACTCATCTCAATTATTCCATTAGTGTATCATTTGATACCCATGGTAATCATGCCTCTAGTGTCACTTCTTCTCATCCCTCTACTACTACCTATTTTTCCATACAAGAAAATCATGTTTCTAGTGCCTCACTTACCAATAATTCTTCTCAAGCTACCAGCAACACCCATAGTGTAACCCAAGCCACTAATGCTAATTCCAATGCTTCACAAAATGCTAATAACACAAAATAAACACATCAAATTCTATTACAAAATCCTAATCAAATGAATGCTTTTCAATCTAACAATGCAAATAAAATGAATGCTTTTCAAGCTAATAATGCAAATCAAATGATGCAAATGTAGAAATCATCTTAACCATCTTCAAACCCAACCTCAACAAACTCCATGGGGAATACATAACCAGAAAATTTCTGTTGAAAAAATTGGCCTACATATAAAACTTTTTCCTAGATGGATTAGGCAACTCTCTTTGACCTTTTAGTAACCTTATATCCCTATGACTAGTCCCTTTATGGTCTTGAATTGATGATGTAGTGTAGTATTCTGGGAGGTCCTGATATGTTGTGAGAAGCTAAGTAGAGTTTTGGTTGAGTGGTGATACAATGGTGTAATAAATAGACAAACCTAATAACCCTACCACATGTCACTTGTAAGCTTTTGAAACACTAAGTTTTAAGGTGATTTTGAGGAAAAGGCCTAGAAACAGGTCTAAAACTGTAAGTGAAGGATCCAATAGGTTTCCATGGTGTTCAAGAATATATATGCATGAAGGACGTTTTCAAAAAGTCTCATAGATTCTAATGAGCCAAAAATGAGGCCTTAAGAAGATATTATGCCCAAAATAACTCCAAAAGTGCATTAGATGACTTAAGTGTCCTCAAAATAGAAATTTCAAGTGAAAAAGTGACTTTTTGAGGAAGTCAAATTGGTTTTGACTTCCTCCCACCTCCATATGACGAATTTTACCCTTTTATACATGTTCAAGGTCATTTGAAGTCATTTGAAGTGGAGGGAAGAAGTTTGAGATCAAAAGGATGCATTTTGGAGCAATTTGGAGCTTTGAAAAAATAGTTTTTTGGAGGATTTACTTTATACATGGGCTTAGATATAATATTAAAGAATCCATGGCATCCATAATATCCCCTCATAGTCCCCTAAAATCATATTCCAATATAAGAACTAGCAGAGGTAAGGAAAAGCTATTATTTGCAAACTAGGCATGAAATAAGTTTTCTACCATTAATGGAGGTCCAAGTATTTTATAATGTTTCCAAAAGGAAGGAAAGGTAATTTATATCCTAAAAATTCTTTCCCAAGTGTTGGATTGCATAGGTATACCTTTGGTTCTTCATGCTAAGGAAAAACCATTTTGGGCAGTTTGGGATAGCTCTAGGAGAGACTCAATTTTCACTCAGTACGATTAGAGAAAAAGGAGTTAGGATTGAATATTTTGAGAAATGATATATAAACTAATGGAATTAAAATTTATGTAATTTTTTGTTTATTTCATCTCCCCATATTTATTAAAAATTGCTAACAATTCACGGGTGTCTAGATGGCCTACTCATCCAAATAGGCCCCAGGTTTTCTCTTGTTTGTTCACTTCAGAATTCAATGAGAAAGAATGGTTTTATATGAATAATTTTATGGTAAAATAAGACCTATTAAATTTTTTTCATTATATATTTCATTCCAAGAAGGTACTTATGACATAAAATAGGTTTTCCTTGCTATTCTTACGAAATGGTCATTTGATTAGTTTTAGAGTAGAACCTATGTTAGAGGGATAATGTACCTCATAATAATTATGACACATAAAATTACATAAGTTATATTTCTCATAAATCCTTAGTATCTCATATAAGCCTTTATAGGCCAAATAGTCAAGTTGTTATTAGGAGCTCCAAGGGAGTTGTAGGCAAGTTTATCAACTACATAAGTTTTCCTTTCTTGTAGTGGGTTGCAAAAATAGAGAATATGATGTTTTAACCTATAAGATACCATGGGAATAATTTTTGAGTCCAAAAGTGCCAAGAAATTTGGAAGAAGCCATCTTCAAATTTAAATGACTGTGTTAAGGACAATTTCCCTAAAACCTAAAAATAAAGGTCCCAGGCACTTTTGTTGATGCCATAGAACAATGTTTCAAGGAGATTTGATGCATATAAATACACTCATATTACATCCCTATCATTGGGGAAGATCCATGAAAGAAATAAAGGGTGTGTGATTAGAGTAGCATAGTGTTTGAAGACTTTCAAATCATGAAATTGTTCACTGTAGGTTTTTAGTGACTTCTACAGGATTTGAGCCTCAAAAGAACTTCACACCTCAAGATAACAATATAAGGTCTCAAATTTATAATGGAACATTATGGTAGCTTCCACAAGGTGAATAAAACTTTTCCTAAGAGTTTTCATATATTTAAAGGATAAAAAATCTTTTTTTTAGTTTTCTAGGCCTAAAGAGCTAAGAGAGGCCTAGAATACCATAAGAGAAGCAGTGACAACAGTACTTTCCTTGGGAGTTAGGACCTAAAATTTAGAGGATAGTTTGGGGAATGGATGATACAAAAAATCTCTCTTATTTTCCCTGGTTCACCCCTAGAACTCAAGAATCATCATCAAAGCAAAAATAGGGCAACAAGATGGCACTTTTTTTTTTTTTTGTTTGAGAGCATGGTGATGTTTTTATGATTTTTTCCAACTCTTCTAGGTGTGCCCCATTTATACCTATCCAATTAATCCAAAAAGAGAGCTAGGTGAGGCCTATAACTCATTTTATCCCCCCAATCCAAAATAGGGTCTTAGAAAGAGCATGAGAGAAGCCCTAAACTAGGGTTTTAAAGAATCTAAGAGTTTTAACCCTCCAAATTTACCAAAATTTTGTATTATGATGTATTTCAAGGTGATATAAGTGATTCAAGAGTTTTGGGTTGATTAGAGTCTGTACAGTATGCATTTTTTGGTTAAGGGTTTAGAATAGGGCTAATTAAGCCTAAATGAGGGGTGGTTTCCAAAGGAGGTGTGATCTAGGAGTGAAATCAAGTCATGAAAATTAACACACACTTGTAATGAGATGGAAAATAGCTATAAATGGTCTCATATTTTCACTAGAGTTCATAGATTAGTCCATATAAGAATAATTTGACCAAAAAAGGACTAGTAGGAGTCTAGACAAGTCAAGGTACTAAGAATGGTGCATAATGTGAGCTATTGTTTTAAAGGTTTTGTAATTTGAGTTGAGAGTTAAATGGCATTACATATTCATGTTTGAGGTCTTAAAGACATTCAACTAAGGAGGTGACCCATTGGAGTGGAAAAGGCTCAAGAAACCTTTGTTAAGGGCTTGCATTGTGACAAAGTACATGTGAGATGTTTTGTGGTTGTAATATACTTCATATTGACCTTGGAGGAGCCTCAAAGAACCTAGTCTCAGTTGAAAATTCATTCCCTTAATTCACTCACCTACAACCTCCTTAAAGAGGCATGCCTATCTTTGAAAGGTAAAGAAGTATTCCTAAGCATAGTGATATGCAAGGTAACATGAGATGAGATTTCATGAGAATTGAGAAAAAAATAATTTATATAAAACCATAATTTGATCAAATTAATACACCTTAAAAGGCTTGCACCTACAACCATACAATGTTTGGTTTCCCTCTCATAGTCATGAGCAAACAAGATTCACTCAATCACCTTATCCAAATAAAGTGAGATATATGAATAGATTAAGAAATTTAAGATTTAAAATACATTATAAATAATCTTATCAAGTTATAGGGCACAAACCAAAGAAAGGATAAAGAAAACTTAGCTGTGAATTTTGACCAAGCAGACACATGTCACTAGCTTTTACCAAAATGGGTATATAGGCCAAAATATGCAAGATCCAATCATAAAATTTGGTAGAGAGGATAATTATTACCTATTTTACCTATTAATTTTTTTTTGACAATGGGAACTATTAACTTTTTTAGTATAGTCAACCCTATGTCAAATCATGGTCAACATTAGAGCATGTCTTGGAGGAATTGGCCATTTTGGGGAATCTAAAGGTTTATTCAAAGATTTTTTAAAAAAAAGTATAGTATCCATGACATAAAAAATCATCCCATGCCATAATAAAATTCTTATAAAGAGTGAAAGTTACCACTATTCTTACACAGTCCATAGGTACTCAAGAAGGAAGCCATTAGAGACCAAACAAAGTTTTGTCAAATATGGATGCCAAGAAGTAGTTTAAGAATTAAAGAGGTATAATATTATGTTATAAACATATATTTTCATATTATAGTGATAAAATTTAGGGGTTTCATGCCAAGGTTTCAAGAAAGACAAGTTTTGGCATGAAGGAAACATGCAAATAACTTAAGGTAACTTTTGGTAAAAAGGGTATACATGAAAAAGTACTCATAAAAATGAATTTAAACTTGGTAAAATTAGTAATAATGACTTAATATATCCATCCATAATCTTGGGAGGGTCATGTGATTAGTGTAAGTTCCCACTATTTATACATAGTCCACCCTATGTCTCGTAATGGTCACTATTCATACAAGCACACGTTTTGGAGTTTTAAGGTGTGTTTGAGGTTTCCAAGCTTAGGGGACTATTTTAGAATCATGGTAATATATTTTTAAGCCTATTAAACACATTTAAATAGTGTTCACACTCTAAACTTCATGCAAACTTTGAAGGTAGGCTCAAATCTC
Source organism: Torreya grandis (assembly GCA_037957365.1). Classification (NCBI taxonomy): domain Eukaryota; kingdom Viridiplantae; phylum Streptophyta; class Pinopsida; order Cupressales; family Taxaceae; genus Torreya; species Torreya grandis. The sequence goes on from JARHVA010002677.1 coordinate 610,311, forward strand.
CATAGGCAGTCTCAAAGGCATAAAAGGCAAAGTCAAGTTTTTATAATTTAGAGAGGTGTCATGAGGTTTTTTCAATGCCATGGAGATGTTTTAAATCAAGGAAGATAAGTGGTAAGGGTCAAATTAGTCATTTGGAGAAATTCAAGCTTTTTAAGCCTAAGACACCTAGTTTTAGCCCATCTTCAGATGCTCATTTCTTTCATACCATGAAAAGTTGGAACAAGTGATTATAGTATGTTTTGAGTAACAATATGCAATTTAAATTAATTATGGATTGATTTTGGTTAAGATCCTGAGTTTTATGAACAATCGTTAAGAGTGTAAGCATGTGTAGAATGCTTCCAAACCTTGCAAGAAATCATCTTTACATGTATCTTTTCACACCTTACACATGGGAGACCAATATTTTAAAGGGTTTTAAAGGGGTATATGTACCATATATCCATGGAAAAAATTTATGTAATGGGTGTCTTCACTATATAAATAATCATCTTGAAGGTGAGCTTGCTTAAGCTTGTAAAGGAGCTTTTTGACCAATTTTGTGTTTTTAGACTCATAGGTCATAAAATAGCCCATAATCACTTGTAAAACACTTATAATGTGTATAATACTCCCTTTATCTCTTGAAAAACCTATCTTGCAAAAGAATTTGGCACTCTTGGGTGCCTAAGAAGCCTAAAATGGCTCAAAATTGTATATTTTTATAGGTATTCAAAGAAAGAAATGGTATAACACCATGAAAGGGGTATAATAGGACATAAATCATAATTAAATGGAGTTTATAGCTCTTCATAAGAGTTTTCATGGTGTCTTGCTGAGTAAAAGGGTCAAAAACCTAGTTTTTGGCATATTTTTGCATTGTTGTAAGTTCAATGATGATTTCCACCATTGTTTCAGGTATTGAAGGTTTTTCAAATATTCATTTTCTTCACCATAAACATGCCATAGATGTATAAAATTCTTCTATAGGTCCAAAAGTGGTCTTCAGGGTGCCAAATGTCCTTGGGAGTAGTTTTCAGGGAAACTGGTTGAGGGTGGCTCAAGCTTGTGACCTCCATCAATGGGGTCTATGGGGTATCATGGAGTTTATTTCCGGTTAAAGGATCAAACTAAAGTTTAAAATATAAAAGAGACTTAAAAAATAAACATGAAAGATAACCTCCATGGTCAGTTAAGCACAAAATGCCATGTTAGCTAATATTTTACCTAACATCTTCTAGAAGAGCAAGTGGAGGGGGGAGTAGATGTCCAAAGGAGAGAGATTTGGAGGTTGGAGAGTGAAAGTGGAGCATTCAATAAGTTTTCAAAGTCTTTGAAGATTTTTCCTTCTTAGTGGATCATGACATCCTCCTCCTCAACAAGTTTCTATCTTCTAGTGTGTTTCTCAACCAATGAGAGGGTTTGAAGACTATTAGAGCTAATGGAGGTTAATTTATTGAAGAAGGATTAGTTTTAATTAACCCAAATGTGGGTGAAAATCCATGGAGGGTGGTTGGATCTCATTTATTGAATTTTGTTTGCTTGTCTTTTCTCTCTCTCGTCCCATTTTCTCCTATATCTCCCATTTATCCTCCATTTTTGTAATAGATTCTCATTTGAGAAGGAGAAATGCTGTAAAAATTTGTAAGAAAGAAATTTTGAAGCAATAAAGATCAATTTTTACCTATCTCTTGCCTATAAATTGTGTTTAACAAGCTTGTGCATGATGACCTTGTGAAGAAGTGTTCTTCCATGTCCATTGTCCTTATTTATTACCTATTTTTAGGTATTTACAAGTTAGTTGTAGGTCTGAACTTGAGCTCTTTCTACCATTAGTGGATGCTTGGTGTGAATTTTGAAATTCCTCTTTGCTTCATATATTGTTTGGTGAGCCTAGTTTATGAAACACTTATGAAAATTAACTAATTTGTGAGGTTGTGTGAGCAAGAATTATCTTATGCTTAGTTAGTGTTTATTTCATACTTATGTGAGTGTCAATTAATTTAGTATATCACACATTTATCTCTCTTAGTTACCGTATACCCCCTCTCTACCTCTTTTCCACATACAAACATTAGTTTAGGTGATCTACCAAGAGGATGCTGGCCTTCTCCAGAGTTTCAACCTCACTACAAGATACCCACAGCTTGAGGTTGCTCTAATATTGTAGCTAGCAGTGAGAGAGCCTAAAAAACTCTCCCACAAGGGTGTAATTATATGCTACAATAGTTTCTATCATGTCCAATGGGACTACATTATTCACTGAGTCAAGAGTTTTGGTTTTCTCTTCATCCAATCAGCCTTTGGAGGCATGTGTGCAAACACCAATAGTGACTCCAAGTATTCATTAGATGGTATGAGCAATGCAAGTACCTAATCATCATTATTTGGTATGTATAATCAACCATATTTTAATTAGTATATAGATTCTCTATGTCAACATCACACTTATCAGGCTAATGATGTTTATGTGTTCACCCATCAACCCTATCATGACATTTACCCCCTTCCCACTCCTATGTATGACTAAGATCAGCCTCCTATGCATTCAAATCAGTCCTCTAATTCCCCTTGTCAACACTATGTTTATTATGTTACATCCTTGTTAGGATTTAAGCAAGCATTATCAAATTATATTGAGTTGATAAGGGAGATTGGTAAGGGTTTAGAAATTTCTTTAGTCATACCTATTCATATTCTACAAGAGGTAAGGATTTATCTGCAGTTGGTCAAGAATAGGTGGTTAGTTTGTGAGGATGAACAATGGGAAGTTTATGAGAGGGAGAACAAGGCGTTGTTGAGAAGCATGGTCCAAAATTCAAAAAGTGTGTTGGTATCTTATGAAGATTAGCATACTCAGTGTAATCAGTCCTATGCATCCTCTCCCCTTTAAGATCCTCAATATCAACCACCAAGGGTTTCAAATCAGCCCCATAGTCAACCTTGTCAAGGTCCATGCTTGTCAATAATTATATAAGTAATACAGGACCAAGGGAAAACAATAATGAAAATCAATAAGGATGTTGGACTTGGAAAATAATTCCCCATTCATGCCATGGAGAGGATAAGGAGATTCTTGCAAAATTTTTGGAGTGTGTGGGCATCCATTGAAGAAGGTGACTATCCACATGTTGATAAGTAAGAGATGAAGGAATGTATACTCTCAATAGAGGATATGTTGACTCATTGGAAGGATGAGTATGTCAAACCCAAAACAATCAATTTGTCCTCTCCTACCCCTATGCCCATTCCCACTCAAGATTTTGAAACCATCCCACCATGGATCTTCTCCTACACCTTTAACCCTAATTATGTCATGCCCTCTCTTGTGAAACCATCCTCTCCTATACCCATTCAAAAATAAGAAAAGGTGGTTGTTCCCTACATATTTCTATCATGGAAATCAGTTAAGAAAGACATAGAAAATAAGAAAGAGGTGTTAGTTATGGTGGTCCAAGAAGAAGTTCAAGAGAAGGAAGAGTTTTTAGTCTCAAGTGAGTCTTGAAAAGGTGAAGTAAGTGTGTATGAGGAAGAAATATTGATAGGCAACCCACTTTATTTAGAGGAGGAAAAATTGGGTTTGGACCAACCTTCTTGGCATGGCTTTGACACTAATGAACTAGATCCTGAAGGGGACAACCCTCAAGTTGAATATAAGGAAGACCTTGAATGGAATACTGATTATCTATTATACATAGATGAAAAAGAGGATCAGAACTAGGTAATCGAGGTTAGTTTACTTCAAAATGAGGTGTTAATTAAAGATAACCCTAATATGTTGGAACTAGAGGAAGACAAGTGTGATGTTTTGGACCTTGGTTGGTCAAATAAACCCTCATTTGTAGTTGAAAAACAAGATGAAATCTTGATTGAGGTTGATGAAGGAGACATCTCAAGTTTTCAATTGATACAATTTGAGAAACATACCAGTGAAGAGCCTGAAGAGTTGTGGAAGTAGTTCAATACCATAACTAAAGAGTTTTAGGAGGATAAGAGACATGTCATTCTTCCAAAAAATTATGAACATGTTACTATAAGAATGATCAGTTCTAATTTGTACAAGAAAAATGTAGAAGAATATGGTCTTTTTGGGCCACCAAGTGAACAAAATGTAGTTGATCCCAAGAACCAAGATGAAGTCCTCATGCAAGGCTTTCTCAATAAAAATGAGCAACATCAATCAAGGGATTTTATCTACATTAGAGACATGTTTGTCCCACTTCATCTATTAGGGAGCAATCCAAAAGAGTCAACAATTAGGCATTTTAGTCCACCTAGCATGAGGTCACAAAAGAAAGGTGCCTCTCATCCTTGTCCATTACAAATCAATGATGCTAAAAGTTTCCCATTTGACCCAGGAATAAGTTAATTATAAGTTGTAACCTTGTATATTTTAGAGTATATTTTATTATTTTCCTCTAAGTACCTTGTGCACATCCTTTTCAATTGTGTGTTTCCTTTCACTAAGTGCCTTGGGCACAGTGTTTATTTTTTTATTATTGTCCTTGTTTCTTTAAGAGGAGGTTTTTAGAAAGGGACAACCTTATATTATTTTCATATCAGTTGGGAAAGAAAGACTTGTGACCCCATATGCCCAATGGATCAAATAATGAAACTAATGTTGGACAAAATTAGCCTACATAAAAAACTTTTGCCTAGATTGATCAGGAAACTCTCTTGGACCTTTTAGTAACCTTTTACTCGTATGACTAGTTCCTTTGTGGTCCTGAATTGATGATGTAGTGCGGTATTCTAAGAGGTTCTATTATGTTGTGAGAAGTTGAGTAGATTTTTGGTTGAGTGAGTGATCCAATAGTGTAATAAGGAGACAAACCTCATGACCCTAGCACATGTCACTTGCAAGCTTTTGAAAAACTTTAAGAAAGTTATAAGGTGATTTTGGTGATTTTGATGAAAAGTCCTAGAAATAGGTCTAGAACTGCAAGTGAAGGATCCAATAGGTTTCCATGGTGTTTGAGCATCCAGGGGCATGAAGGAGGTTTTCAAAAATTCTCATATATTCTAATGAGCCAAAAATAAGGCCTAAAGAAGGTATCATGCCCAAAAGAACCCCAAAAGTGCATTACATGACTTAAGTGTCCTCAAAATAGAAATTTCAAGTGAAAAAGTGACTTTTTGAGGAAGTAAATTTGGTTTTGACTTCCTCCCACATCCATATGGAAAATTTTACCCTTTTAGACATGTTAAAGTTCATTTGAAGTCATTTGGAGTGGAGCGAAGGAGTTTGAGAGCAAAAGAATGCATTTTAGAACTTTGACAGAACATGTTTTTAGAGGATTAGATTTATGAAGGGGATTTAATATCATATGAAGGAATCCATGATGTCCATAATATCCTATTATAGGCCCATGAAATAATATTCCATCATAGGAACTATTAGAGGTAAGGAAGAGCTATTATTTGCAAACTAGGCATGAAATAAGTTTTTTGCCATTAATGGAGGTATAGATATTTTAGAAGGATTTCAGAAGGAAATAAAGGTTATTTATAGCCTAAAAATTCTTACCCAAGTTTTGGATTACATACATATAATTTTGGTTCTTCATACTAAGGAAAAACCATTTTGGGTAGTTTAGGACAGCTCTAAGAGATCCTCAGATTTTTAGTCAGTAGGATTAGAGAAAAAATATTTGGGATATAATATTTTGGGAAATGATAAGGAACCTAATGGAATTACACTTTTTGGAATTGGTGGTCTAGTTCATCTCCCCATATTTATGAAAAATTGCTAACAGTTCAGGGGTGTCTAGATGGCCTACTCATCCAAATAGGGCCTAGGTTTTCTCTTGTTTATTCACTTAAAAATTAAATGAGAAATAATAGTTTTATAGGAGTAATTTTAGGTTAAAATAGGACCTATTAAAATTTGTTTCATTAATTATTTAATTCCAGGAAGGTACTTATGTCATAAAATAGGTTTCCCTTACTATCTTTACGAAATGGTCATTTGATCAGTTTTAGAGAAGAATCTATGTTAGAGAGAAAATGTACCTCATCCTCCTTATGAAACATAAAATTACATAGGTTATCTTTCTCAAAAATACTCGGTATCTCATTTAAGTCTTTATAGGCTAAATAATCAAATTGCTAGTTGGAGCTCCAATGGAGTTGCAGGCAAGTTTATCAACTACAAAAGTTTTCCTTTCCTGTAGTGGGTTCAAAATAAAGATGATATGATGTTTTCACCTATAATATACCATGAAATTCATGTTTGAGTCCAAAAGTGCCAAGAAATTTGGAAGAAGCCATCTTCAAAGTTGAATGACTATGTTAAGGACAATTCCCCTAAAACATAAAATTAGAGGTCCCAAGCACTTTTGTTGATGCCATGAAATAATGTTTCAAGGAGATTTTATGCATATAAATGCACTAATATTATATAAATATCATAGGTGAAGATCCATGAAAAAAATAAGGGGTGTGCTATTAGAGTAGCATAGTGTTTGAAGACTCCCAAATCATGAAATTGTTCACTGCAAGGTTTTAGTGACTTCTACAGGATTTGAGCCTCAAAAGAACTTCACATCTCAAGATAACAATGCAAGGTCTAAAATTTGGAATCGAACATTATGATAACTTACCCAAGGTTAATCAAACTTATCCCAAGAGTTTTCATATATTTAAAGAACAAAAAATCCATTTTTTAGTTTTCTAGGCCTAAAAAGCTAAGAGAGGCCTAGAATCCCAGAAGAGAAGGGGGTGACAATAGTAATTTACTTAGGAGTTAAGACCTAAAATTTGGAGGATATTTGGGGGAATGTATGAAACAAAAAAATATCTCTCAGTTTCCCTAGTTTAACCATAAAACTCAAAAACCATCATCAAAGCAAAAATAAGACAACAAGCTGGCACTTTTTTATTATTTTTTGTTTGAGAGCATGGTGATGTTTTTATGATTTTTTCAAACTCTTTCAAGTATAACCCATTTATACCTAACAAATTAATCAAAAAATAGATCTAGGTGAGGCCTATAACTCATTTTACATGTCCAAATCCAAAATAGGGTCTCAAAAAGAGCATGAGAGAAGCCATAAACTAGGGTTTTGAAGATTCCAAGAGTTTTAACCCTCCAAATTTTCCAAAACTTTGTATTATAATGTATTTCAAGGTGATATAAGTGATTCATGAGTTTTTAGATTTATTAGAGTCTGTACAGTATGTATTTGGTGGTTGAGGGTTTGGAATAGGGGTAATTAGGCCTAAATGAGGGGTGGTTTCCAAAGGAGGTGTGATATAGGAGTGAAATAAGGTCATGAAACTTGTCACACACCTATAATGAGATGGATAATATCTATAAATGGTCTCATATTTTCAATAGAGTTCATAGATTAGTCCATACAAGAAGAATTTGACCAAAAAAAGGCTAGTAAGAGGCTATGCAAATCAAGGTACTAAGAATGGTGCATAATTTGAGCTAGTGTTTTAAAGTTTTTGTACTTTGAGTTGAGTTTTTAATGGCATTAAATAGTCATGTTTAAGGTCTTAAAGACATTCAGCCAAGGAGGCAACCCCTAGGAGTGGAAAAGGCTAAAAAAACCTTTGTTAAGGGCTTGCATTGTGATAAGTATAGGTGAGATGTTTTGCGGTTATCCTATACTTAATATTGACCTTGGATGAGCCTTAAGGAACCTATTCTCAATTAAAAATTCAATCCCTTAAAGTACTCACCTACAACCTCCTTAAAGAAGCAGGCCTATCTTTGAAAGGTAAAGAAGTGTTCCTAAGCATAGTGATATATAAGATAACATGAGATGATATTTCATGATACTTGAGGACAAATAATTTATATCAAACCATAATTTGATAAAATTAATACAACTCAAAAGGCTTGTACCTATAGCCATACAAGGTCTGGTTTCCCTTTCATAATCATGGGAAAACAAGATTCACTCAATCACCTTATCCAAATAAAGTGAGATATATGAATGGATTAATAAATTTAAGGTTTTAAAGACATTATAAAAACTCTTATAAATTTATAGGGTAAAAACCAAAGCAAGGAGAAGGAAAACTCAGTTGTGAATTTTGACCAAGCAGATACGTGTCACTAGCTTTTGCCAAAATGGGCCTACAAGCCAAAATATGCAAGATCAAATCATAAAATTTGGTGGAGAGGATAGTTATGACTTATTATAGATATTAAAAATTATTTAAAAGTTTTTTTACAAAGTTAACTATTCACTATTTTGGTACAGTCAACCCTATGTCAAATCATGGTCAACATTGGAGCATGCCTTAGAAGAATTGGCCATTTTGGGGCATCCAAAGGTTGATTCAAAGAATTTTTTTTGGTAAGTATAGTATTCATGACATAAAAAATAATAAAATTCCATCATAAATGTTATATAGAGAGTGAAAGTTCCTATTGTTCTTACATAGTCCACAAGCACTCAAGAAGGCAACCATTGGAGACCAAACAAAGTTTTGTCAGTTCTAGATGCCAAGAAGTAGTTTGGACCTTAGAGAGATATTAAAATGATATAATATGTTTTTTTAAACCTATATTTTCCTATGGGAGTGATAAAATTCAGGTTTTTCTTGTAAAGGTTTGAAGAAAGATAAGTTTTGGCACGAAGGAAACATGTAGGCAACTCATGATAACTTTTGGTAAAAAAGGTATACATGAAAAAGTACACATAAAAATGACTTGAAACTTATTAATATTGGTAATAATGAAATATTAAATCCATAAATAATATTTATAGGGTCATGTTATTAGTGTAAGTTCTTGATATTTATACACAGTCCACCCTATGTCTCGAAATGGTCACTATTCATGGAGGCACACTTTTTGGAGTTTTAAGGTGTGTTTGAGGTTTCAAATATTAGGGGACTATTTGAGAAGTATGGTAAGATGGTTTTAATACTATTAAAAACATTTAAATAGTTTTTACACTCTAAACTTCATGAAAACTCTAAAGGTAGGCTCAAATCCCCATAGGCAGTCTCAATGGTATAAAAGGAAAAGTTGAGTTTTTATAATTTAGAGAGGTGTTATGAGGTTTTTAAGATGTCATGGAGATGTTTTAAATAAAGGAGTATCATTGGGAAAGGTCAAATTGGTAATTTAGATAAATTCATGCTTTTTATGCATAAGATACTCAGTTTTAGCCCATCAAGAGTTGGAACAAGTGATTCTAGTATGTTTTGAGTAACCTTATGTAATTTAAATTAATTATGGATTGAGGTTGGTTTAGGTATTGATTTTTATGAACAAATATTAAGAGTGTAAGCATGTCAAGAATGCTTCCAAACCTTACAAACAATCATCTTTACGTGTGTATCTTTTCACACCTTCCACATGGGAGCCCAATATTTTTAGGGGTGTTGAAGGGTTATATGTACCATATATACATGAAAATAATTGGTGTAATGGTGTCTTTACTATATGAACAATCATCTTGAAGGTGATTTTGCTTAAGCTCGCAAAGGAGCTTTTCTACTAATTTTGTGTTTTTAGACTCATAGGTCCATAAAATGGCCCATAATAAATTTTAAACCACCTATAATGTGTATAAGACTCCCTCTAGCTCTTGACCAATGTATCTTGTAGAATAATCTGACATGCTTGGGTGCTTAGGAAGCCCAAAATGGCTCAAAATTGCATATTTTTGTATGTCTTCAAAGAAAGAAATGGTATAATAGCATGGAATGGGTATAATAGGAAATAAAATGTCATTAAATGGAATTTATATCTCTTCATAAGAGTTTACATGGTGTATTATTGAGCAAAAGGGTCAAAAACTCAGTTTTTAACATATTTGTGCATTGTTGAGGTTTAATGGTGATTTCCACCATTGTTGCAGGTATTGAAGGTTTTCCAAATATTAATTTTATTAATGATACACATGACATAGATGTATAGAAGTATTATACATGTCTATAAGTGGTCTTCAAGATACCAAATGGCCTTAGGAGTAGTTTTCAAGGTAGCTGGTTGAGGGTGGCTCAAGCTTGTGACCTCCATCAATGGGGTCTATGGGAGTTTTAGGTATCATGGAGTTTATTTAAGGTTGGAGGATAAAATTCAAGTTTAAAATAGAAAATATCCTAAGAAATCAAACATAAAAGATAACATCCATGGTCAGTTAAGCACAAAATACCAAGTTAGCTAACCTTTAACCTAACATCTTCTAGAAGAGCAAGTGGAGGGGGGAGTAGAAGTCCAAGGGAGAGAGATTTGGAGGTTGGAGAGTTAAAGTGGATCATTTAATACATTTTCAAAGTCTTTGAAGACTTTTACTTTTTAGTGGATCATGACATCGTTATCCTCAACAAGTTTCTATCTTCTAGTGTGTTTCTCAACCAATGAGAGGGTTTGAAGACTAATGGAGCTAATAGAGGTTAATTTGGTGAATAAGGATTAGTTATAATTAACCCAAATGTGGGTGATAATCCATGGAGGGTGGTTGGATCTCATTTATTAAATTGTATTTGCTTGTCTCTTCTCTCTCTCTCTTCCCCTTTTCTCCTATATCTCCCATTTCTCCCCCATTTTTGTAATATATTCTCATTTTACAAGGAAAAAACTATCAAAATTTATAATAAAGACCTTTTCAAGCAATAAAAATCAATTTTTACTTATCTCTTGCCTCTAAATTATGCTTAGCAAGCTTGTGCATGATGGCCTTGTGAAGAAGTGTTCTTCCATGCCCATTGTCCTTCTTTCTTGCCTATTTTTAGGTGTTTACAAGTTAGTTGTAGGTCTGAAATTGAGATTTTTATACCATTAATGGATTCTTGGTGTGTATTTTGAAATTCCTCTTTGCTTAATGTATTATTTGGTGATCCTAGTTTATGAAACACTTATGCAAATTAACTAGTTTGTGAGTTTATGTGAGTAAGAATTATCTTATGTTGAATTAGTGTTTATTTCATGATTATGTGAGTATTAATAAATTTTTTATATCACCCATTTATCTCTCTTAGTTACCCTATACCCCCTCTCTACCTCTTTTCCAAGTAAAAACATTAGTTTTGCTGATCTACCAAGAGGAAGCCAGCCTTCTCTGAAGGTTCAACCTCACTACAGGATACCCACAGCCTGAGGTTACTCCAATATTATAGTTGGGAGTGAGAGAGCCTAAAAAAATATTCCACAAGGGTGAAATTCTATGCTACAATAGTTCCCCCACCTCCTCTTCAAGATTCCCATGGTAATCTTATCCCTCAACCTACTCTTATTAATAAAAAAATCAAGCATCTTAAAAAAGAGCCTCTTACATTGCTAATATCAATAGAGGAGGTATCACCCCTACCATTACTTACAATGGGTCAACCGATCCTACTCTTCACTTAAAAACATTTAAAAATCTATATAAATTTTGGGTCAAGTTAAATACCTTTACCGCTATCAAGTTATTTGAAAAAAATCTCATAGGGGATGCTTTAGATTGGTACAACCAACTCAAATCTCATTCCATCACTAGTTTGGAAGATTTAGTTAATTCTTAGTCCAAGAGTTCCAAACTAGTGATCTCCCTAAGAATATGTTGGCCCATTTTATCAACTGTAACCAACTTGAGATTGAAACCACATAATATTTGATCAAATGATAAAAGACCCTATCTAAAAAATGTGAACATAATATGGTAGATGACAACCTCTTTCATCTATTTTCCAACTCTCTTTTTCCAAGTTGTAATATCAGGGCCAGACTCTCTCTCCACGTACATTGAAAGAGTCCATTAACCAAGCCAAGAATCAAGATTTATTCATGCATTGATTTGAGCCATCCCAACCTTCTATGGGTACTCACATGTTAATTAAGAATTAGAATCATCATGCTACGAATGATGGTATCATCGACTCTTCTGATACCATTCATACTATTTAAGTTATTGTTCCCAACCAAACTCTAGAACAAGCTTCCCCTCCCAACCACATCACTAATCCTCATTTATCTTCAACCAATAACATCAATGTTCATAAATCTTTGTCCTTAGTAAAATTACAAAAATTTATACCAAGGCTTCTTTCATGAGAAATTGATCCCACTCATCCCATGAAATATTGGTACAATCCCAATAAATTTTGTTGGTTTCATGCCAGTTGGGTTCATTCTCATGAAACTTGTAGACAAATTCATAATTTGGCTATGTTTTTCCCTCTTGGTCCCAATTTTGATCATGATTTTATCATTTGTAAACATCAACAAGCCTATGACATTGCCTTCAAAGCCCATGAAACACAAACTAAATATCAAACTTTGAACCAAGATAATGCTCATTTGGCCATCTATACAAATCCTCTTCCAAATCACTAAGATAACTAAGACAAACATAGTCTTCTTGACCCAACTACCCATTATACTAGTAATGTTGATAGTTTTCTTGACCTAAATACTGAAGATAATGTGGTCAATATGCTAATATGGAAAGGGTAGTTGCTTCCATTGATCCTCATCCCATCGACACCCCTCAATAATCTTACACATTGCATGTCATCCAAGACTCTTCTCCAACTCACTTAACAGAGTTGGAGAAAGAAAACCTTATATCTTTTGACAAACCCATTCCAACACCTCCCTTGGATAACACTTCTCATATCATTTCTACCACTCCTCCAACCTCTTTACCAATCACCAATGATACTGAAATTTCTATCAACACTTCTTTTCAAACCAAAACTGCATCAACTAACCCATATTTTATAGATAATAAACAAACTTGTCCTCTAATTGCACCTCCCACATCTTATGAACATAAATTCACATGCACTTTTGCTCCTCCTTCTGAGGACCTCATTCAACACTATGCACCTCTTTCCAATAGTCCTCTTATGGGTTATGGTGAATGGAATCCTATCATGGATCTTACTAATCTCCCATATCAAATCCCATTCTTCAAAATTATGTGGACCTCTATGTATCATCATAATTATCTTATGCAGCTTTTGTTTAAAATGAACATCCTTCATCCTCCCCTAGTAGGACACAAAACCACCTTATTCAGATTAGAAGATAAAATTTTACAATAATGCAAAGAGATGTCCATACATGTTGATGAAATAATGGACACTTTTCTTTCCTTGAAATTCCCCATTTCTTGTATGATCCTCGATGAGATTATACTTCATGCTGATGATCCTCCTCTTTTTATCAATATCCAAATAAGTGATATCTAAGTCAAGCATTCCTAGATTGATGAGGGCTTTGACACTTGTTTTGTCTCTCTTGATTTTATCAAAACCCTTGGATATTCTAAATGTAGTCTCAAGTCCACACAAAACACATGTCAAGGCTATGATCAAAGGCAAATGAATCCTTTAGGATATGTGTGGCTCCCCATTACCATCCCACCTATCACTATTCATGTAAAGGTGATGATCTTCAACTTTCCTCTATCTTATAACATTTTAATTGGTAGGCCATGGACTCATTGTATGATAATAATTACTTCTTTTGATTGATAATGTGTCAAATTTCCTCATAATGGAGCCATATATAAGATTCAAGGTGACACTTATCCTTAGAATTTTATATAATTCCAATATTGTGGTGTATTTAAGATTCCTACCCTTGAATACTTGCCAAGCATTCCATTTTATGAATCTCAATGATTTAACTTTCCTATCAATTCTACCCAAGGTTACAATGGTCACCCTAAACTCATTGAGAATATACCCCCTAACCTCTTATATTTTCATGATAATGAGCCTAATGAGATCAATCTCAAGATTAAAACCTCAGATCTCTTACCTCATCTCATTTCTTACCTTTACCCTTCTTTAAAACCTTATTCCTATTAACCACCTTATGATGATATACCCATTATCTTAACTAAGACTTAGCATTCCATTCATCACACCACATCAGATGACCAAGTCATCCCTACCCATGCCATTGACATTCATACACCTAATTATGATGATGGCTATACCTTAGATGATCCATTCTTAGTAGTTCTTGTTCAGGCCTGAGATGCTAAAATTATTTGTTAACATTCCTCTTTGCTTTAGTCTTTCAACATATCTTCTATCATTCCATCGTATATCATTCCTATTTTTAGTAATTTTCCTCTTGATCGTAAGGTAGATATGATGTGCACACATCCAATTTATGAAGAACCTCATAAGAGTATGATTATAGATCATGATATGATTGGTCCCTATCACTTTTTTAGATACTAAGACCCTTCTAGCCAACTTATCCTTGAGATGCTTGCAACTATCCTTCAACCTTCTATGTATCCTGCCCCTCCCTTAGCTGAGCCCAGTTTGGATCATATTCTCACTCCCTCTCTAACTGAGTCTCTTTTTATTTATAATATTATTACTCTTTCATTATATCCTTTCTTAGTATCTACCAACCCCACCTTCTCTTGGTGATGGTTTTCTCCCTATATCACAACTTTCTCCTTTGCCCATCAAATAGGCTAATCAGCCATATTGTGATATTCATAAAATTATCGATCATTAGACTAGAGATTTTTCATTATACCAATCTTCCTCAGCTTTCATTTCTACTCCTATGAGTACACTTACCAAGTTTACTCACAAGCATATATATTACTTCCATGGCACAATTAATCATTCATCCATACATTATTACAAGTTGTGGTAATATATCGACACATTACATCTTACCACTCCTCAACCCATAGACAAGGCTAAACTTACCCCAAAAGTGTTACCTAAATATCTTCCTAAATATATAGAGGTCTACTATTTATAGAACCAATGTGGTACTCATCATACTGATCATTGTCATATCCTTTAATAGCATCTAAAGGATCACCTCATAACCATTCCTATGCCTACTACCCTTCCTCCCATAGGTCACCCTCACAAGAAGGATGCCCCTTATTCCTCATGGCTTCACCACTTGTGGTCCCTTATCTGCCTAATGTTTCTCCACCTATGGACCCTCCTTCCATGATGGCACCTTCTCCATCAGTAACCCCTTCATATCCCATAAAGTTCATTCCCATTCCTTCTCCAGACCATCCCCTACATAATAGACCTCATCAACATGATCCTTTAGGCATTCCTACATTTTTTGTCAAAGAGATTCAATGTGAAATATTTTCTCAACTTTCCTTGAATATTGATGAAACTTAGCTGTAGTCTAAGTTCAAATTCATAGAGACTTATCAGATGTTATGGATAATGTGTGTGGACAAATATATCAATACTTATGAACAAAATCATGGTGTTTTTACATTTATTTATTTATTTGGATTGGATGTGTGCTCCAACTTTAAATTTCTCTATTTTATATCATTTGACATTTTGGCAAAATATTTTCTATCTTACATGGTGACTTTTGTTTCACACTATATATTGCTTATGATATCATTATTCTTATTATATTATCTTATGGATTCATTTTTTATAATGATATACTTGTTCTTTTTTAGTTCCTTTTTTATGATTATTTTGTTCTTTTTCATGATTGTTTACTATCTTATCTCTATAAACATGAATAATTGTTATTATGACTTGGTTATATAAACCTTGCTCCCTTTAGTCATTCCTCATTTACCATGTGAGCAGTTAGTAAAAAATTAATCTCATTATAATCTCCTTTTAATGGTCCACTTTGGATCTCCCCTTATTCCCTTTTATTACCTTTCACAAACTAAACATACACATGGTTGAGACTTGAGATAACATGTTGCTTCATAGTTAAGCCTAAGTGTTCTAGCTAGTCATATCTTTGGATACTTAACTTCCTTTAGCCTAAGCCTAAAGCTCATTCATGTGTATCACTCTATCTCTCATGATTGGTCATTCCAAGTCAATATGGAGGATGAATCTTAAAATTCATAAACATTCAAAATCCAAATCATTTAACAAAAGGCAATGATCTAATAGATAACATTAAAAAATTTCAAAATTCAAATAACACTAAAAGATGTGATTCTAATCATATCTCCTTTCTCAAATAGAAGCTTAAACTCCATAGTTGGCCTCATGCTAGAGATAAGGTCTATTGGGGTGTGGTAGGCTAGTTGATTAGAAAAGGAGAATAAAAAAATATTTTAGTGGTACCTACTTCTCACACAAGTAACCAATCTTTGTAGTAGATCAATGACTCTGTAAGGGATCTTGAGGAATGGGGAACACATTATGGGAAGGTAGGTCTATTTTAATTTTCTTGTTCAAAACTTCCAACATGAGTTGATATTAGTACCACACTTATTTACCTACATAGCTTTGCACCTCTAGTGAATAGGTATCTTTTGTACATTGATGGTCATTAGTCACCTAATGTCTTCTCATGTCCTTAGTGTTCCTTATGTCTCCTAAGGTCTTCTCATAAGATTCCTATGTTATGCTTCTTACATTTCCTTTTTTAATTTATACAACCCTAATATTTTCCCTTGATAAATATTATTTTTTTCACTGATCACTCCCCCTAGGGATTCCATTTGTGAGTTGTAGTGTAATACCTTAGAAAGGACAAGGCCTTCCTCACAAATTACAAAATTTTTACATTACCATTCCAAACATCCAATTTTACCATATTTAAACATTGTTTCCACCTCATTGGTATTCCCTTTGTGAGTTATAGTGTAAGACCATTGATAGGACTTGGCCTTCCTCATAAAATTTTCCAATACCCAAGTCATAAAAAAATTACATTTGTCAAATATGAGATAAGATGTGATTGATTACAAGTTACACATCATTGACATGATTCCCATCTTGATTTATTATGCCTTATGATTAATTCATGAATCTTTCATTTTGATCTTCTTATTTTTTGATTGCATGTAAGAATCCAGCTACTTTTATTAAGTTTTTCATACTTCCCAACTTGAATTAGTGTGATTAATTTAAGACCATTTTTACCAATTTTGTTTCTCTTTTATACTTTCCAATGTGATTTAGTATGATTGATTGACTTAATTGATTTGTTTTTATATACCATCGGTATTTCAAGGACTTTCCATTTTATTACATTATTTTCATAGTTCCTAATGTGATTTAGTGTGATCTTACTTGTTTTAATTTGGTGATAATCTTTTTCATGGTTTAAAACATTTTTCCCTCTTGTTTACCCCATTTTTGGTTTATTATACTTAGTCATCTTTTGTTATTACATGTTTTACAATGTGAAATAGTGTGTAGCACATTTGTTTTTGATTAATTATATTTTCCAAGTCTTTTTGGCCTATTTATTTTTAACCATGCATGTGTAATACATAATGCTAGATAATAAAACACCACACATATATTTCCCATAACATATACGACAAAATCAAAATACATGTGCTAGAAATAAATATATCCATGCATGCACAACCAAAACCAAAATATAACCCATAAGATCAAAATCCAAACTATCAAAATAGTGTGTGTATATATATATATATATATATATATATCATGTGTTTTAATATAAAATATAAAAATACATTTCTCCTACTCTATGGCTGAGCTCCATCATGTCTATCTCATGGCCTAGCCATACTACCCATAGATGCCTCAGAATATCCCCTCTAAATAGTGTGATCTAATGAAGCTATCCAAGATCTCAACCCTTCTACCTATCCTTATAAGTTGGCCAACTAGGCTTGTACTTATCCCAAATGGATAGTGGTAACCATATGCATGGTTATCTCTTGAGTTAGGGCCTACCAAGCTTTTGCCTCTCTTTCTCCCACCCCTCCTAGTGGCTACAATCCATCTCCACATGCTTGTAGCTACCTTGTAAGGCCATTGGAGGGGTCGCTGAAGGTTGCTGAGCGTCAGAGCAACCGGCATCGGTCTGATCAGCCGACGTCGGCAGGATAGTGAAGAGAAGCAACCGACGTCGGTCATGGGTTGGCCGGCGTCGGTCACCTCCAGGCAGACAGGGACCGACGTCGATCGCCTGTGTGGTTCGACTGCGAGCTTATTACGGGCAGTTAGCTAACGAACCAAGTGTTTGCATGATTAGAGCTATTTTTAGACTGAGAGCTGCGAATCTAATTATTGTAATTAGATGTCTAATCACTGTTTGGATGAGATCTATATAATAGACTCATGGTTGTATTGGAAAAGTGTTCTAGTTTGAGTTGAGAAAAGTTTGCTCCTTCTGTGTGTGAAGTGAGTAAGGGTGTTCCTCCTAGTTCCCTATCAGTGCCAAGCTTGGTACTGGTTGGAGAATCATAAGGACTTGGTGAGACAAGGACAAGGGTTCTTCAGGTGTGTAGGATCTTGGTCACAGTTGCATGGCCTATATAGGAGATCTACATGGTAAGTAAGATCATTGATCTGTAGGTGTATGTGTGTGCAAGGTCAAGGTTCACAGGTGAGCAGAACCGTGTTTGATTTGCAGGTGTGCAGGATCATATAGACAGCAACACAACAGGGAGCAGTATCAGGCAGGATCTACTTGGAGTATAGGTGTGTACTCGGATAGAGCAGAGAGGAAGGCAAGGGAGTTCCTTCCATAAGTATGGTCTATTGAAGTGTAGGTTATTGCAGGTTCATGGGAGATCTACTTGAAGTACCTTGAGTACTTATGGAGCATGTGGAGTGCTTGTGGAGTGTGTGTAGCACTTGTGGTGTGCGTGGAGCACAGGAGGTGAACACCAACTCTGTATTTTGAGTTGGGTGTTGGGACCTGAGAGGGAGAGCTTTGGGGAGAAGAATTACTGTTCACTTGAGGTGTGGGAAACCTCTGTAAGGTGGTGGAGAAGAAGTGGCATCTTCTTTATTGTATTCTTTTCTGTATAAAGTGTTAATACAATTTGTGTATTATCTCTCATATCATGTGTTATTCTGAATTCTAGTTACTTGGTGAATCTGGTTAATTTCCGCATATTAAGTTGCTTGGTTTGGTAATCATATTGTGCTCTTTTGGTGGAGCAAGATCCTGACAAGTGGTATCAGAGCTTTTGGTTGGGATACTAACAGATTGGTTTAGATCTGGGTAGTGTGTTTTGATTACAGGTCACTCTCAGGGGTTTCTGATTGAGTGGGAGTAGAGCAATGGCAGATGAAAGTAAGCTAAGAATGGAGGAGTTGAAAAGCACAGATGGTTACTCACGGTCCTATGGAAAGAAAGAGCAGGTAAAAGATTATTGTTGGTTGGTAGCAGATTAGCATGAAGGAACTGAAGAAGCAGATGTTGCAGGTGTTATTGCACAAGATGTTCTTGGAGGTTTCTTGGATAAAGTTGAATCTTGGATAAAAGATTCGGTTGCCTCTTTCCATGCAGCCCCAGGTAGAGGAGCTGGTAAGCCTTGCCAAAGAATTGGCAAAGGGGAAGTGAAGCTGAAATTGTAGGCGGCCAACACACAGGGGTTGATGAAGGTCATGTAGGTCCCAGGTTTGGAGATATGGCTAATTTCTTCAGAAAGATTGGGTGATGAGAGATGCATAAGAACTCTCACAGCGGATGCACTTGAATTAGCTGGTGGTAAGAAAACAGGTTCCCTTTATCTACTTGTTTATATTACTGATTCTTTTTTTGTTGCAGAGACGTGGCTTCGTAGGCTTGGTCACATGAGCAGGGAGGAGATGCATGTTCTTAAGCGAAAGATAGATATATTTGACAGGCTTAAGAACTAGAATGCCTTGGTGTTTATGGAGGAGATGGCAGACAGAACCCAGTGGATGTGGCTGGATACTTTTGAGCAGGGCATTTTGGACATGGGTATTGATTCAAAGGAGCTCGCGGGTAAAAAGTCATCACTCACAGGTGAACACAGATACCGATGTCGGTTAGGAGAAACCGGTGTCGAACAGACAGGTGCCGATGTCGGTCATGTGCAGACCGAAGCCGGTAATGTCGGGCAGGGTAAGACCGACGTCGGTAGTCGGTAAGACCGATGTCAGTCAGAGGACCGACGTCGGTAGCAGGGACACCGCAGGGTCGGTAGTCAGGGACAGACGCATGGAACCAACGTCGGTTGGATGCAGACTGTGGGGTGACCGAGGTCGGTCACTGTAACGGATTTTGGGTGGACAGCACGCTGTCAAGGAGTCTCAAACACCCATACGGAGGACTGAAGATGTAAGTAGGCCCTCAAATTTGTTGTTCCTCTTCTTTATACATGTTGCTGATTATAGAGCAGGAAAGATCCAGGAAACAGGTGTGAGCTTGGCATGGATGAGGATGTGATTCCTTGGAGGAGAACCAAATAGGTGTTTTTTGGTAAGGGTTGCCAGCTGGTATGAAAGCACAGAGATGAATGGATACCTTAGTAGAAGAATAGAGAGAACAGATACGTGAGACGGAAGACCAGGTATATGGTCTTGAGGAGCTGCAGGACAGTGGTACAGGTTTTGACAGGTGGAGGACGAAGCATGGCTTTAGTCAATGTCAGGGTAACTACTGTGGTTTGACTTACCAGGAGGATGGTGATTGCAACATCATTCTATTGCTGTATGTGGATGGTACGCTAGCTAGCTGGTTTTGTACATACAGGGTTTTGCTGAGCTAAGGGTAAGATTAGTTCAGTGGCATGTCATGAGGAGTTTGGAGCAGCGGAATTCTTTGACATGGGAGGCATGGAAATCACAGGTTGATTTTGTCTCGAGTGGGAGTTGATGTGAATTAGGTGTTGGCGAGGTTCAGGATGCAGAGTCGGAGCACACTAAGGGCTGGACAGGTACAGTGTCCAAAATCACATGAGGTCTGGTATAGACCTGAGTATTCCCATGCAGTGGGAGCTGTCAGAGAGTTAGGAGCCAATTCGGGGAAGTGGGTTCTCAAGTATTTGAGAGGGACCGGCAGCAGGGATTCATGCTATGTAGGGTCAGGACTTCACTACATGTATTTGTAGGTTCGAATGTGGCAGGGTACTCGGATGACAGGAGGTACACCACGGGATGTGTGGTGGGTTGTCTTCAGGATTGATCTTGAAGAGGGATACAAACTAGGAAACAGATTAGACGGAGTACAGGTACAGGTACAGTGCAGCTGTTTATCTCCAAGTGGGAGATTGTTAGGGTGTGGAGCTAAAAGCTTCACTGATGCAGACACGGAGAAGGCCATTGGAGGGGTCACTGAAGGTTGCTGAGCGTTAGAGCAATCGGCATCGGTTTGATCAGCCGACGTCGGCAAGATAGTGAAGAGAAGCAACCGACGTCGGTCATGGGTCGGCCAGCGTCGGTCACCTCCAGGCAGACAGGGACCGACGTCAGTCACCTGTGTGGTTCAACTGCGAGCTTATTATGGGCAGTTAGCTAACGAACCAAGTGTTTGCATGATTAGAGCTATTTTTAGACTGAGAGCTATGGATCTAATTATTGTAATTAGATGTCTAATCACTGTTTGGATGAGATCTATATAATAGACTCATGGTTGTATTGGAAAAGTGTTCTAGTTTGAGTTGAGAAAAGTTTGCTCCTTCTGTAGGAGATCTACATGGTAAGTAAGATCGTTGATCTGCAGGTGTATGTGTGTGTAAGGTCAAGGTTCATAGGTGAGCAGAATCGTGTTTGATTTGCAGGTGTGTAGGATCATATAGACAGCAACACAACAGGGAGCAGTATCAGGCAGGATCTACTTGGAGTACATGTGTGTACTCAGATAGAGCAAAGAGGAAGGCAAGGGAGTTCCTTCCATAAGTATGGTCTGTTGAAGTGCAGGTTATTGCAGGTTCATGGGAGATCTACTTAAAGTACCTTGAGTACTTGTGGAGCACATGGAGTGCTTGTGGAGTGCGTGTAGCACTTGTGGTGTGCGTGGAGCACAGGAGGTGAACACCAACTTTGTATTTTGAGTTGGGTGTTGGGACCTGAGAGGGAGAGCTTTGGGGAGAAGAATTACTGTTCACTTGAGGTGTGGCGAGCCTCTGAAGAGGTGGTGGAGAAGAAGTGGCATCTTCTTTATTGTATTCTTTTCTGTATAAAGTGTTAATACAATTTATGTATTGTCTCTCATATCATGTGTTATTTTGAATTCTATTTACTTGGTGAATCTGGTTAATTTCCGCATATTAAGTTGCTTGGTTTGGTAATCATATTGTGCTCTTTTGGTGGAGCAAGATCCTGACACATAGGATTTTAAAAATTCAAACTAGATAGATATTAGATCATATATACATCTTAAAATCTATCTATCTATAGTCATATGCAACTAGTATTCTACCTAAAAAATTAAAAATCATAAACATTTATTACCTATCCTAATGTCACCAATCACCATCTCTTTGTCTGCTCATTTTCCAAGCACAGTCTCTCCATCAGCCTATCCACTAAGTACCTCATCTATGAGATGCCTCCCAATCAAAGCAAAACCTAAAGTCACCACTTGTTCATGTCTTGGACCTCTCTTAAGAGGTGCATATATAGACTAGCTATACCTTGGGCCAACTAATAGGTCATCCTAAATCACCACCCTTTGTACTTGATCTCATTGCTAGCATCTCCATTGGTGGTGTGTTTGAGGTGGTCACTACTCCTTCTATGGTGCTGATTGTGGTACCTATTACACCCTTGCATTTACAACCATACCCTCTCCTCCAACTATTGGCTATCATGCTCGACCAGTCTATGGTCTCACATGTTGTGGTATATTCTCTAGTCTCTCAATTAACACTCTTCCTCCTCCTCTCCCCATTAGATCTCTCATATGCTGTGCCCATAATATAAGCACCACTATAGGAGCCATCAAGTGTGGGAGTCCAAATTGTCCTGATAAATTTTCCATTAGATATAAATTTACCCACTAGGTATAGTGGCCCATGATCCATAATCATGTCAAACCTAGTTCCATAATTACCTAACTTAACCAAACAATCATAATTTGTGCATAGGGATATCACATGATCTCTCCTCGTATGACTAGCTATAGTGATAAGATGTTGGGAAAAACTTGTGCTACCCAATCTTATCTCCATCTCATAACTTGAGGTAACCTATCATAAACCACATGGGGTAACCTAGCTGGATGATACATAAAAAACCTCTCATATATCCATGCACTTCCACTACCACAAGTCCTATCAAAACCTTTTAAATATCCAAAATTTGTGAAATATAAACATCAAATAAGCTCACCCTCATCCTTGAATAGATCCTCTCTATTCAATTTCAAATATAAATACTCAAAAAAATTGAAAATTTTAGTTGTTTACCTATGCTGCACCTGTTGTGGCCACTATGCATCTTCCTCATCTTAGTGTCATCTCCCCACCATCATCATTCTCTAGATATCTCACTCAGTCTATCAGAGCTCTCTATTATTCTTAGAATAGTAAATAATGATAAATGACTTATTTTTTCACCCTATTTATATTTACTATTATAAATTATTTACCAATGATAAATGACTTCATTTTTCACCCTATTTATATTTACTATTCAAAATTATTTACCATTCAAATTTTTACCATCAAATTTATTGTTTTAACCATATCTTTATCTCTACTAACTCTTTTTCTAAATCATAAAAATTATGTAATCCTGATGTTATAAAGAAACTTTCAAACTATTATATGCCTACATTGCAAAAATTTCAATTTTTTTCTCTTGTTCACTAATTTCTATAGGTTCACCTAATGTTCCCCACATTGGACACCTTCATGTCTCTCACATCTCCTTTTTTATCTACAACACTGAGGTAAATAAAGGTATGAGTTTTTCAAAATTTTCCTTTTATTTATCTTATTTTCTCCTTACTGCACTTTATTTAACTTCAATATTATTTGTCACTATGTTCTTTTCCTAAAACACCATCCCATGTTGCACCTATGTGGCACGTGATGAGCTTCGAGTGGGGCATATGTATACACATAATATTTTCAAATTTTATCAATTATTGATACTTTTTATCTTGTAAGAACCCATCAGGTCTCAATCTCTTTGAGTGCATGCCTTAAGGGGTGCATTGAGAAAGTGGTGGGTAGACTATTGGTGCTTCATAGGATTATTGTCCCTTATTTCCACTTGATATCTACACACTTGTATACTAAAAACCATTACCCTAAGCTTTGCCTCTTATTTTTCACACTCTTCTAGTCATTTACCACCTTCATTAGCAATTTTCCTAACCTAAACCCATTTTTGGTAGTTTACATGACTATATCAGCCACATCAACCCTGTATTGTTATTAAAAAAGCTTACTAAGAAATAAGTTGGCCATGTCTAAAAAAGTTCATTATCTAGTATATATTTTTTTCAATTTCAATACTAGGTCGATCAGGTTGACCTTATCATCCAAAAGTTTTGGAAGGGTTTAGGGTTAGATCTACCTATATAAACATAATCATTTTACTATTTTTAAGAGAAGAAAAGAAGTAAGATATATTTCACATCTGATTATCCACCATTTTACTTGAAAAATAGGCTTAGGGTTTCATACTTTCTTTGGAGATACATATATTATCTTATGGATAAGTATTTTAGATGCATTGATAGGTTGTGTAGCCTAGAGTTGATTTATCTTTATCATCTTTACATACCACAACAACCTCTTACAAATTACCTTGGCCAAGGGAGAGATTCAGGCTCAGTGAGTTCATCTTAAAAGGTACATATTCATAAATTTGTTACTCCTTTGTAAGAGTAGATATATATGCATTTTTAGTTCTCTTACATACATTAAGATTTTTTATACATTGACATGAGTACATGTCTTCTATGCATGTTTACTTTTTATGTTTACTACCCCCACTTTGTGCCATAAACTTTGGTGAGCACTATATTATATTTTGATTTACTTATTATTAGTATAGTGAATATGAAAACATAGGACCTAGTTAGGGTTATTGCATAGTTTTTCTTGACTGGAGGCTTTGGAACCCTTCTTAGTGATACTATTATGGTAAGAGATCCTTTGATTAGTTCTAGCAGATCCATATTGGTCATAAAATTGATTACATAATGTATCTCCAATAATAAATATAAGTAGGATATATATTCTCTGAATTAATATTTATTTATAGATATGATGCATTTCCCATTGCATACACCCACCAACCATTCTGGTCTCAAGAATGTGCTTCCCAATACAATAAAAATGCAATTTTAAGCCTAAGTTCAAACACATGTAAAATTAAATTTGTAAGTCATTTATGTTAACCATCAGATCCCTCCCTTACCTATTTAATCCCTCTAAGTACACCCTAGAGCACTTAGGTGGAACCTTTGAGATCAATTCATTGGACAAGTTATAGTGATGGGTTTAAATATGCAATATTTTGGCATTGAAAAAACAACTTCTTGAGCTCCAATTACAATTTTTGCCTCTGGGACCTCCACCTAAGAATATATCAATTCAATCACATCTAGATAGGAAAATTACACATTATCACACCACCATGATTTTTAAATATACTTAGAAGGTGCATTTTCACTACTATTTAGGAGTTTAGAAACACTGATAATAAATGTTGTCAAAGTTTAAGTTGTTGTAGAACTCTAGTTTTGATGATTTGTGACAAAAAAATGATACTTTCAACATGTCCAGGGGGGCAAATAACATCTTAGACTAGGTTCTTGTCCTCCCATTAGTCTTGATCGACAAACCCACCACCCATGCTGGCCTCAAGAATGCCCTTCCCAATACAAGAAAAATGCATTTTTTAATCCTAAGTTCAAACATGTGTAAAATGAAACCTATAATTCATTTTCATGAATCTTCAGATCCCTATCCTACCTATTTAATCCCTTTAATCACACCTAGAGAACTCAAGTGGAACCTTTGAGATTAATTTTTTGGATAAGTTATAGTGACAGGTCCAAAAATGCAACTTTTTGGCATTGAATAGGCAACTTTTTGAGCTCTAACTACCATTTCTACCTTCAGAACTTCCACTTGAGAATCTATCACTTTTATCACATCTAGATAGGCAAATTACATATTTCATACCACCATGATATTCAAATCCACCCATAAATTCATTTTCACTATTGTTCAAGAGCTTCTATTAGCTTGAAGAATACAAAATTTTGTACTGACAACGCTAACCATGTGAAGGTGGAAGCTTATCTGGCACCATTAACCTACACAAAATTATTAGTAAGTAATTAAAAATGAAATTAATATGTACTACCTAGAAAATAATAAATATTTGGTAAAATTTATTACATCTACATTTGAAAAGTCAACATACCTACGTATTTCAATCCAATGAACCACTAGGATCTATTCTAACCTTCATAGTATTAAGAATAGCTTCATGGTATGACTCCTGAACTTTTCATAGTTTCTTGTTTAATGGCCTCCCATTATATTTTTATAATTGAATATTCATTTAAATAATAAAATTTGAATAGTGTAGTATCTTCTTGTGTATTTCAAACTCTTCAAATGACCATTGATCTAATTTTTTTATAAGATATCATTGAAACCAAGTTTCAGTGACTACCACTGACCTAGTGAGATAGTCAATGTTTTTTCCATCTATAATTAGGGAAGTTAATTTTTTATTTCTCTCTACACATTAATACAAATATTAATCACTACCCTCTTAATTATCTTCATCTGCAATTATTGTAATAACATGCCCTGTATGACAAAAAACCATTTTTTGTGACAATATGAAGATATATAATGAGAATAAATTGTACATAATGAAAAATCTTCTACCTAGATACACTAGATCAGAAACATTGTCAAAGTCATCTAATGATGTCATATTTGTACGTTACAATGCTATTGGAACCTGATATTTGTTAATTGGAATTAGAGGTTTGGAACTCCAATCATCCATCCACTCTTGTGACTCACACTCATTCCAAATAGAATCCATGCATGCAAAACAAAAATATTCCAAGTGTCTCATATGAATAGTCCAAGAACTTGGATTTGTGCTACAAAATAACTGGAGGTCATTTGAACCCATTAGAGTCATACAATCCTCATACTTTTCCAAGTGTTTTTCCTCTATTAACTAGAAATGTCTATAAATAGTATAATTTAGTTGAGAATCATGACACATGTTCTTATTAGACCATTAAACCATGGTTTTTGCATTTGTCAAATGAACACCCTCTTCAAATTTCAACTCCTCCCTTGTAATAACTCTTTTTACACATTCTCCAACACCATCATGTTCCCATTTTCCATGGCTAGCCTCGGTGAAACTCTAAATGTGTTCTACACCAGTGGTAATGTGCATCCTACTCAACCAATAAAACATCCATGCATTTTTGAATTGTGATATATAATTATCTGACCAAATATAATTTTGATTGAAAGTAATGTTCCTCTAACTCAAATATTCATAAAAATTCTAAAAACAACCTTTCACATACTCTGAACAATGTGATCGATCATCACTAATATCAAAATGGTACTCCCTTAATATTTTTTATTGTTACTTTTTACTATCAAGCATATGCATGAATGTTATATGTATAAATATGGAAACTTGTGATGAGTTGCAATACTACAATTAAAATTCCATTTGGGGTTTGAATGTGTAATTTTCAAAAAAATCAACTAATGAAATAATTGAACCAAGTGGGAAAGTATTCTTTCTTATCTTGAAATGTTCATCCAACCATCTATTCTTGTGTGTGTGCCTTGCATACGCATAAATAATTTTCTCCCTAAATTTGACCAAAAATTCAAAAACAAGTATTTTTTTGTAACAAACTCACACCTTTTAGATTCTTTTCCATCTTTTAATTGATAAGTCACTAATCTATATTTGCTTAAACCAACTAATTCTTATTTGATTTTACTTTTAATATCTTCATGGATACATTTTTTTAAATTTTGTCAATCCACCACAAATACTACAATTCCCATTTAAACATGATTTGTTATAAAATAATTGTCCATCTGATCTTGTTCAAAATATAGTTGGAATAAATTATCTAGCTAATTTTGGTGGAAATTGAATGCCACACTCCTTCAAAATATTATTAGTATGAAAAGTATAATTAAAATGGCAAAAAATATCATAGTGTATTAAAAATTCAACATGTTGCCTATAACAACAAGTGATGCATGTATGATTTATTTTTACATAAAAAGGTTTATAAATGTCAAAATATA
This sequence comes from Torreya grandis, assembly GCA_037957365.1. Lineage (NCBI taxonomy): Eukaryota > Viridiplantae > Streptophyta > Pinopsida > Cupressales > Taxaceae > Torreya > Torreya grandis. Next base: position 638,204 of record JARHVA010002677.1, read on the forward strand.
TTTGATAAATAGATATTTATGGATGTTTTTCCAAAAACTTAGAGTACAATTATGTTTGAGTCATATTTAATAATTAGAACTATAAATTCATTCTTGTAAATGTTTTACTTATTCAACTTCTTCTAATCAATTATTTTTAATAATAAAGATATAATATAATATATTTATAAAATTACATGTGAACATGCTTTTCTATAAATAGATAGATTATACCAAATTTATTTAAATGTTTAAAGTAAAAAACTGCATGTATGAAAAAAATTGAACTTCTCTATAGCCTTCAATGGCATTATTATTCTAAAAAAAGTTTAATTATATATTAAACTAATTTTAAATAGAATGCATGAGTTTATCTAATATAAACTTAGAAATCAACAAAATATAACCAACTTTGTCTCCCTTGATGTTTATATGGCTAATAATTTGATCTTAGAGTTTTAAAAACTAAACTTTTACAACTACTTTAGTGAAGATATCTACAATCTATTCTTGAGTGTTTATGTACTTCAATTCTACCTCTTTCTTCTAAATTTAATATCAATAAAGTGTAACTTCAAATCAAAATTATTTTACCTATTGTGATGGATAATATTCTTCTCCAATTTGATATCACTTACATTATCACAAAAAATCACTATAGGTTGATGTTATTTCTCTCCAATTTCTTCTAAAAACTTTTAGAGACATAATATTTGTGTACCTACTAAAGTGAGTGCAATATATTATAATTTTATAAATTAAAGTGAAAATGAACTTCTATTCTTTGAGCTCCATGTATCCAAACCCAAACCAAGTGAAAAATAATTCCCAAATGTTGACATTCGATCATCGAAACTATCTCCCTAATCAAAATCACTAAAACCAACAAGTTCAAACTTTTTAATAACACAATAATGAATTATAAAACTGATAGTACCTTTCACATACCTCAAAATCCTCTTGGCTACCTTCATATGAATTTCAAATGGATCAGACATATACCTTGATACAAGAAAAACTAAATAAATAACATCTGGTCTTGTGTGAGTTAGAAACATTAAGTTTACAACAATACTTTTGTAAGGTATCTCATCAAATATTTCATCACAGTCCACTCTAAAATCATAACTCCATGATTAGTTAGAGTAGAGATTAGTTTATAATCAACCATATTGAATTTATTCAACATATCATTTGTATACTTTATTTGACAAAAAAATATGTCATTTTTACTTTGACATGAACCTCCATCCCTAAGAGTATTTCATGGGATCTAAATATTTCATTTCAAATTCAATCATCATAGTAATTTTGAAGTCATCCTTCATCTTAGAATTACTACCCTATGCAATAAATCATCAACATACAAACTTATAATAAGGATATCATTACCTTTTTTCATGTTATAAAGAGTAGACTCACTGCTGATTTTTTTGAATCCATTTTACTAAAACATATCCATCAATCAGGGCATACAATGCTCTAGGTGCTTGTTTAAGGCCATACAAATCCTTCTTTAACTTGTGGACTTAGTCTGCTTTACCCTGTACTAAAAAAACATGTGGTTGTTGTACACAATCTTCCTCTTCTAAATACTCATTCAAAAAGGCATTTTCACATCCATTTAATGCATGATCTATTTATTTTGAGCTACTATTGAAATTTCCATTCTAACGGTCACTTATCTTGCCACTGGTGAAAATGTCTCTTCATAATCTATGCCATATATTCAAGTGAAACATTTTACAACTAGACATGCCTTATGTCTTTTAGCACTACCATCACTATTATACTTAATCTTGTAGACACATTTAGTACCAATAGACTTCTTGTCATGTGGAATTTTTATAAGTTCTCAAGTATCATTCTTATGAATGACATCTATTTATTCTTACATTGCTTACACCCAAACATCATTAGTATATGCATCTTCAAAATATGATGGTTAAAAATCAAATTGAATAATTAAAGAAAAAATTACTTTCTCACATCTTGGATGTTCTTCATGAGTTTTAATTCTTGTAAATTGATAAATTTTCCTCAAGCTTCTTACCTTCCTTGAATAACTAGGACTTGAATCTAGAACTATACTTACAATACAATCACTAGATGAGGGGATACTTAATAGACTTGTATCACTTAACACTACAGTACTAGTGAGATACTCATTAACAATATCATCATAAATACCATCAATAAAAATAGATATAGTATTCTTAATATAGTATTTATCTTTTTCATGACCATACACCCCCCCTTCATCAAAAATAACATATCTTAAAAAACAATACTATTAGTGATAGGATTATAAAGCCTATAAGTTTTTCTTTGTTCACATTACCCAACAAAAAATACAAGATTCACTCTTTAGATCTAACTTCTTTATTTTCTAATAAACTACATGAACATAGGCTAAACAACCATAAAATTTGAAATATTTGACATTAGGCTTATTTTCATACCATGCTTCATATGGAGTCATCTTATCAAGTGCACTAGTGGGACTTTGATTGAGAATATATATTATTATAGAAACTATATCACCCCTAAAAGAGTTATTCAATCCCTTTATTTTTAACATGTTACTTACCATTTCAACCACTATATAGTTCTTCCTTTCAACCACACCATTTTGTTAGGGGTGTAGGCAATTGTGAGTTTCCTTTTGATGTGATTCAAATCACAATACTTCATAAAAGTTTTTAAACATAATTCACCTCCATGGGATGTCCTTAAGCACTTTATTTTATAACCACTTTCATTCTCTGCAAGGGATTTAAACCTCTTAAATGTATCAAATTATTTACTTTTTTGCTTCAAAAAATAAACCCAACACTTTCATGAATTATCATAAATAAATGTAATGAAATATGATGACTTAAACAATTTTTTTTATTTGCATAGGACCATATATATTAAAGTGAACTAGTTGAAGTGGATGATAAGCCCTCCATGTACTACCTTTTAGAAACTTTTATCTTGCATATTTTTATTTAACACATCCTTTACAAACTTCCTCATGATCTTCAACCTTTGTCAAACCATAGACCAATTCTTGTGATGTTATTAACTTTAAACTTTGAAAATTCAAGTGCCCATACCTAATATGTCATAAACAACTCTTATATTCATATGTCATATTTTCAAGGTTGTTACTATGCTCTCCAAACTTCAATGGGAAAATTCCATTCTTAGACATAGGTAAAATTACATAACAACCTTATTTCCTTGATTATTGTCATATATTGCACATTTATTATCATAAAAAACACCTTATAGTTCTTTTCACATAGCTGTACAACACTCATCAAATTATGTTTTAACTTTGGGGTATAATAAACATCATTTATACATTTCTTACCTTATGTAGTATTCACCTTCATAATTCATTTTGCTACAATCTCCAAAAATTTATCATCACCAAGTTTGATATTAGTTTTGAAACTTGTATCCATTGTAGAAAACAACTCTTTATTCCCTAACATGTGATTGGAATAGCCTAAATCTAGATACCAAATCTCTTTAGGACTGTTTTTAATTTTTTCATATGAAATAAACAAATTGCGTAGAGAAGCATAATCATCCTCATTAGCATAATTAACACTTATACTTTCATTTACTTCTTTTAATCTACATTCACAATCAAAGTGAACATACCTATGATAGTAATAACATTTAATATTTCTCTTATCAAATCTACCTCTACCTCTTCCTCTTGTAACTAAACCACCTCTTCTTCCTCTGTATCCTCTTGAATAATTATAATTCATGTCTTTTTCCTTGTCCTTGCTTACTTTTACTATTGATTTTGCATTGTTTATGGTTTTTGTTGATAGTGTTGGTACCTTCATTCTTAGTGATCTTTAATTTTGAGGTAAAATATTTCTCATCACTTTCATTTAATGTGTCTTTTAGTCTTTCTTCATGGGACATAATAGATCCAACTAGGTGATCAAAATCAAGAGTAGTCAAATCGTTAGTTTCTTCAATAATGATGGCAACATAGTTCCACCTTAGTGTTAAATTTTTCACAACAACCTACTTATTCAAAATTTGTCTAAGAGTAGCCATCTTGTTGACTACATCCTTTACTCTTACACACGAATAAATCACACTTTCACTTTCTTGCATCTTCAAGTTCTCAAATTCTCTCTTCAAAGTTTACAACTTAACCACTTTGACTTATTCACTACCTTTTTAAGCTTCTGGTAGAGTCTTCTAGGCATCCTTGGTTATCCTTGCACTTGAAATTATTATAAATATGCTCTTATATAGATTTGTTTGAATAAGAAATAAATATTGTGAGTTCTTCTTAGCATCTTTCTTGGTTTGCTTGTCATTAGCTAGAACAATGGCCTAATTAGCTGGTTCTTCATAACTAGTTTATACAGCCTTACATAAGTATTTTATTGTCAAAAGAGTCATCATATCATTGCTCCAATAATCATAGTAATTTCAACTAAATTATGGAACGGGAATATTGTTAGAGTTTAACATGATCAATTGTTAGAAAGATCTGAAACAAAAAACTACAACCCAAACCTTTTTTTGATACTAATTGAAGTTTTTTTTAATAAATTAAATGAAACATAGTTTAGTAAAGATAAAATAACAATAAACTCACAACCAATATGCAATATACATAATACATAAAAATTTAGAACAATAAATTCATTCTCTTGAATATTTTGCTTCTTCAACTTTTTTGCTCATTCTCCTTAATAATAAAGGTCTAATATAATATATTTATAAAATTGCATGTGAACATGTTTATATATTAATAAAAAGGGTATTTAAAATTTATTTAAATGATAAAAATAAAAACTACATGCATGGAAAAAAAAACTAAACTTCTCTATAGCCTTCAATGGCTTTATTATTCTAAAAAAAGCTTAACTACATATTAATTTGATTTTAAAATAATTGCATGAGTTTATCTATTCTAAACTTAGTGATCAACATAACTTAACCAAAAAAAGTGTATATTACCTACCCATGTATAAATTAAAAGAGATTTCATTTCAAAATTTATCATTTTATCCATATTCTATCCAATTATTTTGTCTATAGAGATTTGATATTTTAAACAATCTTTTCAAATGCTCATGCATGTGATTCCTTTACTTAAAATAAGATCTTAGATATGAATTTTCTTCTAATATTTAAGTAAAATTTCTATGGACTTCATTTTCTAGATATGGATTTAAAAAAAAAACTCATTTATTAAAGCTTAGCTACTTGTGCTTGGTTTTGCATAACAAAAAAGCTTTAAATCATTTATGTTACCTATAACTATTTTTATTCCTTATTCAATATATATATTTTTTATTTAAATGAATGAGGAGAGACCATTATTTTAATTTAAATTTTATCATTATAAAATTAATAAAACTCTTTTATATTCAAAATATTATATTTAGGTCTTAAATATATAAAAATAAACAAACTTGAAAGATAAATGAATGTTGATGCAATTTTTTCTCGAAAACACCCATTACTATATTTATGTTTTGTATATTGGGTGTTAGATATAATTAATGAACTGAATGTGTCATTTATTTAAGAATCACATTTACATTTCTTTTTGTGTTCCTTACCTCTACCACTTATGACACTTGGGAGCATTCACTTATAGTTGACATTCCAAAAATGAATTTAATTTTATGGTCATTCATGAGCTAAAAATAAATAAATTTTTAAACTTTTGATTCATTAAGGATGGTGTCTCAATGCGTAAATATAATTCTCCACTTGTCAATCCTAAGGGTATACTAAACTAATTAGTTTGCTTTAACCTTTGATTAAACTTACCCTTTTCCAACAATCAAAAACCATTATTTTTTATGATTTGAAAAAAATGGAGTTTTTTATAGTCAACTTATTTATTTGTTAACAAAAAATATGAAAAAGGACATTTATCCATGTTTTCATTGGACAAAATTTTGAACATATTATTAAGGAGAAGAGTGTTGATGTCATGCATAATACCATGTCAATTTTATTTGTGGGGAGAGTAAATGCACTGTCATGGGCATGCAGGGCATAAGGTGTAGGCTTATGGCTCAAAAAATTTGTTGATTTGATTTGTCTCCATTGCATTAAGATGCGTGTGATTGGAATGAATAATTCTTTAGGGTAGAATATTTTGGATAGTTTTGAGTATCCAATAGACACTCTTATTCCCTATCAACCGATTGGAGGGAATTCTTAGTTAGTATCCAGATTAGCCATAAATTTTTTTATGTCTGGATAACATATTATTTATTTTGATTATGACAACATTCTTTAGTAAAGGTACCAAATGTCACATGCAACCTCTAATTTCTAGCCTACTCCTTACCTACCCATATTTCAAAATGATAGATCATTAAGTGATCAATTTATGTGGATTTAAGTAAAGTGAATAATTTATTTTTATAACATAGGACTAAAGAGAGACTGATGATGGAAATATGAGACTATATACCTTGGATGAAGTCAAAGGCATCTAGAACATTCCCTCTTGGATGGTGCTTCCCACTAAATTCTATATTCATGGTCTTAATGGAATAAATGGATTTTATATTTATAACCCTAAAATTAGATGTACCTACATCCCTAGTTTCCACATGAACAACCAATCTTGTTTAATAGCATGTAAACATGCATGTGCTAGGTTAGACAATCATAGTAGCATGGTGAATGGATTCTATTACCCATAAAGTAAAAGATCTTTTGCTGGTTCATAGTAATTTCCACATGCTCTTACCATGACCCTATGTGGAAATATATATGGATTGTAATGATGAAATATGGGAACAAAATAGTGATTTATAGATATTATACCTGTTAAATTATAGTGCTTTTATCTATAATACATCAATACTATTCCTTTGTTATTAAAATTAATCTAATAAAAATAATAGAGTATTAGTATTTAAAAAAAATCTAAATCAAGACAATAAAATATATTTTAGATATTTTCTTTTTAAATATAAGGAAATACAACTACTTTTCATCTAATTTATTTCAATTTTATTTTTATTTATAATTATCTAGGTTTTGGAACACAATAATTATAGGTTAAAAAAAAAAGATTAAATATATATATAGGATGGATTTAGGTCCTCATAATATCAAAGAGTAGGTGTCCTCATAGTTAATTTGAGTTTTTTAGGAGTCCATGTAAATGTAACTTTGATCAATGATGTGAAATTCATTGTTTCTTATCACTAACCCAAGTCCATTGGCCTAGTGTTTGTGAATTTTACATCTTAATTTGAAAATAACTTTATAGTTGATTAATTTTGAACAATCACACAATAAAAAAAATAATGGTTCATAATAATGAGAAAAATATTTTATAAGAGAAGTAGAGACTAAATATGATGGTTGTATGACAACATTTGATATTTGTATGATAACATTTGACGACCAAATGACCATATTTATGATTTTCAACTATAAAAAAAATCAATAGTTTTTATATACCATATTAAATACAAGGTGAAATTTTATGTAGACTATCAAAACATCTAAATTATTATAATAAATATGTAGATTATCTTTAATGTTTTTTCTTCTACTATAAATGATACTAACATTTGAAATATAATATTGAATAAAATAACCATCATAAAAAAAAAATAGCATAACATATCATCAAATTTAATTTCAATAAGAGGTGTTTCATTTTAACACATTTCTATTAAAATAAAAGTGAAATTAGAATAAAATCTATGAAATCTTATTATATTCATCAATCTTGTCCAAGATCTTACTATTCATTATGACGATGCATTTTTCACTAGCTATACATCTTGTCTTCTTCAAAATATTTCAAAATTTATATCTCTTCCTTTTATTAAGGTCAAATCTAACTTAAATATCCATACTCCCTAAAACACTACAATTGAATCATCCATCAATCCAATTTCCAAACATCAAAATCCAAATAAATACTATCAACATTATAAGTAACTGACAAGTATCATTTTTTATGTGCAAAATAAATAAAGAAAAATAAGTGACTGATGGTTTTGACATAAATAAATAGGATCTAATCACCTTTTTGATGAAGTATTCCCATTTCCTTTTACAAGATGCTATAACGTAACTAAAACATAAGTGGAAAAAAATATAGGTTACATTTAATAAAATAACATTACCACCTTAATTTATCATTAGTGATTGCCATAAAATCTAAATGAAAAATTGATCAACTGAGATTTGCACCATTATTATGATGCATGGTGCCCTTGTTTTTATACCAAAAAATAATGTGTAATGAGGTGATTCATTAATATTCCATTCCAAGATAGAAGATAAAGTAGACTTCTCACTATTCAAATGATATTATTTTCAAGTGCTTTAGTTTTTAGTGGGAGCCCCTTATTAATCTTTTCACACCAAAAAAATGTCTCATTATTATTTTCATAATGGACTGAAGAATTTGAATAATTATCCACAAATGAATTGTTAAAATAACACATCTTTTGTATATTAAGGGCCTATCCAACCATGCAGTGCACTATTATACTTATTTTAAATATAACTAAGATGGCCCATTTCACTAAATCCTTTCATGTTTTGAGTTATTTCATAAAATTTGATAATAGAACCTCTGAGGATCAATATGATATATTCTGAATAAATATTTTTTAAGAGTATTTCACAATGTATAAGTAAAGAGTTATACGAATGTGTTCCCAAACATTATATGATATACTAAATTTCAATAAAAACTCCATTTTATCACTACATATTCTTTGGTTAAAATCCTAATCCCTATTATAATTGCCCTCATTGTAATAAAAATATGAATGATGGATCAAGACCAAAACCATATGATGAAATTTCAATATAAGGAGTCCATTTCAACTATAAAACACCCTAAATATCTCAAGGTATTTAAAGGCCTAACACCTCATCTAGGGCTTGATTTGGTAACTTATAAAATAATGTCAAATTACTCACGTTTCTTATCCATTGTGATTTTGAATGATTTAGCCTCACTGATCCCCTATTGACACTTGGTTTTATATTTTTGTGTTGTTACTTACATCATCATCTCTTCATACTTGGTGTCATTTGTTTCTATCCTCTTAATGAAATTATTAGTTTTTTTAAATTTATAAAAAAATTTGGTTATATTCACCATTTATGTAATAGAATTGATTAAATTTTTCAATTCATCTATCTAGTCCTCCCATTCTATTCTTGAGTCTTGGAATTTCTTTACACAACCTTCCTCCTCACTTTGACCTATTGATATTGCTAAAAACATTATTAGTAAAGGATTGTGACTAGTAATCAAAAGTATTTTGTATTATGTATATTATAAATGGTTAATGCAAACAAAAGGTTTAGTGTTTCCTAATAAGGAGTGACAAATAGTCAAGAAGTTGAAGAGCCATAAAGACTCTATAAATATTGTATAACTTGCACTACATAAGAGCTAGTCAAGTTTTACATAGATAGTTTATGAATGATTTTACTCTATTCATAATATATCCAATATATCCATAACATCTATAATTTTCTAAATATATTAAGGTAATTCACAAGACTCTATGTATGTTATTCATTTATAATAAGTATATGTGCCTTTTGGGTGTCTTGACTTGGCTTTATCTTGCAGTAATGAATGAATCTATGTAAAGCATGGTGGTAATTAATAATTGAATGTATATTGTGAATGTTTTGATTCAATGGTTGATAAATTATGAAAAATAAAGTAACTGTAACGTCTAAAAAAATTAGCATAACTTAGTGAAGCTTTCCAGGGACCACTATTAACAATTGTTCCATTACCTAGACCCACAAACTATTAAGATGATTACATGGTCATAGAGACAAAGATATGTCTAGAGGAGAATATAAATTAATTATTTGAGGAAGAATCCACTATTATTGGTATCCCTATGCAATAAATTATCACAAAGCATATATATGGTGACATATATGAAGTATTTTGGTGTGAGTTTCTAGAATTACTAGAAACATGGTAGTTAAGTTTGGATCACTATTATTTTTAACAAAGAATAGAGATTTTTGATTGAAATGAAGATAAATTATAAAAGTTACATAAGTTGGATATCAAGTGGATATGAAAAATTTATCATTGGTTGTAGATTACTAGTGATGGGTACAGAGTTGAATTTTATGTTTAGGGATACATTTTATTTGATACTACGTATGATTTATTTTTTAGGGGCATAAGAGGAAAATTTATTCAAAAACTCCCCATGTTTGTAGAAATATTGGCTATAGAAAATATTTCGGTGCCAATTCTAATTGATGTAGAGTATTCAAGTAAGATATCATGGATATGTGATCTATAAAAATGTGAATAAGGGGTAGATGGACCATTATGATTGGACACATGATGAATTACACAAAAAAGAATATGAAAGTTGAATAGAAAAAGGTAGAATATAGAAATAATATAACTGGGCTTTATTGAGAGTTGGTATAGTATAAAAGATTGGGTAAATAGAACCTATAGATATAAAACATCTATCACATCTTGCCCCACTCTTTAAAAATTGCACTTGTATTAGTAAAAGAAGTGAAACTAATGATTAGTATTTTCTAATTTTTATGTTATATTTAGACATGTATGTTGTATATTCAACATATATACTATTTTATTTCATGATCAATTATAACTAGATGAAATTTTCATGTGTATTTGGATTTATTATATTATTGTGTACTAGAATATTATATGGATGTGATTTCATTTACATAATTAAATTGTAGTTTATAGATGTAACTACATTTTGATTACTTTATTATTCTATTTTAAGCTCAAACTAACTGCCTTTTTATTGACTAAGGTGTTTATAGGACTATCCTTCCCTCATAGAGTGAAATAGAAGGAGAGTATCATAGGCAAGGAGGATGCAAATATAAACATTAAGGATAGAAAGAGTGAATCTGAACCTGCACATACTACACTCTTGATTTCTTAAATGAATTTGATGTTAATGGTGTTCTAAAAAAATGTTGAGTGTTTAATTTTCATCATCTATCTCTATGGTTAATAATGCATGCTTGCATTGATTATGAGTTTGTTATTTTGATTAGATGGTTTCGATTAACATAATAGGAAATTTCATGTATTAATTTTTTGAATATCCTTGAAACCTCTATATGGACTAAACCTTGTTGAATTATACTTATGGTAGACTATTTTATACACTTCAATCCATAGGAGTATTGGGTGTTTAATTAATCTTGTATAGTTTGTTAGACTTAAATACCCATTTTGGTCACTTAGGGAGGTGAAAATAGGGCAAAAAGGGCACTGAAACAAAATTATCTTAAATAAATTTTGTAACTTATAAAAAATTGGGGTTTGATTTTGTAAAAGGTTATAATAGATATATTTACATGCACTTTTCAAATCAAAAGGAATCAGGTCATTATGGGAATCTTGTGAAGGAATTAAGTTTTCTATTACTAAGATTTTGGGTTAAATTTACCATTGAGAGAAGGAGATATTACATGTGGATGCTATGCCAAAAAAAAAGTGATGGATTATAAGTAAATGGTAAGGGGAATAGATCATGCATTAATGAATTTAAGTTTCTTAATGATGAAGTCATAGTATTATAGGAGAACGTTCAAGTCATGCAAAATGTGGAGGTGGAGTGGAAATAAAATAAGGAAGGATCATTTAAAGGAGAGAGGCTACCAACACCTATATTAGAATGATGACCATTACAATAATTAGGCAAGTACAACTATGAATTTTTAAGTAGAAAATGCATGGGTTTTTGTTTTACAAACTTAATTTTTATTAAGGAACAAAATAATGAATTATTTTTGACCTAGGTTAATGTATATCTTATTTGAATGTATATGTTGGTATATATATTTGCAAAAAAATAGGGTTTCATATTTATAAACTTGAGTTCCATCCACATGCCTATAAAAATGATATCGAGCCTTTTCTTTTAAAATAAATGATGGTATAATGACTATCGGACCACCTTTATGAAATACATTCACTAAAAATACTTGACCTATGCATGAATTAGAAGGATAATGACTAGTGTATTGTTGTATAGTGTGAATTTATCTTGGTATTGAAGGAAGAGTAGGAACCTAGGCAAGTTATTAATTGATTCATATTTGGACTGAATAGTGAAAAAATGTTCTTATTTAACCTATAAAATTATTACAAAAATGGGGACTTTATCTTGAGTAGACAAAAATTGTGGTATGCATTGCATAAAATCATTAATTCATATCTTTCAATGGAATTATTGTGTGTTTCAAAAATGAGCCAAAATAGATGAAATCTGAGTACATTTTGATGGAGCTTATCCCTTGAATCTTGTATAAGCTATTGTGATATATATGAATAATATTGAGCTTTAAAATGTTATGATAAATTTGTATGTTATGATAAATTTGTGTTTAGGAGGATTGGAAGTATTACAATATCTATATAGCAAGTGGCTATGCTATGTTGTTATGCAATCTCATGAAGAGGTATTCAAACTTTAAAGGAGGTTGTACATAAGCTATTATTTTATCAATAAGTAATAATCATATACATACATACATACATACACACATATGATCATATTTAGATGTGAGATAGAATTACCTACCTTTGACACTTGACTGAGCTTAGATATTTAAGTGATAGGGTATTCATAATCAACTATAGGTAATAATAAGATTTTAATGAGTGTTATTTTGGGTAATAATGTGTTCCAAATATTTATGCCCAATTTTATGGTGTTATAGTTGTAATTGTAGATGAGAATTATGAAATCTAAGTGGTTAATATACACCAAAATGTACCTATAGGTGTGTATTTTATCTATAAGTATTCTTTTATAAGTAATGAAATAATAGGGTAGAATATACATGTAATTTTGTATGAGTGATAACTATGCTTTTAAAGAGTATTAAATAAGATATACCTTGCTATGAATGGGATATAAGTATGAAAAAAAAATGTTTAGTAATTAAATAAGGGGTTTAAGGGATTTATTTAAACTAGAATAAAATGTCAGATATGTGTTGATGAGACATTTATTACTTGTTTGATTTAATAATTACACATTATAGTGTTAAAAATGGAAAAGTGTGGAATTCCTTTGAATTGGAAATAAATTCAATTATTACTTAGATTTTTATAATCTAGGCGTATGTATTTGCTTGTATTTAGGAATTTTGAATGCTATTGATTGATAAGAACCTAAAATCCATATATATGTCAATAGTAGTTGTATTATGGTAAAACAAGATGATTTATCTATATTAGATGGATGTTTGCCTTTATAATAAATTGAATAAGAAAATATTAGTCTTGATTTGATGAGTGGTTGTATACTACAATTCTATAGTTATTATTATTTTAAATTGGTTTATGAGATTTTACTATTCATACTTAATTTGATAGTAGGTGATAGGTATTCGAGGTTGTTATCATGATATATATATATATATATTTATATTTATATTTAGATTCATTAACAGAGTGTATATGTGTGCATAATTAACTTAGGTCCATGAGATATCTAAAAATTTATAGTGAAAACTTTGGCCAAAGTAATATTATAATTGATACATTATCATTCCACATATATATATATATATATATATATATATATATATATATATATATATATATATATATATATATATATATATATATATATATATATATATATATATAGATAAATTTAGATTCATTAACAAAGTGTATGTGTGTGTGTAATTAACTTAGGTCCATGAGATATCTGATAATTTATAATGACAACTTTGGCCAAAGTAATATTATAATTGAGACATTATCATTCCATTATACTTTCTAGTTTACATGTGTATGCATAATGTCATATCAGATAAAGGATTATTTTTTATGGTCTATGTAACTATTGAATTTATTAATGATTGTATAACACATGATTTCTAGTTGAATTATTGATATTTGTATTGCTTTTATTTGTCCCTCCATGAAGGGAGGCCACTCCCAATGGGGAGGTGTGCAGGAGACTGACAGTCTGTGGTATGAGGAAAAACACCTCGATAATGCTTTCCCTCTCTTCAACTGATCTACCATCTTGGGATCTTACTCATGGCTATTTATATTGATTATTGATATATTTTATGAGGCTCAATTGTATTGATGTATATCCTATCATGTGTAGTTTTATGCCTAGTGGTGAAATAATATAAATTATACACTCTGATTTATGATTATTTAATACAGTAGTGGTTGTATATCTTGAACATTATATTTAATATTGTAAATAGTAGAGACTTTATATTATAACATATATACATATGGATTATTTTAGTGTATATATGTACCCTTCACTCTACTATATATTATATGAGGAATATATTATCTTCTATTTTATTCTACACTATTTGAAAACTAAATGGATCGCATCTTAACTAATGGGGCTGATTATATTTTCTATAATTATTATTATAGATACATTTAATAGATAAAAATGAACACATAATGATAATTATATCATATGGATAGGAGTATCAATTTTTTTCATAACTTTTATTATAACCTAGTTGGGTTTTAACAAAATCTAAGTAAATCTGTAAGTAGATGTGTGAGAAGAAGATCATAAGAATGAAGAGGTAGGAGGCATTTATATGTAGGGTGAATATGTTTAAGAATATAAATATCCTCTAATATAGGAAAAGGGAAAAGACCATACTAGATCCAACACACATATAATATGTTGTCACAAAGCAAGGTGGGGATCTAAGCAAGATTTGTTTGTAAAAGGGCATTTAAATTATTTTACATCTAAGTGATATAAAACATGGAAATTATGTAATAATTTATATTATGTAAAATATTCAATTTAACAAACTAATATTAATTTTAAATGGATTACTATATATGACACTTAATTTAGAAAGGACAAAACAAGAGAGGGATGCATACTTAGCTAATTTTGTCTATTTGTCACTCACAAAAGTCATCATTAAATCTATAAATTATCTTTATGTGACTTTTCAACTACTCAAATCAAAATAAAGTGTTGAAAACATGCCTAGATTCTACCAATAATGTCAAACACTTACAAAAACTAGCATTATTAGGGTTTACCAATAATGTCCCTACATATAGTAGGAGTATAATATCTCTAGGAACCATATGCCTATGTCTGTATTGTGCTCCTACATATGCACACCTACCTGATTATGTGTTTAAATGTATGTATTACATATCTTACATCTAAACCCTAATTGTGCTTATTTGACCACATGATGTCCTAGAAAAAATAGTTACTATTTTGGATTATATTGACCCCAACCACTCCCCATTGAATGTATAAGTGTTGTATGCATTCCAATACATTGAAAAATGCTCAAAATACATGTATTTATCTCACTTGTGTGTGTGTGTGTGTGTGTGTGTGTGTGTGTGTGTGTGTGTGTGTGTGTGTGTGTACACTCACACACAACATCTTGAACAATTTATAATGCAATGCTATTTTTTGATATTTGATACTAACACCTTACAAATTTGACTTCATGTATTCATATTTCACTCTATGGACTCCTCTAGGGTTTTGCCTTGAAGGTTTGAGATATGTGTACACCTTTTTCATAATGTATCAACAAAGTGCTTGGTTTTTTCCTAATGATATTCAAGTATTCTAAGTGAATAATATCTTTAGGGGTGATTTGTATTTATACATGAATCTTCATTAATTATCACTATAACCAACCATGAAACTTATTTAAGTTGATCTAATGGAGGATTCCAATTTTAAAAAATAGCCATTGAGGGATCTTGGACACTACTGACAAAGGGAAACAACTATGGTAATTGACACTACACATGATTATTGGTACCATCATGGAAGTGTAAATATGGATTTGAATTATGGAGATAATCTATCTATGATTTTGGAAAGTTCCTATATTTATCTAAATTAATTTTAAATAAATATTTCTAGTGGATAGAGGTGGATAAGATACAGATGGGTAGACACATAGAGGGAAAATGTGCTAAAAATTCAAATATTTGTGCATGTAAAAGGATGTCAAAAAATGTAAAATTTAATGTTGCCAAAGTGACAAAGACTAGATTTAAGTGTCTAAAGATGTCCCCTTTGAATACAATATTTAAAATGCTAAATTGAAATGACAAGATAAGTTAATTTGGTACCTACGATAACCATGCTTAGTGTTGGGGATCAACCAACAATGTTGATTACAATATGAAAGCAATTAAATGTGGAATTAAACTAGAAAGATAAGTAACTAGAATCAGATAACAACAAACAATAAGAGATACAAGAAACCACCTTGAAAACTTGTATTAAACTCTTTACAGAAGGAATACAATTGAAGGAACTTCTTTTCTTCCACACCTCTCTCAAATGTATATATCTCTTTCCCTCAAGAACTCTCTCTCTCTCTCAATTATAATCAATTCCAACAACCTAGATTGATACACATATGCAATCTTGTACTATTCAATTCAACATTCTACACAATAAGCTATGAAGATCTAATCCTATTATATAATAATTAGGAAACATGAGCATACAACTACAGCCATTAGATGCACCTCCTAATCAAGGGCTCTAAACAGTCTTACTAATAATAGAGATGCAAACTTAAGACTAACACTTAGTCCTACCATGCAAACATTCTGTTCTATCCATGGAAATAGCATTCTAAATGCACAGGTGACCTACGTCGGTCCCTGCCTATCTGCACCTGACCGATGTTGGCTAAACATAACCGATGCCGACATCTATCAGTCGACTCCCGACTGACGTTGGTTGCTCCTGATCAACACCGGTGATTATGTAACACCTACAACTTTGCACACGCTCATTTGGTGAAGCTTTTAGCTCCACACCTTAACAATCTCCCACTTGGAGATAAACATCTACACCAATACCTGTACAGTAATATCTTCTAGCTCTTCCATCTTCAAACTCAATCATGAAGACCTAAAAAAGTTGAATGAAGATTCAACTTCTCCTTTGTTAATGGATTGGTTAACATATCCACAGGGTTCTTATCTGTATGGATCTTTTCTAGCTTCAACTCACCATCCTCCAATACCTGTCTAATGAAGTGATACCTAAGCTGTATATGCTTTGTTCTTGAATGAAAGGCTGAATTCTTAGCCAAATGAATTGCACTGTGACTATCACTGTATAATCTACAACTCTCTTGATCCTTTCCAAGATCTTCCATAAACCGTGTCATCCATATCATCTCTTTGCTACCCTCTGTGACTGCAATATATTCTGCTTCTGTAGTTGACAAGGCAACAACCTTCTACAACTTTGATATCCAGCTAACCGCCGTTCCACCAACAGTGAAAACATATCCTATGGTGCTTCTTCTACCATCCAAATCACCTGCCATATTTGAATCTACATAACCATGTAGAGAAGTATCTAAACCTTCATAGCACAAATGCCTACTGCTGGTCCCTCTCAGATATCTAAGGATCCACTGAACTGCTTTCCAGTGCTCCTTCCCTAGATTGGCCATATATTTACCTACAACTCCCACTGCTTGGGCAATATCTGGTCTAGTACAAACCATTACATAAATTAAGCTCCCTACTATAGAAGCATATGGAACTCTACTCATGTACTCTACCTCATCATGTGAATTAGGACATTGTTCTTTACTTAACTTAAAATGTCTAGCCAAAGGTGTGCTTACCGGTTTTGCATCCTGCATATTGAACGGTTTCAACACCTTGTTCACATAATCCTCTTGAGACAAAATCAACATGTGATTTTTCCTATCTCTCTTAATGCTCATGCTAAGGATTTTCTTTTCTGCTCCCAAATCCTTCATGGAAAATGTGTGAGCTAATTTCACCTTAAGCTCAGAGATATCCTGCATGTGTGATCCTGCAACCAACATATCATCTACATACAACAATAGAATAATATATCTACCATTATCCAATCTCTTAAAATACACACAATGGTCAGATTGACACCTACTATAGCCATGCTTAGTCATAAACCTATCAAATCTCAAATACCACTGTCTAGGAGCTTGCTTGAGGCCATACAAGCTTTTCTTCAATCTGCGCACTAGCTTCTCCTTACCTTTGACCTCAAATCCTTCCGGCTATTCCATATATATTTATTCATCTAAATATCTATGAAGAAATGCTATCTTAACATCAGGTTGCTCAAGATGCAAATCCTCAATAGCAACTAAAGACAATATAGTCCGTATAGAAGTCATTTTAACAACAGGAGAAAAAATCTCACCAAAATCAATACCTGGTTTTTATGCAAATCCTTTCACTACCAACCTGGCTTTATATCTCATATGTCCATTCTCACCTTCCTTCAATTTGTAGATCCATCTATTCTTCAGTGTCTTCTTACCCGCTGGCAACTCAACCAAATCCCATGTTTGGTTCTCTCTCAAGGAATCAATCTCCTCATTCATGCCTAGCTCCCAATGATTCTTGGATTCCACCTGTATTGCTTCATCAAAACTCTTTGGTTCTCCACCACCAGTTAGAAATAAATATAATAATGAAGGGGAATATCAAATTGGAGGTTTACTTACCCTTTCTGACCTTTTGATGGGCATCTGAGACTCATTCACAACACACTGTCTGCCCAAATTCTCTGACAGTGACCGACCTCGGTCACTTCCAGGCCTATAACTGGCCAATGTCGGTTCTTCCTGACCGACATTGGTTCCTGCCTAATCGACGTTAGTCACTGTATGACCAACATTGATTCTTGTATTGCTGACGTTAGTTCCTACTTGACCGACATCAGTCTCTGTGTTTTTCTGTCTGTGATTAATTTTTCCCACGAGCTTATTTTGGACCGTCACCTCGTCCAATTCTCCATTGCTCTGCCCAAATTGATTTAACTTCTTGACCTGATCACTATACATCACTTTTTCATTGAAAACAACATCATGGCTCCTAATTATCTTGTTAGTTCCTAGATTCCAAAACCTGAATTCGAAATCATCAGAGCCATAGCCAATAAATGTGCACCTCATAGACTTAGCATCCAACTTCTTTCTATTTTCCTTATCAACGTGCACAAAGGCTTCACAACCAAAAACTTTGAGAAATGAGAGATCTACCTTTTTACCTATCTATGCCTCTTCTAGAATTCCACCATCAAGAGCTGTAGAGGGTCCTCTATTAATCAGGTACACTACAATATCCACAGCTTTTGTCCAAAACTCTAAGGGCAAACCAACATGCAATCTCATACACCTTGCACGCTCCATTACTATTCTGTTCATCCTTTTAGCAACTCCATTTTGTTGAGGTGTCCTTGGAACCATCCTTTGCCTACGTATTCCATGCATATAACAGTAACTTTTGAACTTATAGCTGAAGAACTCACCACCATTGTCAGATCTCAGGCACTTCAATCTCCTGCCTGTTTCATTCTCAACCATAGCTTTCCAAATCTTAAAAGTGTCAAAAACATTAGATTTATTCTTAATACAATAAACCCATACCTTTCTTGTAGCATCATCTATGAAAGAAACATAGTACCATGATCTTCCAATAGAAGCAACCTGAGCTGGTCCCCACACGTCTATGTGAACAAATTGTAACTTGTGCTTCTTCTTTATTGACCCAGTCTTGAGAAAACTCACCCTCTTCTATTTTCCAAACACACAATGCTCACAAAAATCTAGTTCTATGCTTTTCAAATCTGAAAGCTTACCTTTTGACTTAAGAATAGACATTCCCTTCTCACTCATGTGGCTGAGCCTAGAGTGCCACAACTTTACATCCACATCTGAAGTAGATAATACAGAAGGAGAATTATTAGTAACACAATTACATAAATAGAGAGTACCTACTCTCTTACCTCTAGCCATTACAAGTGCACCCTTGGTCACCTTCCAAGATTCAGCTGTGAGAGTTACTGTACAACCCTCATCCCCTAACTTTCCTACAGAAATCAAATTCCTCTTCAAGCTGGGAACATGCATGACATCTCTAAACACCCATGTGTTTCCATTCTGCATTTTCAGCTACACTTTTCCTTTTCCAACAATTTTACAAGGCTCATCATCCCCTAAATAAACTATTCCAAAATCTCCATGGACATAGTCACTAAAATATTCTCTATTAGGGGTAGCATGAAAAGAGGCACCAAAATATAACACCCAAGATTTTATATTATTATGCAAAGAGAATATAAGAGCATCTTGTGCAATACCTGCAACTTTTGCTTCTTCCTTACCTTCATGCTGATTGTCCTCCTTAGGCTTTGACCAACAATCTTTGCTTATGTGCCCTATCTTTCCACAATTCCAGCATTGTGGCCTCCTTCCATTTCTGGATTTGGATCTACCTCTCATCTTTGACTTAGACCTTGATCTCCCTTTGTTGCTCTTCTCTTTTTTCCTTCCCCTGCTCTCAAAACTTAAAGCATTCCCTGATGTTTCCTCTGTGCTTTTCCTGCAAATTTATTCATTCAAGATTACACTAACAACATCCTCTACTTTTTAAATATTTGAAGCAGATGCAGTATTACTAACTACCATTACCAAGCTGTGCCAGCTTTCAGGCAAAGAACATAATATTAAAAGAGCCTTAATTTCATCATCAAACACTATTTTGACTAAATTTAATTGATTCACAATTCCATGGAAATCATTTAGATGATTAGATACAGATCCACCTTCCTGCATTCGCAAATTAAATAACTGCTTCATAAGATATACCTTATTTGAAGCTGAGGGTTTTTCATATAAATTTTCTAAATTAGTCATCAACTCTACTGTAGACTTTGCCTATGATAAATTAGATATCACAGTAGATGCCAGACTCAATCTTATAGATCCAAGAGCCTTTCTATCAAGAACTTCCCATTCTTCATCATCCATGTCTTTGGGCTTCTTTGAAACCCCACCTAACGGTAAGTATAGATCTTTATGATATAGATAATCCTCTATCTGCATTCTCCAATATTGATAATTCTTGCCATTAAACTTCTCCATTCTCAGTTTACTTTCTTCTGCCATTGCTTCTCCCACTCAAACAAAAATCCCTGTGAGTAACTTATAATCAATACACACTAACCAGATTTGAAACACCTGTTAGTCAACCTGAGCTCTGATACCACTTGTTGGGGATCAACCAACAATGTTGATTACAATATGAAAGCAATTAAATGTGGAATTAACCAGAAAGATAAGTAACTAGAATTAGATAACAACAAACAATAAGAGATACAAGAAACCACCCTGAAAACTTGTATTAAACTCTTTACAGAAGGAATACAATTGAAGAAACTTCTTTTCTTCCACACCTCTCTCAAATGTACAGATCTCTTTCTAGATCTCTTTTCCTCAAGAGCTCTCTCTCAATTACAATCAATTCCAACAACCTAGATTGATACACATATACAATCTTTTACTATTCAATTCAACATTCTACATAATAAGCTATGAAGATCTATTCCTATTATATAATAATTAGGAAACATGAGCATACAACTACAACCATTAGATGCACCTCCTAATCAAAGGATCTAAACAATATTAATAATAATAGAGATGCAGACTTAAGACTAACACTTAATCCTACCATGCAAACATTCTATTTTGTCCACAAAAATAACATTTTGGACGCACAGGTGACCGACGTCGGTCCCTGCCTGTCTGCACCTGACCGACGTCGGTTGAACATAATCGATGCCAGCATCTCCCAATCGACTCTTGACCAACGTCAGTCGCTCCTGAATGACACTGGTGATTGTGTAACACCTGCAACTTTGCACACGCTCATTTGATGAAGCTTTTAGCTCCACACCTTAACACTTAGTGTTGATATGTAAATCCAAAAATGTATCATTTTATCCTTGTGAAAATTGTAAGAAACATGCATATATCAATGTTTCCTCAGAGTAATAAATCTAAAATAATTTGAATCATAGAAAAATTTAAAATAAAAGAAAAATAATGAATACCCTTGACAATACATGAATTGAGTTGTCTCTTGTTGAACTTGACTGAAGAAATCAATGGGCTAGTCATGCCCCAAGGAGATGCAACTAATAATTTTGTGAGTTAAGGATTGTAAATGCCCAAAATTTTCATCTTGATAAGGATATATTAAAATTTGAGTGATGTGTAACTCCAACCACACTACCATGAGTAACAAAATACAATTTATGAAATCCTTAAATTAGGTTCATATATAAAAGTATCAATTAATATAGATATATATAAACCTAAAATGATCACATAGTTACCATGATTCCCCATCATTATTTAATAAATAAAATATAAAATTATTTAAATGAATGAATTTTCGGCCCCATATGATCTATTTATCCCTTAAAATGATGTATAATGGAAAAATACATGGTCCCAAAATATTAGGAATGTCTCTATTGTTCCTTAAAATTATGTAGAATATGTATCAATTTCTCAATATTACCCATCTAAATCATGTAATATATATTGAAATGTGAAATGATCTATATGAAATGGCCTAAATGTTTGAAGAAGCCTATTTTATCCTCAAATTTTGACATAATGGATGAATCCTACCAATCATTCACATCAAAAGAAAGAGTTATATGCATCATGTGTTATATACAAACGTATAATCATGAAAATAAAAAAATATAAACATGATAAGTGTAGACTCTAAAATATGGTATTAGACACTTGGACATATAAAGCTTGACCTATATCTACCTCACATGACTTATGTGTACGTATATGGATCTTGAATGACCTTCTCTCTTATCCACATGATTTCTATGGGCCTATCCTTCTTGATTTAATATCATTTACCTATAGAAATTCCCTAGTTTGTTCCTAACTTGATTATTGTCATAATTATGTTATCTCCTAATCATTATATTATAGTTCATGGATCCTAAATGATTTTATCATAACTAAAACACGTACATAATTATGAAGGTGTCCATATTTGAAAAACCTACCCCATGCTAAAAAGTGGTCATTTTTCCAAATTTAAATTATATTTGCATGCCATTCCATATGTTTCACATATTGGTGGCATGATAAATTAGCTAAAGAGTCCCATATAAATATATAATATGTGTAAATATATTTACTTATCTAAAATTATCAATAAATCACTAAACAACTTTATTTTATCACTTGCATATGAGAAGGACTACCATAAAATTTGAAAATAAAAGATCAATCACAAGGAGTAGGTCCTAGCCAAGTCAAAAGTACCTAGTCCAAGTCAAGTCTACCACTTCCAAGTATTGTATACATAGGTAGTGCTCAACCATTCTCTAGGGAGTGGTTTAGGTTATTTAAACCCACATTTCTTCCCCCTCTTTACAAGATAACCTAGTGTCACAATAGAAACTAGGGATTTGAAGTGAAGGAGAAAATATTATAGATCATGTGAACCCATCAAGCATGCAATATCATATAGAAAGATAGTTTAAAAGTATGCATAATGATCAATGCCAAAACATTGAGGTAAAACCTTACATGATGAATCAAAGAAGTAGATGCCTTCATTTGACATAGACATCCATATGATGATAGACTCACCCAGGTGGAACTAAACATCTAGTTTCTTGATATGACCATCTCTTAGTCCATTTCCAATCATCCTTATCACTTGTACATAACCTTAATTTTGCACAAATCATAAATGAGCTAAGTATATTAATCCTTTTAGTGTTTTCCATAAATAGTAAATTATAATTGTCTAATCATACTTTGATGTAGAATTTATATTTTTATTCTATTTACATATATTATATAATTTGAATAGTTCAAATTTTTTATCTTATTCTATCACATTAATCCAAAATAAGGTATTTTTTATAGAACATAGTAAAACACCCTAAGTTTTCCCTTATGGGTTCATATTTATTTATAGTGCTTCAATTTTTTTGTCTTAAGCTTTTAGATCTCATTGTTGATTTTCCCATACATTAAGGCAATGCATATTTTTACTTTGGATCTAGCCTTCTAAATTTCTCCATGATTTAATTCTATGCCATCTAAGAAAGTCAGTTCTTTTATTACTTTTAGGTGAAGTGATAGGTTAAGTGGTGTTGAAATTAAACACAATAAGATTCCTTTTATTCACATCAAAACACATAAAATAAGTTAGATGCATATTCATCTTCCATCTTATTTTGATGTAAATGTTAATAATGAACATATAGAAATGCAAGATTATATTGCTAATGATGAAATCCCTAGTTTACAAAATATTAATAAACATAATAATGAATACCAATATCGAATCCATCCTAATAATCTTAATGATGTAGATCATAAAAGAATTGAAGCCTCGAATAATTTTCAACATATAACCCAACAACAACTTGATGATTTGGACCAAGTCTTTAAGGTAATCTTAGAGGTTAAAAATGCACAAAAGCTAAGGCTATTACATCTAAGGCAAAACATGATCCCTTCAATGAAATCCATAAAAATTTTAGAGTTATTAATAATAAAAGTGGTGTTCATACTATTAATATTACTACCAATAATATTAGTCCCATGTCTACACCTATGGTTACAAGTGATGATCACTCATAGTGTTAAGGAAATATAAGGTATTTCATAGTTTTCAATGTATATCCCTAAAAATTAGACTTATGTACATCCCATGATTACTACTCATGTGACATCATCATCCACACCTACTACACAATCCCTCATGTATACTATTATAGATATGCAGGTTAATGTATTACAGTTATAGTAGGTTGCTTTTAGAATGATTCATTTGATTAATTCTCATGTTTTTATTTATAATCCATTAAACCTAGATATTTAAGCTTGTACATTAATTATAGGTTTCATATCTCCTAATACTACATTATATTATAGTATAGGAGATCCAAAGAAACATCTAAGAGCCTAAAGGCAACATGTTTAGACTATACCTCCAATGATAAGTTATTGAGAATTTAAAAAAAAAAAATCCTTATGGACTATGATTTGTATTGGTTATATGATCTCCCATTATAAGTAATTAAGATATTAAATCCTTTGGCCCATTAGTTTCTATCAAATTTATGAATCAATATTTGTGAGAAATTATCTTATACATAAATTTTGAAACTTAAACAAGGATCCAATGAACCTGTCAATGAGTATGTAATATAGTATAAGGCCATGCTTTCTAATATAACAATCTATGGTCAACAATGAGTTATAGGATATATTAAAATAAATTTTTCTTTACCATCTCCATGACTTAATTATGTTTAAGAGATTCAAATTATTTGATGAGTTATACCATACAATTAGAGAGAGAGAGAGAGAGAGAGAATTTAAGCTTATATATTTTAATAAGGTAATATGTGGATAATTCTCCAAATACTTCAATTGTAATGTTTTTTAATAAGCCAAGTTACAAGGTCAAAATTAATGATACTAAGAATGAGACAAAATAATGGTTAATGCAGTGCCACAACCTACTAATTAGATTATCTTATCTAATGAATAAAAGAAGCAATTTTCAATATTACTTGAACCTTCTCATAAGCTATTGAAAAATCTAATTCAGTACAAACTTATATCTCTTCCTCCACCAAAGGAGGTTGATATTATATATACTAAAATTTGGTCTTCAATACTTGAAAATGACAAGCTTGGCACACATTTATCATGCATGACTTGAACACAAAAAAGGTCCCAATCTACCATTCTATCACACTTTCATGCTATATTATGCGTTTTACCCTTCCATTTTATATTACAAACCTATATGAACCTCATTTTTTATTTAAAACTTGATAAATATCTTACACAAACATCATTAGACTTTCAATTCAATCCACCTATACACATGTCAGTTTAGCTAGATTCAATTAGTATCACAAATAAATACTAACCTAATCTTGTCAAAAATAAATCCTCTTTAGTAACATCTATTTTTAAAAATAAAATATCTCCTTAGGTTTGATCATCTACCTACCCTATCAGTGGAATGAAAAATTACATAACTAAACTCATATATAAACAAATCAAGGTCTCATTCAAAATGGTCTTAGCTCTTATTTGGTATACATCTATATACTAATGCACATTGAGAAAATATAACATATTCTTCCTAAATTGTGAAACTATCACTAGAAGTAGTCACAAGCCAAGTATAAAACACATTAAAGCTTAGTAATAGTAAACATTTTCAAGTATCAAAGCTAAATCATTAGTTGTATATATGTAGTAAAAGAATAAGATTATAGAATCACAATAGGTGGGAGAAATATGTGAGGATTTATTTCCCTCCTCAAAGTATCATATACATAGGTAGAATTCAATCATCAAATTAAGGTGATTAGGGTTAGCTCTGCCCATTACACTTTCCTAATTTTTAGTTTTTTATCTCTCAAAAGCACACATAGGATTTCTAGGTGAAGAAGGTTGATTTTTAAAGTTGTGCATCATCAGAGTTCAATATTGCATATACAAATCATACAAAGATAGGTGAATGTGTTTGTATAGTCATAATCCCTCATTTATACATAGGCAATCCTAACTAACATAGGTCAATCTTGACTAACATAGATCAATATCAATTGAATATAGTGACATAGATCAATAGTTGACCATGTGCAAACATAAGCATAATTCTTAATTTGAATAAATCACATGCCTAATTTTATCTAATTTTCACTTCTATAAAATATTCACAGTCAGACAACTAACTGTAAAATCTAAGTACTCATCCCTTTCATGTATTTATTATATTTAACATATGCCACTTATCAAATCATTCTAACCAGTTTCAATATTCTATATTCAGATGTATGTTTGAAATGCATATCTTAATATCTGCGTCAAATTTCATTTTTCTATCTTATTAGTGTTTTTAAAAGCAAATTAAGGTAAAACATATTAGTGAAACTATACATTTATTAAATTATGTCAGACCTTAAGTTTACCTTAGAGTTTCATCCTTATTTCTAGAGTTTTCAAATTTCAACCTTACTATTTGATTTTTAGACGTGATTCCTAATTTCTTCCATCTTCATAGGCATAAATTTGATCATTTCCACCTTTTAACCTAGGGTTTAATTCATATTCAAATATTATAACTTAATATTCCTTTATTATATGACATTTAAATTAAAAATTCTATTTTTCAAACACTCAAAAGTTTTTTCTATTCATATCGAGTGGATAAAAAACCTATTTTTTGTTTGCCAAAACAATGTATAATTTTTTTGAAATTTGAAATTTAATATTTTTAGTAAATTGGTATAGAGGAAAAATGGTTAATATATTTTCAAAATTACTTATGGGTTTAATGTATCTAATGTATTTTACCATAAACCTCCTTTTTTTTAAAAAAAATTATTCATAGTTTTCTTGGTGTGGTTGGTTCTTTATTTGACCCTTATCTAGACACTACTTCTATGATTGATTTCCTATTAGGAGTAGGTTTGGTGTTTTTTATACTTTATATATTAGGGTTTGGTAAATTCAAAATGAAAAATTAATTAGAAAAACCTAACCACTCCCATGTTATGGATTGTTCTATTTTTGACCCAATAGCTTGTCGAACTAATGACACAAATTTGACCCAATACAATTTTGGGTTGAGATATTTATAGAAATTGGGATACAAAAGAAATTAATTATGAAAATATGAACAATTTATTATCATACCTATTTCAATGACTACATACAAATGGTGACAAGTCTTGGATACATAGTAGATAGGGTAAAAATTAACAATAAACAATCCCAAGCCTTCCTAAAATCATATTATTAAAACATCCAATCAAAGTTACCTTTTATTAACACTAGAAACTAAAGGTAATGCATTAATCATTTTATTCCTACTCCCCCTATATCTCAAAATTATCTCATCTACCATCCCACCCCCAATATTCGCTGAAAGCTTATATTAGGTCCCACATCCAATACTACCACTACTAGGAGAGGAAGGGTACCCCAGAATGGAGGTAGTCAACACATTCCTCATCAACACCCTCTAAATAAAACAAGGAAATACACTCAACATAAAATTTATGACTATTCCTAGTACTACAAAACCAACATATTTTTCTTTTATTATAAATACATTAAAGAATATATAAAAAATAACTACATTTGAGAAGGAATATTTAGATCTTAATCAAATTATTGATAAAATTTTACCATTATTAATTCAAGTTAAGATTCAAAAGAAGCTATCAAATGTATATTGATTGATAATACCTTAGAATTATTTTTTTTGCAAAAATAATTTAAAAATAAGATAAAAACATAAAAAATATTTGACAATAATCCACACCAAATACTTCAGACCATATTATTAGATATAAAACTAGGTCCAAAGATGGTACCTAATATCTTCCATGTTATGCCTAAATAGTTACATTATAACCTATTTATGGTTGACCTTGGATACACACCATGGAATTAGTACCATCCACATTTCATAGATTATTATGTTCATGCATGAAGGCTATTATTATTCAAAACCAACATAAAATGGCCCTTTCAGATATTTTAAGATGACCTAATCTACTAATGAGAACCAATCACATTTTGAAGATAATTATATCATTATTATAGCACAACCCACCCATAGGATCAAATATATAGACATGAGATGGGTGAATCAAGTAAAAAAGATAAAAAATCACCAACCATGAGCATTAAAGAGGATACATAGAGAGCATTTCCAGTTACCATGGAGAAAAAAGAGAAAATCCTTGATCTCCCTTTTTTGGTTAATTATGATGATCCTAATTACATAGTCATAGGTTGGTATGACAGTGATTATGATGACATTAAAGATCCAATAGATAATAAATTACGTAATCTAAATTTTAATCCTACCAATGTAGATGAGTGTTTATCTCGTAACATGTTCACACTTACTAGTCTAGGAGAGTATCAGGATAATTCGTATAAGAATAATATTAAGGTTTCTACATAATGATAATCTATAAAGGAAAAATTAAAGGTTATAATTTAAGATAAACAACATAATTAGAGTAAAAACACTTTTAAAATACTAGTTCTCAACAAAAATAAAATGAAATTCAAGATTTACATGTACTAGTTACATCACTTGAAGAAAATATTTCACATATTCAAAACCATGCACATGTATCTATTAATTTCACCTTCACTTTCTCACTTCAGAACTCTAGGTTTCAAGTTTTTTTCCTAGGCATTGGTTCTAAAACAAACTACATCTACAGCTAATGTTTTAGATAATTTGTACAGGGTTAATAAGAAATAAAGTAAAATTTAATGGGACATGGCTTCAAATAAGTTATCACTTTGGTTCGTACACATCCCATGAATAAATACATATACTATTGTGCTTGTAATCAAATGCATGGATATCATACAATAGTATATTAAAAAACAAGGTATAATTTTAGTGAGTAAACCACCAACCAATGATGGTAAAAATAAGGTCAACTAAATTGCACAATGAAGGAAGTTCATAGTATTTGATCATGGAACCATACATAAATACCCAAATTAATTGAAATAATATCCTAATGTACATACATTCTTGATTTTTGATTGATTGCTTAACCATTTTATTATTATATTTTGACATACATGCACTTATATGCTCTTGCATTGACTATTCTTATAGCCCTTGGATCTATTTTCACTTGGCTCTTAGCCCTTGATTTTTACCTTGATCTAGACATCCAAGAAACTTATCCATAAATGATTCTAAATGTAAATCATTTGGGGCATTCAAATTAATCACTCTTAAATATTCACTACTTATACATCCTTTGTGGCCTCCATTGATCTTACATGATCATATAAGTCTATATCTTCATATTACATGAGCACACCTTGATTCTTAACCAATGGGGGAATGATGATTCTTATTTCTACATTCATTATTGAGCTACATTGTTAAGATTCACATATACAATGGGGGCATATTTATTGCTTTCACTTATTCTACATTCTTTGTTATCACATCAAGTGCATACTATACCCTGACACATGTTACAGATTGTTTGGGTCCCTCCATTTATTCTATTTTTGAAACCATTATAATTTGGCCTTACTTGACTAGGTTCAAATATTATAAAAATAAAAAATAATCAAATAAACAAGAAAATATAAAAATATCCAAAATATTCAAAAAATAAAAATTAGGATGTGAGCATGAATTGATTACTAGATTACACTATTTATTTATCTACTTATACATCCTTTGTGGCCTCCATTGATCTTACATGATCATATACATCTATATCTTCATATTACATGAGCACACCTTGATTCTTAACCAATGGGGGAATGACAATTCTTATTTCTACATTCATTATTGAGCTACATTGTTAAGATTCACATATACAATGGGGACATATTTATTTCTTTCACTTATTCTACATTCTTTGTTATCACATCAAGTGCATACTATGCCCTGACACATGTTACAGATTGTTTGGGTCCCTCCATTTATTCTATTTTTGAAACCATTATAATTTGGCCTTACTTGACTAGGTTTAAATATTATAAAAATACAAAATAATCAAATAAACAAGAAAATATAAAAATATCCAAAATATTCAAAAAATAAAAATTAGGATGTGAGCATGAATTGATTACTAGATTACACTATTTATTTATGTTACTTATCACATATTTGTGAGATGACATATTATTTTCATACACTCATGAACTTCATGATATATGAGTGTGATTTAGGTCATACAGGCTATACATAGACATACACATGTTAGAATTTCCTCTAACTAATAGCCATGCTAATACTAGGGGTGTCTTATTCCACAGGTTTCACTATTATAAGTTATATATTTCTATGACCCTTTATACCATGTTGATATACCTAAATCACTTATACATGTCTTGTTAGTTACTCATATCTTACATAGTGCTACATGGATATTTTTGTGACCAAAACACCCCAAATTCTATTTAGATTTGGATAACCCCCATTTTTATTTTTTCATTTTAGGTTCATAAGTTTAAATTGATTAATTTTAAGTAATGGTGCTTTAGGAAGATGAATTTTTAGGAAAAATTGTTTTGGCCCTAACAAATGTATTCTATGGAATTCATAATCTTTCCAATAAGTCATTATCTAACTATTCAAACAATTTAATTGTATAACATATATGCCATGAACATTTTCTCTAATTCATTTATCAATCCACGATGGTTGAAGTGGTTTAAAGCACACCCAGGCCCTTTTTTTGAAGATATTTGGTTGATCTCAGGTAGCAGCAATATTTAAATCATCTTCTCTTTTTACTCTATTTTAGGTTTGTGCTTCTTATTTATTTTTTTTACACTTGAATTTACTCCTTTTCCCAATTTTAACTTGTGATTTTTTATTCCTCATAGAGTTATTTGAATTCTAACACTCCAAGACCCCGAGCCAATTAAATGGTACCATGTGTGATGATCCAATTTCCCCACAACCCCATGAAACATAAAAATAATTATGTAACTTTGGCACCCTATGAATATCATATGGTATCACGTGGTATGATCAACTTTCCCCATATCCTTGAGGAGCACAAAAGAAATTCTAGCACTCTAGGATTCTAGGCCAATTAGATGACACTACATTGCATGATTATTGGTAGTAAAGTATGAATTCTAAAATTTAAAAACTATTGTATAAGTGAAAAATGTGTGATAAAAAATATTTTGTATGAAATTTAGGTTTGGTTTAAATATCAAAATTATTTATAATATGAATAGTCTCCTTGATGCAAGAAGTGACTAGTCATGAAGGCGAAGTGATAGAGCCTCATCACAACTCTATAAATAATTTATATTTTAAATGACAATTAGTTATGATTTGTATTTTTAGATATATAATTATATAAAGATATTTTCATGGTTACCTTGAAAGTTTTTTGTGTTATTATGTGTGCATAAGTTTTCATTATTTTGTTCAAATTTATGTGTCTATCTTAATAAAGATGTCTGATGTGAACAAGTAGATTGAATCTAATCAAATGTACTCATACTAAGAATTAATTTAACCTCTCTTAACACCATGGATATTGATAAAACAACTTGAATTACTATAAAAATATAATCACATTTTCATAATTTAAACATTAGCATGTTATAATGAGGAATTCCAAGAACCTCTATTAATAATGGTGTGTTGTGCATGGAACTGAAACATGATGAGATGGTTAAATGATCAAAGAGACCTTGAAAAATGGTTGCATGAAAGAATACAAAAGTTTATAGAGGAAGAATCTATAAGAATAGGATGATTTGTAAAAGACATCGTAAATTATCATATATATGATGAGATTTATGAAATTTTCTAATGTGAATTACCTAAATTATTAGTTGTTTGGCTATCATGGATTGATTACTATTGATTTAGATATAGAGAAACAGGTTATTTTTCTAGAATTAAGAGAAGATAGAAAAAAACTATTCAATTTTGATACTATTGGACCCATAAAAATGATCACTGGATGAAGATTAAAATCAATGTATACGTCATTAAATTTTTGGTAAAATATATATTATGTTTGAAAATGCACATGAATTATTTATAAGAGGAATTTGGGGTATATTATAATAAAAACTACTTATTTTTAGGTTGTGGAGCTAAAAGCTTCAACTCTTTACAAACAGTAGGAACATAAGGTTGCTGAGATCCAGGAGCACCGGCGTTGGCATCAGGACCGACGTCGGTCGTGACCAGTGCAGAAGGCCACCGGCGACGGTAGGAAGTCGGCCGACGTCGGCAGAACCAAGCAAGCAGGGACCGGCGTCGGTGGCCTGTGTGTTCCATAACTATTCATTGCACGCACAATTAGTTAAGTGAACGAAGAGTTTGCATGTAAAGACCAGTTAGAGTCTTGAGCTGCGAGGATAATTGTCTAAATTAAGAGTCTAAGTTATTGTTTAAGTTAGGGATCTATTTATAGACCCATTGGCATGTATTGTATAAGTATGAGATAGAAAGGAAGAGTTCCTTCTGTTGTAAGATCATTGAGTTGTAGGTTGTTGCAAGCTCATAGGGGATCTACATGTAAGTTTGGTCTGTTGAATTGCAGGTTGCAGGTTCATGGGAGATCAACTTGAAGTGCTATAGAGTGCTTGGTGTACCGGCAGGGTTATTACTGACTGGTTGGTGAGGTGAACACCAATTCTGTGTGTGAGTTGGCTGTTGGGACCATTTTTTGTGTAGGAGAGTGTTGTGTAGAAGAATTACTGTACACTTGAGGTGTGGGAAACCTCTGTAAGGTGGAAGAGTGTGGCGGCTCTTTGTAGTATTCTTTTTTGTAAAGTGTTAATACAAGATAGTGTATTGTCTCTCATATTTTGTGCTATTGGTGAATTCTAGTTACTTGTGTTTCTAGTTATTTATGCATATTTAATTGCTTATTTTTGGTAATCATATTGTGCTCTTTCTGAGGAGCAAGATCCTAACAAGAGGAATCAGAATAGGTGTGTTTGTTCTTGGATTCCCCCTACAACTGGTATCAGAGCTTTTGGTTGGGATACTAACAGATTGGTTTAGATCTGGGTAGTGTGTTTTGATTACAGGTTACTCACAGGGTTTCTATTTGAGTGGGAGTTGAGCAATGGCAGAAGACAGTAAGCTACGAATAGAAAAGTTTAATGGCAAGAACTACCAATTATGGAGGATGCAGATTGAGGACTATCTGTATCAAAAAGATTTGTACTTACCATTGGGTGGGGTTAATTGCAAACCCTTGAATATGAAGGATGAAGAATGGGAGGTTCTTGATTGGAAGGCTCTGGGATCTATTAGATTGAGTCTTGCATCATCTGTGATTTCCAGCTTATCACAGTGTAAGACAATGGTGGAGTTGATGGAATCTTTGGCAAATTTATATGAAAAACCCTCAACTTCTAAAAAGGTATTTCTTATGAAGCGTTTATTTAATTTGCAAATGTTAGAAGGTGGATCCATTCATAGCCATCTTAGTGATTTCCATGGTTTGGTAAACCAGTTAAGTTCAGTCAATATTATATTTGATGATGAAATTAGAGCTCTCTTAATCTTGTGTTCATTACCTGAAAGTTGAGAAGGTTTGGTAATGGCAGTTTCTAATACTGTGTCTCCTTCAAAAGTCTTAAAAGTGGATGATGTTGTGAGTGTGATCTTGAATGAAGAGATACGCAGGAAAAGCACAGGTGAATCATCAGGAGATGCTTTGAGTGTTGAAGGCAGAGGAAGGCCAAGAGAGAAGATAGAGCGTGGGAGATCAAGGTCGAAGATAGGCAGAAGATCCAAGTCCAGGTATGGCAGAATAACCTACTGGAAATGTGGAAAGCAAGGGCACTTAAAGAGAGATTGCAAATCGGGTGAAGATCAGCATGAAGGACATGGAGAAGAAGCAGATGTTACAGATTACATTACACAAGATGCTTTGGTATGTTCTTTGGATAAAGTAGAATCTTGGGTTTTAGATTTTGGTGCCTCTTTTCATGCATCCCCACATAGGTAATTTTTTCATGAGTATGTCCAAGGAGACTTTGGAGAAATTTGTGTAGGGGATGGTAAGCCTTATCAGATGGTTGGCAAAGGAAAAGTGAAGCTGAAATTGCAGATAGGTGACACATGGGTGTTAAAGGAGGTCATGCATGTCCCAATTTTGGAGCGGAATTTGATTTCTGTTAGAAGTTTGGGTGATGAGGGTTGCACATTAACTCTCACAGTGGACTCTTGGAAGGTTACCAAGGGTACACTTGTTGTAGCTAGAGGTAAGAAAGTAGGTACGCTTTATCTATCTACTTGTATTACTGATTCTCTTTCTGGGTTATCTACTTTAGCTGTAGATTCAGAGATGTGGCTTAATAGGCTTGGTCACATAGATAAGAAGGAGATTCTTGTTCTTGAGTCAAAGAGTATGCTTTTGGACTTGGAAGGCATGGATCATGGTTTCTATATGCAGAAGAAGAAGGTTAAGTTTCTTGAGGAATCCGATGTTAGTGACAAGAACAGGAAAGCCTTGGTTTTCAAGGAGAAGGTGACGGACAGAGTTCAGCACAAGGTGCAGAGGAATTTTGAGCAAAGCAAGGTTGATTTGGACAAGGGTTTGATCCAAAAGGAGCTTGCGGGAAAAAGTTAGGTCTCACTAGAAAAACACAGAGACCGACGTCGGTAGGAAAATTGACGTTGGCATCCAGACAGGGACCGATGTCAGCTATGTGCAGCCCAACATCGGTGACTCGAGGCATATAATGACCGGCGTCGGCCAGGGGAAACTGATGTCGGTAAGGTGGCAGTCGTAGGGAACCGACATCAATCGGCTGCAGACTGAGATGTGATCGGCATCGGTCACTGAGATGAATTTTGGGTGGACAGCCAGCTGTCATGGAGTCTCAAGCGCCCATATGGAGGACTGAAGGCATAAGTAAGTTCTTAAATTCATCATTTCCCTTCTTTACACTACTTATTACTCACTTATGGTATAGAACTAGGAAGTTGTTAAAGAAGCAGAACAGGTAGATCTAGGAAACAGTGGGAGATTGGCATGGATGAGGATGTGATTCCTTGGAGGAGAACCAAATAGATGTTTTGGGTAGAGTTGCCAGCTGGAAGTAAGCACTGAGAGATGAATGGATATTTAGGATGAAGAAGAGCAGAAATGGATATGTGAGATGGAAGATCAGGGTATATGGTCTTGTATTAGCTGCAGGGAAATGGAGGTTTGATCATTGTGTTTCTCTTTACCAGGTTGGATAATATTAGCTACATTATCCTATTTTTGTATGATGTGCTTGTTGCAGGCTTACATATACAGGTATTGCTGAACTAAAGGTAAAGCTAGTTCAGGGGTGTGTCATGGAGAATCTGGGAGTAGCAAGATTCTTTGGCATGAGTGTGTTCTAGAGACATGGAAGGTCTTGTTGACTTTGTTTCAGGATGATTGTGTGAGACCGGTTAGCATGCCGATGGTTGGACAGTTCACAGAACAGGTGTCTTGATTCACATAATGAGGTTGAGTGCATGGTATGTACTAAACCTAAGTTTTCCCAAGCAGTGGGAGTTGTCACAAGTTTGGAGTCAATCCGAGAAAGTAATACTGAAGGGCAGTTCAGTGGGACCAGCAGCAGGTGCACATGCTATGCAGGGTCAAGTTGTTATCTACATGGTTGTAGATGCGGATGTGGCAGGTAATTTGGATGACAGGTTTTGCACTATAGTATTTGTGGTGGTTAGTCTTCAAGAGTGATCTTGAGGAGGGATACAAAGCCAAGGGAACAAACTAGACAGAGTAAAGGTACAGGTATAGGTTGCAGCTATTTATCTCTAAGTGGGAGATTGTTAGGTTGTGGAGCTAAAAGCTTCAACTCTTTGTAAACAATAGGAACAGAAGGTTGCTGAGATCTAGGAGCACCGGCATCGTTGTCAGGACTGACGTCAGTCGTGACTAGTGTAGAAGGCCACCGGCGATGGCAGGAAGTCGGCTGACGTCGGCAGAACTAGGCAAGCAGGGACCAACGTCGGTCACCTGTGTGTTCCAAAACTATTTGTTGCATGGATAGTTAAGTGAATGAAGAGTTTGCATGTAAAGACCAGTTAGAGTCTTGAGATGTGAGGATAATTGTCTAAATTAAGAGTCTAAGTTATTGTTTAAGTTAGGGATCTATTTATAGACCCATTGGCATGTATTGTATAAGTATGAGATAGAAAGGAAGAGTTCCTTCTATTGTAAGATCATTGAGTTGCAGGTTGTTGAAAGCTCATAGGGGATCTACATGTAAGTTTGGTCTATTGAATTACAGGTTGCAGGTTCATGGGAGATCAACTTGAAGTGCTATAGAGTGCTTGGTGTACTGGCAGGGTTATTACTGACTGGTTGGTGAGGTGAACACCAATTCTGTGTGTGAGTTGGCTGTTGGGACCATTTTTTGTGTAGGAGAGTGTTGTGTAGAAGAATTAATGTACACTTGAGGTGTGGGAAACCTCTGTAAGGTGGAAGAGTGTGGCGGCTCTTTGTAGTATTCTTTTCTGTAAAGTGTTAATACAAGATAGTGTATTGTCTCTCATATTTTGTGCTATTGGTGAATTCTAGTTACTTGTGTTTCTGGTTATTTCCGCATATTTAATTGCTTATATTTGGTAATCATATTGTGCTCTTTTTGAGGAGCAAGATCCTAACAAGAGGAATCAAAACAGGTGTGTTTGTTCTTGGATTCCCCCTACACTTATATTATAAGATGAAAAAATCATGGTTCTAATCCTAGATGACATGGATTAGTCATCTAGGGTGCTATGGACATGTAGGATGGAAAGCGTTGAATGATTAAGAGTTTGGATAAGGAACCTGAACCAAAACCCAAAATATGGATGATACAAATAAACAAGGTAATAAAGTAATTTTTGGACTTTAGAGAGAGTTGCAACAACAAAAGATATGGAATAAATATATTAATGTATACGAGAAATATCTATAAGTAACTGTAAGTAATATTATGCTAGAGACTACAAAGACTAAAAGAGGAACTAGGTATCCAAGATAATCCAAATACTTCAAAGGAACCAAAAGATCCACAAAGATAAAAAAAAATAGTAAAAACTATCCATAATTTGGGAATTGGCATAAATAAAGGAAGAGACTAAAGAAATAAAGAAGATGTCATAGAAAGGCCATGTGAATAGTTAGATAGTAAAAATTAGTTACTAAGGTAAATATTGTTTGATGATGAAGAAAAATATTTCAAAAAAGTCATGTTGAATTATAGGGTTAAGTTAGGTTCAAGATCAAAATGGAAGTTACCCTAGTTTAGGTTGATTTACTCAAAGGAGACACATCCCTTATGCCTAATTGGTTAATTAGAAAAGGTCCAAAAGATAAAAAAAGTTGATTAATAATTTGATTATTTCTTTGATAAATTTGGGAAGCTTAGTGAGGATAATTGAAAGTTGTTTGCACATAAAAATACTAGTAATCCAAAGATACTTTCATTGAATTTATAGATACCTATTAAGACAAGTCTAAACTAGTCAGTTGGATCAGGTGTAAACATAAGGAATATGGCTCTTAATGTGTGGATTTTTGTCACTCTAACACCATATGATGTGTAGTATGACATAAATAACTATCCCTTGAATTTTAAGATGAAATGGTAGGTTAAAGATGTGATCATTAATGATGAATAAAGGTGATAGCTCATAAGATCCTTAACAATTATAGCTCTAGAGTTTATGTAAAAAATAATCCATCATAATTAAATTTTTAACAAGTCAAAGATAAATTGATTTGTGAGTTCAAGATGTAAAAATGTGCAATTCAAACTATTCAAGAATTGATGGAGATCTAGTATAAATTAGGAAAATCAATTTGGGAATATGATCATAGTTTATCAGATGTGTTAAATATCATAAATTTTTAATTTTTATACTCATACAAGGCTAATTAAATTTATGGAATACCTACAACCTAAGATTAGGTTTTACATTACACAAACTTAATTCTCAAGTAAATCTGATGCATGATCAACTGTGATTTAGGTTGAGTAGATTGAATACTATGGAGAATGTCCTCCTACTAGAAAAATAGATGCCAACATAGGCATTGCATTTTATAAGATGAAGGGACTTCATAAAATCAACATTCCTATAATATTAGTATGCTTTACTAAGTTAAATAAATGACATCATATGAATGAATGTTAAAAAATCAAAGTAAAATTTTATGAAATTTGTCACATAATAGGACATTCTATTGTGAAGCGTCATCTACTTTAGTAGTACATATAATAACCTCATAACATGTTCTATAATTTTTATAAATCACAAAACCATGATGAGAAGAACTACCAAGCCCTTTAGTAGTTAAAGGAAGATATTACAAAAAATGTCTTTATAATAGCTATGTAATAGTATTTAGTTACCAAATCATGAGTGCTAAGTATAAATGTTGAAATGGAAATGTAATGTACCTAGAGCTACCTAGCTACATAGTCTACCCTTGGATGGGTGCCTCAATCCCCTAGATGGGCACATCAATCACCTTAGGGACAAGCATGTTGGACACCACAATATTCAAAATATTAGACAAAGTGGACACCTCAGTCCCCATAATAAAAACTAGGTTCAAGTCCTATGTCTCTATAACAACAATCATGATGGGCTTTACCTTTACCACATAGACAATATGGGGGATATGATGGTCAAAAACAAGGTTAGGGATCAACACAAAGGCATGGTGGTTATTAAGGTGGATACAAAAATCATAGACAAGGGGATTGAAAATATAAGAAACTAATTGCTTTTTATCTATGTGGCAAGGTCAATCATATTGTAAGTAATTATCCCTACAATCCATAAAGGTAGACATAATATGTATATTGTAGAGTTACTAGGAAATAAAATACCGAAGATTGTCTTGTAGTAAATGAAACAAAAGGTCATGAAGAATGTCAACATGGTGAATTCCCACCATAAAGATACAATGTTTAGGCAAGATGTCACCATAAATCAATAAAAAGATCGAGGATTAGCACCACTAGAGATGCCCCAAGAGACTATGATTAGAATGGTTTGTCAAGATAAATATCCATATCTTTTCAGAGAAAATGTCCTAATGATTGGAAAAACTTAGTTACTCTAGTCCATATAAAATAAAAATGGTTCTAAGGGAGATGTTGTAGTAGTAGATGCACAAATATATGTTCAAGTTGTTTGTATCCTAAGAAAATAGGGAATTGTTACAACATTGACATATCTTCTCAAGCTAGAAAGTACCCTAGACAAAGAAGATATATTGTATAATATCATAAAATTGTTGCATAATGTGTTGGATTATGTAAAAAGGGGATAATGAAATGAAAAGGTAGTATGGTATGTAAAGACCAAAAATCCTTGGGATGTTGACTCCAAAATGGATGTAGAACTCATAGGATATGAAGTCTTGAATGTTATTTTTAAAATTGGAAGTACAATGAATATGATTCTAAGATTAACGTGGAAAGCCATTATAATACCAACACTTAGTTATAGCCTTATCACATTGAGTCTAACAAACTATGGCTGAGTAGAACCCATTGGGAGACTTGAGGATGTGTAAATAAAATTAGTTGATTAGTTTTCTTGGAGAATTCGAGTTATTAATATGAAAAATGATGAAATGTACTACCTTGCATTAATTGGGAATAAATTGGTGTATGATGGTTAGATGACCATTAATATAATAGATAACCAATTAGAGGCATATCAAGAGGACAATATCATTATCATACCATTTTTATAAGGTTGAAATTGAGCCCTACATCATCCCCAAAGAAAATTCATCACCATACACCTATAGGGGAGATAAATGGTTTAAGGTTGGCATAAATCCAAAGTCTAAGGCATTATAAAACAAATATTTCACATATCTCACACATCAGGCACAATAATTTACATAGTTACAATACACATTAATTTTTATATCATCCTGTCAAGACAATGGACCCAGTTCCATAATTTCACATTGAGGAGTGCAAGTATCCATTAGTGGAATCTATAATGGGGTTAAAAGTTGATCTTTTATATCAAGTGACTCTTATAGATACTGATTTCATAAAATCCACTAATGAGGGAACTTTAACATGGGAAGTTGTATCTTCTATAAGTAGTGACTTTGATACACATATGCTAAATTGGGTATGTGGAGACCATGAGGTAAGGTCCATGGGAATGGTTTACAATACTGAGATAAAATTAATGTATTATTTTCCAATTTAAGATTTAGCATAGTTTATTTTCATGTTGGAATAACATGTCACCAGTATAGATCTACATGTTAGTGTGCTAAAATTTTCCCTAAAGGGTGTTTATTTGAAATTATGGGTAGTTCATAAATAAAATATATTGTAGTAGGAAGAGGCCTATGAAATGATGTGAGGTCAATTCTGAGTGACACCTGTGATCTCAGAGCAATGGTCATTTTTATAAGAAGGGTAGTGTCCTAAGTTACATATCCATAGATATGTAGATATATGGTCATTTTAGGGTGTAGAATTGATATATTAGGTTCATGTATTCCAACATAAATTATCACCTCTACTATGAGCATGGTACATGTATCAGGAGTGCAAACATAAAACTAAAAATTGGCTACAAGTCCAACATGTTTTTATACAAACATTTATGTTTGAGGATGAGAAACCATGGTGTATAAATCTCTAAAAAATCTAAAGATATTTTTATGTCATGGATGCAAGGAGGACATACTACATAGAATAAAAATTCACACAAATAATTAGCTATAAAATTTAATAATGCTATGAAGAAGTACTGAGGTAGGAAAGAGAGGGAAGAATTTCCATTAAAAATTTGTAACATAATTCTAGATAGTGCAAACTAGGAAAAATATAGTGAGAATGAAGAAGATTATTTGGAATAGAGTGAGAGAATGACGTGATTAAAGTCAATGTCATAGTGAAAATATAAAATACACATTTGTGAAACAAAAAAATTCAAGAATAGGAAGAGGAGATAAAACTAAAAGATTCCAATCCAAATAAACCTATTAAAATATATTAGGAGCCAATGAAGAAGGTAGCATTGACAAAATTTGACCCTATGTGAAATTTAGCCACCCATTATAAATTTAAACTTGTCATGTGTTCATGTCATGATCATATGGTCCTTAGAAATCTTCATTTGACCTTGTTATCATTTATTAAGGTAAGTTTAGAGAGGTTAAGGTAATTTCATATTGAGTTCATAAAGTGGTCTAGGGGTGTCATTGAGAGATACAACATAGTAAATTTATGTGATTATTATATCATTAATGTCATTTAATGTCTAAAACATATTTTAACCATGTTTCATGAAGTTTTGGAATGTATGAAGATCACTTGCTAACTTGAAGGTGTTGAAAATGCATATAAATGTTATTTTTGGGTAAAATTTGTATGTGAAAAATCTAAATAAGTGAAAAAATAATAAAATAAACATTAAAAATATCTTGGAGTAGTTACTCAACTGACACACCTATCAATTTTTTAGATAAAGTCAGTTTCTTGTACTTTAATGCCATCTTGAGGAGTTAGCAAAATTATATAGACTTGTGGAAGTCATGTGTCATAGAAAATAGGTTAAAAGTGTCATTTAATATTATAAAATTAATAAGACATCTTAATAATTATTTTTAAGTCCAAAATTTGCATACATATCTTTATCTCT
The DNA here is from genome assembly GCA_037957365.1 of Torreya grandis. Taxonomy (NCBI): domain Eukaryota; kingdom Viridiplantae; phylum Streptophyta; class Pinopsida; order Cupressales; family Taxaceae; genus Torreya; species Torreya grandis. The sequence goes on from JARHVA010002677.1 coordinate 680,283, forward strand.
CTCATCATCCCCTTCATAAGCTAGTGAAGGTAGATTTCAATTAGATGGTACATGCAATACAATTTGAGTTGGGAACTAAGATTTTGGAAACTTTTTGGGATCAATATGGCCTTAAAATTTGTGTAATTTTTAGTTTTATTGGTGATTTTATATTGATTAACAATCGCTAAGATCCCAAACTACTTTTTGAGAGATCAAAACCCCACAAGCTAAGTTTGGAGAAACTTTAGTGAAAACTATGAATTCATGGCTGATTAAAATAAATTGGAGTGTGTTTTAAGATGTTTTTAGATGCCTCAAACACTTTAATTCCTCATGGTTTCACATGTGGATGTCATTTTGACATGAAATTTCTCTTTGGTGCATTGTTTACAAGTGATTGGTCATGTTTCTGTGTTGCTAAGTTTTTCAAGTGGTTAAGTTAACTTGAATGGTTTATTATAGTCTTATAATATTTCCAAAATAAATTCATGGTCTTCTATTCAACTAAAAATTATGTACAAGTTCCAAGAATGGTCATTTCTCCTTTAAATTTTGTGTATCGTGTTTTTTATGTTGGCATAATAAAGGTCTACAAGTTTCTAATAGGTTAATGTTATTAATTTCAATGGAGGTTCTCAAGGGATGATATTACTAATAATGAACTCAATTTGAGTAGGTCATGGAAATATGAAGGTCTCTAATTATTTTAAAGTCAAAATTTGAATAACAATGCCTAACACATAGTCACCTATATGATTATGTGGGATACTAGTGGATACAAGTTTGTAAAATGTGTCTTGAGAGGTTAATAGCCTTGAAAGAATCAAGAAGGAAATCCTTAAATAAGTGTGACATTGTAGATATCATGGGGTGGCTTAACAAGGCCTAATTCAAGATCATACATAGTTAACTCCTCTCATATATGCACCTATAACTAGTTAGAGATTGTATTTTAACAATACAAGTTGATGAAGTTTTAGAGTTTCAATGACATGAGATAGAAATCTTAAAATGGTTTGGAGATTCATCTCAGATACCTAAAAGGCTATGAATATCACCTCATAGTTATATTTTTTCATAAAAACACCTACAAGTAGTCTAGGTAAGAAAATGTACCTTGAGACAATAATGATAAATTAAACACAAATATTCCAAAGACTTAGGATGAGATACTTAGTCAACCAAATATCATATCAATAGGTTGAAGAGTTCAATATGGAAAGAAGGTTTTTTTAAAACACCAAGACTGCAAACCTAGTTATAAATACCTATATACAATAATACAATCACCTATAGGTCCATTTGGGTAACTCAAATACCATCTAAATATTGATATAATGGTGTTTATTGTGATTTTAAGAATACAAATGAGTTAGGATTATCAAGCCATTAAATTAAAATAAGTCCTAATGCTAAGAATTACAGAGTAAAGGACTAAATGGGGTCACAAGTCTCATTACCTACACATAACCTTTGGGTAGAATAACCCTATCAAGAAGAAGTAATTTATTGGGAAGGTATGAATCTATATAGATTTAAGAGGGAAGTGAAGCACTTGAAGAAAGGTTTTAAAGTGACTATAGAGATCCATATAACTCCCAAGTTGGTTCAATCATTCAGTTCAAGTGGCTTTGAGTTCAACATTTGGTTCAACCACTTGGCTCAACGTGTAGTGTTGAACCATTAAACTGGTTCAATGAGTGGTTCAAGCGAATGGTTTAATGAGTTGGTTCAATGAGGCGTCCCATAGCCAAAGGTCCAAAAGCCATTACGGAGGGTAGTTCAAGGTCCAAAAGCCCTTGTAGAGGGTAGTTCAAGGTCCAAAATCCCTTGCAGAGGGTAGGCTATAGTTCAAAGGGCCTGAAGGAATTCAGGGAAAGGCCACCGATTCAAAGCAAAAGCCCGAAGCAATTCAAAGTAGCTAATTCTTGTGGACTTTTTGTCTATGGGAAAAAAGCCCAAAGTAAACTGTCTATAGACAAAAAGTCTATAGGAAAATGTCTACAAAAAAAAAGTCCATGGAAACTCGGAGGAACTTGCCAAAGAGCCGAAGGCCCCCAAAGGGCAGCTACCCTTGCGGGGGACTCTTGGCAAAAATGAAGGGGCACTTTCCAAAGGCCGAAGGGTCACCTTACCTTTGGGAAGGTGCTAAGAAGGGAGTCCATAGAAAAGGGCAAAGCAAGAAGCCGAAGGAGAGTCTAAGGGTGATGGGCCTGAGGACGTCAAATTTAAAGCAGTGAAGTAGCCATTTGTTTTGAATTGCCCACATGCCAACTATGAAAAGAGCCCAAGGAACGTAGAGATCCACCAGAAGATGACCCTTGAGGGTTGAAGGAGCTGAAAGAGACAACCAGGAAGAAGACAAGATATAGAAAAGGACAAAGCATCCAAGTAGCAAGAGGAGATGTCAACTCAGGGATTTATTCCTACAGTTGGAACAACGCTTACCAGGCAGTCACCAAATGGTGTAAACAATAGACAAGCCATGTAAATGCCTAGAAAAGAATAGTTTGTTTGAAAAAAAGAGGTTTGGCTATGTTTTTACATTAATGTGGGATGCCAAAGTCAAAGCAGGAGTCAAAAATCAGATGACTTCCTCTTCCCAAGGTTTAGAATGCACATGGGCCACTTGAAAAAAGGGGCGCCAAAATATTTTCTAGGAAGTGCCAATTTTATCTTCCTCTTTCTATATATTGTAAAAATTCTCATTTGAGAAAGGATCAACTCTCAGCCTTAAGGCAAAACTCTACCCAAAAATCTCTCAGGCTTGTAAGGCAGAGCTGCCAAAATTTTACCTTGAATTGAAACATAGCATTTTTTACCTCCATTCTGAGTTTTGCATCTTTAGTATGTGTCTATGCCTTGATTCTATGTTAAGTCATTTTATTAATGCTTTTTTAGAATGATTTCAACATGTCCAGTGCATTATTTGAGTTTCCTTTTACAGGTCTATCAGAAGTGTCCCTAGAGGCGTATAAGTGAAGTGGATAGGCTGTTGCAGTGTCTCTCATAACACCTCTAGTAGTTATTTCCTCCCTTTATCTCCATAGACCCTTGAACCACTGATGCAGAAGGTTTTCTCATGTCAGATGAAGTGTATGGGAGCTAGTTCTTAGTGAAAAGTGTATGTTCAGGCCTGAGTGGATCACACTTTTTTGGTGTATCACCTTTTCATTTTTAGGATTAGGTTCTATTTTCATCATCTCTCTCCCTTTTCATCCCCCCACCTTTTTTACATTTGTTTGTTAGTGGTAGGAGAAACCAGGGCCTAAATGATACATCAGAGGGAGCTAGCCCTCATCTAGAGACTCTCCCCTCTAGCTTCACTAGTCCCACAGGTGAGAGGGGAGTTTCCATTATTGCATGTGGAAAAGGTAGGAGCTCGGCCTCCTACCTTGGGCACAAATCCATGTCATCAATAGTTTTTGGCATGCCCAGTGGGACCAACTAGGATAGGTTTTGTCTAAAGAGTTAAAGAATTTTTGGTGTGTTCTTCAACCAACTAGCCTTTGGAGGCTTTTGCATCAACACCAATGGCGACTCTGAGTTGAATCTGCTGGGTAAGCAGCTTGGTGCCATCAAAAATCTTATTTTTGTATGTATAATTCCTTTGCACTAAATCATGGGTCTTGTATTCCTTCATATGACTTCGATCAAACTCAAAATTTTTAGAGAATCACCTCAAGCAACTCTCCTAGTTGCCCTTCAATGATAAGGGAGGTAGCGCTAGAGTTTGAGAAGCACGCAATGGAAATTGATAGACTAGATGAGCAGTACAATTACCAGCAAGAGCTGATGTACAAAGAAGCATGTTTGTGTAGGCAAGCTCAGGCCTTGTAGTCCATGGAGGAGGAGGTAGCAAAATGGGGGAATCCATTCATTCAAGGTAGTCAGCCTTGCATGCCCCCTCCCATCCTAAATAAAGCCCCCTCTTGTACACCAAATCCTTTCTATCAGATGGCACTTGCTCACTCCAGTTCATTTGATGCATCTGCTCTCAATCCCATGCACTTAGCTTTCCAACATCAAAGGGCATCAGAATAACCCCCTATGGAGATCACTCTTCTCAATTCCTTGTATTGTGAATCTCCCATTGGGGGAATACCATGAGCTAGCACATCCCTCTTCTAGAGACTCTTTCGATGCATCAACAGTCTCTTTCTAACATTCCTCAACCTCCCCAAGTATTTCAATGTGATGTGCAGATTCTGAGTTGGAGGAAGGAATGCCAGGAACCAGCCCAGAGCCTTGAAGAGGATGATGCTGGTGACCTCTAAGAAAGACTCTTTCAGGATAATCTAGCCAAGAAAATTGAAGATTTAGAGGCTAGGATGAGAGTTCTTCTTGAAATAGAGTTGAACTTCTAGACCTTGTGGAGGAGCCCCAGGACATTGGAGGAAATAGAGTTGCTGCCTATTCACAGGAGCAAAATTCCAATTTTGAGATCCTGAATTAGGGGAAAATAGTAGAATCATGGGGTAGGAATGAGGAAAAGCAAGGTTTTTCTCAAAACCTTGAAGAAGATTAGGCTGCCCCTACTCATGATGATGCTGGTGACTTTTAGGAAAGGCTCTTCTAAGAGGATATGGCTAGAAGAATTACAAAGTTGGAATCCAGAGAGATTCCTCAGCCAATGTGTGATGGACAATTTAGACCTAATGGCACACTCTATGTCTGAACACACCCCATCTACACACTTCCAAGAGAGCTATCAGGCCACACCTGATATTGATGAAGTGCTGACTAAATGGAAAGAGGAGAATCATTTGATTCTAGCTCAAGGACTGCCTCCTCTTCCACATGATTTTCCCACTTCACCCCTTCTCAAGGAGGAACCTCTTTAGCTGGAGGTGAGTGAGGAGTAGAATATCCAATCTATAGTTCCCCAAGAGGCTATCATGAGTGATAACGAAGAAGGAATCATCATCAATGCTCCTTGTGAAGACCCCATCAGCAATGTAGAAGATGCAGGTCACGCGTACATGTAGATGTTCTAGCAATATGAAAAGGAACTTAAGCATGGTGAGCTCTCTCCCCCTTTATTTGATGAACTTCATTGTTGCTTCGATGAGGATGATGACTATGCTGAGGAGCCTAAGTTAGAGGAAGATCAGGAGGATATCTTTGAACATCTAGAGATCCTGATCTTTGAGGAGGAAAAGGAGAGGCTGGTCTTCCTTGAGGAAGGCCTTGAAGAAGAAAGCTTTGAATAAAGAGGTGATGTTCTATGGGATGAGCAATCATTTTGTGATTCCATTTTAGACATCACAACTATCATCCTTATTCAAGAAGGCCAAGAGGAAGTAGAGGATGCATTTGACATGGCCTTCAATGAAGTAGAAGGAAATGGGTCAGACCATGATGCATTACAAAGGGACTGTACAGATCAAAGGGCTTATGGTGATGAGCTAGTAGCCATTGATTTCTTGGTGAAATGCACCAGCATGAAGGACCAGCATTCAATAGGCTTCTAGGAATAAGTAGAGTACACACATGTTGGAAGCATGTTCAAATTTGATCCACTCAGATACCAGCCAATCTAGGTGACGAGCAAGAGGAGCAAGTCACCAACTATTTATTTCATTCAACCACTTGTCTGGCACCATAAGTCTTCTTGCTAGGAAGGGGACTTAAGAAGTTTTCCTTTTGATCTAGGAGGGAAACAAATACACCTGGTTAGTTTTACATAGTATTTTGTTTTCAGTTTCTTTTCCTATTTTCCCTAAGTGTAGTTTGCACAGGTAGTGTTTTTAGCCTTGTGTGTGTTTTTCCTTTGTGCATGGGGTAAAAGCTTCATGTTTGATTCTCAAATCTTTGGGGCTGTTGTTAACCTTTCTTCAAAGCTACATTCTGACTCTGTGCCCAATGGACTATAAGGCATTTGGTCTCTAAGCATAATTGGCATGCTTCCCCTAAGAGTCACCAATTTTTTGACCATTTTTCACCCAACCAACCAAAATCGGTCCCCTTCTTCCCTTACTATTCAAAGCCAGTCAATTTTGGGTTGCATGAGTTCATCAGCCTTGGTTCATTACTAGAGTTTAACACCTTAGTTTAATCAGTCTTAGTTCAACTCAGATTGGTTCAACATTTTGGCTTGGTTCAACACATTGGTTCAGTGCCTCGTTCAATCAACCTGAGTTCAACTGATGGGTTCATCATTTGGTTCAACCACTAGGTTCATCAGCCTTATTTCATTACTCAAAGTTAAATCACTTAGCTCATTGGCAAGTTCATCAATGTGTAGTGTTAAACCATTGAACCAGTTCAACATACTGGTTCAACGTGTTGGTTCAATTGTTTGGCTCAAGCGGCTTCGGGTTTAATGTTTGGTTCAACCACTTGGCTCGGTGTGTAGTGTTGAACTATTGAACTAGTTCAATGAGTGGTTCAAGAAAATGGTTCAACGAGTTGGTTCAATGAGGCATCCCATAGCCAAAGGTCCAAAATCCCTTGCAGAGGGTAGTTCAAGGTCCAAAAGCCCTTGTAGAGGGCAGTTCAAGGTCTAAAAGTCCTTGCAGAGGGTAGGCTGCAGTTTAAAGGTCCTGAAGGAATTTAGGGAAAGGCCGCTAATTCAAAGCAAAATCTTGAAGCAATTCAAAGTAGCCAATTCCCACAAAATTTTTGTCTGCAGGAAAAAATCTCAAAGTAAACTGTCCACAGACAAAAAGTCTATGAAAAAAAAGTCCGTGGAAACCCAGAGGAACCCACCAAAGAGCTGAAGGCTCCCGAAGGGTAGGTGCCCTTGTGGGGGACTCTCGACCAAAATGAAGGGGAACTTTACAAACGCTGAAGGGTCACCTTCCTTTCGGGAAGGTGCTACAAAGGGAGTCCATAAAAAAGGGCAAAATAGGAAGCTGAAGGAGAGTCCAAGGGTGACGGGCCCGAGGACGTCAAATTTAAAGCAGTGAAGTAGCTATTTATTTTGAATTGCCCACGTGCCAACTATGAAAAGAGCCCAAGGAATGTAGTGACCCACCAGAAGATGACCCCTGAGGGCTGAAGGAGCTAAAAGAGACAACTAGGAAGAAGACAAGATATAGAAAAGGATAAAGCATCCAAGTAAAAAAATGAGATGTCAACTCAGGGATTTATTCCTGTAGTTGGAATAGCGCTTGCTAGGTAGTCACCAAACGGTGTAAACAATAGACAAGCCATGTAAATGCCTAAAAAAAAATAGTTTGTTTGTAGAAAAGAGGCGTGGCCATATTTTTACATTAATGTGGGATTCTAAAGTCAAAGTAAGAGCTGACAATCAGACGACTTCCTCTTCCCAAGGTTCAGAATGCACATGGGCCACTTGAAAAAAGGAGTGCCAAAATATTTTCAAAGAAGCACCAATTTTCTCTTGCTCTTTCTATATATTGTAAAAATTCTCATTTGAGAAAGGATTGACTCTCAGCCTTAAGGCAAAACTCTGCCCAAAAATCTCTCAAGCTTGTAAGGCAAAACTGCCAGAATTTTACCTTGAATCGAAACATAGCATTTTTTACCTCCATTCTAAGTTTTGAATCTTTAGTATGTGTCTATGCCTTGATTTTATGTTAAGTCATTTTCTTAATGATTTTGCAGAATGATTTTAGCATGTCTAGTGCATTCTTTAAGTTTCCTTTTAAAGGTCTATCAGAAGTGTCCCTAGAGGAGTATAGGTGAAGTGGATAGGCTGCTGTAGTGTGTATCAGAACGCCTCTAGTAGTTATTTCCTCCCTGTATCTCCATGGACCCTTGACCCACTAATGCAGAAGGTTTTATCATGTCAAATGAAGTGTATGGGAGTTGGTTCTTAGTGGAAAGTGTATGTTTGGGCCTGAGTGGATCACACTTTTTTGGTGTATCACCTTTTCATTTTGAGGCTTAGGTTCTTTTTTCAGCGTCTTTCTCTCCCTTTTCATCCCCCCCTTTTTTACATTTGTTTGTTAGCGGTAGGAGAAACTAGGGCCTAAATGATACATTAGAGGGATCTAGCCCTCATCTAGAGACTCTCCCCTCCAGCTTTGCTAGTCCCACAGGCAAGAGGGGAGTTTCCATTATTGCGTGTGGAAAAGGTAGGAGCTCGGCCTCCTACCTCAGGTGAAAATCCACGGCGTCAACACCTAGTTTCTTAGGTTTTTGTTAAAGAAAGATGAAGACATGCTATAGAATTATAAAATTTAATAAAGGTACTAGAGTATTATTTTTAGGGTAATGAAAATATCCCATTATAATATCATACTTAAGCTATAGGATTGAAACACATGCATACATTGTTAAACCTTGCATAGGCCTACTGAGCAGTCAATCTTGAGAAGAAAAAGAAGTGAGTTGACTTAAGATTTGGACCTTGATTAGATAGTGAAGATAATGTGTAAACATTTTATGATGCTTATACCTTGACAAAAATAATAAATTAGATAACACAGTGAGCTAAAGTCTCTCGGTCATTTTGGATTACAAACCCTAGGCTTAGATCAATGAGAGTGTTGGAAATTTTGATGGATAAATATGGTTATATAACTATTATAAGATGTTATGAGACATATTATATAGATTATTTAGGTCATTGGAGACAAAAATAAACTCAATAAATCCACCTACAAACTACAAATTTGCTTAGACCCCCCAAAATGCCTTATTTCCACTGAAGAGGCTAGTTTATTTTACTTGGTATATGCAGGATGATTTTAATGGGACATTAAGATACTATGGGATATTATACACCCTAATTTAATTATAATTTTTGAATTTTTTTTGAGGATTCATACATCCAACTTTATGAATCATTGCTAAGAGTTTAAAGTACTTTCAAGCTGCCTAAGAGGGCTATAATGACTAGTTTATAGAGATGAACCTCAAACACACATAAAATTCCATATTTTTCTCCTAAAAAATCTTATATGTTGTTTATGACTCCAATGAGGTGATTTAAATGTACTTAATATGTATAGACTATGGTATGGGTTACCAAAAATCTCTTATTTTGTGTATTTTTAGTGTTTTACATGGATTTTGGAGAGTTGGGTACTTGAAAATCATTGGAGGAGATCATATGGGACTTATTTAATCTCATAAAATAATTAAATTTTATTAATAACCTCTATAAGTGACTAAAAAAAGTCCATTTTGTAAGATAGTCCAAACAGGCTTGTGAAAGGCTCATTTTTGGCCATTTCATGGTTTTGCTATAAGCACAATATTTAAGAAGCCCAAAATTGACATGGAGATTGGTTTTAGCATGGGTAAAGTTAATCAAACACTTTCCATAGGTTTTAAAAATTTAGGGTGAGTTTAGATGTAGAATTCACTTTTTAGGGCTAGAGGCCTAATTAGGTCTATTTGGCAGAAGAGATAGGTAGAAAAAGTAGACTTACACTTGGATTCAACTTATGAAATTTGACAAGGAAATATAAGGGAATAAACATATAATATTCCTTTAGTTTTTAAATATAATATATAAAATTTCACACAAGGATAAAAACATGAAAAAAGGCTACAAAGAATGAGGCCTAATTGAGGTTTTTGGTAGAGAATGACATGTTGGGTCTAGTTTGAGGCTTCAAAATGGATTTTTTTTTATGTACAATATGATGTAAATAGGCCATCCATTTATTTATCATGATAAAGAGTAATTTAAACCAAGATTTGACATTTGTGTGTAAAATAGGCCTAGGGAGATGAAGAGCCATCTAGACACTTAGATCCAAAATTCACTTTTTAGGGTTAGAGGCCTAATAAATCCTAATTGACAAAAAAGATAGGTAGAAAAAGTAGAATTACACTTAGATTCAAATCATGAAATTTTAAATTAAACTATAAGGTCCTATAGGGTCCTATAATATACTTTTATTTTGTTAATATAATCCATACAACTTCCACACAAGGATACAAATAAGAAAAAAGGCTATAGGGAATGAGACTTAATTGAGGCTTTCCATAGAGAGTGACCTATTGGGACTAGTTTTAGGATTAAAAATGTATTTTTTTAGGTATAATATGATTTAAATAGGCCATAAATGAATTTTTTATGAGATAGAGTAACTGAAACCAAGTTTTGACACTTATGTGCAAAATAGGCCTAAAGAGATGAATAGCCCTCTAGACACCTTGCAAGAGAAAGACGTGATGTGTCAAGAAGAACCAATTAGGGTCAGATGGGAGGTGTCAATATTAGAGAAAAAATTATGGAAAAACTTATATGATCACCAAGAAGTCCACTTATCCTTCAACATGTCAATAAGGAGTGTTTCAAGAAGCTAGTCAAAGTGTCAAGCATGCATTTCAACATCCTACACCACTCAGAGAGCTAGAGCATCTAAAGAGGAAATACACATGGAATTAGAAAATTTTAATGATATTACCTAACTCCTCTTCTTATTTTAACTTACATGACACTTTTTTATCTTCTCTTTCTTACACACTTCTTCTCTTCTCTCACACTTGTGCTATATATTGAGCCCCTTTGGCTTTGAAATGTATCCTCCACCTAAGTATGGTGAATCCATAATAATTTTAAACTATTTATAAATAAATAATTATATATTTTACCTTATTTATGAGTTATTTTGATGTGTTTACTAATTTAGTTGATCTTGCTAAGGGATAGTTTCTCTTCCTTAGCATGTTGTCCTTACATGCATATTCAGATTTGAAAGTCTTTTGTAGGTATATTGAAGTGTTATAATGGATTTTTAATTAGTTTAGAGATTATTATCTTCATAATTTTTAATTCATGACCTTGGGTTTAGTCTTCTTAGCTTAGGTTGGCTTCACAAACCTCCATGAGAAATACTAGTGCAAGGACAATTTTGGAGTAGTGTCATATACAAATTAAGCTTGTGTTTGAAGTGTACTTGAATTTGGTTGGAAGTGTTCAGGTTAAAATTGGTGCATCACATTTTTAGGATAGGTTTTATTGATGTTATCTCTCTCTATTTTGACCCAATCATGTAGTATAGGTGATAAGCTATCAAAGACAAATCTAGGGAGCTAGCCCTTAAATCTAGAGGTTTACCTCTACTATAGACAACCCATAGGTGTAGAGGTAATCCAATATTTCACTAAAACTAGAGGATGCATGAACAAACTCTATAATCATGATAAATTGAGTTATAATAGTTCTTGCATTCCTAGTGGGACTAAGTCCAAAAGAATAGAAGAAATGTTTGGTGTGTTCTTATACCTATCAACTTTGAGAATCATTCAATAAACACCAATGGTAACTATGAATGCAATCAGCTGGTTATAATCAACCTAGGTACTTATTTTTAAATAATTATATGATATATTATGTGTTCATTTGACTAATGAAGTTGTCATGGATGGATATGATGAAATATTTTACTATGCACCTCCCTATCAGCCTTGGCATAACCCCAGTTATGTGTCTCAACAACCCTACCAAGATTGTTATCAGCCCTATGAGTCTTGGTAGCCCTATGGTCATCCTACTTCCCCTTCATATGACCATTTTTTTTTATCATACCTATGAAGAATCCTATGAGGAAATCTATCAAGAAGAGTATTGAGAATTGTCTCCTTATCAACCCTATGATCCATATCAACCTCAACCTAATTCCTATTAGTGTTATCATGAGGAATCAGATGATAACATTGATTATAAATCAAAATATTTGGATTAAAGATATAAAATATTACAATCTCAAGTTAGGAAACTAACTCAACAAGTTAAATCTTGCCAAAACCCCTATTATCCACCTCCTCCTACTTCAATTCGACCTCAAGCCAAATCCTTATTAGCAGTCATGCCAAATGTGCTAAAGAAAGAAAAAGTAATGAGAAAATGGGATAAGGAAGGTGGTGTGATCCCTATTCATCTCATAGATAAGTTTAAAAATTTGGTTCAATTATTAATGAATAATGGAGGATAGTTGAAGAGGAATCTAACTATGTCACCAATGATGATTTGCATGAAATGAGATGCTATATCCAATGGTGGGTAGATAGGTTAGAAAGGTGGGAAAACTAAGAGGTTGAAGATCAACTTGTAGCTATTAAAGAGCCTCAAAAAGGCTATGAATAATGTGAAAATCTTGTTGAAGAAAACATCTCTCGCATTGAAAAATTCAACTTGTCATCTCCCCATGAGTTTATTCAAGAAAAATCCATTTCTAATCACATACACAAGCCATCCATCACACTTAATACTCAATATAAAACCCATGAACTTGTTCACTACCCTCCCACCACATCCCTTCTTGAAGGAGAACTCATCCTATGGGAGATAAGCAAAGAAGATCAAGCCAAAGTTGCAACTAATCAAGAAGATGACTTAAGTGTTTATGATGAAGAATTCACTATAGGGACTCCCATTGATGAAGATAAACACAAGTAAACCTTATTGAGTGAAGAAAGATAAGATCTAGATGAGGTTGTAGCTAATGCTCATGAGTTTGATAAAGATATGGAAGATAAGATGCTTGAAAATAAAATCACGTCAGATGAGTTGGTTGAGTCTTATGAGCATTAGAAAAAGCTTGAATCTAAAAATATAATTTAAGAAGAAGTTGTTGTTGATTTTATGGAACAAGATGACTCATGGAAAAAATTCAATGAGACATTAGTGAATTTGAGGCCCTTTAAAATCCAACACTTCTTTCTATTCAATTTGAATACATTATTAAAGATGCATTGCCTTTTTAAGTACAACATGATAGTTTCCAATATACTAAGCTTGTTGAAGTGGAAACCAACCTTGAAGTTGAAAACTCTTCAAGTAAACAAGATGAAGTTGATCAACTACACAATGAACATGAAGATGAAGTTGAAAAAGTTGTGGTTATTGAATAGAAAGTATAAATATGATTGGTATTAACACATTGAGCTTATACAAGAGCTTGAAGGTCTTACAAGGTTAAAGGTCATGTGCTCAAAGAGCTTGAACAAGATTTATTCATGGAGGAAAATGATGAAGATTGGGTTGAGTATGCTAAGCTCCTTTGAGAGCTTGATGAGATCACAACTGGTAAGAAGTTTGAAGATGTTCTTAAAGATGATTTACTTCTTGAAGGACAACATGACAATATTCAAATTACTAATATAGAGGCTACCCCTATAAGTTAATAAGTGATCATGATTGATACAAGCCCAAACACCAAGAAAGTTCATGAGAAGGCTATTGAAGTGCAAAAAGAGTTCACCTTCATAGGTGACATGTTTACAACTACTATCATTACATTGGAGATCATGTCAAATAGAGTGGTGAGAATGAAGGAGTTGAAGACTTCAAGGTTGAGACTCAAGAGGAAACTTTCCTCATTCTTTCTTTCATCTCATGGAGAAAAATATGGTGTAAGTTTTCCCTTTGATATAGGAGGAGAAAAATTATTTCAAGTTAGTTTGTACATAATCTAGGTTTGCTTAAGTTGTATTTATGTTTCTTAAGTACTTTAAATCACATGTGCATGACTTAATTTTCTTATGTCTTATTGTAATTTATTTGTGTGTGTTGTGAAGGTTATCAATTTTTTGTGTCTTGTTTAAGGTCTGTCTAGATATAAAATTGAGTGTTAGAGACCCCATTTCCCAATGGACATGTAAGGCTACTAGTCTTATTAGCATTTCAAGCATGCTACCCCTATGGATCACTACAAATGTTGACCAAAATTTACCCTAAATCAAATTTGGACACCCCCTCCAAATTTAAACTTGTCATGTGTTCATGTCATGCTCATATGGTCACTAGAAATCATCATTTGACCTTGTTAGCATTTATTAAGGTAAGTTTGGAGAAGTTAAGGTAATTTCATATTGAGTTCATATAGTGGTATAGGGGTGCCATTGAGAGATAAAACATGGTCAAGTTGTGTCATATGTGATTATTGGTTCATTAATGTCATTTCATGTCTAAAAAATCTTTTCACCATGTTTCATGAAGTTTTGGAATGTATGAACCTCACTTGCTAACTTGAAGGTGTTGAAATTACATATAAATGTGATTTTTGGCTAAAATTTATATGTGACAAATCTCCCTAAGTTAATTTTTTAAAAAATATCCCTTAAAAATATCTTGGATCAGTTCATATATTACCATTCTTGTCAACTTGTCAGATAAAGTCAGTTTCTTGCACTTTAATGCCATTTTAAGGAGTTAGAAAACTTGTACAGACTTATGGAAGTCATGTGTAAGAGAAAACATGTTTATAGTGTATTTTAATATTATATAAGTCATAAAATATCTTAGGTAGGATTTTTAAGTCCAAAATTTATAGACATATTTCTCTCTCTCTCATCATCCCCTTCACAAGTTAGTGCAGGTAAATTTCAATTAGACGATATAGGTAGTACGGTTTGAGTTTGGACCTAAGATTTTGGATAAAGTGTGGGAACCATATGGGATTGAAATTTATGTAATTGGTTATTGTATTGGTAATCTTATATTTATGAACAATCACGGAGAGCCTAGATTGATTTTTGAGAGCTCAAAACCACACAAGATGAGTTTGGAGAAAATTCATTGAAAATTAGGAATTCATGGATGATTAAAATTAGTTAGAGTGTGTTATAAAAACTCTATGTATTCCTACCACACTTTAATTCCCCATGGTGGCATGTGTGGAGGTCCTTTTGGCAAGCAATTTCTCTTTGGTGTATTGTGTGTAAGTAACTGGTCATGTCTATATGTTTTTGAGTTTTGTAGGTGGTCAAGTGAAATTTAATGGGTTTTTATAGTCTTATAACATTTACAAAATCTATTCATGGTATTATATTCAATTGAACATTTTGTATAAATTCCAGGAATGGTCATTTCTCCTTTCAATTTTGGGGACTGTGTGTTTTTTATATTGTTATAATAGAGGTCTACAAGTTTCTAAGAGATTCATGTTATCAATAATCAATGGAAGTTCTCAAGGCATGATATCACTAATAATGAACTAAATCTTAGTATGTCATGTAATATGAAGGTCTCCAAGTGTTTGAAATTAAAAATTTAAATTACAATGTGTAACACACAGTAACTTATAGGATTCTATGGGATAACAGTGGATACAAGTTTATAAAGTGTGTCTTGAGAGGTTAATAGTATTGAAAGAATAAATAAGGAACTCAATAAATGAGGGTGAAACTATAGTTATCATGGGGTGGATTAACAAGACCTAATTCAATATCATACATAATCAACTCCTCTCATATATGTACCGACAACTAGTTAGAGATTGGCTTTGAATAGTATAGGTTGATGAAGTTTTGGAGTTTTAATGACAAGAGAAAAAATTATTGAAATGGTTTAGAGATTGGTCTTAGATACCTAAAATGTTATGAAGATCACCTCATAGTTATAACTTTTCATAACAACACCTACAACCAGTCTAGGTGAGAAAATGTACCTTGAGGTAGTAATGATAAATAAAAAATAAAGGTTCCAAAGACTTAGGATGAGATAATAAATCATCCAATTATCATATCAAGAGCTTGAATATTTAAATATGGAAAGAAGGGTTTATTTAAACACCAAGATTGTAGACCTAGTTACAAATGCCTATGTACAATAATACGATCACCTATAGGTCCATTAGTGTAACTTAAATGCCCTCTCAAGATTGATAAAATGGTGTTCATTTATGATTTGAATAATAAAAATGAGTTAAAGTTATCAATCCATTGAGGTAAAATAAGTCCTTGTTAGGAATTAATTTAATGTAAATCATATTTATTAACTACCATAAAATCACGAAACCAAATTTTAAATGTGTGAAAATCAGATTTAATTATGTAGAAATATTTCCTTCAAATCACAGTTTAATGAAATCATAAAAGGAAAGAACAAAACCAGAAATAACACATAACATAGATATACCATGGTTCACATAATGTGGGTTACATCCATCAAGAAAGTCATCAAATAAATCAATAATCTGAAACAAGATTATAATGAACTCTCACAGAGATAGAAAAATCTCCTCCAAAAAATGCTGCATAAAAAGGCTACACTTTCACCTACACCTGCACTTTTTTGTATCTCACAAGATGATAAAACCACACCCTATAAATTAAAACTTTCACTTAAAAAAACCCTACACTTTTGACTCTATCTCCAAAAATCCACACCTACAAATAAAAATATCAACAACCTCTTATAGGTCATACCACACCTAGTATAAATAGCAAATGGTGTAGAAAACATCCTCCCAAGAGATAACTCACCATACTCACCTAGGATAGGATCTATCCACAATATGACATGAAATTTACACCTTTAAAAGAATATATAAAGGTTAATTAAAGGAGAAACATTCCATTCATCTCTAAATGGCACAACTTCCAATGTGGAAGTCCAACCCACTTCCATAATACATCAAAAAATTATTAAATACTACATTTAATAATTTTTATCCTCCTAATGCATCATAGAAATAAGTAAATACATCATTTAATAATTTATCCTAATGCATCATGAAAATTATTAAATACATTATTTAATAATTTTTCCTAATACATTACAGAAATATTAAATAAACAATTAATTCCCTAGAACAAGGAAATCAATCCCACTTCCAACAAGTATGGAAGAATACATGAAATTTTTTAAATAAACATTTAATAACTTTCACTCACATGAGGGGAAAAGGAAAAATGTGCTCCCCACATCCTTGGAGCTCTATAGGCCCCTAAAGTGTACCAACAAGGTCATGTGATAACCCTAAAGGGATCCACACTCAACAGTCCTAAGCCAAGAATTATAGAGTAAAGGACTAAACAAGGTTACAAGTCTCATTACCTACACATAGTCTTTGGGTAGCATAAACTTATAAATAAGAAGTGATTTATTTGGAAGGTATGAGTATTTATAGATCTAAAAGGGAAGTGAAACACCTAAAAAATGGTTTTAAAGTGACTACAGAGCTTCTTACAACTCCCTGACTCACCCAAACAAAGATAGACTTTGAAACCCTATTTGCTTAGTCAGGGTAAGAATAAAATACTTGTTGTGTGAGTTTATAAAGGATTTTAATAATGTTTAAAGATGATTTAAATAGGGTGGTCCTTGTCTGTTAGAGCCTCAAACATAAGCTTAAAGAGAAAAACATAGTTGTCAGACCCTATACAATCCTAACACTCTTAAATGCATACACAAGCCTATTAAATCTTGAAGTCTATGTCTATTGGAAATGTCTTCAGGTATGTATAGTGACTAAGGGGAATTAGGGTAAAATTATATATGATTGTTGAATATTGTGAACATTGTTTCATGATCCTTAGACTTAAGAAAAGATAGAGAGTGGACACATTGAACTCTGCCTACTCATACCTATTTATAATGTAATCCTACCTAGTTTATTATTTTGTTTGTTAATGAATATATCCCATCATAATATCATACTTAAGCTACAATGATTGAAACATAGGCATACCCTATTGAACCTTGCACAAGATTATTGAGTAGTCAATCTTGAGAATAAAGAAAAGTGAGTTGAGTTGAGAGTTAGACCTTAAGGAGATAATGAATATCATGTGAAAACATTTTATGATGCTTAGACCTTGACAGAAAAGGAATAAATTAGGTAACACAATGAGCTAGGGTCTCTCAATCATCTTGGTTTACAAATGCGAGTATTAGAAAAATGAGAGTGTTAGAAAATTTGATGGAGAAAGATGGTAATATAACTATTGGTAGAGGTAATAAGACATCAAAAAACTTATTGAGGTCATTGGAGACCAAAATAAACTCAATAAATCCACTTACAAATTATAAATTTGATCAAACCCCCCAAAATGCCTTATTTCCACTTGAGAGATTAGTTTGTTTTTATTGGTACGATCAAGAGGATTTTCATGGGAAAATGAGATCCTATGGGGTATTATAAAACATAATTTACTTAAAATTTGTGAAATTGGTTATAGGATTCATACCTCCAACTTTATGAATCATCGTTAAGAGTTCAAAGTACTTTCAAGCTGCCTAGGAGGGCTATAATGACCAATTTATAGAGTTGAAATTAAAAAGGACATCAAATTACATAGTTTTCTCATAAAACCTCTTATATTTTGTCAAGGAATCCAAGGAATTTATTCACATGTACTTTATATGTATAGATTACTATACAAATTACCAAAAATTCCTTATTTTGTGTATTTTTTAGTGTTTTATAGGGATTTTGGAGAGATAGGTACTTTAAAATAATTGGAGGAGATTATATAGGACTTATTTTGTCTCTTAAAATCAATAAATGTTCTCAATAATCCATGTAAGTGACCAAACAAAATCCATTTTGCAAGACAATCCAAATAGGCTTGTGAAAGGCTCATTTTTGGCCATTTCATGGTTTGGATGTAAGTGAAACGTTAAAAAATACCAAAATTGACTTGAAGATTGCTTTTGAAATGGGTAAAATTAATCACACACTTACCATATGTTTCACAAATTTAGGATGAGTTTAGAGCTAGAATTCACTTTTTAGGGCCAGAGGCCTAATTAGGCCTAATTGGCAGAAGAGATAAGTAGAAAAAGTAGACTTAAAATTGGATTTAACTCATGAAATTTGAAAAGGAGATATAAGGGAATAAACCTATAATATTCCTTTAGTTTTTAAATATAATCTATACAATTTCACACAAGGAGGAAACCATTAAAAAAGGCTACAAAGAATGAGGCCTAATTGAGGCTTTTGGCAGAGAATGACTTGGTGGGTCTAGTTTGAGGCTTAAAAATGGATTTTTTTAATTTAAAATATGATGTAAATATTGCATACATTTATTTATCATGATAAATATTAAATTAAACCAAGTTTTGACATTTGTGTGTAAAATAGGCCTAGGGAGATGAAGAGCCCTCTAGACACATTATAAGAAAAAGAGGTGATGTGTCAAGGAAAACCCATTGGGGTCAGTTGAGATATGTCAAGAGTAGAGGAAAAATTCAAGAGAAACTCATTTGATCACCAAAATGGCCACTTATCCTTCAACATGTCAAGAAGAAGGAGAGTTTCAAGAAGCTAGTCAAACTATCAAACGTGCATTTCAGCCTCCCATGTCACTTGGAGAGATGGAGCATATAAAGAAGAGATACACATGGATTTTGAAGTATATTATGATATTTTAATAACTATTATTCTTGTTTTAACTTACATGACACTTGTCTATATTCTCTCTCTTTCACACTTCTCTTCTCACACACTTATGTTATATATTGAGCCACTTTGGTTTTGAAATATATCCTCCACCTGAGTATGGAAAATTCATACTCATTTTAATACTTTTATAAATAAATAATGATCTGGTTTACCTTATCCATGAGTTATTTCAATGTGTTTTCTAAGTTAGTTGATCTTTCTAAGTGATAGTTTCTTTTCCTTAGCATGTTATCTTTGCTTGCATACATATTCAAATTTGAAAGTATTTTATAGGTCTCTTGAAGTGTTCTAATGGATATTTAATGAGTTTAGTGATATTTATATTTATAAGTGTCAAGTCATGACCTTGGGTTTAGTCCTCCTAGCTTAGGTTGGCTTCACAAACCTCCATGAGAAATACTAATGCAAGGGTAGTTTTGGAGTAGTGTCCTATATAGATTAGGATTGTATTTAAAGTGTACTTGTATTTGGTTGGTAGTGGGTATGTTATAATTGGTGAATCACCTTGTTAGGATAGGTTTTATTTATGTTATCTCTCTCTCTCCTTTCACCCAAACAAGTAAGTAGTATAGGTGATAAGCTATCAAAGATAAATCTAGGGAGCTAGCCCTTCAATCTAATGGTTTACCTCTACTATAGACAACCCATAGTCTTAGAGGTAATCCAATGTTTCACTCAATTTGAAGGAAGATTGATCAACCTCTCTAAGGGTGCAAAATTGAGTGACAATAGGTAGTTGAAAGCATTGGTATATTTCAAAGGTATTATAATTACTATGAGATTATCACGTTGTATTTCCCAAAAAACTTTAGAAGTCAAGGGTGATTTGGGGTGATACATATAAAGATAAATTAATGTGTTAGGCCCATTATAAACAAATCACATAGACTAAATCAAATATGAAGCTAACATTTAGGGTAGATATTGATTGGATGTAAGAAGCACAAATCATATATCCAATTGATAAATTAGATTAGGCAAGACCTATGATGGTGTAACCCAATAAATCATAAGAATTTCAAGTTTGAAATGACTATAATGCATTAAATGATGATTTCATAAATGATCCATTAAAAATTATATTTATATATGAAGTCTTGGAGTCAATCTTAGGACATGAAATCTACTCCTTCACAGATGGTTTTAGTGTTTATCATAAAATTCCTATCATAGAGTAAGATCAAATGAAGACCACATTTATAATAAAGTGGGAATATTTTGTATAGAAGGAAATGTATTTTGGTCTTAAAAATTATCCTACTATATTAATATAATTGTGATTACTACCTTTAAGTATTTCATTCATGATTTTTATGATCTATATGTAGATGACTAGGCTGTGTTATTGTTTTATCAAACAACATATTTTAAAATTGTGACTTATGTTGGAGAGGTATAGGGCTCTAAAAATAACATTAAATTTTAAAAAATACTTATTTTTCACACCTTTTGACATATTTATAGGACATTTTATATGTAATGATGATATCTTAGTAAATCAAATAAGAATAACAATAATTGTGGGACTGCAACCTCTAGTGAACTCTTCCAAATGTGATTATTCTTAGGACATACTGAGTATTATCAAAATTTTATCTGAGAATATGCATATGTATCAATAACATTGGAGAATGTGATGTGAAAAGACACAAAATTTAAATGGACTTATGAATGTCAATCAAATTTCATTGATATGAAGTAGAGATTAGTCACAACTATGATCTCTGTATTCCTTGATGTTAATAATATGTTTAATATTCATGTGGATGCATTGAGAATAATAGTGCAAGATATGTTGGCTCAACCATGGGATGGAGGCCTTGATCACCTCATCTAATTCATAAGACATAATATTTCATTGATAGAAAATAATTACACTACCATGGAATGGAAAGATTTACCTTTGGTGTTTAAACTCCCAAAATTTAGACATTTACAGACTATGCTATTTGATTTCTTCATAGATCACCAAGCACTATGATACTTGGTGAATAAGCCAATATTGGGTGGGTGAATATACACATGGTTGATGTTTTCCTAGTAATTTCAATTTAAAATCAATTTGAAACTAGATAGAGATAATTTTAGACCCAATCAATTAAACCACATAAAAAATGGGAAGAACTAGAGGAGTTTCAAGATGAGTCTCTAAATGCTCATTTATTTAGAGTTTTTATGATTCTATAAAATATGGAGGATATAATTTTTTTATATGATAGGGTGTTTTACTTGCACATTATGGAGAAAATGATAAAATTTATCTAGTTGCATGAGCTCTTCCATTCAACATTATCAATGGACTCCTTTATAAGATAGGTAAAGATGATGTTTTGTGAAGAGTAGATTCGGATCATAAAATTCCACAATTACAAGAATTTTCACACCAAGGAGTTTTAAAGGGGAATTTGGTAGAAGAATCTACTCTTTTTTTTTCAAAGTTTCTCGTGGTGAACTACATTGTTACAAGATGCACATAGGGTCACCAAACACTATGACATATGTTAAAGATTCAAAGACCAAATCAATATGATGAAATGGCTTTGAATCTAGTAATAGCTATGAAATATTTTTTAATAATAGGGAATTGAATTTTTAGGACCCATTAATACTCATTAAGAGCATTTTAATGTTAGATATATAATCACTTCAACTGATTATCTTACAAAATGTGTGAAAGCTCCTGTGAAACCAAGTTATAGTTGTAAAGATGTAACTAAATTTTTATATGAGAATATTATAAAAAGTTTTAGTTGTCCATTGAAGATAATAAATGATAAAGGAACACACTTTACGAAAAAAACTATAAAAAAATTGACAATATAATTCATGATCTTCATCACAAAATTATTGCCTTTCACCCACAAGTAAATGACCAGGTAGAAACATCAAACAACAAATTACAAATGTGCAACACTATGGTCCTACACAACCAATTAAAAATGTGGAAAATAATTAACACCATTTATAATAGTCTATGGAATGTAATTATTGATTCCTATATAATACATAGTTCTAATTTTGAGAGTTACATTAATAATGTAACTAGGAGACTAGGAGTCACTTCTAGCATGGTTGCTTGATTTAACCAAAATGAAGGAAACCAAATAAATGGAACTTTGGACATAAGAAGTCAATAAATGGATCTAAAAAGTGTGGAATGATCACAACCTATTATCTAAGGAAGTTAAACTAGATCAAAAAGTCTTGTTATATGATAATAGATTCAAAGCACACTAGGTGGAAAGGTACATACATTATTCATGAAATGTCACATCAAGGAACTTTAGTACTCATAAACCTTCAAATAACCATTCTAATGGGGAGGGTAAATGGATGTAGTATTAACTTATAATTTTAGTGACCTATATAAAAATAATTAAAAAAAAGAGTGGGTGCTAAGTAGCATCGTATAATTAGTTTATATTATAGTTTTGTTTATCTTTTGAAAATTTTAACAATAGTTGTACTTAGTGGGATATCTATACAAAATATATTTAATAATATACCATTTTAAATTATTTTAAAAATAAAATAAAATAACATAGATCAAAGGAACACATGTGAATCCAAGGATTGGTCAAAATAATAAGTCTGGGATTGAGGTGGTGAAGAAAATATATGGCAAAGTGGTATGAAAATGGTAACTATCAAAGTAGTTAATGAATAAGCACATCATATATTTTGGAATTTTAAATGTGTATAAATTTTATTAGATGGATTTAATGATTTAAAAAAAAAAAAACTTGGAAGGGATAAAAAGGTGACACATTCCATCATCAAATGTTGTTAGAGGAAACATTATATCTAGACATTAAAAAGGTAAAGGTCACATCAAAATGACCATTAGATTTCAAAATAAGAGGACAATGATGTGAAAATTATATAAATTATTTAATGAAAATATAAAATAATATTTGAGGGATAAAAATATAAATAAGGTAGGTAAAATATAGAAAATTAGTTGTAATCCAGAGTGAACAAGATCTTTCTATAAACCTAGGCTTTAGCCATCCATTTGAGTATTGATTTTTACATACACCATTGAAACAATGGAAATGCATCAAATTATAGTGCCAATGTTCAATTAATAGAAGGAAGAGATGAGTATTAGGATAAATCTTAAGAACACCAAATGGAATGATACAAAACTATACAATTCAAAGATAAAATAAACATTGAGTGGTTCTCATAACCACAAGTACCTAGTTCACAACTGGGATCCCTTACGTAAACTAATAGGTTGTGAGGATAAGATGTAAAGAAATTAGTTTATCTCCCCATATTTTGATGACATGATGAATTTATTATTACTCTCTTGATTTGATACAACAAAGGATCCAATCATATTTTAAAGGATATCACCATCTTCATCAACAATAACACAATAGTGTAGGCCATTAGATTACTAATACGAGGAAAGTCATTGTCATTGTATAAAACCAAGATCCATCCAATACATTATGATATTAAATAGGTGTATGCATGCAAATAAAAGAGAATACAAACCAATAAATTTACTAATTCACATGTGAGTTTTGATAGAATGCATAATGAAGAGGTATTGGAAGACTATCAATAGTGGCAAGTAAGAAACAAAGGGGGTAATTTACATCACACATTAGATGATCAAGATTGGGGAATAATTAAATTGGTTAGAGTTCCTTATATCATATCTCATCACATATATAGATAATTTCATTTCAGGAACATCATAATATTTCTAATACCAATTCTTGGTACTGCTTCTCTACTTCACATAATAGTAGTCACCAAAAGGCCAAATCACACTAAATATCAAATACTAGCTAGCAGATTCCTTCACCAATATTGTATGGATATGAGATGGACAAAACCATATATACATAGGGAGGTAAAATAAATGGTGGATTCAAATTCATTGATTCATTACCTTACTTTCTTAGGTACCTTGTGATGTCTTAGAATATTTTTGACCAATCACCATAGTAACTATTGTCAATCAGACTCGTACCCTTGTGAAGGTAGTTTTAGGTGTTAATAGTTTGTTAAAACATGGAAACAATCCTAGGATGTGGGTGGCCTAATCAGTGGATTGAATCTCTACATTCTAAGGGCTAGCTCCCTTTGGTGTATCAATTAGGATCTCTACTCTATGCTATAAAATTCTGGGGAAAGAGGAAGAGGGAAAAGGTAAGAAAGAAAATTAAAGGAAAATCCTATCTAATGATGGTGATACACCTATATTTTGGTTCATTTTCTCAATTTGAGCTTCTAAAACATTTATTAGACAAGAAAAAACTAAAAAATTAACTCCAATTAACACCTATACATTAGTATTTCATGAAAAGGTTCTATCTAGTGATCAAAGCTTAAGGAAAATGATGGAACATGCCTGATTTAAGGCACTAACCAGCCACTTAAATCCACTATAACTTCAACCAAAAGACATAAAACATAGAACATGACCTACATAATCTGATCAACTAGTAACTAAGTAAGAATTATGGCTTGACAAGGAAGAAAATCCTATCACATATACAAATCATTGACATAAATACACTATACTAGCACCTTGGAATCTAAAAATAGTCCTTACATTTATTTGAAAAGGTCAAGCAACTCAATCTTGATAGGGTTTGGTCTTACCAAGAGAGGGATCCTTTCAAATGGATAAAAAGCCAACTTATATAGTAAAAATCATACCAAAGCCATGAAATTGGCATTAAAAATAAGAGAAGAGATAAACTCTCACATCACAAAAGTTCCACTTGAGCTATCAAAAGATAACCAAGCTTTCAAATAATATCCTTTTTCCCTATGTCTTGCATGAAATATCTCTTTGTCATTGAAAAAGGATGATGGTTCCATATTGAACTAATCTCTTTCATGCATGGAAAGCTCTGCCAAATCCTCAAAGAGAAACTCCAATTGATATGTTTGGAAGTTGAGTTAAAATAAAAGAAAGTATTTTATATGGAAAATAATGAAAATGCATGATAATCCTTGTCTAGTCAACTCCAAGTAACTCTATCCTGCATGAGATGATGCTACACCAATATTTAGGTGAAGAACTTTAGTTTGAAAAAGTTAGAAGTGTTGAAATCCTTCAATTAATAAGATAAATCATAATAGATGTGACACTTTGATAAAAATTCAACTTAAACTCAAGACCAATAAAATCCAAATGGCCTCCACTACATGAAAAGGGGCTTTAAAAACTAAAACATGTATGAAATTATATGTTAAGATCAGATATGTAGTGTTTGAAACTCCATGTTAGCTCATTGAAGTTCCTCGGCCTTTTGCTCTTGGGCTCTTCATTTTTGCATGTATTCCTTCAAGCTATTTCTTTGTGGCCTTTTATTTTAGGATTTTTGTTTTTGTTTATTTCTATGGACTTATTTCTTTCAAACTCTTATATTGGGGTTTTCCTCTTCAAACTTTTATCACAAAGGAATTGTTTTGACACTTTGAGATGAACTTTTCTTTTAGACAATTTATTCGTGGCTTATTTCCTTATGCACTTTCCCATGGATAATTTTTACAAAGGAAATCATGTCTTCATAAATTTTTCTTATCACTTTCCCATGGACAATTTTCTTTGGCCACTTTCCCAAAATAATTATTTTAGCATTTTATCCTGTGGACACTTCATTCAGAATTTTTGTCTATGGCTTATTTATTTAGGCTTTTGCTTATGGAATTTTCTTTCAGATAATTTGTCTAAAGGAATTCATGTCTTCAAAAATTTTTCTTATCACTTTATTATATAAAAATATCTTTGGCCACTTTCCCAAAAGAATTGTTTCAACATTTTCTTGTACAGACACTTCATTCAGAGTTTTTGTCCGCAGCTTATTTCTTCGGGCTTTTACTTATGGAATTTTATTTCAAAAAATATATCTAAATGAATTCATGTCTTTGTAATTTTTGTTTATCACTTTCACATGGACAATTTTTCTAAAGGAATTCATGTCTTCAGACTTTTTGAAAATTTCCCCTCAAACTTTATGAAAATGCCCTGTCAGAAAAATTGAAAAGGACGCTTTGGAAAAATTGAAAAGGACCCTTTGAAATTCCCAAAAAATACATTTTTATTTGAAAATACCCTTCAAAATTCTTGAAATGGACCATTGGAAAAATTTAAATGGACCCTTAAAAAAAATTAAAAAGGACCCTTCAAAGCTTTTCCTTCAGACAAAATGTCTGAAGAAATTCAAACATTTTGGTGAAAAAGAGTCTTGAAAGAAAAATAAATTTTTACTTTCACTTCATTAGGTTTTACTCTTCTTCTTACTTTGGGCTTCTTTAAAAACTTTTTCCTTTCACGGCTCTGATCAACATCAATACTTTCCTGCAAAGAAAAAGAGAAGTGAAAGAAAACACCCTAAATCTCCTAAACAACCTTAATACCTATTAACTGTGGATTCTTCAAGGTATTTTAAGGACCAATTATTGAATCACAAGACAAAATGTCATGGTATGCAAAGTTTTTAATGATAAGGGTGGTAATTTTGACATGTGGGGTCAAAATTGTCAATAATAACCAAAATACATAATGGGGTCCAAATATGCATTCATTAATTTAAAACATTTCTAGTCATGCTTCTCCCATTATTCATTAATCTATATGATGAAAATTTTGAGTAAAAATGTAATTCCTTAGTTAAAAGGTCAATGTAACCACTATGATCTATGCCTTATAGAGCATAAAACCACTACAACCAACACAATTAAAATACAAAGAGCATGAACAACTGTAGGAGGGTGCACATATACATAATTAACCATAAGAAAACACCTATACATATTCTTCACAAATAATTATAGGAAAACACAAAGCTCCAGTTCATAGACCTTTCCCACCAATGAGAGGACTTGTAACACTTCCTCATGGTTGAGTGATAAGTAGATGCAAAAAATAATAGCATAATACAATATTTGAAAGTATAGAAATCATTGATGGATGACATAAAAATTATGTCTATGAGGAGGAAAAATATTTTTTATTTCAATTTTTTTTCACACCTTTCAAGTGTGACACAATGTCTAAACTATTATCTCACTATAGATTCCCCCACCTCCACCATATCATTGTAAATATAGTCGGCTAGGATGAATAAGCTTAAAAAAAGAGAACAAGAATTTTTTAAATGAGGGACATGAGGCTCATGTCTATCAGTTATGATGAAATCACCAATGCAACTAGCCATGCAATAAATAGTACTATAAGAATACTCAACACAAAAATAAAGTCCTTTGAGGTTGTTAACACATGAAATCACAATCTAGGCATTTAGAGGCCATATTAAACCATCATATAACACATGGGAACATTTTAAAAAGTAGATTATGTTGTGGAGGAAGTTAAAGAAGATAAGAATAATAAGAATAAATTATTGTCCAGACTCATACAACAAAAAGGTAGAAGAATATTTTGGTCCCTCCACCTGGCCATTCAAAAATATTTATGCACAATCACCTAGTGATCCCATTTCCATCTCCTTCCCCACCTCATTTAACACCATTGTCTCCATATTAGCAACATCACAATGTGTATCCAATTTTTTTGAGCCTTTGGCAATGGGTGCACAATAGCAACACACTCATTTGGATCAACCTCTAATGCAACAGTCCTAGACCATACCAAGTACATTACAAGACCAAAAAATAATAAGTTAAAAGAATTTTAAAGGCCAAAGATGAATTAAACAAGGTCAAAGAGGAATAATATAGAAATGAAAAGGAAGAGCAAAGCAAAAAAGAACAAGAGGAACAAGATTCATAAGAGGAACACACAAATAAAGTGGAAGATGAGTAGGTAGCCAAATAAGATAAGGAAAATAAAAATGAATACCTCTTAAATAAATATGATCAATGAATTAAATATAATGTTTATGTAAAAACTAAGGAATCTAGAGAGAAGAACCAAGAACAACTGCATAAGTAGGAAGAGAAATAATGCAAAATTGCATAATAATAGTCAAAAAAAGATGTTATAGATAAATATACCAAGGAAAAAGATGATAAAAATCTAAGAAAATATAAATAACATGATTCCAAAGAAAAGAGATAAGGAGAAGAGGCACAAGGAAGTAAAAGAATAAAAAAATCAAGATATTGAGGTCCAAGAACAAACTGTGCAAACATAACTAGCTGAGGTGACAAAGGACTCGACCACCAATGTCCAAGTAAAAATATGAATCATATTTATAGGATCAAGTTAAAATTATGGTGGATTATAAGTAGAGGGATTATAGGATAAAACCCAAAATATCAAGCATTAGATGTTGAATGTTCAAGCACTAATATTGTGAAGAAAAAATTTCACCCTCCCTATCACACAAATCAAACCAAAAGTATAAACCATTAATGTGATCCAAAACTTAGAAGATTTAGTTGAAATATAATTCAAAAAACAAGAACAACACAATAATAATAATGCTATCTCTGAGAAGAGATGTTTTATTCATAAAAAATTGCACATCCAAACATATGCTTATCTATGAGAAGAGATGTCTGATTTCTATTTTGGGTTACATATTCATTTATATAAATTTTTAAGGTATGATGAAGATGTAGAAGGTCACCAATATTGAGGGAGATTAAGTGGTTTGAATTCCATGATTTACAACAATACAACATTTGAGGAATTACTATTTTTAGACTGCACTAATAAAATTGAAATTTGGGGCACTTCCATTGGGTTTTCAGGGGTCAAAATCCATTGATATCTACTCCATGACATCTCATCCTGGCCACTCTAGATAGCCCTACCCTATAGATCTATCTATCTAATGATTGGGGGGGTCGCCTATCACTATGGACCAGTGCCATAGTGTTATACTCATTATTAAATTTCCAATGGTTCTAACGGTGAGTCGATTGGAGCTATGGTGCAAAAGTTATGGCTCCCAGAAGTCCTACCACTAATTGGGGTAGAACCATCACCCGAATTATCACATGGAATGTTGCCCAGATCAAATCTAGAAATGAAAAGGAAGAGCAAAGGAAAAAAGAACAAGAGGAACAAGATTTATAGGAGGAACACAAAAATAAAGTAGAGGATGAGTAGGTAGCCAAAGAAGCTAAGGAAAATAAAAATGAATACCTCTTAAATAAAGATGATCAATGAATTAAATCTAATGTTTATTTGAAAGCTAAGGAATATAGAGAGAAGAACTAAGAAGAACTGCATAAGTAGGAAGATAAATAATGCAAAATTTCATAATAATAGTCAAAAAAATATGTTATAGATAAATCTACCAAGGAAAAAGATGATAAACATGTGAGAAAATATAAATAACATGATTCCAAAGAAAAGAGATAAGGATAAGAGGCACAAGGAAGTAAAATAATAAAAAGATCAAGATATTGAGGTCCAAGAACAAATTATGCAAACACAACTAGCTGAGGTGACAAAGGACTTGACCACAAATGTACAAGTATAAATATGAAGCATATTTATAGGATCAAGTTCAAATTAGGGAGGATCATAAGTAGAGGAATTATAGGATAAAATCCAAAATACCAAGCATTGGATGTTGAATGTTCAAGCACCAATATTGTGAAGAAAACATTTCACCCTCCCTACCACATAAATCAAACCAAAAGTCCAAACCATTAATGATTGTTGTGACTCCAATAACACTAAAAATGCTAATTTAAGAGGTATCTCTGGATGTTTTGAAATTAACATTGGAAAAATATATTGAAGGAATTTTTACTTTTCAAGAATCCATATCACATAAATATTTTAGGATAGACCAATACAAGACTCAACTATATGAGGAGAATGCTGAAATCCATAAAATATTGACTAAGGCATGCAAACTAACTGATGACATGTAACCAAAATTAGTCCAACATGTTTTGGGACATCAAGTGATGTCTATGGAGAAATAATTCATGGACCTAATTACTTAACTCAAAAATGATTGGTTTCATAAATATTGTAACAAATTCAAGATCAAGGTCAACAATTGTAAGTTGAATCTAAAATTATCTTAGAGCTACTCAAATAATACATATAATTTTTTGACATTGTGATGAACTAATAAATATAAATTTTTATGTAGTATGCTTGAATAAAAGGTTCAAATAAAATACACATGGAATGAAATCAATCTAGACCTCTCCAAGGTCAATAAATACAAAGTGATCAAGATAGTTGACATGTATAGACTGACTGAGATGGACATTGTGCACAAGGAATCTATTTCTCTAAGAGACATTATGGTGGAGAGAATTCACACTTGGGAGCTTAATATTCTCCATATCACATTCATTAGCATGTGAATGTAGAGATAATGGAGCTGATAAAGTAGGACATGTATGAGAAGGCACAACAACATAAACTAATCATCACAACTGGTGATGACAAAGACATACAAATAATAATGTAGATCCAAGATCCACTACACACATTATTCATCATCATATGAGACATCTTCATAGATTCATGGTAATTCAATTAGGATTTATCAAATATTGAAAATTCAATTCAATCCATCTTTGATGAATTATAGTTCTTCCCACCAACTGAGCTCATACAAGATCTAAGAATAAGGAAATCTTTTCAAACAACATAATAAGCATCTATACCATAACCATATTTATCATCAAATTCCACAACATCATCATAATCAGTGACTACCCTAGTAACTCCACAATCATCATAGATGAATCTAGCTTCATCCTCCCAGTCCATACATCCACCATCATAGTGAGGTAATGTAAACATAATTTTTTTTTGGAAATTTTGAGGATTGAATTTTTTTGTGTGTAGGTAACAAGTTTTATGAGTGGGGCTAGGAAGGTTGAAAACCCACAAAGGGAAACCTCATGGTTAAGCAAATCTATTGAAAACATATAAAGTGTATTATATTGGTAATCTCCTTAGTTGAAAACATACAAGGGTAGCTAAGTAATACACAAAAGGTGAAAACTATTAAATGAAACTTCAAGTGATAATCATGATCAATACTTCTTCACCAACCCCACTACTCAGTGTAAGATAAGACAACTGTTTAAGTTCAAGAGAGTGATGGTTGTAAAATTTGAAGTATAAAATCACATAAATATTATATAAGTGATAAGTGTGTGTTAAAAACTATTTCATATGAAATTTGGGTTTGGTTTGAATATCAAAAGTATGTAGAAGATGAAAATTATCCTTAATGTTAGAAACAAATACTCATGAAGGAAATGCGAAAGAGCCTCATCTAGCTCTTTAAATAACTTGTAATATAAAGGAAAAATAGTTATGATTTTTATTTTGAAAGAGATAATTATATATATATATATATATATATATCATATTATGGTTATCTTAATAGTTTATTATGTTATTATGTGCGCATAAGTTTTCATTTTTTTTTGAATCTATGTATCTATCTTAACAAAGATGTCTGATCTAAATAAGTAGATTGAATCTAATAAAATGTACCAAGATTAATATTGAATATAACCTATCTTGACATCATAAAAATTGATAAAATAACTTGAATTATTCTTAAATTGTAATCAAATTCACACAACTCAAACATTAACATGTTCTAACAAGGAATTCTAGGAACCTTTGCTAACAATGATCTAATTTCCCCGTGACATTGTGAAGTGCAAAAGAAATTATGTAAATCCTATACCTAGGGCCAATAAGATGGTACCACATGGAAAAATCCATTTTTTATCTAGACCTATGGAGTGCATAAGGTATATTGATACTCTAGAACACCTTTGACACCTCAGAGAGTTTGGTCCAATATTTGAATGACACTTGGCATGAATCTTCCAACCTTAGGAGGCATAAAGGGGAAAATAATTACAAGTGGTAGACACGTGTTTAAGATCCCAAATAGTAGAACTAATACTTGAAATGATAATTAAAAAAACCTCAAAATTCATATTAAATACTAAGAGGGAATACATGCTATGGAAAATTAGACCAATCAGATGATGACACTTTTTGTAATTAGATTTCCTTGTGACCTTGTAAAGCAAAAAAATAATACAATACTATGGGACCTCAGGGATGAGGATACATGGATGGATCAAATATCACCACAACATAAAATTAGTATTTAAAAGTTTTAAATCAAATATCAATGGATACAAGTAATTATCAAATCCACTAAAGGTCAGTTTCCCAATCAATGTAGATGATTGATGTAGTGATAACCATCCTCCACATTTAAGATTATAAATTGAAATAACTGGTATATTTGAGTGTGAAGATATGTTCTACATAAGGTAAAATTATTCTATCACATAAATAGAATCCAAACACCTAATATAGTGAATAAAAAAATTTGTGTTATTTGACGATCTTAGAGAGTGAGAATTGTCACCCCTAGTTGCATCACATTATACTTCTAGACATCCTCAAGAGTTTAAAGATACCACCTTTGTGCTTGAGATATTAAGGTTAAAGTACTACAATGTTGTGTACAAAATAATGGCATAATCATAATAGTTCACATATCATAACATGCTTAATAAGATGAGGTGGAATATACCCATGATACATTTTTATTCAAAATTTGGGACAACAAAAAGCCACAGTGAAGCCTAAGGTATTCCCATACATTGATTTGATGTACATGTTGTTCATGAATTATTAATGGGAAACAAAATTAATCTAGTCATGCCATGGAAAGTATACAATATCCCTCATATCCATCTTCAACTTCAAGAAGTAATATCATCTTTTGGTCCCCACTATCATATATAATTAAGAGGTTTCTCAATGCTAGTTGGACACCCACGACCTTAGATAAGCCCTTAATGACTTGGATAATAACATGGACATTTGGGTCAAAAAGAGTGATGTGTAGTTATATCCCATATATATTTTTAGTTAAGGGATCTAGGTTGACATGTTATTGATGCCTAAGTTGTATTAGGTGTATGATATATTATGTGTAAAAAAATAATGGGTGCCCTTGCTCTCTATGATCATTGATGATGGAGAATAACTAGCTATGGGAGAGATCATATGATACAACCTATAAAAATAAGTAATGAGAAAAAGGAATGGGGGAAAATTCTATATGATGTCTTATTTGGTGGATGCCTACTCTAAAAATGTGACTTTTAGGCACCCAAACTTCACTCAGTGGACTATTCCCTTTTTTCCAATGCACCTATATTATGACATATTATATGAAAATTACTACACAAATCACATAAAGGAAATTTTTGGAAATTTATTCCCCCAATGTATATGACTATCAATTAATTAAACATGGCTAGATTGTTAGAGGTCATGAGGATCTCAATTTAATAAATTGGAGCATATTGGTACTATGAGGACTGCACAATTATAAGAATTAGAGTCATAGTTTCTCCATTAAAATTAACTTCTCATGTTCCTAATAGGTTGGATAAACAATAAATTTCCTATAAATCTATTAAATTAATTATTAGACTCTATAGGGCAAGACAATATAAGACATATCCTTATTTGCCTCTAATAATTGGAAATAAGGAATGCATGAATTTTGTCCATCAATACAAGCCTTAATAGTATTTAGAACCTCATTCAACATAAAACATCACGAGGACAAAAAATGGGATCCATTAGTGAATGTGAGGGAAATATAAATGCTCTTAGGTCTAAAACTAATGTAGCATACATTCATGAGCATCAAAATGATGAAAATTTCCATCTCAATCTACTAAATGATGTGGAAGTAATTACCAAATTGATATGGTTAGGTGGAGGAAATCACAATATTAAGGATTTAATATATAATTTGTACCAGAGGAGAGACATGATGCAAACTTTATAATGTATGAGACATTAAATACTAATCCCAAACTCAAGGGAGAAGTACTACAAGGATTTCCTCCTAATCCCTCATCATAATCTTTGGGAATGGCCACCACTTGTCAGGTAAGGGGTTCCCTATTCTCATCCCTTGTTCCTTTAGAACCTACTTATACTTATCCACCACTTAGCTTATCCCCAATGGAAGTAGCTTTAGTAACTAGTTCTTATGTTCTTCCCATGACCACTCCTATGGGACCATTTACTTGTCCTACTAGATCTAAAACACCACATGGTTTCACCCATGTTTATAGTAGGTAGGGTAGTGCATCCCTTTAAACCCTGATAGAAAACATTGATAGCAAGGAAATATTAACAAGTGTAGCATCCCCTATACCTTCTTCAATAGATGTTATCATAATTTAATCCTTCACTTTGTACCATAATAGGGTCCATTGTGCCCATACCTCATCTCTTCAACATAAAATTTAAATCAATATCTTCATTCACTGTGATACCTAATCTCCCCAAGTTCATTCCCCCCATCAATTCACATGATAAAATGACAATTATAATGTTAGGAATCCAAAGAGCAAGAAATATCATTAGTTCCTTGTTAGTGAATCAAATGAAAATTCAAGTATAATAATTCAATGAAAACTAAACCAATCTTATCTAAGTACTAGGGTGAGCTTAACACAATGAACAAAACTAAAAATAAGAGATAAAAACATACAACTATGTTACCTCCATTATCAAAACTAGTGTTCATTTATTGGCATAGAGGATGTTATTTATTAGATTATG
The DNA here is from genome assembly GCA_037957365.1 of Torreya grandis. NCBI lineage: Eukaryota > Viridiplantae > Streptophyta > Pinopsida > Cupressales > Taxaceae > Torreya > Torreya grandis. Next base: position 714,885 of record JARHVA010002677.1, read on the forward strand.
GTATTAGATACTTTGATCAATGCATTCTCCATCTTGGCAATGCTTCTCTAAGACCCATGATTTTTATTGGCTTGGATTATCTTGGTGTGAATCTTATTGAATCAATTTGACATTATAACATTACTTGAGAGGCTTATAAAAGGTATTTCTACGGAATAATGTTATACACAAAATCTTCTCAAAAGAGAGTAAGGGCATTTGTATGTATAGGTATTAAAACTAACTATAACCCTAGTGTAGTTAGGTTTAGCTTTAGCCTTGGTTGTGTCTAGATTAACCTTGGTTAAGTTTAGATTAACCTTAGGTTGGGTCAAAGTAATTATGAAGGATTGAAAACTCATATAAGATATTTATGAGGCTTGACAACTCATATAAGGTATTTATGAGGTGTGACTCACCTTTTCTTTGAATTTTAGTCATTTATAAAAGATATTATTAATTCCTTTGACTTTGACCTCATCTTTGATGAAAAATTCCTTTTTTTAGAAAATGTATTTCCTTAATCAAATGTGGAATTTTTACTTAATCAACTAATTAAAGTTACTTTTTAATTAATCATACTTAGGTTTTTTTGTAATTTAGGAATTATTTAACTATTTTAAATTAATATCAAAAGGTCAATTTATCAATTTATTAGGTTGTTGTCACATTTTGATTTCTCTCTAAGATACATAACCTATTTATCCATGGATTTTAAAAGATTATTATGTGATTATCTACTAATTTATTAAGACTTATGTCATATGCTGATTATGGGATAGTTATGTGTTGCTTAATTTACATGATTGATTAGCTATGAGTTGGCTGTATTTTTATATTCTATACATTATGATCATGTTAATTAGTTTATACCAAAGTATTTTATGGATATATTTATGTTTTGGGTTAACTACCTTCATTTTTATGAGATGGATACAAGATAGATCCATCCATCAGAGTTTGACAAAGGGAGAGCATCATCAAAGAGGGTGGTGTAGATGTAGACATTAGGGGATGACAAAGAGAGAAAATAAAAACCCATGCACACACCATAATAGTAAATCATGTTTTTTGATAAATTGCTTGAGATAGATACCTATATCATGTTTTGTGTTACTTTAATTTAAGTGATTATTAATATGCTTTCTAGTGTGATCTTGATTACTATTGATGATCATGTTGATTTGGTCGTGTGATTTCACAAATTTGGTTGTCGTACGTAGTGTATCTTGTATGATGTTATTGCTGGGTTTAATGAGTGAATCCATATATGTTTTACTTACTCACTAATTTATTGGGTATAGATATGTATTATAATGGTGTGATGTTATGTATGCATTGCTATAGTAAGTTGTATATGGATTCTATTGCTATTACTTGATCTATAAGATTAAGGTGATAATAATATTTAAAAGATTATTATTGTTTATAATAGTTGTATATCCTAATGTCAAAAAGATATAAATAAAAATATTTTAAAATTTTATTATGTTTGATTTAGTGTTGACCAATGGTTTAATATTTATAATATATTAAACAATGATTATATTGTTAAATGATTAGTGAAATCATTATGTTTTGCAAAGCATTGGTTGCTAATAAGTGAGTCAATAAGTTATTTTATTGACCTATTAATATAACCACTAGTTAGAAGGTTGAATGATTTGGTAATGGGAGCTATGTTTAATAGACTAAATATTTTTGTTAATGGCCTAGTTTATTTTGAATCTAGTCAACACCTTTGCATTATATAATGATTGAGACTTTCATATAAGTTGATGGATTTTGTGAAGTCAATGTTGACATGCATAATTTGAAGGTGATAAAATAAAATTTGGTTTATTTGATTAGTGAAGGAACATTCAAGATTATTAGGGTTAACTCGGCTTTGACTAAGTGTTAAACATACAATGTCAGAAAGAACTTTGTTTGGTTTGCATGGGAAACACCTAGTTCACTGCTAGTTGGTTAATCATGGTAGAATATTTGAAGAGTTTTATGGCATCCAATGAACATGTAAATGATTAAAATTATGGAGTGTCCATGGAGGACATAAATGGAATATAGGGGATTTGAAGAGAAAATTTGAGTTAACATAGGGAGAATAACTTGAATAAGTGGCATTGTCTTGGGAGATTGTGTAACCAGGTTGGTTTGTTTTAAGATTTTTATGTTTTACTATGGTGAATATGGTAATAAAATATTGAAGGATTTTTAGTTTATTATGGATTAAAAATAATTTAGTGGGATAAATTATGGACCCTATGGATGGATTATCCATCCATAGTACCCATCATATAACCAAAAAACTTGGTAAATAACCATAGTTGTGAACCTTCTTGCTTTGAACACTAGGATTTTCATACAAACCCTATAAGGGATGGATTTTATCATTTTTTGTGTCCAAAATTTTAAACTTAGGTATCCATTTAAATGAACTATATGCATTTTAGGTGTGGAAGAAACCCTAAGCAAAGAAAAAGGGTTTATAATTATTTAGTAGAGTATATATATAATTTTTTTTGATTGAGATTTTCCTTTAGTTTATTATTAGAAGGAGATGGAAATTTAGATAAATAAATCAAAAATATGGTATGAAGTGTTGTGGCATGAAATTAAACCCTTGTGGGAGAGTTTTTTAGGCTATCTCACTTCCAACCATAAGCATAGGAACAAACTCAAGCTGTGGGTATCCTATAATGAGGTTGAACCTCTACATTAGGTTGGTTCCTCTTTGATGCTCACCTAAACTAAAAGCTAAACTAATGATTCATAGGGAAAAGGGTTAAAAATGGGATAAGGGCTTCTAAGAAATTTAATTAGGTGATGCACCAAAGTGAAATGGGAAAATCTCACAAGCTTGTACCCACATTGATTCTATATTGGACAATACCAACTTGCACAACCTCAAGATCAAGCTGGATGCATTAGTGTTTCATGGAGGAGGTTCCAAAACCAATGAATGCAAATAGAGAGGAGTTCTAAGAATTTTTGAAATCTCACATCAATGGTAAAAATAACATTAAACTAGACCTATAAATATCTTTGAAAACACCCTAATTAAGGCCAAAAAAGAGGACCATGGATGAGGAAGATTCTCCTTCACACATTACCATAGTACACAACTCAACATACATGAATCCAAGGCAAGAGATAGGCAAAGAAAATCCTTTTATTGCATCAAGAGGTAGTTTTTACAAGTGCTTAATAGGGTTGAGCCTAATCAAGCTGAGCATATTTTATAATATCTTAAAGAATGTCCCATCTCCCATAAAGATAAAACAAAATATAAAAAATTGGGAACCCTTACAATGGCTTGAAAATCCATATATAGAAAAATGGGACAAGAGAGAAGAGGGAATTATGTGAGAGAAAAAAAAGGGGAGAAAAAGTCATTGATGACTAGAGCCACTATTGATGTGACTACTTTGACCATGAAATGGACCACCCAAGATCACCATAAAATCTCCTCAATACCTTCATGCATTCAAGTCTTCCTGTTCAAAATTGAGTGAGCCATACCAGTGTTATATGCATATCTCTACCAAGTTCAAGTGTTTTTATCCTTTGCATTTAAAACTTGGTGTGTTATTTACTACAATTTGGACTATCCCAATTGGTCTTTGCATGGTCACTACTCTACCTAAATGCATCTAATACTTGTTTGACCACTTTGTATGTTCTAGAAGTGAGTTTTATGTACTTATGCCACTTGTCCCTAGATGATTTACCCTTTGGATTTGCTGACCATTGACCTTAATGTTCCATAGTCATTTGATTTCCACAGACTATTTCCATAATTTTCCTTTCAAAACTTTCCATTTTACTCATTTAGGCTTTGCACTCCTTGAAACTTACTTTAGAATTCTCATTACTCATTACTTGCTTCAAATTTTTCACCCAAAACTCCTTAATATTTGGGTTTTGTACTACTCATGACTTATCCCTCGATCTTATTTTCCCTAGAACATTTTCTTGGCTTATTTCCTTTAGACAAAAAGTCCAAAGGAATTCATTTAGAACCTTTCCAAAATTGTATTTCAGGCTTTTTGACAAGGACTTTATCAAAGGGTAAGAGACCTTCAAAAATATTACAATGGTCCTTTGGAAAAGTGAACAAGCCCTTAAGTAATGGACCCAAACTTTTATAAGTGCCCCCACTACTGATGACAATTTTCCCAAGTAAAATGGAAATTTCCTTTCGAAAGGGGTAGTGACCCTTCAAAAAACCTATGACCGACCTTCAAATTTTTTCAATGATCTTTGGATTTACACTTGGAGAAGACTTGTATTTTTAAGAACACAAGAAGTACTTATAAGACCAAATTAGGCTTTTGATGTCTCATTACTTATTTTGCATTTTTGATTGCTTACAACTTATGAAGTAATTAAGTACTACTCCTCTAGAAACCCAAAGTTATCTTCATCAGGGAACCCAAAGTCTTCTTTAAGAGAAAGCTTGAAGTCTTTCACCTTAGAGAATTTGATTTACACTATCCATGAGTAATTTGAGTTTATAAACCCAAATTAATTCTAATTATAAAACATTTAGAAGTCAAGCATTGTTGGAAACCTAATTTGCATTGTGCCCTTATAAACCCAAAGTCTTGAGACTTTGAAATCTTGAATACTTCTACTTCTAATAACCCAAACTTATCTAAACTTGCCACTTTTGCTTGAAATTCCACCTTCTCACACTTGGGAAAAAATTGTTATGTGGGCAAAAAAATGGCCAATATTTATGGTGACTCATAGGGAAGCATGCTTGCTATGCTTGAAAACCCAACTCATTTACTTCATCCGATCCATTGGGCATGGAGTCACTACTTTCTTTGACAAGGCTAGCTCTATCTAGAAATTTCCTTTAAAGTAACAAGAATAACTAGAATAAAACAAACTGTGCCCAAGGCACTTAGGGAAGGGAAACACACAATAATAAAGGGAATGTACACAAGGCACTTAAAATAAAGCATGTAAATCTATCCTACCCTAATCTAACCAAAAATAAAGGAAACTATACAAAACCATTGATTAGTTATAAAAAATAACTTCCCTTCCTCACTAATAAATTATACTTTACATGTTTGAGAGCTGATAAAGAAATATGGAGAAGTAATGGATTTTTAACAAGTTGATGACACACTTCTCCAAGGAAAAGAATAAAAATAGACTCGCTTACCCATCCTAATTGATTGATTATGCCACCATCCTAAAATGGATGTGCAAGCTGGTCTTATTCTTCTTGGTGCTCAAATTTGTACTCTGAATTGAGCATAACTTGTGATGGTTCTTCCTTTTAATCTCCCAACCAAATAAGGTTCTTAATAGAATATCCATTTATCAACAAAAATATTGAGTATTTATATTTCACCTCACTTTTGCTTTTTTCTACTTCATTATCATGCTTATTAGGCATAATTAGATCATAGTTTCCTTGAAGGACATTCTCATATTGAAAACTTTGTTTATCCTCAAGTTTATCCTTCATCACACAAGGTGGTGGTTCTTCAAGCTACACTTATTGATCGCTTAAGATGTCTACCTCATCAACCTCACTCAATATTTATTTTTGTTACTCAACTACAAATGAGGGTTGATTTGAACTTTCAAGGTGTAAAAAAACATCTTTATCTTGCTCAAGGTTTGATTTACCTTTTTCTATCTATAATTCATCCTAAAATGAATCATATTATTATTTATTTATGTAGAATATACTTTAGTAGTCCATTCAAGGTCTGTCTCATTATCATCTTGAGAGTTATCCTCTTTAAGTTCCAACTTACTGGTATTAAAGCCATGCCAAAAAGATTGGTCTAAAACTGATTCTTCCCCCTCTAATTGAATTGGGCTACCTATCATGATCTCTTCATCATATACACTTGTGTTGTCTTCTTAAAACTCAGCTTTGATTATAAGCTCCTCCTCTAACCCTTGTAGAATAGGTTCTTATTTCAAGAGGGAGGTGGTGGGAGGGTGAAGAAGTTCACCTTACTTGGAGTTTAAGAAAGTATCCTTCCATCTAGGGAATTTGAATGGTCTCTTTGGTGGCTCTTGAGAGATGGAGAGAGATTCTCAGATTTATTTTAAATCAAGCTCATTGAGCTGAGCTATGGTTTCTTGATTTGGCACAACCTACTCCTTTATAAAAACTACTTCTTGGATTATCTCAACTAACACCTCCTCCTTCTAAAAGCCTTTCTAGATTGACTCCCATGAAGGAAAATAATTAGGAGTAGCCTCTTTGTTTTGAATTATCCCTTGGACACTCATCACTGATACCTCCTCCCAATTTTTTATGCCTATCCTAACTGATTTCCATGAGATAAACATGTGGGAAATAACTTCCCTTTCTTGATTTTGACTCTCTTCCTCTTTCTTCATCTTCAATTCCAACTCTTTGATCTACCTATCTATATTTTCTTTGAAAAAATTCTCTTTAAGTTGGTCAGGGGCCTTATGAAGATAAAGAACACAAGAGGGATGATATGATGTACATGAGGGTTCTTGAGGAAGATAAGTGGGGTTTTGGATCTCAATGACAGGGTACTCTATAATAGTTTCCTCCTTTCCTTGAAAGCTTTCTTGAATTGAATTCCAAGAAGGGAAGGTTTGAGGAATACTTTAAGAACATGGAACTTAAGGGGTTTCACTTAGAGTGGCATTTTGGGAAAGAATGGGTGATATATATGAGGTTTGAGGTGGTGTATATGAAGACAAATAAGGTTGATAGAATTGGACTTATTATTATTCAAGGCTATTTAGTTTATCCTCAATGATTTGGATGTAACCACTCACATTCAATATCTCATCTGAGAGGTTTTTTCATTTTTCACTTTCAATAGGTGCCCATATGTGTTTCATTTACTATAATGTAGCTCTTATGTTATGAATGATGTGGTTAGAGATATATTAACCATATCCCCTCTACATATTAAGTTCCATCATGTACTTTTGATACCCTAAGAGCATTTGACTCCAACTTGAAATGGATTGGTTTCGAGAAAAAGTGAGGATAGCTCAAGATTGAGAAGGCTGCCCATAATAATCTTGAGAACCACTTGAGGTGAAGCCATAAACATTGCTAACTTGATATGAAGGGTAATGATGTAGAGAATGAGCATTTTAATCAAAATATGATTGATTGTACATACCAAATAATGATAATTAGGCATTTGGGATGCTTAAACCAATTGATAGATTCTTAGAGTCACCATTGATGTTTGGTGAATGCCTCTAAAGGCTGATATGTAGAAGAAAAACACCAAAAATCCTTCTACCATTTTGGACCTTAGTCCCATTAGGCATGCCATAAATTGTTGTGGCATGGAATTGCACCCTTGTGGGAGAGTTTTTTAGGTTCTCTCAATTCCAGCCATAAGCATGGGAACAACCTTAGGCTATGGGTATCCTGTAATGAGGTTGAACCTCTAGAGTAGGTTGGTTCCTCTTTGATGCTCACCTAAACTAAAATATAAACTAATAATTCATAGGGAAAAGGGTTAGAAAGATGATAATGGCTCCTAATAAAGTTAATTAGGTGATACTCTAAATCTAAATGGTAAAATATCATAAACTTAAACCCACACTAATTTTGCAAAGGATAATATCAACTTGCACAACCTCAAGATCAAGCTGGTTACATTAGTATTTCATGGAGGAAGTTTTGAAAGAAAGGAATGCAAATAGAGAGGAGTTATAAGACTCACTAAAAGCTCACATAAATGGTAAAAAGAACACTAAACTAGACCTATAAATAGCTTTGAAAACACCCTAAACAAAGCCAAAAAGGAGGACCATGGATGAGGAAGATTCTCCTTCACACATTACCATAGTGCACAACTTAATAGACATGAATCCAAGGTAAGAGATAGGTAAAGAAAGTCCTTTTATTACATCAAGAGGTAGTTCTTACAAATGCTTGACAAGGTTGAGCCTAATCAAGCTGAGTATATTTTGTAATATCTCAAAGAATGTCCCATCTCCTAGAAAGATAAGATAAAATATAAAAATTTGGGAACCCTTACAATGGATTAAAAGTCTATATATATAGAAGAAGGGGACAAGAGAGAAGAGGGACTTGTGTGGGAGAAGGGAAAAAGGGGAGAAAAAGTCATTGATGGCTAGAGCCACTGCTATGTGACTGCTTTGACCATGAAATGGACTACCCAAGATCACTGTAAAATCTCTTTGAACCCTTCATGCATTCAAGTCTTCCTCTTTGGAACTGAGTGAGCCATATTAATGGTAGATAAATGTCTCTACCAAGTTTGAGTGTTTTTATCCTTTGCATTTAAAACTTGATGTGTTCTTTACTACAATCTAGACTATCTTGGTTGGTGTTTGCATGTTCACTACTTCACCTAGATGCATCTAATCCTTATGTGACCACTTTGTATGTTCTAGAAGTGATCTATATATACTTGTGCCACTTTTCCTTGGTTGATTGGCCCTTTGGATTTACTGACCATTGACCTTAATGTTCCATGGCCATTTTCTTTTTGTGGACTATTTTCCATAATTTTCCTTTTGAAACTTTCCATTTTATTTATTCGAGCTTTGCCTTCCTTGCAACTTACCTCAGACTTCTCATTTCTCATTACTTGCTTTGGCATTTTCATCCACAACTCCTCACTCTTTGGGTTTTGTACTACTCATGAATTATCCCTCTAGCTTAATTTACTTGAAACATTTTCTTGGCTTATTTCCTCTAGACAAAAAGTTTGAAGCAATACATTTGGAACCTTTCCAAAATTGCCTTTCATGCTTTTTGACAAGGACTTTCCCAACGGGTAAGAGAGCCTTCAAGATTTTTCAATGGCACCTCCCAAAGGGTAACATACCATTTAGAATTTTTTATTGAGACCTTTAAAAATATTGTAAGAGTACTCTGGAAAAGTGAATAAGCTCCTAAGTAATGGACTCAATATTTTTGCAAAGGACCCAAAATTTTGTAAGTTCCCCCACTACTAATGGAAATTTTCTTAGGTAAAATGGAAATGTATTTTCAAAAGGGGTAGTGACCCTTCAGAAAACCTATAATTGACCTTTAGATTTTGCCAATGATATTTAGATTTATGCTTGGAGAAGACTTATCTTTTTGTGAACTCAAAAAGCACTTCTAAGACCAAATCAAGCTTTTGATGTCTCATTACTTATTTTAGGTTTTTGACTGCTCACAACTCATGAAGTAATTAAGTAGTGATCCTATAGAAACTTGAAGTTGTCTTTTTTAGAGAACCCAAAGTCTTCTTTAAGAGAAAGCTTCAAGTCATTCACCTTGGAGAATCTGATCTGCATTATCCATGAGTGATTCAGGTTTATAAACCCAAATTACTTCTACTTATAAAACATTTAGAAGTCAAGCACCACTGGAAACCTAATTTACACTATGCCCTTATAAATTCAAAGTCTTGTGACTTCAAAATCTTGAAGAGTTATACTTCCAAGAACCCGAAGTTGTCTAAACTTGCCACTTTTGATTGAAAGTCCACCTTCTCACACTTGGGTAAAAATTGGTATGTGGGCAAAAAAATGGCCAATAAGAGGTAAATACAGTTAATTTAACACTCGGTTATAAGGTTCAACTATGTATTGAAGTTATTTGGCTTTATAAAATAGAATTTAGATTATTCTTTTATTCATTTATCTTTTATACATACATACATACATACATACATACATATATATATATATTTATATATGTAGGGGTGTATATATAGACCCTACATGACTTTGACAACCTAGGGTATATACACATCAATGTATATACATAAATGTATATAATACACACACACATACACATATATATAGGGAATTACAATGACATCCATGATGACTATGAGCTAACTAAGGTTGTGCATAGTATGGGAGTCAACTAGTTTTATGAATGGTTGAATTTTGGTATGAAATCGATTTACAAATTAATGTATATATATATATAATGAATATTTAAAATGAAATTCATTGGGATGTATAGATAATGGATTGTATATGATAGTGAAATGGATTGGGAAAAATAGAGTTTGTGAGATTAAAGATTGGTAATTCTTATGATATATCTTCTAAATACATATGTAGTTAGCAATCAATTGAGTTAAACATTTAACTAATTATAATATATTTTACATGTATTTGATTGTGTATATAAATTTAATATATAAGTTTATAATAGGTGTCCTTAAATCTTGGTCATAACTGTAGAATTAACATACAATGAATGGATGTAAAGTGTTGACTAGGTCTTTCAATTTTAAAGGAATTAGTAAAGCCTTGTTTACTATGTTCGAACTGATAACGAGATATATATTAAAATTTTTTACATATTTTAGTTGAACCACTAAATTAATATTGTTTGGTCATGAAGTTTTAGATGAAACTATATATATTGAATGTGTTCTGTTAGAATAAATGATTATCTAAAGACTAAGGATAGTATACCTTATGCACACTTTGAATGTTTATTGAATGGGTTAGTAATCATGTGTGTTTATAATGTATGGAATATAAATGTGATTTGATGATCATATAGTAAATCTAAAATTGTATTCCATATAGATATGTTTATACGCTATTTAATATTTATGACCAATATTTTTACATAACATGGTATTATGAGTATTTGTTATTTGTTTGATGTTTAGTAGAAGCTTTAAATATAAGGAATTTAAAATTTTAAATATATATCCTTTAAAGTTGTTAAAATGATAGTCTTTTTTCTATATTTAAGAAATATAAACAAGAAATAAGCTATGTTTAATATTTGAAAAGTTGAGGAAATAAATTTTAAAGTTACATATTGATATTTAGTAACTTGTAGTGTAGATATGATTCTTATTTGGGTGGTATGTTTCTATCGAGTATTTTATTTTATTCTATTTATTATTCTATAATAAATTAGAGGATATTAGATTCATTGAATTTCATTTTATGGACTAAATGTATGTAATTGATATCTCCATACTTATCATATTTATATCTACTAATAGGGAATATTTTGATTGAATCTATTGGTTTTATATTATAATATAATTAACTAAATCTTACATTTATGAAACTAAATAAGTAGTGTGATAGGTGCCCCTAGCTTTATTAGTGCCACCAATGCAAGAGGAAGTGTAATTTGATTGAGTAGTCTGTATGAAATTGACTAATCCTAGAGATCAATAACTATTGAAATCTTTGGCCAAAGTAATTTTTATAATTAAACATTGTCATTTCATATGTTGATATAGTTTTCATATTTGTGTGATATCATTTTAGAATTAATTTATTTATGATACACATTATGTATTAGATATCTACAACACACATGTTCTAGTTTTTCACTCTAAATTCCTTCACCGTCATTATCTACCCATTCATGAAATGAGGGCCATTTCCTTGTTGGGAGATAATGTAGTGGATCTATGGCCTGTAGTTGGTGTGGAAAAACACTTATATGATGATCTCCCTCCCCAATGGAGTACTACACTTTATATTAGAAAGACACTTGAGTTGTGGAGACTCTTAAGTCATGGATACTCATGCTCCATGGAGCTTTGTATCATGTATTATTATTTGAGATATTATTATTGTTGAAAACTATAATATTTATTCATTGTAATACTAAAATAATGGATGTAATGTTATATTAGTTGTGGTTGAATTTTTACTATTTCATTTATGATTTAGATGTAGTATTTATTATTTATAAAACATTATTCATGATTTTTATATCTATTCATGGTGATCCTTAGCTAAGTGGGTTAACTATAAACCTTTTGGTGAACTAAATGAATGAAGTTGGTTAAAGATCATTTATTATATTTATCATGGTAAAATATGTAAGATGAATATGTCTAAGTAATTAAAAAAAATTACTATATTCTGATAAAATTCAATGGGGTTTTTACATTGTGGTATCAAAGATGAGGATCAAACTCTATGACTTAATGTGTTTGCTAATGAAAAATTATCCTCCTAATAAATAATAATAACAATGGTGTGTACAAGACTAAGAGGTGAGGGTACTTCTAATACCAATCACCTTTTTGAACCAAATTATTTTTCCACTGAGCAAGCTACAAAATTAGACCAAATCCTCACAACCATGAAAAAAACTAGGGATTGAATCATAATGCTAGAATAGGAAGTGTATGGCCATGAAGAGGAGATTGCTTAGGAGGAACCTAAAAAACATATTAATGAGTAAGAACATCCTTAAGAGTAGAGGATTGATAAAGTGTCATAGGATGTGAGAGCTCGAGTAGCTGTAGAGTTCACATAGAATATGAAAAATGTAAATCCACCCAGGTTCAATAGAAATGTATTAGGTGATGGAGTTGAATCATGGCTAGTAAAAATGGAGAAATATTTTGAGATTAAAAATTATTATGAAGTCATGAAAGTAGTATGGGGAGTTTATCATCTTGTTGATAAAGTATGAACTTAGTGGAAAAGCAAGAAACTTAAGATGAACCTTGACTCAACCACCACTACTTGGGAATAGTTTGTGATACTTTTTAGGTTATGATGGCTTCCACATCTATATTTTGATAAAAAAATTATAGATTTTTTGAATCTTAAGTAAGGGGGTTTATTTATGAATGAATACTGGGAAAAACTCACTAAGATCCTTAAGTATGTACCTTAGCATTAAGTAGATGAGAGGTTCAATACTAGAAAATTCATGGTTTTAAAGTAGATGTACATGGTCCATATACCATGGATTAGGTGTTTAAAAAGGTATTCAAGTAGGATAATAAACTAAAATCACTTTCCCAATTTAGAGACAAATTCAAAAACAATTTTGAAAGTTATAAACCAACTTTCAAAAAGAAGAACTAGAATAAGAGGAGTGGAGACTCCAAGAGTTAGTTCAAGAACCAAAACACCAAGTTCAATAATGGTTTAGGGAAAAAAACCTGGTAATGATTTTAAGGTAATCAAATAGTCTGATAAGAAAGGACTAGTTGGAGGTTGATTCATATGTGGAGGTGACCATTATGATCAAGAATGTCCTCATGATAAGTCAAATAACAAGGGTTTTACTTCTCAACAAGGTACATTCTAGCAATAGATTCATGTAGCCATTGATAATCATTAGGCTAAGTATCAAGCTTTGCTCATATAACTATCAGGTATTCTTTTCAATCATCTAGTTTCTATTTTTTTTGACACAAAAGATAAAAAATGTTTCATTTCTCTTAGAATGATTAGTAAATTATCTATAAAAGTTAGAGTTATGATAAATGCATAGTCAATATAGTATGGGAATGAGTTTAAGGTTATAGTTGACAAGTGTGTAATTGAGGTAGAGATTAGGTTACCTAAAGTCACTATAGTAGTGGATCTTTTTGTTTCACTATTGGGGTATATGATGTGATCCTAGGAGTTAATTATATTGCAAAGCATAAAGATAAGGTTGACTATTATTTGAATAAGGTTGAGTGTCAAGACGATTTTCAAAATTAGACACAACTTAAGGGTGAGAGAAGGGAGATGAAACTAAGGAATATTCTTGTAATTTAACTCAAAAAATCTCAAAAGAAGGGATGCCAAGAATTTATCATTAAGATAAATGAGATGGATAAATCTAAAGAACCATTTATCAAGGATTATCCTTTTCTAAGGAACTTTCATGACATGTTTCTATAAGAATTACTAGGATTTCCACCTAATAATGGGTTTGATTTATCGATTGATATCATACCTAGATTATAAGGACAATATAATGCACTATATCAAATGATAACCAATTAATAGGTTGAGTTAAAGGCACAAATTTAAGATTTATTATTGAAAGGGCTGATTCAACCAAGTGTATCACCATGGGATGCACCATTTTTTTTCAAGAATAAGGATGACACTCTTTGCCTATGTATAGATTACATGATGTTAAATAAATTAACAATCAATAATAGATATCTATTACCTCACATTAATGATATCTTTGATCAAATGCAAGGAGAAAAAAATATTTTATAAGATTGATCTTAGAGAAAGGTATCATCAGTTGAGAATCCATGAGGAGGATATTCCAAAAACAACATTTAGAGCTTGATATGGGCACTATGAATTCATAGTGTTACCATTTGGATTGACAAATACTCCAACAACATTTATGAATCTTATGAATAGTGTGTTAAGAGACTATTTGGATCATTTTGTTTTGGTATTTCTAGATGTCATCCTAATTTATTCCAAATATGGAGGAGAGCACCTACAACATCTAGAACTAGTTTTGTAATGTTTGTGAAAGCACAAGTTGTATGGCAAGTTGTCTAAGTGTGTATTTTTCCAAAATAAAGTGTAATATTTGAGACATATTATCTTTATAGATGGTATTTCAATGGATATAGCATAGATAAGATCCATAATGGAATGTACAGTGCCTAAGAATGTTCATGAGGTAAGGAATTTTATGAGATTAGCAAGGTATTACAAGAAATTCATTCTAAATTTCTCTCAAATAACTAATCCAATTACCTCTCTTCAATAGAAGAATAAGAGTTTCATCTGGTTAGATAAGTGTGAGATAGCCTTTCAAGAATTAAAAAAGGAGGATTACTTTAGCACCAATAGTAAGAGTTCCTAATCCCAATGGTCAATTCTCAGTGATCACTAATGCATCTAGGGATGGTCTTGGATGAGTTATTATGCAAGATGGCTAGTGGTAACCTAAAAGTCTAGGAAAATTAAGCCATATGAGGTGAATTATGCCTCTCATGACTTATAACTTATGGTAATTATGTATGATTTACATGTTTGGAGGCATTATCTATTTTGGAAACAATTTGAACTCAAGATTGATAAGTTTAGACTCAAGTACATTTTCACCCAACCAAACCTAAATGTTTATTAGAGATGATGGTTAGAGTTCTTATCTAATTACAATTTTGATATTAACTATACAAAGGGAAGGAGAATATAGTAGCTGATGTTCTAAGTCATAGGAGGTATATAATATCTATGACTACTATCAAAAGTACTTTTTGAGGATTAGGTAGTCAAAATTTCACCAAGAGATGAATTTTATGATTAGCTCAGGAAAACATTTTCTAAGAATACTTAAAATCCTAGGTATAATGGATTAAAAATAGAGAGTGATGGTCTTTTACAATGTCAGGGTAGGATATATGTGGTGATAGAGAGAATCTGAAGAGCACAATGTTAAAGGAATTGCATAATGCCCCATATTTAGGACATCTAAGAGTAACCAAGATCATGGTTGAGATTAAACTACTCTATTTATGGAACATAATCAAGAGAGATTTAATAAATTTTATGTCTCATTATATGCAATGTTAGCATGTAAAATATGAACATGTACATCCAACTAGATTGTTATATCCACATGATATACCAAAATGGAAGGGGTAGGTGATTAATATGGACTTCATCCTATGGTTTCCTTTATCATGTAACCAACATGATATGATCTTAGTTGTAGTTGAAAAACTAATCAAGGTAGCCCACTTCATACTGGGTAACTTGATAGATGATGCACCTATAATTGTAAAGATATTCATGAAGTGTATTGATTACATGGTTTTATAAAGAAGATCATTTTAGATCAAGATCTGAGGATGGCTTCTAGGTTTTGGTTGACTCTAAATTTAGCTCTAGGTATGTAGTTGAATTTTAACACTGCTTATCACCAGTAATTCATGGACAGATAGAGTGAGTTAACCAAATTTTAGAGGATCTCCTTCATATGTATTACATGGACCAATAATATAAGTAAGAGGAGTACCTTCCATTGGTTAAGTTTTATTACAAAAAATCATACCAATTAGAATTAAATATGGATCCATTTGAGGCATTGTATGAAAGTAGGTGTAGAATACCAATCAGTTGGGATAGGTTAGAAGACAGTGTAGTCTTTCGACCTAAGATGCTTTCAGAAATAGAAGAGTAAGTTAGAATAATCAGGTAGAGGTTAGCTGAGGCCAATGATAGACAAAAAAGTTATGTTGATTTGAAGAGAACAAAAAGGCAATTTCATGTAGGTGATAAAGTGTTTCTATAGGTTAAGCCCCATAAAATCTCAATTAAATTTAAAAAGTCAATGAAAATTTTATCAAGATATGTTGGACCCTTCAAGGTTTTGGAAGTGATCAATCCTATAACATATAGGCTTACATTACTTCTAGTTATAACTCTTTTCATAATGTTTTCCATGTGTCTTATCTTCAAAATTATGTTGTTGATCCTTCACACATGTTGGATTGGAATGCTTTGCAGGTTCTGGACCTTAGGGTGGTCATGGTAGAACCAATCATAATAATTGACTCACAAACTCAGTTTCCATAATATAGAAGTGTCATAGTGCAAGATCAAATGGGACCAATATTATGAAGATAGTGACACTTGAGAGGACTATGATGAGTTTTTGAGGTTATTTATTCATTTGTTTGTTTGATATGTTACTGCATATTATTTTATTTTTTTCCTAATTAATGTTTTAAATTTAGAACTTGTGTTCGAATAAGAGTCATCAAGATGATGACCAACTTTAGGGGGAAGGATGTCACATCCTGATTTCTCTCTAAACTAAATAACATATTGATCCATGACTTTTTAAAGGTTATTATGTGATTATCTACTAATTTATTGAGCTATATGTCATATGCTAATTATGGGAAAATTATATGTTACTTAATTTACATGATTGATTAGCTATGAGTTAGATGTACTTTTATATTATGTACATTATGATCATTTTAATTAGTTTATACAATAGTATTTTATGGATATATTTATGTTTTAGGCTAACTACCTTCATTGTTATGAGGTGGATATAGGAAAAATCCATCCATTAGAGTGCGATGGAGGGAGAGCATCATCAGAGAGGGTGGTGTAGATGGAGATGTTGGGGGATGATAAAGAGAAAATAGAAACCCATGAACACACCACAATAGTATATCATGTTTTATGAAAAATTACTTGAGATAGATAGTTGTAACATATTTTGTGTTAGTTTCATTTAAATGATTGTTAATATACTTTCTAGTGTGATCTTGATTTCCATTGATGATCATGTTGATTTGGTTATGTGATTTCACTAATCTAGTTATCATATGTAGATTATATTGTATGATGTTATTTATCTATTGAATGAATGAATCTATACATCATTTACTTGCCTCACAAATTTATTGGGTATAGCTGTGTAGTATAATGATGCAATGTTATGTATGCATTTCTATAGTAATTTTTAGATAGATTCTATTATTGTTTCTTGATTTGTAGGATTAAGGTGATAATAATATTTAGAAGATTATTGTTGTTTCTAATAGTTGTATATCATAATGTCAAAATGATATCAATAACATTATTTAAAAATGTCATTATATTTGATTTATTATTGACCAAGGGTTTAATATTCATAATATATTAAAAAATGATTATATTTTTAAATGATTAGGTGAAATCAATATGTTTTGAAAAATGTTGGTTGCTAATAAGTGAGAGTCAATAAGTTATTTTATTGACCTATTAATCTAACCACTAGTTAGAAGGTCAAATGCTTTGGAATGGGAATTATGTTAAATGGACTAAATGTTTTTATCAATGGCCTAGTTTGTTTTGAAGCTAGTTGGTGTACATTTGAATTATATAATGATTGAGACTTTCATATAAGTTGATGGATTTTGTGAAGTCAACATTGAGATGCATAGTTTGACGGTGATAATATAAAGTTAGTTTATTTGATTAGTGAAGGAACATTTAAGATTATTAGGGTTAACTTGGATTTGACTGAGTGTTAAACATACCAACTATGAAAGAGCACTATTTGGTTTACATGGGAAACACCTAGTTCATTGTTGGTTGGTTAATCATGGTGGAATATTTGGAGAGTTTTGTCCCATACAATGAACATGTAGATGAATAAAATGATGAAGGAGATGCCATAGAGGACATGGTTGGAATACAGGGATTTTGAAAAGAAAATTTGATTTAAAAGAGGGAGATGAACTCAAATCATTGGCATTGTCTTTGGAGATTTCATAACTAGGTCAGTTTGTTTTAAGATTTATATGTTTTGCTATGGTGATTTTGGTAACAAATATTGAAGGATTTTTAGTTTATTATGGATTAAAAATAATTTAGTGGGATAAATGATGGGCCCTATGGATGACTCGACCATCCACAATACCCATCATATAACCCAAAAACTTGATAAATAATCATAGTTGTGAACCCCCTAGATTTTGACACTAGGATTTTTGCACAAACCCTATAAGGGATGGATTTTATTCTCTGATATGTCCAAATTTTTAAACTTGGGTAGTCATTTAAATGAAATCTATGTATTTTGGGTGTGGTAGAAACCCTAAGCAAAGAAAAAGGGTTTATAATTATTTAATAGAGTATTTATAGAAGTTTTTATTAAGGTTTTCCTTTAGTTTATTATTCTAAGGAGATGGACATTTAGCTAAATAAACCAAAAATCTGGTAGGAGGTAAATACAACTAATTTAACTCTTGGTTATAAGTGTTAATTATGTATTGAAGTTGTTTGATTGTATAAGATGGAATTTAGATTATTAGTTTATTTGTTTATCTTGTATACATACATACATATATATGTAGGGATGTGTATATACACCCTATAGGAACTTGATGGCCTAGGGTATACATACACATCAATGTATACACACACACATGTATGTATGCATGTATATATATTGATGTGTATGTATACCCTTTATGTATATAACTATATAATAATACACACACACACATTATGTATGTGTTATATATAACACACACACATGTACATATACATATACATATACATATATATATATTATATATATATATATATGTATGTGTTGTATATATAATATTACACACACACACACAACACATATACACACACACACATGTGTGTGTGTGTGTGCGCGCGTGCTTGCGCGTGTGTGTGCATGTGTGTGTGTGTGTGTGTGTGTGTGTGTGTGTGTGTGTGTGTGTGTGTGTGTGTGTGTGTGTGTGTGTGTGTGTGTGTGTGTGTGTGTGTGTGTGTGTGTGTGTGTGTGTGTGTGTGTGTGTGTGTGTGTGTGTGTGTGTGTGTGTGTGTGTGTATCGACACATGTATACACATACATATATACATACATGTGTGCATGTATATAGGGACTTTCAATGATGTCCATGATGACTATGAGTTAGTTAAGGTTGTGAATATTATAGGAGTCAAATCAAATAACTTTATGAATGGTTGAATTTTGGTATACAATTGATTAAAAAATTAATGTATACATATATATATATATATATATATATATATATATATATATATATATATATATATAATGAATATTTAAAAAAATGCATTGGGATGCATACATAATGGATTGTATATGGTAGTGAAATGGATTGAAAAAAATAGAGTTTATGAGATAAAAGATTCGTAATTCTTATGATGTATCTTCTGAATATGTATCTAGTTACCAATTAGTCGAGTCAAACATTTAACTAATTATAATATATTTTATATGTATTTGGATATGTATACAAAGTTAATATATAAGTTTATAATAGATGTCCTTAAGTCCTGGTTAGAACTATAGACATAACATACAATGAATAGTTGTAAAGTATTAACTATGTCTTTTGATTTTAAAGGAATTAATAAAGCCTTGTTGGCTATGTTCAAATTGATAACTAGATATATATTAAAATTATGTGCAGATTTTAGTAAAACCACTAAAGTAATAATTTTTTGGCCATTATATTTTAGGTGAAACTATACAGATTGAATGCCTTCTATTAGAATAAATGACTATCTAAAGATTGAGGACAATATACCTTATGCACACTTTGAATGTTTATTGAATGGGTTATTAATCATAAACTATGTGTTTATAATGTATAAATGTATGGAATATACATATGATTTGATGATCATATAGTAAATATAAAACTATATTCCATATAGAGATATTTATATGCTATTTAATATTTGTGACCAACATTTTTACATAACAAGGTATTATGGGTGCTTGTTATGTATTTGATGTTTAGTAGAACCTTTAAATATAAGGAATTTAAAATGATAAATTTAGATCCTTTGAATTTGTTAAATGATAGTTTTTTTTTTTTAATATATTTGAGAAATATGAATAAGAAATAAGCTATGTTTAATATTTGAAAACTTGAGAAAATAAATTATAAAGTTACATATAGATATTTTGTAACTTTTAGTCTAGATATGATTCTTACCCAGGTGGTATGTTTCTATTAAGGACTATATTTGATTCTATATCTTATTATGTAATAAATTAGAGGATCTTAGATTCATTGCATTTCATTTGAAGGATTAATTGTATGTAATTAATATTTCCATATTTAGCATATTTATATTTACTAATGGGGAATATTTTGATTGAATATATTAGTTTTATATTATAATATAATTAATAAAATATTGCATTTATTACACTAAATAAGTAGTGTGATGGGTTATAATAGTTTAATTAGAACTATCAATAAAATATGAGGTAAAATCTAATTGAGTGGTGTGTATAAAATTGACTGATCCCAGAGATCAATAACTACTAAAAGCTTTCGCCATAGTAATGTTTATAGTTAAACACTATCATTTCATATGTTGATATTGTTTTTATATTTATGTGATATCATGTTAGAATGGATTTATTTATGATACACATTATGTATTACATATATACAACACATGAGTTTTGGTTTGTCACTCTGGATTCTTGCACTATCATTATTTACCCATCTATGAAGGGAGGTCCATTTCCTTGTTGGGAGATAGTACGGGGGATATATGGTCCATGGTTGGTGTGGAAAAGCACTCAGATGATGCTCTCCCTCCTCACTAGAGTAATACACTAGAGACTACACTTGAGATTACAAATTGATACTTGAGTCATAGAGACTCATGCTGCATGGAGCTTTGTATCATGTATTATTATTTAAGATATTATTATTGATAAAAACTATACTATTTGTTCATTGCAATAATATAGAATTTGATGTAATGTTATATTATCCATGCATAAATTTTTACTATTTCATTTATGATTTAGATGCAGTATTTATTATTTATTCAATATTGTTCATGATTTTTATATCTATTCATGGTGATCTTTAGCTAAGTGGGTTAGTTATAAACCTTGTGGTTAACTAAATGAATGTAGTTAGTTAAAGATCACTAATTAGATTTCAAATGGAGAAATTTGTAAGATGAATATGTGTACATAATTAAAAAAATTAATATATTCCAATAAAATAGAATGGGATTGTTACAGTCATAATTTGATTGGGGTTGAATCCAAGCTAGGTCATCAATGCATAGAGGGTAATACCCTAAATAAGAAAGCCTCAACACATTTTTTGGAAATTGAATCCCTTTTGTAGAAAAATTTGGTAAATTTAGTGACTTCTAGGCTTAAATTACACCATTTTCTAGAAATCAATCTAGTACCTAGTTTAGACATGAATGTGGCAAAAAATGAGTGTCTATAGTTTGCCCCTATTTTAGATGGCATTATAAGACATAGGCACATTAACATATTTTAAAAGAATTCAAAAGTCATTAAGATAGAATGTTCATGCCCTAAAGGATAATTGATTAGATATGGATGTACCTTTGAGGGATTGAGCAAAAAATAGAGTCATCAAATGTTCCTTTGAAATGAGGAAAATGACACAATCTAGTGGTAATGTGGGTGTAAATATTGATTTTACCAAAAAGTGATTACAATCAAGAATGAAGGGTGAGACGCTAATTTTATTTAAGGTGATTATTATCAA
The DNA here is from genome assembly GCA_037957365.1 of Torreya grandis. Lineage (NCBI taxonomy): Eukaryota > Viridiplantae > Streptophyta > Pinopsida > Cupressales > Taxaceae > Torreya > Torreya grandis. The sequence continues at coordinate 736,631 of JARHVA010002677.1, forward strand.
TGTCACAAGGTGAGACACTATTTTGCCTAAAGGAGGTTATAATCAGTGGCACAAGTATTTACTCTAGTAGGTCAGGTAAAATAAAAATAATGATTTACCCAAAAGTGGTTATAATCATTAGGCAGGGTTAAAAAATAATGATTTGTCCAATGGTAGTTATAATTATTGACACAATTAGATCACATGAGTTGAAATCAAATTTTCCCTAAGAAGGAAAACTATATCACAGATCGATTGGAAAATAATTTTCCATATTAAGGAAAATTGGCAAAGGGAGTTTATATGAGAAACTTATAAAATAGATCTATGATGAATTGACAGTGAATAACATGATTTTGGCCTAAGTGTAAGTATGAAGATGCATGTTTGAACTAACACTGGTATATGTAGAAAAATAATGTTGTTAAATGGGTCTTAGGAGAGGTCCAATAAGATGGTTTGATTAAAAAATGGCCAAAAACCAATGAACTTAGGATCAAACAACACATAAAACTGACCATAGAGGTGAAAAATATACATCATGGAGCATGTAAAAGTAACTTTAGGCACTAGGGGGTAAAATTCAAAATTTTAGGCTATATATTCACCCCATGGGGTGAAAATTTATTCATTTTCACCCTAGCCCTTTGAATATTTAAGATCTAGTTATGTGTGATAATTATCAATGAAAATAACACGTAGAGGAGGATGACAACATGTTAACAACTAGGTGAGGGAGCACGAGTAACCTTGACATGATGGGTGATCAAATGTATCTTCACCTTAGTCATGTATGGCATTTATGATGGATTTAATGCTAGTTTTAGGCTAAAATTTACAAATTCACCATTTGCATTTTAAGTAAAATGGTGGATTTGTAAGGGAAATCATTTTCTTCATCTAAAGTTGACATTTCTAAAAATGGTGATTTAACTAAAAATAATGGAAATCACCAAATTAGTGATTTCAATCATTTTAAGCAAAGTTGTTGTGAAAAATAAAAATGACGGTTTCACCCAAAAATGGTTAAAAATGCCAAAATGTTGACTTTGCCATTTGGTCAAATGATGACTTTGACCTAGATGGCAAAGGAGATGGCTTAGGGGAACCAAAATGGGTCCAACCTCTAAGAGAGAGGGGCAAATAGGCCTGATATAATAGGCATAAGATAGAAAATAACATAGATATAACTTGACACTAATCTATTTATGATTTTAGGAGTGGTTCATAATGTTAACAACATGGGAACAATGCCCCATTATTTATGCACACCATAGATTTAGATAGTGGAGATGACTAGATTCCTTCAGGCACTAGAGTTTTATGATATGGAATATATGTCAATAATTCATGTAGTTCAAGCAATGGTGGCATAGTGAGACTTTGACATTTCATCTGAAAATTAGAGAAGCCATTGTTATGCTTGAGGATTCATGGTGAATCCTCAAAATACTAATAAGAGGCCATAATTTATTTTATATAGATATATCATGGTAACATGCTATGCTAGATGAGTTGGTTAGATTTTAGGAGATTCCCATGGTGCATGGGAATGTTGATATTGATTTAATAAAGACTTATACTAATTTATGTCTTGAAAACCTAGCCCTTAGGGATCCTTCACCACCAACACTAATTGATAGGGAGGTTTTGGTATTGATGTCTATTGTCAGTGGCATCCTGTTACCTAAAAAGAGTGACCAACTCTTTTATATGATCTTGGGTGGATTTATCTACAACATGATAGATGAGGCCAAGAGATTTTCATGTGGGATAATTATGTTGGCTCAATTATACAAGGATATGCATATGGTGACCTAATAAGGAGGCCACAATATTAGATAATCCACACTAATGATGGTTTGGGGTTGGGGACACATATTGATAGAGAATATTATGGGTTACAGATAGGTCAAAGAATTGTAGGATCCATTGACATATGGTTAGGTATAGATTAATGTAGGAAAACAAATATTCCATAGAAAAATATACTTCTACCTTTATGCATTTGATGAGCTAACACCTCAATTATTTACTTGGAGGCCTTACCTTATTTATTAGCTCCAATGGCTTATGGAAGCATGGTACATTATGCATATGAATTCTAGATGTTTTATCATAGGGAGGCAATCATATATTATTGAGGAGTATCAACTTGATAGGGTACTATGATAGTTTGACATGGTTAAATATGTTCAAGAGGATCCTAGGTGGTTCACACATGTTATGAGAGAGATTAATAATGAAACCCTAGTCACTCAGAGGAGTTTAGATGTTGCTAGTTATCCTAGTGTTCCCTAGATGACATGGGAATATGCATGGGTCATGCCTGAGTATGTACATTGATGGGTAAAAGTATGCATGTTTAGGCTTAATATTCCTTGATAGATAAGGGGATATGTAAGTGGATAGGATCTGATGGATATTGATGAGGCAGAGTCTAAGACTATCAGTAAGGCAAGTGATAGTGGTAGTAGCTAGAACACTAGTAGAGGAGGGGAGGATGATGACGGAGATGGTTTTGATGGAAGGGATAGTAGAGGGGATAGTAAAAGGGATGATGGATTAGATGAAACCTATGACATAATGGTGTTTTATCCTAACATGATAGGTTTAATAGGTACTTTTGTTGATCTAGGCTTGGTAGAACTCTTAGGCACAACAAGAGTAGTCAAGGACACTGCTATGTTGGAGGAGGAGATCACCATAAGGGTAGGGTATATCATGGGTTTAAAGAGGTAGGTATAATATTTATAAACCATAATAGATATCTAAGATGAATAAATGACTCACATTAAATAAAAAATTACCTAATTGAAGGCAAAGGTGGGATGGATGGTCCAAATTTAGGCATAAATTATGGTAGAGTGGGACCAAGTTATATCAGATAGAGATTAGGCCTTATTAGATGTTCTAAGGATCTAATGTGAGTGAGATATGGTTAAGAGAACCAACACTTAGGTTAAGTTTTCATAGATGATACTTGAAAGCCTTTGAGTTAAGGATGAGACATCATATTATTATTGGGTATACAAGATCATAGTCCCTAGAGATCAACACATTACTACATTTGAGGTATGGGATATGTAGAGGGAAGGTAGTAGATCAAGTTAGTTTAGGACTAAGATTCATGGTATAAAAACCTTAGGTTAGTCTATGTAGTAGTCACAACCACCTACACCACAAGGACCATTAGGGCCACTAGGACCACCTCCTAATATAGGGCCTATGGGCACTTAGATTTAGAGTTAATTTGTGATAGCTCTTTTGTATTTTTATATATTGTTATATTTTTGACACCATGATATGTATACATTCTCAATGTATATGATAGTATTGTGAGATATATTGACATTCATATTGGGTCCTTTAAGGCCTGTGTACATGGATTGTTATTATTTTGATATATGTGATGATCTATTATTATCTTGTTCCTCTCATGTTTATCCCATGTTTTAGCATTGTGGATGTTTATTTTCATTTTAAACATGTATGCTCTTTCACTTACTATTTTTCCATGTATATGAGATGCTACACTATTTTATTTACTTATGTTGTATGGATTATATGTATGCTTATTTAGAGATGCATATCTATATTAGCACATAATAAATAATAGTATTCTAATTACTCATTGGTGTTGGATTGTGTTTGGAATTTGAATGGTTGGTGATTCTAGATAAGTATTTCCCACTGCATTGATCAATAGTTCTGTTAGCCTAATTTTTGTTGTAGTTTTTGATATTATGCATGATAGTTATAAAAAAACATAATAAAAATATATATCCTAAGCATGGAAAACTTAGTTTAGATGTAAATATAAACAACCTAGGAAAACATATAAACAATCAAATCCCAAGTGTAAATATAAAACAAATAAACCAAGGGTAATACTATATACAATTATTCACAACCAAAGTACAAGATATGGATAATCAAGACTTAAGTGTAAATAAAATGTAATAGACCTATGTCAACCAAGAAAGACACAAACATAATAGATGAGATAAAAAAAATTAAACAAAACCAACCAACCAAACAAACAAAACAAAACAAAACAAGTAATATGCAAACAAGCACACTAAACAAACAAAACAAAAAATAAACAAAACAAAAAAATAAATAAAAAAGATAAATAAACAAACAAACAAAAAAAATAAAAAAATAAACAAAAAAACTAAACAAACACACAAACTAAAAAACAACCTATACAAACAAACAAAACTAAACAATCATCAATTTATAAACAAGTTAGTAATAAACAAAATACGAAAAAAAAATGAATTATTTGTGTATGTGTAATAGAGGTGTTATACTTAATAATAGGGTTAACCCTAGGATAGGTATCAATGATATAGGTAAAACAACATAATAATAAATGGCACAAGGTTTCTTCTAAGCTATATTAAAATAATGACAAAGGGTACGCCAACAAAAGGTTGCCCCTAGGCTATAGAAAACAATGAAATAAACAATATAGCAAATGTTTCCCCTAGGATATAAGGGACAATGACATAAAATACATGGGGGGAATATAATAAATAGAAAGGGGTATTTGAGCCAACTCTAGATGCACTAGGCAAGTGGATGTTACCTACATAGTCCCATGGACACTGGGTTTAATGTGAACTTCATGTCAAATGTAGTTCTCCCAAGATATAGGATAGAAGAAAATTGATGATAAAAAAAAGTAGAATTATAGAGGAATATGGGGATGATCTCACAATATGGTGAGTGCATATAAAAAAAGGGGGTGATGCTCATATTCATGAACATGTCAAACACATAAAATTTATGCAAGCATAGGAGCATGGTTTAGGATAAAACCATACTAAAAAATAAGAGATGAGCATCCAATAAAGAACTAAATTCATAATTCATAGTGTCTAATACATATATGTCTTGGAATGAGAATGAGCTCAAAAAATAATGAGAGCTTTGGATTAGGTTTCTCACAAAATGATGAGAGCATTGGCTAAAGTTGCTTACAAAATAGTAAGAGCATTGGCTGAAGTTGCTCATAAAATGATGAGAGCATTAACTAAGAGAAATAAAGATGGGGGAAACTAAAGGAGTATTGATTACTTGTGAAATGGCTATAAGACACATAATCCTTATGAAAACACAGTAACAACAAAAAAGTGGTGGTGGCCGAACTAACCCAAGATACCCTATGTATCCAAGTTCTACCTACATAGTCTGTGTGGACCTCAAGCCAATGTAATTCTTCCAGAAATGGAAAAGTGGTCTAGAAATGAAGATGGATAGGTAAGATAGTCCATTATAAATTTTTTTGAAGGATTTATGTCTTGCATGGATATTCTAGGCCAATTTTTATGATTTTGTGTTTTTTATGACTTTCCTAGGTCTTTTCAAATGTTTTAGGGTTTTGAAAATATTTTGAATGTTTGTGGAATTTTCTAGGCATCTCATTTTAATGGAAAATTATGAGATAACACTCAAAATAGTGAGAGCATGGCTTAAAGTGATTTCAAAATGGTGAGAGTGTTCAAACTTAAATTTCTCACAAAATGATGAGAGTGATCAAACTCAAATTTATCATAAAATAATGAGAATGTTCAAATAAGGGTTGCTAAGATGACCTAAAAAAACACTAAGTGATACCTATGTAGTCCAAATGGAACTCAAGCCACTGTAGTTCTCCCTATAATAATGAAAGTTTGGAAATGTTTCCAATGTTTTGGGTTTTTGGTATCTCAACTCAGTGGAGGATTATGAGATAGAAAACAAATTAAGCTACTTGTAAAATGGTGAGAGCATGGAAAAATGGGTGACTGAGATGACCTCAATGTAAATTGAGTGTTTCCTGCATAGTCCCTAAGGACCTCAAGTTAATGTAGTTTTGCCTTACAATGATGCATCCAAATAAGTAATAGTAAGTTCAAGCATAGGAAAATGGAAAGGTATGGTATAGTGATGGAAAGGCGATGCTATAATTCATGGTAAAGGGGCTGTTCTTAATTTGTTGAAAGGTTGTTATAATTAGGAAACAATGATAAGGGTTAGTGATACTAATTTGCCCAAAGGCAGTTATAATTAGTAACATAGATAATGAAATAGAACATAACAGCAAATGAATGATGTAATTACCAGGACCACTATCATACTAATTTCATATATTGGTATTTAAAAGTTTGAATTTGAACCAACTACTAAAGCTACATATGATATCAGCCACTGAATGTGCCTAAATTATAAATGAATCAAAACCAAGGCCAAAAGTGATAGGTGAATATGTAAAAATAAATAGCTTCCAATAGGCTCAGTTATGGTGGGAATGATATAGGGTATGGTATAAAGAATAGGTATATCATAGAATAACTTAAATGATCCTTTTATATAATAATTCATGTCCCTCAAGTGTAAAAATGTTTGAGGTGCATTATGTTTATTGGTTCATCAAGTTCATCTCCTTCTAGCATGGCGAATCTGTAAGCTCCAAAATTATAGGTAACAATAACCACATAAGGCCCTAACTAGTTAGGTGGAAACTTTACTTTCTTATTTTTCTCCAAATTGACATTATTCTAATTTTATTTTAGCACTAGATCACCAAGATAAAATTATCTATCTTTCATGCACTAATTATATTGGCCATATAATTTGTTTTGGTAAGCTTGAAGGTTATTCAAGGAAGCCATGCACTTTCCATCTATCAAATGTAGTTATTTCAAATGAGATATCCTATATACCTCATAATAAATTATGTGTTGTAGTGAAATCCATAGAGATTGAAACTTGACCTTGATAAGAAGAATGGCCTTAGTTCCATAAATAAGGGAATCTAAGTTAACTCCTATTTGAGTACAAAAAATGGTATAATAGGCCCAAAGGGTGTTAAATATCTATAAGTGCCAATTATAACTAACATCATTGATAATTTTCTTGAGGATATTAATAATGGTCTTGTTAGATGCCTCATCTTGGCTAGTGCCTTGTGGGTAATGGGCAGTGACAAAGTGTTTTTTGTGTTTGATATGGTGTTAGGCATATTGAAAAGCATCTTGATATCTTCTTATTAATGCACTAGCACTAGGAGATGTTCCATAAGAAATTTATGATCTGTTGCTCTATCTGTGATCTGAGTCATGGAGCCAATTATGGATATAACATCAATTGTTCTATTGTTGACTATAAATATCCATTTAAATTGAATATTGTCAATTTTTTGCTTAAGAGTGTCAACCATACCCTTATAACGCACAAACTTCTCATCCTTCATTTGGTATTGGTCTATAACCTAATTGATTATAAGTTATGAATCATCATAAACCATTAAATGTTAGATGTTCCACTATACTACTTGGTGAAGCCTTGTGATGAGTGCTTCATATTAGGCCATATTGTTAGTACATGGAAAATCAATGTAAAAGGACTTATAAATAAGATCCACTTGCCTCATGATAAAAAACATGATGGCACTTGATCCACATGTTGTGAAGGAATCATCAAAATATGTTGTCCACTATTATACTTCAAGATATTGTTCTATTGTGGTCACGATGTCTTCATCTATAAATCAAAATATAAGATGTTGAGTATCAGGGACGAGCTTTTACAAGCTGATCTACAAGTACATACCATTTTATAGATTTTTTATTGACATATTTGATCTTAAATTAACTCAAGATCATGATCCACTTCACCATATAGACCTATAAAGCTAATTTATAAAGTAGATACTTGAATAAATCTACTTTGGAAATTATAATGGTCTTACTACTCAATATGTTGTGATATAAGTTTTGGGATACAAAAACATAGCTAAAAAATATTTATCAGTTGGTGTATAATTATACTTATATGTGGTCAATGTTTTGCTTAGATAGTAGATGGCATGATTTATGACCTGTTCATCATGTTATGCCAAAAGTGTCCCAAGGGCATTCTCAGTTGCTGATAGGTAAATTAACATTGGCTTATTAGGCATAGGTGGAAATAAAATAAGTGGATTGGCTAGGTATTCCTTGAGATGATCAAATGCTTTTTGTAAATCTTCATTCCATGAGAAAGTAGTGCCCTCATTTAGAAAGTGTGTAAAAGGATGCAATTTGTTAGCTAGCTATGATATGAAGCATATGATTGAATGTATCTTGCCTTGAAAAATATGAAGCTAATTTAAGGTAGATGGTGGTGTTATTTAGGTAATGGATTGAACTTTGGTAGGATCAACTTCAATTCCCTTATGAGAGATAATGAAGGCTAGTGATTTTCTAGAAGTTACATTATATATGCAATTTTTAGGTTTGAACCTAACTTTGTACTCTTGAAGTATTTTAAAATTTTTATGAAGTATGATTAGATGATCATATCAGGTGTTATATTTATATAATATATTATCAACATAGTCCTCGATAATGTCGTGCATCATATAATGGAAAATCACTATCATGGATTGATGGTATGTGGTTCTTGCATTATTGAGTCCAAATGGAATCACTTTATAATTCCACACAAAGTGGTGAATGCTATTTTGTGCTAGTATTTTGGTGTAATTATGATTTAGTTATCTCCTTAAAATTCATATATAAGGGAAAAAATTTCATATCTGAACATGGAATCAAAAATCATGCCAATGTTTGGCATAGGAAAATCATCCTTTGGGTAATTTTTTTAAAATATCTTAGAAATTATTGCATTATCTAATACCCTCTAGCTTCTTGTTGACCAGTAATATGTTAGTAATCCATTATAAATAATCAATCAATTAAATACATCTCACATCTAAGAGTTTCCAAAACTCTTTCTTGACTAAAACAACAATATGAGGATACATTTTTATTAGTTTATGTTTAATTGGTTTGGCATCAAGATGAATAAAAAGATGGTGTATAACAAAGGAAGGGTCTAAACCTAGCATACCTAAATAGTCTCATGAAAATATATCAACAAATTCTCTTAGAAGGTTTGTAAATACTTCACGTTCCTCCTTAGTGAGGGGAATACCTAATTTAATCTATTTTGGGTCCTCTAGAGTCCCAATATTAACCTCTGAAGTGTCCATAAGGAGTTTAGAACCATATTATAAAAGGGTTAACAAAGATTTAAACTAGATGGTAATGTTATAGTCTTCTAATTAAATTGGTTCAACTGACTCTCCCAAACAAGATGAATAAGAATCACCCTTTGGTCGTAAAGGCCATGTAATAAATACTATAGGCAATCCTAGAAAATCTACTCAAAAGCTTGACACTCTTTAGCATTGATTTTGGATCCATAATTAAGCCTTGGATTAGTGGTCTCCTATACTTCATGTGAAGAGGGGTGAATTCCCCTATATAATGGTACCTAAAACATGTTTTCACCAAGAGACTTTACTTTTTATTTACTTTTTCCCTAGTCTAAAAGTGCCTCAAAGAGGTTTTCACTTTTAGAACTCAATATTTGATTTGATTTTTGCTTTTGGCCTATGAAGCCTACCCACTCTATAAAATGGGAAAAAAGATCTAATATAAGGGAGAAACCTTGTTTATGATCTCCTAAGGGAATATGATCATTCAAACCCAAAAATTTGAAAATGGCCTTATTGATTTCAAACTCATCCAATGGCATTGTCGACACTTGTTGGTCCCAGTCTATATATTGGAGATGATAAAGGGTAAGTGGCATAAGGTAAAAAATAGGATTAACAGTAAAAATGAGATAAGGGTAAAAAAAATTAGTCTTGGTAAGGTCATCATAGATTGTATAATAAGACCCTACATTACTTCCATCATCATCTTCACTTAACACTAGTGTAATAACTTGAATAAGGTATGTTGGGTCATCCATAGGTGGTTTAAATTCAATACCATGTATTCCTTTGTAATTATTCATGGAAATTGGTTATGTTGTTACTTGTTAATGTATCTCCATGCCTTTGCCTTCATAATCTTGATTACCCACAATATGATTAAGGATATGATATTTAGCACTTTGGTAATAATTAATTAGATCTTTAGCATAAAACCATGAAGTATCTTTGGCCAAAGGGTCCTATTCTAGGCTAGAGGTTGGTTTGGAAATAATGGGTTTGGTAAGATGAGATTTTACCTTAGTGTACCACTTCATGATATTCATCTTGTCTTTGGGTATCCCATAGGTTTTAGGGTTATATAATAATTTGGTTGTGTAAGGAGTCATGAGTACTATTATCTCTTATATATTTGTTAGATATGTAAATTTTTTTGGGTATAACTGGTGGAGGTGTAGATGAAGTAGAAGTTAGGCTCTTAGGGTCAACATAATTGGCTTTAGGTCTTGATTCAATTGCTTTGGCTTTATTGGATTTCCTTTGTCAGTTTTAGGCATATGATTATAGCCAAAATGATAATTGTAGCTCTTGTACTCCACCTCAAGGTGTTTACAATATTGGTAAGGTTGGAGAATAGTTGGTATGGTTACTTCCATCCATGAATGGAAAATTTAATATGTTGATGCAACATGGAAGGTATGTTCCTCATTTCATGAATCCAAGGTCAACCCAAGAGCAAGTTATATGATAAATCTAGGTTAAGAACATGGTAGAGAGTGTTGTGGGTCAAAGGCCCAATGACTATATACAAGCTGGTGGTTCCTTGTGATTCCCATTCTTCATTATCATATGCTTTGATATTAATGGTATATGGCTAAGGATTGACCACTACATATCCAAGATGATTCACTAGCTTTAGAGACTTAATGTTTAGGCCTGAACCATTGTTTATAAGGAAATGTTTAATGATACATCTAGTTATATTAACCTTAATGTACAAGGCTTATTATGAAATGGGCCTAGGGATGACAAGGTAAGCTATTAGATAGCTATCAAATGTCTTACCATAGCTTGAAATTTATCTGGTATGATGTCATTAAGTATAAGGGATTATCTTAGGTACTCATTTAGTATATTCTTAGTTAAATGTCTATAACAAATCCATGATGGATATTTATGTAGGTGTCTTCTATAACTATTCCGTAATATCATAAATATTCCCTTCAATTTTGATAATTGGATTGTTTTGATAGGCATGGAGGTTTGAACATGTTCATTCATGGAATTTGGTTGTGGTTCTTTGATGGTAATTTTGGCTCATCAAGTTATGATTGTGCAATATCAATTAGGTATAGGGCCTTTGTAATTGATTGAAGGGGTAAATAGGGTTAGAATGATAATTATTGTTTAGTGTTGAGCTTGGATGATAACATATTCTAAATAAGGATTACTATCATAAGGAGGTTGGTGGGTACTATTTAGCTGATGGGCATTATTAGGTAAATGTATTAATCTATTAGTATTTGGTTGAGGGTTAAAGGTAATGGTAGAAACATAACAACCTACAACATTGTTGTAAGTGTATGTAATGGCAAGATGGCCTCCTTAGTTTTATTGGTCAATTTGACCCTAGTTTTGACCATTCTATTATTATTGCTATTACCAAGATTATTATGATAATAGTGGTGTTATTTGCTACTATTGTTACTATTATTGGTACTGCTATTATTGGTTATTATGTTGAAGAAAATGATTTTGATATATGCCCAAGTTATGATTAGTTATAAGAGCATGGGTATCTCATTATATCTACCATTATCAAACATATTATCAATAATATGCCTTAAATGTATACACTGACATATAAAATTTACTTTGACATGATGGTATTCATAAAATTTGTGTTCTTTATACCATTTGAGGAAAGGAATACTTTAATAAATGGCTTTGGCATAATCCAACTAATCATATTTACTTGAACCAACTTGAAAAATAAAAATTCAATAAGCTCTTTGAGGTCATTGAATGCTCTATAAATGGGAGGTCTTGTCCTTAGAGGAGGTGCTTGCAATTGTGACAGATTGTGTGGAAGGTTTTATGGAGGGCTAGGTTGAATTAATGGAGGTGATGGTTGATGAATAGGTAGATGTAAATGAATAATCAGTGTTTACACCATTTGAACATGTCATAATTAAGTGACCCCATTACCAAAAACATTCTTTTTGTAATTATAGGCCTTTGATATTTCATTAATATTAGATTGATCTAGCATTAAAGTTAATATTTGGATAGGTTTCTAGTTTTGGTTATGGCTTTGGTTTTGCTGTTAGCCTTGATATTGGTTCTAGCTCTAGTTCTGATTATAAGAAGATAATTTTATGATCCCTTTGTTAACAAGGGATTTTTCAATATGTATCCTTTTCTCAATAACTTCTTTAAACATGTAAGCACATTGCATCTCAAGATGATAAGAGATCACACTGTGTAAACTTTTGATAAATATCATGGTCAATTATTTATCTGGTAAATTATGAGTGAACTAGCTTGTAAGTGCTCTCCACTATTGTAAGTAAGAAACAAAGCTTTCACCATTTATTTATTTTTCTTGACCCAAATCCACCACTATAATATGATGTTTGAGATTATATGATAATACTATACAAACTTATTTGAAAGGTCATCAAAGTCTGGCATATAATTCTTCAGCAGTTTAAGAAGCCATTCCAAGGCATGTCCAGATAAACTTATTAGAAAGAGGAAAAGTAAATATCTATCATTATAGGCCATTAGTTGTAAAGCAACAAAGAATTATTTTAAATGCTCTTTTGGGTAACCTTTGCCCTTATGTTTGTCAAATTTATGTGGCTCATAACCTAGAGGAAAAAGTATTTGTAGGTAATCCATATTGAATGGATACGAGCATATCTCATCTAGTTTAAACTTTTTTTTTGCTTCCCAATTTGAATGGATTGAATTATATCCTTGATTTTTAATAATAAATATAATTAGTTATTTGTTAGTGAATTGAATGATAATTCAAGTATAACAATCCAATGGAAAATAAACCACTCTTTCCTAAGTACTAAGGTGAGATTAACACAATGAATAAAAATAAAAATAAGAGATGAAAACATACAACTATGTTACCTCCCTTATCAAAAATAGTGTTAACTTAGTGGCATAAAAGATGTTATTTCTTGACTTATGGTATTAGAGACTTTGATTAATGCTTTATCCATCTTAGTATCACTTCTCTAAGACCACATGTGGTTTTGATTTGCTTGGCTTGACTTGAATTGTATCCTTTATTTTCTGTAGCTCTTGGGTTAGGAAGTTGGATGACATGCCCTGTTGAAGTTAGGGTTACATAGTCAAAGGCAGATTACCTTGATTAGGATATAATGGAGGAATGACATACTAGATAATGTTTGTTTGATTGGTCAACTGACCAAGAATATGTATCCATGCATTAGGATTATACTATTGGTACAAAATATATTATTGGTAAATGTTTTAACCTTTTAGGGTTCTAATCATGTAAATATTATGTTTGATTAAAGGGCCAAGTTATATAAATTAGTGAAATAATATGCAATAAATAACCAATGATTTTCTACATAATTTGATTTTTTTTGACTTTTTAAAAATAGTAATAAATATGTGCAAATAGAGACTTGTATGGAAAACACCTATCATGGAAGATCTAAGTGCTAAAATTTGGGGTAAGGATAGGTTTGAGTGTCATCTATAGGATCCCTAAGTTAGATCCTTCCTTGGATAGAAGTGACACACTTGAATAGTATCACCATGTGGCTCTAGTGTCCTAAAAATGGTGCTAGTGTCATCTATGCAGGAGTGTTCCTAAATTTTGTGATCACTTGTGTCTATGTTTCTAGGTTTTATTATTGTGCACATGGAATATTAAACTCTATATTGTGCCTATAATATATGATTTATGATGTAAACCCTAATCCTCCTTGTAAGTATGACATGATCTAAAAATATGTGTTCATTAGTAGGATAGGCTAGACATCTTCAACATCTCACTATGAATAGAGTTGTCTACATACCAATACTCTAAGGAGGGATCACACCTGATGTAGTTATCCCACATAAGTGTTCATGCAAGTGAAAGTGAATGCTAGAGTGATAGTGGTTTTGAATGCTTTGAATGTGCTTGAGATTGGAAATCTTGAAAATATGGGCTTAGGGTAGTTGTAGATGGTAGTATGTAGAAGTAGGATAGAATAGGGATTAATAAACTTATTTTACTCAACTTATTTCTTATTTGAATAGGATTTTTGCATTTATTTTTCATCTAGTGGATATAGGTGTTATAAAATTATACTTATAGTGTTTCATAGTTTGTGCAGATAATAAAATTTGCTTAGGCTAACCTTAGGAGGGTTTTAAAATTTAAAAATATATCCATTCAGGAGAGTTAGGGCAAGGGACACTGGTACCATGTTGGGGACACTAACATCATGTGGATCTACTATCCTTAATCTGGTGCTAGTGTTTAGATGGTAGGATAATGGGAACAAAAGGCTAGGATATGGGAATGAAGGTCTAAGACTATGTTTTGGCTAACTAGGGATGCTTGTGGTCTATACAAAAGATAGAAAAGTGTGATAAAGGTCCTAAGATAGGTCTATAGATAAGATAAGAATAGGTTATCTCAAGAAACACTCTTAGCATCCATATACCTCTTTTAGGTGATTAAATTTCCCCCCCTTATGCTAGAAATGTAGAAAAGTGAAATGATGAGTATAAAGGAATAGAAATGTACCCAAACTTACCTAAGAAGTGAAGCCTATATAGATGAGTCTGAGTATGTGAATCTAGGTCTGTGTATGTGAAACTTAATCCAAAGAATGACATCAATGAAACATGCATAAAATAATCCTTAAGAGATATCAAAAGCAAAAGTCGATACTAAATAAAGAAGTAACTAAGTAAAACTAAGTAAAGAGATATGAAAGAAGAAAGGAGTGAATACACCTCATTGGGTACACACACCAATGCATGAACTTGGTGATAACTTGTGTGTGCACATGTACATAGTGATTAAAGTAATTAATAACTTGGATTGAGCTAATATCTTACTCAATCCTCATATGTGGGTGGCTCAAAAACTTGATTTGGTTTTTACTCTATCATTTCACACTCTTGCTTAGTGGATCATGAACTATGAGTAGCTTGGATTAGATTATAATTGTGTCTAGCCCTCTCATGTGGTGGATTAAGAACTTAAGTAGGATATAACTCCATCATTGTCCACCCATGTGTAGTAGATGCATCTAAAAGTAAATTATACAAATTTCTATAAATATCCAATTGGGTGTATCTAATTATGTTGTTGAGCATGGTCATTTATGTTTGGTTATCATTGATGTCAAAGGGAGCATGTTATACTAATACATTAATGAAAAAGTGATCATATTAAGGGTTTGGAGAGATATGGCACATTTTTAGGTCTGTAAGGATAAATAAGAAGTTGTGAGACATCCATAGATTTCTTGATTAAGTCTTGATATGTATTTTGAGCATTTGGAATGAGCAAAATACATATTATAGCCTAAGAGAAGCCAGACTGTCACTGCACATCATACAGATATGTATGAACCAATAAGTTTGTACACTTAATTTAGGTATGAATAAAGTCAATAATCATAAAATGTTTACATGGAGATGTTGTCTATAATTTTAAGAAGCTACACCCTAAAAATTTGGAGTCTTAAAGTAATTTCTAGCTCAAGTTATAAAGCTTCAAAGTTTTTCTAGCAAACTATGTTGGGCCAAAGACCATCAAGTTTAATCACATTAAAGTCTAAGGTCATTGGTATAGAAGATCTAATGATGAGCACTTACTCATACATATTGATATAAATGGTGCATATGAAGTCAACATGTCAAAGGTTGCATGCAATGGTGACAAGTGTCATAATCTCGCTAATCGGACAGAAGATCAATGGTAAGTAGTGGTTTGTAATTATGAAGATCAATGGTGTGGGACATGTCAAAGAGGAAAAAAATCATGTAGGAATACCAAGTGGCACAAGCACATAGAGTGATAAAAAAGTTTTTAGAAGGTATTCAAGGGTGCCAAGTGTCATAATCATGGGAGTTTTGATCAAGATCTAATGATGAGAATTATAAGATAAAGACCTTGCTAATCTGAGGAGATTGATGATGTGTATTTGGTCAATATTTCAAGGGTGCATGAGATGAGGTCAACATGTTTGAATTTTAATATTTTGTTAGTGACCACTGGAATTAAAATATTCAAATTTGTGAGGGAAGACCAATCTATAGTTTTTGTGCTATAAATTTTGATATATGTATAATTTGACCATTGACCATGGTGTAAAAAGAAAAGTTATAGAGGACTTCAAGGCACATCTATAAATATTTATTTTAAGATTTAAATTTTTTTATAGTCAAAGTTATTAATCTCCAAATTTGACTATGTATGTGTTCATGCTATGTAAGTAACTCGAGAAGGGTAATTGAGTTGTTTTTGATGGTATTTTGATGTATTAAGATGAAATAAGTGTTGGATCATGTTTTAGACTTCATGAGGACCATTTTTGTGGATTATGAAGGTTTGAACAATCTAAATTCTATATGATAAAAGGATTATAACTTGACTGTGTGTTTGTTCTTGGTGATCATATGTACATAATGATGTTTGGGATAATTGTGTTGTAGCAGAAGGGTGTTGTGATGGTTATTGTCACTTAAGGTGGACTTACAGATCATGTGGCATGGGTATATGTATTTTTAATGTGTTATTGTGTTATAAGTTTTCTTGAATAAGTGTCAAAGAGGTGAATGGGTCTCTATAGGACCTAAAAGGATACTTAGGAATATTTGAAAGAGGGTACTGCTTAAAGGTGACCCATGTAGATGTGTTAAGAGTGAAGGCATGTGTTGTGGCCAATAAGGAAGGTTGTGAACATAATATTCATGAAGACTCTATAAATAATGGAGACCAAGAAAATGGTTTCTATAATTTGATGTGGATGTGTTAAGAGAGAAAAATATTGAGGTGAAAGATAGAGATCAGTTAGAGTGTCCTGATTGGATGGATTGAAGTATAGAGCAAATTGAGGATGAGATAAAGAAGACTAGAGAGATCCAAAAGAGTGTTTTGGATGAATTGATCATATGAGAAAGTTTGTGAGTGTGTGATGAGTTGAAATAAAGGTGCTATACATTGTGTCTCTAATGAGATTGTTATATAATCAGAATTCTATAGTTATTGATTGAACAAGGTGTTGAGTGGGTGCTCAATATCTAGAATAAGTGGGTATTTGTTCATACTTAAGGGTGAGTGCTCCTTGTGAAGTGGGTGCTTCATTGAAAGGGTCTCATGTTTGTGATAATATTATAGGACAATTATTCCATGTGTTTATAGGCTTGAGAGTGGGGTTTATTTCCCAAGAGGGTTTCCCACATAGATCTTGTGTTATGTGTGTGATCTTGCTTATTCATTATTATGAACATCTTGTATGATTTGTGAATGCTTATGGTCATTGAATAAGAATTTGAAAGGATTAAAATTTAAGTTTGAAATATATTAAATCATTGATTCACCCCCCTCTCAGTGATTTAACCTCCAACATGTGTATGTCATCTCCAAGGCCACTCAGGTACATTAGGTGGCTCTGGGAAATTTGGGAATGCTAACCACTACAAATGGAGTAAGGCATGAAACTGGTGACAACTTGGAGTATGGTGTCAAGTGTATAAAATAAAGAGAATTACATGGAATTTTACATTTCATATGATCAACCTACATGTAATTGAGCACATGGAAACTATGTGTCACATAAATGCCCCCAAAATCATATCTGAGTATACTGATTCTAAACTAGTATGTAATGAGTGTATTTGAAATAAATTTGGGAATGATAATTACATGCATGATGCCCCAAATTTGAGTAATTTAAATGAATTTGAGTTGAAATAGTATGAATATGATTTAAATCTAAGCATTACTGTCAAACATGTAGCTATATCTACAAACTTATATTGTACCTAGTGTATTGTTTTAGCTAATGTAAACTACCCTAAAATTGGGGATACTAGATAATAATGCCATGTATTAGAAACTAGCACCATGTGGTGATAATGTCACAATATGGGAACTAATGTCTATCTAATCTAAAATTTAAGTCTCTAAACTACCTTTTGAGTCCTTATTTTTTCTTATGTTTAACCTGTCTTATTTCTTGAAACTGACCCTGTATGCTAAAAATGTTCTACGAACACAATGGAGGAACCTAATCTCTATGAAAAACCCCTACGAATCCCCCATATTTTGAGTTTATTTATTGAACATGTGAAAGAACTATCCTTAAAATAAATAACTCTACAAAATTTTTTGGTTAGAGCATGTATGATAACTATGTGATAATCCAATATAATGTGCAAACATAACATCAAAATATATGAGAATATGAGCATAATTATGTAGTGTAAGATGTATGTTTTATATAATATTACACAAGGGTATCAAGATAGATGTAATAAATATGTATGTAACATAAAATTTGAGTATCTACGTAGGGGTATGGGGCATGATGTCCATCACAACACCCAAATAGGAAGGGTAGATGCATGAGATCCCTCATGGAATTAAAAACTGGTGTGTGTAACAAGCAAAGACAAGTGTCATAAACATGATGCTTGCAAGAAAACATACATAAAAAACAAATGAAGCACACAAAAATAGGCTAAGGGGTCATAATACAAGGGACATGGGCACATGTCACTAAATTTGACAAAAGAAGACATACAAAGACATGTTCAAATGTCTACATATGTAAGCTACAAGAAAATTAGCTTAGAGCCACATATAAGGACATATTCAAATGTCATCATACATAATCAGGAAATCACACACAAGGGACATGGGAACATATCCAAAGAATACATGCATATAAGTGGCATATAGACAAAGAGCAATGCCATATTCAAATGCCCACAAATAGAAAAAGCATAGGAAACACAATCAAGTCCAAACTAGGAAAAATAGAAATGAAAGTATGCATGAATGCAACACAAATCTATGTAAATTCTAGGATGTACATATGCTGAGTCTAAACTAGTTAGAGTCAACAAAAAAATCTAAGTATGAGTAGCAATGATCAATATCAAGATATATCAATGCATTAAATGGAATATAAGGATAAAACCTAATAATAGAAATTGTGTATGAGTTTCCTATAAGTGGTTAAATGTATCAAATAAATAAACATGGATTGGTGTATATACACCCAATGGGTAGATGATAAAAAGTCTAGATTAGTGTAGTGGACCTGAGTCCTATAAGCAATCTACAATCACTCAACAAGAACAAGTGAAGCATGTATGTATGATAAAATTTACTATACATAGCTAGCATATGTAGTGTTTGATAAATAGAATAAATATAAACATAGTAATGCATACAATTAATAAATTTTGTTTTTTTTGAGTAATAGTTGAATGTTTTTATGTGTTTTGGCATATTATAATGTAATTTTATTTTCTATAAATAATTTATGTATAAGCAAATGAAAATCAACTATGTACAAGGAGCAAGAGAGAAGAAAGTATGTACAAGGGGGTAGGAACTATACTAAACACTGAGTCAGAGATTCACTATTATTATGACCTATGTCAAATAAGAGGATTGTGATCATGCATGATATGTAAAAGGTCAATTATGATCTTGTAGTCTATTATATAGAGTAATTTATGTCTGTATCTACCTATGTATTGGTGCTATGAATATGTGGCACTAACTATGATGCCCTATGAACTATAAAGCTCTTAGGAACCCATCTAGTAGATGAAGCTATAGGTGATATAGGTGCTATGTGATGAGAATCCCAAGAACCTAATAGTACTAATCTTAGCAAAAAATGAGTGGAGGAAGGTCTTCTATAGTCTATGACATATCTCTAATACATGGGTCTCTCTAATAATGATCTTCATGGGAGAGTATGCATACATGTTGATACTATATGAGTATACCTCACCTAAACTAGTGGCTATACTAAAATTTATAATGTATGCATATGAATTATACTCTAATATATAATTTATAAGTGTGTTGGTGATCAAATTATAACTGGTGACTATGTTAGAACTACCTATGGAATGGGTAGAGGATTCTCATATGGGAGACCCTTAACTTTGACTACTTGATTTATGTGTGCATATTTTAGGAATTTATGCACTATATATGGGATGGTTTGGATATGATATAACCATGGGCTACGTAATAACATATCAAATACACCTACACTAGGCAATATTAGGAACCAAATGTCTATATATGCTAGTCTAACTTGTAATGGAAGCATAATCTCCTTGATGGAGCTTTGAATGTGATCAATAAAACCACTAATGACTATATTTGTGGGGAATATATCCTAATACGAGTACCCAAAATGCTACAAATGTGTCATAGTGTACATGCTAATACTTGACCCATTTTTAACCATAACACTCTTAATAGGATGATGATTTATGCATGCTCATATAAAGAGTGAATGTAAATTTATATCATCATAGACAATCTCCTACTCTAAAAATGTGATGAGTGGTATAAGTGGAACTATATTATGGTACATGAAAATAATGTTATGCAATTGATGATCCTCCCTAAAATAGTATGATATAAAGCTAGTGATGGATGTGGCTGATATGTATAGTGAACACCTGATGTGCCCCCTACCTCATTAATTGTGTGCTTTGGAAATGGTTCTAAGAATATATTTAATGCTTTGGATTCTATTTCTTGTGATTTTAGTGCCTCTATGGGGGTGACCCCATTAATAATATTATCCTCAATCAAATCTTGTATCTTATACTTTAGGCTTATGCATCTATTTATTGTATGGCCTAGTGCCCTATGATAATGATAAAATGGATTAGAATCATATTTATTTGGAAGAGGTCATGTTGTATCAACCTATTTAATGGGATGGAAATATAGGAAATTGCATTCCAAGAGATATTATAAAACTCATGCTGGTGACTCTAGAAGGTTGGTGAAGATTCGATGCTGAGTAGATAAAACCAATCTAGGAGATGGATCAAAATTTGCATTGACTATGTTCTTTTGATCACTCTTGTTCTCAGTGTCCCTTACCTTATATGGAGGATTATTTGGAATTTTAGTAATTTATTATGATCTATTAGTATACTTAAGTTTTCCCATTGATAGGAGCATAGCCTCTCTTTCTTTGAATATGTGGCACAAATATGTAAATATAGGAAACTTATTAAATAAGATAGATTCATGTAATATTGGTAAGAGACTTTGTTTAAATATTTTATTAAGCTTTATATCTACCATGGGGTTAGTTAATTTGGCTAATATGGTATTATATCATAAGACATAATCTATGATAGGCTCATTTAACTTTTGTTTTAACTATGCCACTTGGGTGTCTGATATCTTATCATTGATATTGATGAAAAATGTGCTACAAACATGTCGGTCAAAGGATTTAATTCTATGATAGATTGATGTGGTAAATAAAAAAAACCATTATAGGGCATGATCCTTTAAAATTCATGGAAATAACTTTGTGAGAAGCCAATCGTTAGACACGTAATCCAAACATGTTGTGTTAAAATCTCTTAGATGATGTTCAAGGTTTCCCTTTCCATCATATAATGTAAGCTTAGGTGCCATGAAACTAGATGGAAAGGTAGTTTCCTCTATGTGATGTATCAAAGGTGTATGTAAGAGAATATTAGAATCCAATGCATTTGATAGCCTAGTGTCTCCCTTCTCAAGATGTAACACCTTAAACTATATATTATGAATCTCATGCATAAGGGATTGTACATCTAGAGTGGAGGTACTAGCCAAAAGAGGTGTAGCTATCACTAAAGGTTGTTGAATTAAAATTTTAAGTTGTGTTAGTTAAGTTTGTCTCATTTTAGATATAATAATGTTATTAATTGGGGGAGTTGAAGATTGACCATTATTTATTTTGTTCTTGATTTAAAATATGGCTTGTAGGATTTTTGCATGATCAAGGGGATATTCTTGAATTCTATTTTTGAAGCCCTATAATATCTCATATTTGTTGATAATTATGTCATGATTGTTAAGTGGAGGGATAATGTCCTAATTTTTAATGTGTATATCATCTTGTTATTGGTTGTATTATTCATCTTCAGATGCATTATCATTGAAATCCACATAATCAGGGTGTGAAGGATGCATAAATAGAGTTATGATAGATCCCTTATCTATGTCATAGGCTTAGATAGTAGGAATCTAAATATGCTTTATAGGATTACCACCTAGTCTAGTACTTCTTATTGGAAGAGAGATATAATTTTTAGATGGTATATAACAATAAAATTAGAATAGATTTGGTAAAATAAAATATATGAAATCTAAAAAATTGAAAGTAGCTAATGAAAATAGGAAAAATAAGGATAAAAACCATAAGAGCATATAGGGTTAGGGTTTTTAAATAAGGGTTACTTTATAAAAAAATAAATTATATTCAAATAAATAAAACCCTAATGTGAGATTGATTTAATGAGCTAGGTTATACCAAAAAATTAAAAAAATAGAAGTATGTAACCCTAATTTAGTGCACAAAAATTTGGAAAAGGCAAACTAGGGTTTTAAGCAATATTCAAAGTATGTTAAGTTCACCAAATGTTTTAACCTTTTAGGGTTTTACTCATGTAAATCATATATTTGATTAACGGGTGGAGTTATCTAAATCAATGAATAATATGTAATAAATAACCATTGATTTGTTATAAAATTTGAGTTGCTTTGACTTTCTAAAAATAGTAATAAATATGTGCACATAGAGATTTATTTAGAAAAAATATGTTGTAGAAGATCTAAGTGCTAAAAATTGAGTTACAGATAGGTCTGAGTGTCATCTACAGATCCTTGAGTTATATCCTTCCCTAGATAGTAGTGCCACACTTGGATAGTAGTGCCATGTGGCTCTAGTATCCTAAAAATTATGCTAGAGTCTTATGTGTAGGACTATTTTTAAATTTTGGGAGCACTTGTACCTATGTTTATGGGTTCTATTCCTATGCACATAAAATATGAAACTCTATATTTTGCATGTAATAGATAATTTATGATGTAAAACCTAATCTTCCTTGAAAGTATGGCATGATCAAAAAAATGTGTGTTCAGTAATATGATAGGTTGGACATCCTTAACACCTTGCTATGATGGGAGTTGCTTACATACCAATACTCTAAGGAGGGATCAAGCTTGATGTAGTTCTTCTACCTAAGTGCTGGTGAAAGTGTATGTGAATGCTAGAATGATAGTGGTCTTGAATGATTTGAGTGTGTTTAAGATTGAAAATCTTGAAAGTATGGGATTAGAGTAGCTACATATGGTAGTATGTAGAAGTAGGGAAGAAGAGGGATTAATAACATTTATTTTACTCAACTTATTTCTTATTTGAAGAGTTTTTTTGCATCTATTTTCCATATAGTGGATATAAGTCTTATAATCTTGTATTTATAGTGTTTCATAGCTTGTATAGATAATAAAATGTGCTTAGGATGACCTTAAAAGGGTTTAAAGTTTGAAAATTTATCCATTTGGGAAAGATAGGGCAAAAGACACTAGAGGAATGTTGGGGACACTAGCACCATTTGGCTTTAGTGTCCTTAATGTGGTGTTAGTGTCTAACTAGTAGGCTACTTGGCACAAAGGGCTAGGATTTGGGAATGAAGGTATGAGACTATGTTTTGGATGACTAGGGATGATTGTGGTCCACACAAAGGCTATAAAAGTGTGACAAAATCCATAGGATAGTTATAGGGCTAAGCTTGGAATATTTTATCTCAAATAACACTCTTAGCATCCAAATACCACTTTTAGGTGATTATAGTAAACATTATAGATAGGATTGGATACATGAATTTTGTTGGAAAAATATGGCTATGATAACAAAATTTGGCTAGGTGGAATATATTAGTATTGCTAGGTTTGGGCATGAACTTTATGTCTACTCAATGAACCCTACTATATAAGGGGTATCTGGTGCTGGATAAAGCCTTGATATTGAAAGTGTTATAAGTTAGATCCCTATTATATATGCAATACCTATTGGGTAAAATATAATTATTACCTAGTACCTAGTATTTACTTTACATTAGGACCTTATTGGTTAAACACTTGTTGTTGATTAGGCACTTGTTGAGGGTTTGGTATTTGTTGTTGAATCAACTAATTCTCTTTGTTGACCAATAGAAACACATTTTGGATTATTAAAAAATTATAATGTTTATGGTATATTGGTTTGTGCTTGTGTTGGAAAAACATTAGTTTCTACCTATTGAGGTGGTGTAGTGTTAAACACTTATTGAGATGGTATGTTGGTCTATTTTTATCTAGTTTCCCTTGTTGTATACTCAAGGAAGTTACTAGTTAAGGAGTGAAAGTTACTTTTTGAGTTCATACCTATCCATTATTACAAGCTAATATAGATATTATCTATACAAATATACTATGTGTTTCTCAAAGGCATATTAGACCCACTTTGGTTCATAATGGAATGCACTTGTGTTCTATCTACTATGTTTTATGTAAGGTATTATGTAGGAGCTACAATTTCTTATATTGTAATTGGGACATTATACATGTCTCCTAATAGTGTGTTTTAGATAAAAGGGTCTATGTTATAATTTACATAGCCCAAATAATCTATTTGTGGCCCTATTGAAGGAGCTAGATCTATAAGTGGCACGTTTGAAATGACCATGGCAATAAAGTTCTGATTTAGGTTAAGGTAATTTTGATACACTTGTTGAACTTATTTTAATTGATCATACATTATACATTTCCATTTTTCAATCACATTTTGGTCTTTTTGAGGTATTGGTATTGAATATTAATTTTAACTAGTTGACACTTGTTCAAACTATTGGTTATGAGGCACGTTACTAGTTGTTATAATCAAACTAGATAGACTTTTATGTGGGAAGTCTGGTGAGAATTTGGCTCCTACTTCTACACCCCTAACTATAAATTCATCTTTATTTTCTATCAAATGGTGATCAAACAAGTATGGGTCATAACTTGTCATAATTTTTATGCATTAGGGATATTGTTGTTGTATTTTTTCAAAAATAGGTGTCATTTGAGTAAGGTATTATTTTATTTATTCTTGTTCTTGGCCTAGATAGGATGGTGTATTTACTAGGTATTGTGCTAGTGGGTCCTAACCTTATTATACATATGAAATATTATAAGAGGGATATGGATCCATTTCATATGTTATATCATCACGATATAGTTATTAAAAAAATGGGTCACTAGTAATAAAGTTATCATAGTCTAAATTATGCATACTCCCACTACGTGTATAGTAAATCATGTTCAGATATATGAATATGTCTCTCAAAAAATAATGGTCAAATGCTAGAAAATAACTGAGGTCTAATGAAAATAACCTTTATCCCTATAAAAAGTGGTCTAAAGGTAAAATGTCAAATCTAGGTCTAAGGCAAAAGGGTAAAATAAAAACATGAAACTAGTCTTCAACTAAGGTACTAATTTGCCCAAAGGTAGTTATAATTAGTGATAAAGGTATTTAGGCAAGGTAAAATGAAAATGATCTAGGTATAACAATAAAAAATGAAAGGTGACAGGTCTTTGGTAAAGGTCAGAAAGCTATACTTATAAACTAGGTCAAAAGGATAATGATTTACCCAAAGGCATTTATAATCATTAACATGGAAAACAATACTAGGTATTTAGTTAGAAGGCATAAAGCTAGATTTGGAAACAAGATATTCCAAACAAGAACATGAAACTCAATATAAATCTAAGGTAATTGACTTGGATAAACTTTGTAATGGCTAAAAAAAATCTAATACTAAGGTAATTGGCTTAGAAAAATTTAGTAATTAGCTCAGAAAAACTCAATAATTAGCTCACAAAAGACTCAGTAATTGGATCATAAAATACTTGGTAATTGGGTCACACATGACTCTTGGCACACAAAACTATGATATTTTATAACTTATCACAAAAAACTCTAAACAAGGCACATGAAAATAAAACACAACACAATAAAACACTTCGAAGTCTAGGTAAAAGTTCTTTAAACCAAATGAGAAATCAACCCAAATAACACAATCCAAACAAAATAGTTAGACCACCTAATCCCAAATTAGATGAGGCTTCAACATATACCTGATTATTTTAGGATCTAAAATTCAAAATATTGAATTTAAAATTTAATAAAAAAGACTCAATATTTCTAAGGTAAATAGTCTAGACAAAAATGGGCAGTGTACCTATGAATTTTGAAACAAAAGGTATGAATGGTTTTGGAACTAGATTTTAAAAAAGGAAAGTGTTTGGAATGATTTTCGTAGTGTAACAATGATCCTTCAAAAAAGTGGTATAATAATAGTTTTGGACAAACTCCAAGGCAAATATTTGAAACAAAATCAACAATGTAACACCATTTGGTTCAAAGTGATGTACAATATGTGATTTTAGAATAAAATACAAGGCAAATGCTTGGAAAAAATGGGTAGAGTAACACTTATTGGTTAAAAGTGGTGTCTAATAAATTAAGGTTTTTAATCATTTTGAATTTAAAAAAAAAAAAAAAAATTAAACCCAAAGACCCATGCTAGTAAAAAAATAGATAAAAGACTAAGTACATTTTCTATCCCTAAAATGATAAGGTGTGTTTAGCTTCTACCAAAGTTTATAATGGTATATCAATGCTCAAAAGGAATTAAGTGTCAATATAAAAATTAAAGAGTTCATGTAGTTATATTTTTTAAGGCCCTTTCTATCTCTCAAGCATTAGCACATGGTATGAACTTAGATTACAAAACACTCGACATTTGGAAATATATTCTATAGTAAAGTGGGTTTGAATAAAATATATAAGTTTCAAAACAATCTAAATGGTCCTAAATATGTCTAACACAAGGGCACATCATGTCAATTGGATAAAAACTTGTTAACTTGATATGCAAAGGTCTAGTCCTTTACATAATAACTTCAATCATGTACTACTTAGTCAAGTCTGATGTTAAATGTGAACTAATCTAGGTTTTTATTAGGATTGTTAGGCTAGTTTCTTAGCCTTTGTTCAATCTTAATATCATGTGCCCAATTTATATACCCACCATGGAGTGGGGTTGGTACAATGTTAGAAGATGAAACCCTAGGTCAAGGCACCCCTAAAGTACTTGTGAGGAGGAGATGAATTCCTACCCATAATTCAAAGTGGAAAAATAAACAAATGAAAATTTGAAGAACTTTAAAGGTCATTTATTGGTCACCCAAGTCACTCGGATCTTGGGGAGACCATACATGATGTTTTTCCTATTCTAGGTTAAACAAATAAGGAAATAAACAAGGTTATTTTGATCACCCAAGATACCTAAAGGGGATAGGGGAGAGCATACATATAAATAAATTAATCTATGAACTTATAAACTAATTAAAAAACAAAGAACAAATAAAAATACAAAGCTATTAAGAGCACTAATCTAAAGTGAATGTTAATTTTAAAAGCACCAAAAAAGATGTGAATGAAGTTTTGGCCCCTTGGCCTTGTTTGCTCTTGTAAAACTTGAAATTGAAGAATAAAGTTTTTTAGGTAAATTTTAAGAACTAAAATAGAACTATGTATGAAAATTTGGAAGTGTTTATATCTCTCCTTCTTCACTTGGGTTCCTACAAAAATGTTAGGGGTTATCTTGTCTTTATGAAAAAATACAACCAATAAATAATTTTTCATTTTCAACTCTCGAGTTTTGTTTACACAGAGTGAAGTCATTGATTTATCGAAAGAGTGAAGTCACAAATTTATATGAACTCACCAAATTATTATGGAATAGAAAAAATATATATCTAATGAAGCCACCATTAGTTAATGGTAAAGTCACCAATTAATCTAGTCAAAGTCATCATTTAGGCCTTAAAATAGGGTGAAGTCACCAAAATCATAAGAAAATTTACGTGGCAAAGCTACTGATATGTAGGATCAAAGTTAATATTTACATAGAGGTTGATTTAACATAGGTCAATGTCACTAATTTCTCAACAGAGCAATGTCACTATTTCTAGTGAATTCACTGATGTGAAGTCATCAATTTATGCAAAATAAAAGATTGCAAAATAGAGGATAAAATAGGTGAAGTCATCAATAAGTAGGGTGAAGTTGATGATTAGTAACTAAATAAAGTGAAAATTTTAGGCATAAAACTCAAAACTTGAAGATTAAAGTGATATTTTTAAGAATTTGTAAGGTTCCACATCATTCATCTAGTCCATATGGGGTGCATAGTCACATCGGGTATGCCATTATGTAATGTTAGGAATCTAAAGAGAAATAAATATCATTAGTTCCTTATTAGTGAATCAAATGAAAATTAAAGAATAAAAATAAAATGGAAACTAAAGTACTCTTGCCTAAGTACTTGGGTGAGCTTAACATAATGAACAAAACTACAACTAAGAGATTAAAACATACAACTATGTTACCTCCCTTGTCAAAACTAGTGTTCACTTGTTGGTAGGGAGGATGTTATTGCTTGGATTATGTAGTTATAGACTTTTATCAATACATTATCCATCTTGGCAACACTTCTCTAAGACCACATGTCGTCTTGCTTGGCTTAGTGTGAATATTCTTGAATTAATTTGGCATTATAACATTACTTGAGAGGTTTCTTAAAGTTATTAATATAGAATAACATTAAAAAAAAGATTTTTGGATGAGAGTGAGGGAACTTGTATCTATATGTATTGAAACTAACTCTAACCCTAGTATAGCTAGGTTTAGTTTTAACCTTGGTTATGTCTAGATTAACCTTGGTTAAGTTTACATTAACCCTACGTTAGGTCAAAGAAATTATGAAGACTTGAATACTCATAGAGAATATTTATGAGGCTTGATAACTCATAGAAGATATTTATGAGGTGTGACTCACCTTTTCTTTGAATTTTATGCATTTATAAAAGATATTATTAATTCTTTTGACTTTGACCTCATCTTTATTGAAATTTAAAAAAAAATGTAATTCCCTAATTGAATTTGGAAATTTTACTTAAGAAGATAATTAAAGTTATTTTTTAATTAATCATACTTAGGGGTTTTAACTTTTATGAATTATTTTAGTGTTTTGCATTAATAGATCGAAAGGTGAATTTATGAAATTGTTAGGTCATAATTTGACTAGGGTTAAATCCAAGCTAGGTTATCGATGTTTATAAGGTAATACCCTAAATAAGAAAGCCTTGAAATGTTTTTGGGAAATCAAATCCATTACATAGATGAATTTGGGAAATCTAGTGACTTTTAAGCTTAAATTATGTTTTTTGCTATAAATCAATCTAGTACATAGTTTAGACATGAAAGTGGCCAAAAATGAGTGTCTAAAACAATTACATTCAAAATTTTCTACCTTTATGATAGTCCCCATACCAAATCCACAAAATCATCATATTTTAAACTCCACTAATTCTCATTCCCATTACTTACCCATTGCCATGAATTGTCCCCACTTCATCCACGTCAAAGTGTGACATAACACCTTCCACCTCCATGGCCACTACCCAATAGGGACAAACTATCCAAGTTGATTATATAGATGAATTTCAAGCAAAAAATTCCCAATGACATAAAATTATATACCATGAAGACTCTAAGATCAAATTTAAATTTAAGGAATCCATTGATAAACAGAAGAGGGTAACCACTAGGAGATTCATACAAGGTTGGAACCTTATGCAATTACATATTGAGGAGGAGTTATTCTCCTTAACCAAGAATATGAAGGGAAGAATATCTAATGATCTAGTAGAGTTTACTAATGAATTAGAGTCATTAGTAAGGACCAAATGCCATATGACCACACATTTAGTCATGGGAATGGATGATAAGGTAAGAGTTATTGAAATCTAAATGAAGACCTTATTTCTTGGGGACATGGTAATAAAAATTGAGGATAATTTTAATTATATGATGGAATAATTAAATGAGGAATTCAAATTCCAAATGAGGAGTTATTTTCTAAATCAAAGGGCATGACAATACTTAATCATCCAAATTTACAATAAGTTAAAGAACATGGTTATGGTTTTAAAAAGGAATCTTATCCTTGAGTTTTAGACCATAACACTATTTAATGTAAGACTCTATTAATCATTCATAATGCACATGATTACATCCCTAGAGGATCGGTTGAGATAAATGAATATTATATTTGTACCAATAAATGAGCTCAAGAATAATATATTGGCTTATTTTTTAGAAGATAATATAACTACATTATTTAGTTAGGAAAACAAGCTCATTATGCCTAAACAATTCAAAATACACATGAGTAAGTTCAAGATGGATTTAAAGTTCAAAATATATATAATCAATATGGAATGATCCCATAAAGTTTTCATCCTAGTCACAGAGGCCACAAAGACCATAAAAAAGTTAATGCAGTGAAAGATAAATTGAATAAATATCTAGGAAATTGTTTTACATTATTGGTAAAAGGGGATATTATATTTAGGAGACCCACCATTGATATGGTCTCAATAAATTAGGACTCAAATAATTTCTTAGTCTCTCTAGGAACATGAAAGAGAAAATTGGTTAGTTGGTTCCAAGTCATGATGACTTGGGAGAGTGGGGACTGATCCCAATATCTTCTGATAAAAAATATTTTGGCATATTTTATGTTGTGCTTTCTATCTTAGTGGGGAAGTGGGTTAAAATTTTGTTATGGAATGGGATTTTATGAATTTTTGAAAACTTTTTTATTTTTTGATGGGGTTGTTACCTATCCTCTATATTTACTCTTTGTGAAATCTCTTTTGAGGAGGAATATTTCAATGAAAAGGTTGGTAGGTTCAAAGTATATTAGATGTGAATGACTTCTATAATGTTTTTAAGTTCTCAAAGTTCTACATCTATTTTATGTATATATAAAAGTCATTAGGATTAACAATGTTGGGAATTAAGGTGTCTCAACCTTGTCAATTACTAAGTTTATTTTCCTATAGTAAATATGGAATTTATTTGTGTACCATCAAAATAGGGCATGGGGTTTTTATTTGGCACATTTTCCACATATTGGTGCCTTTAAAAGTCATGTATTATTTGGAAAATGATTCCCACTTAGTGGTATATCATGAAAAGCTCTTTCTAAAGCATGACCCAACTATTTTTATGAATTTTATAAGGGTTAAAAGTAGGAGAATCTATTTTAGACGGGAAAGCACATGTGCACTAAACTTCATGAGAGGTTGTGCACATGGGTGCACATGGAAATTAATGAGTGTTTTGTGTACATGGATGGGACCTTGGTTAGCACATGTTTGTACACGTGGTTATGCACATGGGTTGGACATGGTTTGGCACATGGTTGTACACATATTTGGCACATGGTTGTGCACATGTGAACACATGGTTTTTTGGAAACCAAAAATGGTTTCTAGGTTGCTAGAAGTCTATAAAATGAAGACTTGAGGATATGTTTATAAGAGTTATTATAGGTACTAAATCTCTGTGAAGTGTAACTAGTTCTATCCCAATTGCATGTTGGTGATTCTCTTGTGAAGACTTGCTCTGCAAGTATATTTTAATGTTGATATTTAATAATATATTTAGCTACTTTAGACTATGGTGTTTTTCTCCCAAAAGGGTTTTCCCCACATAATCACCTTCTTATGGTATACTATTGATTTTATTTTATGCATTTCTTATTATTTATATAACATTTTAAATTAATTTTACATATTATCCTCTCAATGTTAGTGCAAAGAATTATTTTTGCAATCTTATATTCTTTGCAATTGGTATCAAATCCTAGATAAATTTGGTTCTAGTTGTGGGTTATTGGATTTTTTGAGGTAATATAGTTTTGAATGGGAATCCATGTAGATGATATTTAGAGTTATTTTTTTTAGGAATTTTTAAGATGACAAGTAAATCTAGGAGAATAGAGGTTGAAAATTTTATAGGCAGTAATTTTGAGATGTGTAAGCTGAAGATGGAAGATCTATTAATTTATTGAGATCTATAGGATGCCTTTGATGAAAGTGTTTAAAAACCTATAAATCTAGTTGGATCATATAATTATGATGTGATGGGACAAAAATATGAAGGTCTCATTAGATTATGCTTGGATGATTCTATCTTGATTAATGTCCATGAAGATATCACAACAAAGAAGTTGTGGAGGAAACTAAGTGAGATCTACCACACTAAATCTTTTGTTAATAAAATTTTCTTGATAAAGATATTGTATTATTTGATAAGGGAAGAAGGTGGATGAATTGAAAACCACCTAGAATCATTTGATATGTTTGTGGCTTAATTAATCTTAGTTAGTGTGAAAATGGATGAGGAAGAGAGATGCCAAATTTTGCTTTATTCTTTTCCTGATTCTTGGGATTCTCTTGTTATGGTTATAGGAAGTACTTCTAAAACCTTGAAATTTGAGGATATTTTAGGTTATTTTTTTCTAATAAATGAGAAGGAAAGTTTACATTAGTGCTAAAGAGGCCCCGAATGTTTGAGGAAGATCTAAAAAAAGAGGCAATAAGAATGAGAAGCATGGAAAGTCTAGATCCAAGTCCAAGGGGAGATCCAAATCTCCTAGAAAGTCCAAGGTGAGATGTGGGAATAGTGGAAACCTTGGTCAAATTTGAAATGATTGTAAATAAGAAAAGAAGAAATAAAAAAATCATGATTTTCATTTTTAATCTAATAAGGAAGATGGTGATGCATTCATTGCAGCCTTGGGAACCCATGTAGGTAATGATGTATGGTTAATTGATTTAGGTGAATCTTTCCATATGACCTATAATAGATAATGGTTTTCTAAATATGAAGTTTTTTATGGATGGAAGGTATACTTAGGTGATTATTCTTATCTAACCATTTTTGGTTATGGTAGATGAAAAATTAGATTCCTAGATGGAAGGATTAAATGGTTTGATGGTGTGTTGCATATCCCTAGGCTAACTCATAACTTATTATCTATGACCAGACTAATAGATGTAGGTGTGTAGGTTGTATTTTCTAAATAAGGTTGTAAGATGGTAAACATTGATATGATGATAGCTAAAGGTGGTAGGATTGGCACTTTGTATAAGCTTGATGCATGTACATTTGAGTTTAATAATACTTCAATAAAGACTGAACATGAGGATACTTTATTAGATAAAGAGGTAATTGTTAGTTCTAAAAATGTTCATGGTTTTTAGGTACCTAAAGGTGATAATTATATAAAGTTAAAATTTATTGAAAAGAATATTATGTTATGGCACTAGAGACTAGGCCACATTAGAAAGAAAAGTCTTAGGGCCTTAAACAATAAAAATGTTGTTAAAGGTTTGAAAAATTACAATCTTGAATTTGATTTTTGTGAGCATTATATTTATGGAAAATAAAATTATATTCAATTTTACTCAATTTTTACTCGATTTCTCATAAATCTTATGGTGTATTATAACTTATTATTTTTGATGTATTTGGTCCTATTAATGTTCCTTCAATTTCAAAATCCACATATTATGTTTCATTTATTGATGATTATAGAAGAAGGACATGTGTTTTTTTATTAAGAGTAAATCTAAAGTTTTCAGTCATTTTAAAGAGTATAAAGCAATGGTAAATTTGAAGAATGGAAAGAAAATTAAATGTTTGAGGACTGACAATGGCAATGAATTTTATTCTAGTGATTTTTAGAGATTCTATAAATATTGTGGTATATAGATACAAAAGTTAACTCTATATTCACCTCAATAGAACGGAGTTGCATAAATAATAAACATGACACTGATGGTAAAGGCTAGGAGTATGCTTAGTGGTGCTAGACTGGAACAAAGGTTTTGGGATGAAGCTATAGCCACTGCTTGCTAATTGATCAATATGTCTCCTACATCAACTTTCATTGATAAAATGCCTATGGAAGCATGGTTAGACCATAATCCTTCACTAATACATCTTAGATTTTTTGGTTGTGAGGCATATGAAAATATACCAAAGGAGAAGTGGATAAAATTGGAGAATAAGGTTATTAAATGTATTTTCATTAGTTATATATATGATGTGAAAGGTTATGAAATGTATTATATAAGCCTTCACAAAATTTATTATATAGTAGAAGTGTTATTTGTAGATAAACTAAGCCTTATTATATTATTTAATAGCCATAAAAAATAAAAAATAAATAAGTGATTCAACTTCATCCTATTCCTGAGAAAGTTGAGTTGAGGTCCTAAGATGGATAGGAAGTTGAGGAGAGCTCATAAAGCTCTAAATATTTAGAAGAGGAAAAAGATGAAGAAAAACCTCCACCTCAACTTGTTCAGAGGTCTACAAGGTATAGATAACCACCAGAAAGGTATGGGTATTCTCCTGATGATTGGAGATGCATATTTACTTGGAATACTAACATTGATGAACCTATATCCATATAATAATCTTGGGTATGAAAGATGTAGAGTCCTAGAAGATTTCTATGGAAGAAGAAATGGAATATTTGAAAAATAATGATACATGAGATGTTGTGACATTACCTAAAAGATGTAAACATGTTGGATGCAAATGGGTGTTTAATAAAAAGATTGGTTCAGATGGAAGTATTGAAAATTACAAAGCATGGTTGGTTGAAAAAGGTTATTCTCAAGTTGAGGGTGTTGAATATGGTGAGATACTTTCTCCTATTACTAAAATGACATCCATTATATTCTTGATTTATATTACAACAAATTATGATTTATAGATTGAGTAAATGGATGTGAAGATTGATTTTTTCCATGGTGATTTTTAGGAAGAGATTTATATGTCACAACTAGAGCACTGTGTGGTGAAAGGTAAAATAAATTTGGTTTACATGTTAGAGAAATCCTTGTATGGTCTCAAACATAGTCCGAGGATGTTGTACTATAAATTTGATACATATGTGTTGAGTTTGGGATTTAATAATTCTAAATTTGATCATTGTGGTTATTATATAACTGATGGTGATCATTTCTTGGTTATTGCCTTATATGTTGATGATATGTTGTTTGTTGGAAATGGGAAAGTTTTGATTTCAGAACTTAAAAATCAACTCTCAACAAAGTTTGAAATGAAAGATATTGGTGATGTGAGACAAATGATTGGGATGGAGATTAGAAGAGATAAAAAAATAGAAAGCTATGGATTGGCCAGAGTAAGTATGTGAATTCAATATTATAGAGGTTTAACATGCAAAATTACAAACTATTGTGTGTTCCCTTTTTAGTTGGTATGAATCTATCTATTTCACAATGTCTTAAATCCACATTGGAGATGGAAATCATGAGAAAAGTGCATTACTAGAGTGAATTTAGAATTTTAATGTATGTTATGGTCTGTATTAGACTAGACAATGCCCAAGTAGTGGGATTTCTTTCCCATTACATGTCTAATCTTGGTAGAGTTTATTGGGATGGAGTTAAAAGGGTCTTCACATATTTGTGGGGTACCTAAAAGTATTAATTATGTTATTATAGTAACTTGATTGGAGATATAAATTATATTAGCATTCAAGGTTATGTGGATTTAGATTGGGTAGAGGATGTTGATAGTAGAAGGTCCACCAATGCTTATATGTTTACTTTATTTGGTGGTGTAATAAGTTAGATGAGTAAGTGATAGGCTATGGTCACTTTTTACACTACAAATTTAGAGTATATGACATCTATTCATGCCTATAAATAAACCATTTGTATTAAGATATTGTGTTCAGATATTGGATTAAATCAAGGTGTAATGACATTTCATTATGATAGTCAAATTGTTATTTTCCTAGTGAAGAACTTAACATTTCATGCTAAGACCAAACATATTGATGTACAATATCATTTTGTGAGAGACATGGTTGAGGATGGTAGGGTGAATATGATTAAGATAGAGAATTTGATGAATGTTACAAAATCATTAACCAAGCCCATGAACATAGAGAAGTTTTGATGGTATTTGTAGTCTATGGGCCTCTCAACCTAGTAGTTGAGTTCATGATGGTATGGTTCCCCTAGCTCTTGCAAGGTATTCTAAAAGTGTGATAATGTTTTGAATTAATGTGTCTTAACCTTGTTAATTCCTAAGTTTATTTTACCATAATAAACATGGCATTTATTTGTGATCCATTAAAATGGGGCATGGGTTTTTTAGTTGGTACTTTTGCCACATGTTGGTGCCTTGAAAATTCATGTATTAGTTTGAAAAAGATGCCCACTAAGGGGTATATCATGAAAGGATTTTTTTAAAGCATGATATGAATATTTTTATGAATTTTATAAGGGTTAAAAGTAGGGGATTCTATTTGGATAGTATATCACATGTGCACCACACCTCATGAGAGATTGTGCACATGGGAGATTATGAGTGGGCCCATGACAACCACATGCATTAGACATGTTTTTATATATGGTTATGCACATTGGTTGCACATACTTAAGCACATGGTTGTACATAGTTTAGCACATGGTTTTTTGGAAACCATAAATGGTTTCTAGGTTACTAAGGGTATATAAAATGAAGACTTGAGGAGAAGTTTATAAGACTTGTTCTAGGTACTAAATATCTATGGAGTGAAACTAGTTTTGTCTTGATTATATGCTGGTGGTGATTATGTGAAGGCTTGTTTTTCAATTAAATTTTAATCATTGTTAATATTTAATAATATATTGAGCTACTTTGGAGTGTGGGATTTTTCTCCTGAAAGGGTTTTCCCCATGTAATCACCTTGTTATATTAAAATGTTGATGTTAGTTTATGTGTTTTGTTGAGGTCAAAATACCTCCATTCCTAAAAAATAGGGACCCTTGTGATTACTTTGAACCTAAATTCTAAAATCTTTATAATCTGCACTTTACTAGAATTTGAAGATCATCCATGCTTGATGAAATTGGCCCATTTGTCCATGGTTTTGTTTTAACCATGCCTAGTATTACTATTTGTTGATCCTCATGTATTATTTTATAGGTTTCATGGAGTTTATTATGTAATCTTCTTGGAATTTATAGATTAACCACATTTATACTTTGGCTAGTCTTAAATTTATAGCAGCTCATAATTGGATTCATGTAGTAAAACCCTCATTCAAAAAACCCTAGCTTAGACCTTTGATTCAAATTTAAATTTTGGTGAGAACACATTTGGAAAGAATGTTTTTGAATCAAATTTGGGATTAACCCTAATTTTTATACTGAATCTTGGTCATGTTTTTCAACACAACTAAACCTTAGCCTAAAAATCATGCTTGGTCCCCTTTTATTTTCCCCCTTTTGTTCCCAATGTTTTTAACATGGTCTAATGTTTATATTTGTAGGGTATTTTATCTTAACATGGTCCCCTTTGTCATATGATAAGCCTAAAGTCTTAACCCTAAGGCCTTGTTCATATTTGTCAACA
Source organism: Torreya grandis (assembly GCA_037957365.1). NCBI lineage: Eukaryota > Viridiplantae > Streptophyta > Pinopsida > Cupressales > Taxaceae > Torreya > Torreya grandis. Next base: position 773,801 of record JARHVA010002677.1, read on the forward strand.
CAAGCAAGATGTTAGTCTTAAAACCTTAGCATAAGTTCTTATATTAACCCATGTCCCAACTTAAGCACCTCCCTTCTTCATAGATCTAACCATCCTCACTTCATCATAAGGAAAGATATGATGGATCATAGGAAGATTGATGAATCTAAGATTTGATCCATTAGACCAATCTCATAAGATTACCAAGATCATGATCAATGATCCATGATTAAATAGGACTTAGGATCAAATGGTGCAAGATCATTGTAAGAGTTAAAGGGCCTCTTCTATCAATAATAAACTTATCCTAAGTTTTACCCTAAGGTTTCATTGTATTTATCAATACAATGAAACCTTAGGATAAAACTTATGCCATAGATTCAATATACACAATGAGCCAATCAAGTGCAAGCATCTAGATCAAGATCAATGGTTCATGACTACTTGCATAAAAATGATCCAATGGAGCAAACATGGTGTTGAAAAGTCAAAATCTTAGGGAACCCTATGGAGCTACCACATGTCACTCTCACATTCAATATTAATAATAAAGGGTCCCACACATCAAAATTTGGACTTAACCTAAGTTTCTATCCTAAGGTTTATTGTATTTTTTAATATAATAGAACCTTAGGATAAAAAATTATGTTATGGATATAATTTTCAAAGGGACTTATTTTATTATGCTTTAGACTTAGGATTTTTTATTAGTTTAATTACTATAACATAGTCCCAAATTGACTTGATCTCCTTTATGATTATAGGAACCAATGCATGTTTTTGCCTAGATCTTATTCAATGGTCTATGCTTGATTGGGCCTAAATGATCTAACAGGGTGTATGAAATCTAAAATCTATGGACCAAAAAGACTTCATGAGATTAAAATTGACATTATCATGACTATCATTTGATGTCCACAAAGCCATCATTGACATTCATGAGACTATCAAATTTAAGCCCATCAAACCTAATGATCTACTAACTTAAATTTGACATTCTCATGACCATCATTTAATGTATGGGGCCATCATGGATGTCCATGAGACCATCAAATTTAAGCTCACCAATTAGTTTACTTAGATAGAAGGATATACTTCAAAATGTTGCTACAAGTTTATGACTTACATTACAAATCAATGGAACCCCTTAGAATATATTCAAACACTTAGGATCTTTGAACTTTGAATGATAAAAAACAACCTTGTAGTCTAAATATTTGCATACATAGCCTTAATATAGGTCTATTTCCTAAGGTTCCAATTGCATTTATTTAAAGGTAATAAACCTTAGGCTAGAGACTTATATTAATAGGTCCTTGTGACATAAAACTTAGCTTAAAATGGTTTTAACCTAAGGTTTTTTTTACATTTATTGATATGATAAAACCCTAGGTCAAAACCTAGCAGTTTGACCACTTGTTATTTAGGCCCCCTTTAGTTGCATTCTAATACTTAGCTTAAATATTTTAACCTAATGTTTATGATGTGTTTATTAACATGAAATACATCTTAGCCTAAAATATTTAACCTAGGTCCCTTTATATGTGTTCTAAAAACTTAGGCTAAAATATTTTAGCCTAAAGTTTATGAAATTTTTATTAACACAAAATAAACCTTAGCTTAAAGTATTTAACCTAAGTCCCCTCTTATGTCTCAACACTAATTAAAGTTCACACTCTTTGTAGGATCAATAACCTACACTTGCTCATGAGAGGAAATTAGATAGAGTGAAAAGGATTGATGAACCTAAAGCATTTTATCCATCAAACAAGTGGTATACATCCATTTCGATTAAGATCAATGTTCTACACTTGCTTACAAGAAGTGATCAGATGGTGCACATCTATCAGAGACTTTTTATCAAAACCCTTAGGGCCTATGGGATAGACATGTGGCAAGCACATGTTCATTGCATAGAATATAGATCCTAGAAGGCCTATGAAGGTGTCAAGTGGCACAACCATGGGGCCTAACATAAAGTTTACAATGACTCTCAAGCCTCATGATAATGATCAATGGTTTGCATTGATCCATAAATAAGGATCTAATAATGTGAAATAAAAGTTAGATTTTCAAAAGACAATAGCTAGTCCCTCAAGGAATTTATGAAAAATGCCATAAAAGTTGTCAAATGAATGATATATGGGCACCACACAAGCACAAAACAATAATATTAAAGATTTTATGTGCTTGAAAAGGCAAAGATATAAAGGCCTAGGTCTCAATCAAATCTAGGACATAAATGAGCCTAAGTCTGAATTATTATTGCCATTAAATATTTAGAAAATCCCTAGCATCCATAAAATCCCTAATTCAAACTCATATTAATCATAGTCAAATCAATAAGAGTTAAATTTCAAACTGAGTGAGAACAAGTTGACCTAGAGATTACTTACAATCCATTGATGAACAATTTTCAAGTCTCATAGCCATGGCAGTTTGTAGATATAAAAAATAGGATGAAAATAAGTTATATTTAACTTCAAATAATGAGGGAAGAGTTTTCAAGGGTACGAACCTAGAAACTATAGAATTAAACACTAGGAATAGGAATTGGTCTAAACTCTTTTGGACTATTGAGGAGATGCAAGCTATTATGAGGGAAGAATAAAAAGAATACAACCATCCTACAAAGATATAATGACCTAGTCTCCATCAAGATGACTAGCCTCCATTATGCTACCACCAGGCCTAAGGTATTACACTACATCGATGTCCTTGCTCCTCTTTTCAAGGACTATAAAATTGGGAAAGATTGGACAGTTCATGAGTGTAGTTTTAAAAAAGTAGCATACATTTCCCCCCTTAGTTTTGAGAGCTACTAGAAACTATACAAGCCCCAAATAGACTTTACCATCATTAAAAAGTGGACTAGAGAGCATAAATTAAACATAATCCTTGCCCCATGGTTGCTTATTGGGAAGTAAGTGATATAGGACCCCACAAGAAAGATCCTAATTATCCAATTTAGGGAAGGGATTAGGATAATTATGACCTTGTTAAATAGGTTATCTAGAGTCCCTTCTGCCACACATGTTGATAAAGTCTATGTTCCTTATGTTTAATTTATGTTAGAGAAGGGAATCACTCCACCATTGGGTGAAATAATTAATATCCATTTAAAGTCATAGTTCATAGCCATCAAAAGGAAAACCAACAACCACTTATACATGATGTCTTATCTTCTCAATGCCTTATTAGCCACCACCAAGATCCCAAACATTAATAATTGGTCACCTGATGGGAGAACTACTATCTCCCATCATTATTCTAAGTTTCACATATTCAAATATAGACGCAACATGTAGTTCATTTGTGATTGTGTTTATCTAGATCTAGTGGAGGCCATCACAAGAATCCCCATGGGTAGGGTCAGTGCCTTGGTTAAGAAATATGTGGAGTTTATAAGAGATATATGGTTCTACCTAGATTAAAAAGAAATAAGGATTTAAGGGACCTTGACATGACCCTATAGGTTACCAATATATGTGCCCACCAAAATAGTAGAGCAATAAATTATGTATCAAATCCTCTATGGTATAGAAGCATTTTGAACAGAGAAAAATAAGGCCCCCTTCTATCCATTTCCTTTGATAATCAGTAGAACTATATTATAAAATTAGGAACATGTGAATGTTATTTCTAGACACAGGGACTCATTCACCCTATGGAAAGGTGAATTGAGGCAATGAGAACCTAATGAGAGGGTCACTAAGCATCTAAAGTAAAATATTGTAAGAAAATCCTACAAAAATCAACTTTTTGTTCATGACCCACTCGACATTAAGGCCTCTATATTCCTATAGGTATTAGCCAAATTAAAGGAGCATAAAATTAAGTTAGAGCCTAGGTTGGATAGGGCATATGACAAGCCACTAGGTGAGATATGGAAAATGGCCCCCCTGAAATATCACTTATTTCTTAGGCCAACCTTTAGGCCCCCTCTATAAAAAACACATGTTAGAATGCAACAACCTCAAGCATAAATTTCATAAGGAAATGGAAAAGTGAAACTACATGAGAGACCTAGTGAAAGAGGATCATCTTTAGCCCCACCTAAAAGGCTAGAGTCTCTAGTAGAGTTCATGGATATGATTAGATTAGAGATTAATGAGATAGTAGAGGATGAACTCAAAGTGCTTGTTGAGACATATAGGTTAGATGAAGAAGAACAAATTGAATAACCCCAATCTTAGGCCAAAGAAATAGAATATGATAGAGAGAAAGAAGTTGCTTTAGACTTGGTTCCAATAGTAACCCCACATAAAAGGAAAAATGATTTGACATTGGCCCTAATTGGGAAAATGAAGCCCAAGTTAACCTTCACCCTCCCATGAGAGAGGTCATATTGTTTAATGATGAATACCCTATTCATGATACAATTATCCCTGAGTGGTTTATTTATGGGAAGATGAAAAAGAGTCCCACTTTATCCCACTTATAGGCCATCACCCAAATAGTCTACATTGATGTCCATGATGAAGTAAAGCCATGTATATTGGATTTGATGAAGGAAGAATAAGAGAGAAGAATAATTTCCATAATAAAATCAAGTGGTACAAAAATAGATACCCATAGAGCTTCAATCAACACATAGATGAAGGTCCCAAAACCTCATAAAGTCATAGAGTCATTAACTAGTATGTAGTTCAATCCAAAAATAAGAGGATTAGAGAAGGTGATAACCAAGAAAACCATGATTAGGGGTGAAGAGTTCACATTTTATAAGGTCAAACCTTTTATTGGTTTAACTCTCATTGGAAGTTACAGGCTTGGTGAAAATCCTATTCATGAGGAGGACATAGAAGTCTTATCTAATGCTCATTTAACTCAGCTCAAAGTGGGTATCAAAGGCATGAAGCAAAAGATATATAACCTAGAGAAAAAAAAGGAGAATCTAGAAACACAAGTTATCTTATCAGTCATAGAGGAAATAATAAATATGTTTGAGGCATATTTCTATGACATACTTTACTCCTTTAAGTTAATGAAGCTGAAGTAGAATGTATTAACCCAAAAAAGTGAAATAGACAAAGGATTGATGGCCCAATGGTAGGATTTAGAGGACAAGATAAGGGATCTTATCAACATAATAATTAAGGGTAAGATTCGTGGCTTCAAAACCATTATCTTGGCCCACTTGAATTCAATATTGGGGATATTTTTTATAAGATCCAAAGTTTGAGTGCTTGGTCAAAAATCTTAGATAGACTCTTAAGGGATGATGAGGTGATGATAATTAGAATCAAATAATTCCTTAGCACCATGATAGCCAAACTTACAAATTCCACCACCCTAGACATCATTTATGATGATGAGTATAAGTATAGAGATACTTTATTAATGTAATAAGTGAGGATCAAAAGTCAAGGCCAATATCAAAGTGAAACCAACTGAGTCATGGGCATGATATTCACTACTAAGAAGAAGATTGATGAATTTAGGAGCATCAAAGAGGCCATGGAAAGAAATGATAGTGATTTATATGACTTGGATAATCAAGAAGATGTTTGTCTCTTAAAACTAGCTATTGATTTGGAGCTTATCAGTGAGCAACATCAAAGAGCTATGGAGATTCTCCAAGAGCAACAAAGGAGCCCTTCAACTTGGGACCACCAGTTAATTGATGATATTCCATTTTATGTAAAACATTATAATATTTGAATGTGGAATATTGTTTTGTAAAGGCATATGTTAGTTTGTTATCATGTTTGCCTATAGGTTAATTTATTTTGGAAAAAAATGTATTTTAGAACTATCAAGGATAGTTGTCCTTATTTTTGTACATGTGTAATCTTATTATTGACTGATATACTCCTTGAGTCTCCTATAAAAGGTAGTATTACCATTTTGTAAAGGAGGGAGTTTTGAGATAAAACTTGTACACTTTTGAGAAATTAATATAAGCAAGTAATACTAATTTTTTTTCCAAATTTGTTTGTAATAATTATTACATGGATTCTCTCTCAATTACTTATTTTAAACCTTGAATTTTAATGGTTTTTATGAACTTTGAATGTGCATATTTGATATAGGGTTGCTAATTTATACTGAAGCTAGATTAGTTGAATGCTGTTAGACTTTGTTTCATTTCATTTGCTTTGCATTAGGATGTGCAAGTGCTATTTGAATGCAATAGTAAAGCTTTAAGGCAAAGTTATTTCATACTTATATCCTTTCATGTTTTCCTCAGATATTTTATTAGTATATGGTGTGATTTGAGCTTTTGTTACTTTACATTATATATTGGTTAAATGTATCTTCAATTGAAATTAAAACCTTGTTATGGTGTTTAAGGTAAAGATCATCAATCACATACTTTCTTTCTACCCTACCCTTCTTTTTGCTTCTTTTTAACTAAATCACTCTAGTTTAGATCTCATTATAAATATTCTCTTAGATTAGTCTTTAGTGTATAAATTTGATCATAATTTTCTAAGATCAACATAGACGCTTCAAAATTTTCAAAGATTAAGGACCACGGTGGCTCCCTACCACCAATAAATATAAATTTGTGGAATAATTTAACTTGATCTATGTTTATTTCACCACCGGTAACTAGACTACCAAAACCTTCTACTCATGCTATAAATTCTTATAATTCTAAAATGAGAAGTGTTCTTTAAACACTAAGATCACTTGTGATACACTTAGAGGCATCAATAGGATTGGATCCATTGGTGCTAGAAGGAGGGACTCTTGGTGAATTTGATCAATATTTGTTAGCCTTAGCATGTTTTGGTCAAAGGTTAATGTTATCTTTTCACTTTTGTGTAATTATTTGTTCAAAACCATAAAGATCACTAATTTTTGTGGTCTAACCCATATTCGTGCTTCCTTTAGACAAAGATCTAAGTTATTTAAAGTTAGATGCTCAATTCTGGTAAAAATAGCTTAAAATCAGAGAATCCATAGTATTTGAGTAAGAATAACTTGTTTTGATCAAATATTGGTAGATATTTTATAGATCTAAGTTTATTTAGGCTTATAATTGTAATGATAAACCATATTTACATAGTTGGACACATATTTTAGCTAACTTAGTTAAAATTTGATGCCTTTTATTGTTTTATACATATATCTTTGCAAAATTAGCTTAATGTGCAAATATGAGTCCTGTTCTTTGTAAAGGTTAGTTTGACACATCATATCTCAAAGGTATAAAATCCTCAAGCTATAATTGAAAAGAATATAGATAAGATCACATTCAAAAATAGGAGAACCTCAGTTGGAACTAGACATCCATAGGAGATCCAAATGAGAGAAAGGTAGACGTAGGTGTTCAAAGTCTTTACCAACTTTACCACTCCAAGGTACTCTATATTCAACCTTCATCAAGGTATGGCTTGGTTGGGAACTTCTCCTATCAATTTACAAGGTGTAATTCATGACCTTCATCACAATCCTAAAAAGTTTTTGCCAACTTTTAGTCCTACTGGTATTGTAACAATAAAATAACATGTTGAATCATTTAAGGCTACATTAAGATTGTTAAATGTAATTCATGAGGATGTAGCATGTAGGTTTTTACCTTTCACATTTAAAGATGTTGCATATGAATGGTTCCTAAACCTATCTGATGATTTCATCACCACCTAGGATGAATTCAATAACATCTTCATTAACTAATTTGGGAAAATAATTAGCCCATATCTCCTATACCAGTAATTTACCACCCTAAAAAGGGATGATAATGAACCTATAAGAGATTTCAATGATAGGTTCCAAAATATGTATAGTAGAACCATTGACCCTTATAAAATTGATCAGGCACTGGCCTTGGATATATACAAAGATACTCTTGATCCCATGACCTTAGTATTAATAAAGAGGGCTATAGGTCTAATAAACACACTAACTTTAGCTTACACTGAGGCAATGATCATTAATGACCAAATGCAACCTCAAGGATAGATGGCCTACTTTATTCCCAATGTCAATCCATATATTAATACCTTAAATGTATTTCCTAATAATTACTAGAATGTGCTTGCTCTCAACCAATTCCCAAATCTAAATCAGTGGCCTCTATGACATATTGCTCCTAACTAGAATTTGAGGTTCTTGAATCACCCTACTAATAATGGATTTATGCAATTGATTAAATGACCTTATTAATAGCCATTGGTACCAATAAAAACCAATTTCATAATTGAGAAACCCCCAAAAATGAAAATGAGTCCATTCTAAAAATGGTCTAAAAACTAAGAACTGACTTCCTTTAGCTACAAAAACAACTTGGTAACAATAGAGAACCTCCTAGTAGGAACTTCTCTTTCCAAAGGTTCAACATACCCAATAATAGGTTTAATAATGATATTTTCTACAATAATAAGAATAGTGAATCATCTTATGAAAAGAAGACTATGGATATTAATCTTATTGATATTATTTTTCCTAATTATTGTAGAGTCCATTATACTACTAAGCATGGTGAGATTGATTACATTAAAATCTATAAATCTATTAAGGCATTTCAAGAAGAGTTGGACACTTTTGAGGTAGTACCTAACAAAGACAATGGTGTAGGTACTTCAGGATCCAAGCCTGTTGACCAGAACTTCATGGTGGAAATGTTTGATTTCCCATTCCAAGAAGACAATGAACTTGATGATGTTCTTGAAGAAGTTCATGCCTTCTATTAGTTCTTAAAGAAGACATATTCTTTAAAGGAGTAGAGAACAAAGGAAGCCTTTGACTATTTCTACTCCTCCAAACAACTTTAGTACTCCTCTAGATAGCCACTTTAGACAATAATCCAGAGCCTCCAAAGGGAGGTACTTCTAAGCCTAGTACTAATTCTTCTAATAAGACTGGTTATAATATTGTAGAGGATATGAAGAAAATGAAAGCTAATATTACCTTGCATGAATTGACACAAATCATAGAGAAAAGAGATTTGTTGATGGAATCCTTGTCCAATAAATCTAGTAAGATGAACACGACTTATAATGCCAATGTATCTATTTATAAAGATAAAATAGAGTCCCCAGCCTTTTTACTTACAATTAGAATGTTTGGTAAAATCTTGCATAATTATTTATTGGATTCTAGTGCATCTATAAATATCATGCCTACATGAATTTATAAGCAAATGGGTTTGACCTCCATTAATTCTATTAGGGTTGTCACCTAATTAGATAAGTCTAGGGTCAAGGTGGTTAGAGAATTGTTAAATATCCACATACAATTAGCTTCTGAGCCAAAGGTCCTATAATTGATATATATCAAAGTAGTAGTTATCCTTGATGCATATGGACTACTTTTGAGTAGAGAATGGACAAAATATATAAATAGATATATGTCCATAGATTATTCACACCTATAGCTACCTTGGAAGGGAGTTCCCAACCAGATCAAAGTTGATAGGGAGCCAAGAATGAAACATATGATTATTGAGTATAATGTTGTCAATGAAAATGTTAACATAAATGATTTTGATTTAGGAATTTTCACCTTCGAAACTGATAAGGTATGTGATCCTAAAGCTTCTCATATTATGCCTAGGTTATGGAAGTTGCATTTTAATGGAGCTAGGTGTAAAGCTAGATCTGGATTATGCATTATTAAAATTGACCCTCTTGGTAAGAAATATCATGATTCTTACAAACTCTAATTTCTTTACACCAATAACCTTATAAAATATGAGGCTCTTATATTAGGTCTATAATTTTCCATCAAAAAGAAGGTCAAGGAACTATTAGGTTATGGTGATTCAAAACTGGTAGTAAATCAAGTAAGAATCAAGCATTAGTGCAAACTATCATACCTCAAGAGGTAAAAATTTAGAGTCTGGGATCTAGTGGAATTTTTTGATGCCTTCAATATTATTTCTATCCCAAGGGAAGAAAATAAATCTAATGATGAGCTTACCTCTGTTGTAGTTAATCTCATTCCTGACCAAGATTCACCAAACTTTAGTATTGAGCTCATACCTTGCCCTTCTAGCCTAGACAATGTGAACCATATTTAATTCTTTAGTGATAACCAAAAAATATTTAACTTCATTACTAGTTTAGGAGTGTTTGAGGCTCATATAATTGATGACGCTAATGAAAATGCATTCATAGAAGGCAAATTTGATGGAAAGATCATTCATTTGAATGATAATAAAATACTCAAAGGGATGATTACATTCAAAAAATTATCTGACCAAGATAAGCTACCTGAAGCTTCTAAGATTCCCAAGGTAAGTGGAAAGGATTTTAATATAATTGATCTTGGACCTCAATACCAACCTCAACTAGTTAACATTGGAAAAGCCTACACTAGTGCTAAAAATAATAGAGCAAAAGAGCTATTAAAAAAATATAGAGATTTCATAGCTTGGTCTTATGATGACTTGAAGATATTTGGCCCAAGAGTCATCACCTATACTATAACTCTCAAGGAAAATTTCAAATATTTTACACAAAAACAAAGACTTGTGAACCCTATCTTAGAACCCATGATCTTCAAAGAAGTCAAGAGATTGCTAGATGCTAGAATTGTATTTCCCATTAGGCACTCTACTTGGATGGCTAATCTAGTGCCAGTCAAAAATAAGAATGGTGAAATTAGACTATGTATTGACTTTATAGATCTGAATAAGGCATCTAAAAAGGATAATTATCATCTTCCTTCTCTAGGCCAAGTAATAAAAATTGTTTTAGGTTCAGTCATGATGCCTTTTCTTGATGATTTTTTAGGATACAATCAAGTGATGGTAGATAGAATGAAGACAAATTTCACAACAAAGTGGGGAACCTTTGCATAAAATAGAATGCCTTTTAGATTAATAAACATAGGAGCCACTTTTTAAAGGCCCATGGACCATGCCTTCCAAGGCCTAATTGGTAAGTGCATCATAATTTACATGGATGATCTAACATTTTTCTCTACGAATAGGGAAGACCATTTCATGCATCTATAATAGGTATCTAAAAGGTGCAAAAGGTATGGGATCTCCCTTAACCATAAAAAACATTTTTTGTATTAATGAAGTTAAACTATTAGGCCATGTCATCACTAAAGATGGGATTTCTATAGACCTTGAAAGAGTGGAGGCCATATCTAAGATAAAGACCCCCAATAGTAAAAAAGAATTGAAATCATTTTTTGGTAAAATAAAATTTGTGAGGAAATTCATTTATGGCTTTATAGAGATTGTCAAACCATTGAATGATATGCTAAATAAGGATGCTAAAGTTTTAAGGAATGAAGAGTCAAATAAGTCCTTTGAGGACATCAAAAGTGCAATAAGCCAGGATTTAGTCTTGATAAGTCCTAATTTTTCAAAGGATTTTTATCTCTACTCTTTCTCCTCTGAACACACTATTGATACTATTTTAACTTAGAAAATATAAGGATCTAATCATCTAATTGATTTTATGTGCATTAATTTGAAAAACACTAAGTTAAACTATCCTTTACTTGATAAACAAGCCTTTGCATTAGTTAAAGCTATCAAGAAATTTAAGCACTACATTCTTAGAAATAAAGTGCATGCCATTTTACCAGATTTAGACACTAAGATAATGCTAAGCTAATGTGAAATTAGAGAGTGAAGGGGCAAGTGGATGTCTATCCTCCAAAAATATGACATAAAGATGAAAACTACAAAATTAGTAAGGTGTCAAGGTTTGATTCAAATGATTATCAATACTAGCCCTAAGTGAAGTATTATGCAAGTGGATCAACAAATATTCCAAGATAATGAATGGTATGACTCCATTTTTCACTTAATAATTAATGGAACTTGTCTTATAGGACTAACTAGGGAGTAGAAGAGAGCTCTAAGGCTTAAGGCAACTCAATACTTCATAAAAAATGGAGTCCTATACTAAAAGAACTTTGAAGGTGTATACCTAAGATGTGTTTCCAAGGAAGAAGTTACTGAGGTAATGAACACTTTACATGAAAATCTGGGGAATGGGCATCCATCTAGGAGAACCACAGATCACAAGATTCTCAGAGCTGGTTATTATTATTCCACTATATTCATAGATTCTCATAAGCACGTAAGAGAATATCATTCATGCTAGATATTCAACACAAAAGAGCCTAAGTCAGCAATGCCTTTACAAATAGTCATGATTAACAAACCCTTTGCCCAATGGGGATTGGAATTTATAGGGGCCGTCAACCCCAAATCATCATAAGGTCACAAGTATGTTCTAACAGCTACTAATTGTTGCACTAGGTGGATTGAGGCAGTGGCCACCAAATAATACAAGATAGTAAAAGTGATCAATTTTTTATAAGAAAGCATATGCACTAGATTTGGGACTCCAGTATTTTTGGTATGTAATAATGGGTCAACATTTATATCCATAGAAATGATAGAATGGGCATATGACAACAACATTATTCTAAAGTTTTCATCTAACCATTATCCTTAAGGTAATGCGATATTTGAGTCAACAAATAAAAAATTGATGAAAGCCATTAAATTTTTTTCTATAGATAAACCTAAAATGTGGCATAAGCTTCTCAAGTATGCCCTTTGGGTAGATAGTATAAGACTCAAGAAAGATATTAAAGTACCTCTCTTCCTACTAGTATATGACCAAGAACCTATATTCCCCATCACACTCAAGCTGCCAAATTACAAGTTTATGTAAGAGTATATGGAAGAAGACCAAGAATTTAAAAACTCAAAGCTATTGGACATTATTCAAATGGAAGATGCATGATATGAATATTTTTCTAACTTTAGCACACACCAAACTACATTAAAAAGGTGGTTTGATAAAAGATCAAAGATCAAGGTGTTCAGTTAAGGAGACTTGGTTCTTCTTTGGGATAAAGCATCTAAACCCAAGTGAAAACATGGCAAGTTCACACCTCTATGGATAACCCTCTATTAGATTTTATATACAATCGAAGATAACACCTTTAGACTCAAATATCTATAAGGATTAGAGTTCACACTACCCACTAATGGGAAATATCTCAAACATTATTTCTCTATTCCTCCCCCTGGGGTCTTCATGGAGTAAATATATAAGATAGTTAGAGTTAAAATAGGTTGGCTAGTTATTTTTATATAACTCTTTCTTCCTATCCCTTATTTGTACATAAGTATGTATATATTTATTTTCTTCCCTTTTGATTCTTGCTTTTCTAATTTTTGTTGTGTGTTTTCTTTTTATTGCTTTATTCCTTAATTTTAATAAGTCCTTTTGGACAACCCTCTGGTTAAAGTTTCTTACTTTGTTTGAAACTATGGAAGTAAAAAAATGCCGGTATGAATTTCATACATATGTTGACCATGGATTTGAGATAGGATCTTGATGTTATGATTTGAAGAAACTAGTAAGGACCCATGAATAGGTTAACCATTACATGAGACCTTAAAAATTGTCTTGAACTAAGCGTAGTTTTAAGAATAATTACACATGTAGAATGAAAGCTCAATCCATTAAGGTATAGTCACATTTACACTTAACAAACATCCTTGATTAGGATAAAGGTTAAAACCATAGGTGATTATCTAAGGATCAGACACTTGACCAAATCCTTAAACATGGTTACCCTAGTTCCAAAATTTTGTTAAAAGCCTAAAAGACCCACAATATAAAAAATAAGAACTTAATTGAAAATCAAAATCTTTTCAAGCAAAGGTGGTTCTGGTAATCTCCATTGGGGCTATGGATGAATGGCTGTTAGTGGAGCAAGGTTGTGAGTGGAACCAAAGGCATATCTATTAGGGTTATGGATACCTAGTTGATAACAAATCAATGCCCAAGTCTTATTTTAACTAGGATCATGGTTCTTAATGAATATATAAACATTATCCAAGTCAGTGTTAATGATTAGATGTATGAATCTTGGAGTTGTCCCCTTGAATCCCATGGAAAATAGTAAGTTGAATCAAAGCACACACACAACATGGTTTGTCTTGATGTTTGACCCTAATGTTACATGTGTAAGGCTTGTTTCAATTATGATCTAATCTTAATAATGGCATTAGTCAAGTAAGTTGACCTAGTTAATTTTTTGAACTGGAGTCTCTAAGTTTTAACATATTGATATGTTTTCCCCAAAAGTCACCATTTATTGAGGTCAACATACCCCCATTTCAAAAAAATAGGGACCCTTGTGATTTATTTTAACCTTAATTCTAATATCTTGATAATCTACACTCTAGTATAATTTGAAGATCATCCATGCCTGATGTAATTGGCCCATTTGTCCATGGTTTTGTTTTAACCATGCTTAATATTGTTAACAGTTGATCCCCATGTCTTAAGTTGTAGGTTTCATGGAGTTTCTTATGGAATATAATTGGAATTTATAGATTAACCACATTTAGACTTTGGATAGTCTTGAATTTATAGTAGATCATAGTTGGATTCATGCAGTGAAACCCTCCTTCAACAAACTGTAGCTTAGACCTTTGATTAAAATTCAAATTTTGGTGAGAGCATATTTGGTGAGAATATTTTGAATAAACTTTGGGATTAAAACTAATTTTTATGCCAAGGCTTGGTCATGTTTTTCAACACAATCAAACCTTAGCCTAAAAATTATGCTTAGTCTGGTTTTATTTTCCCCCTTCTATTATCTATGTTTTTTAACATGGTCTAATATTTATATTTGTATGTTCTTTTATCTTAGCATGGTCCCCTTTATAATATGTTTAGCCTAAAGTCTTAACCCTAATTTCCCATTCATATTTGTCAACACAAGCAAGACCTTAGTTTTAAAACTTTAGCCTAAGTTCTTATATTAACTTGCATCCCAACTTAAGGACATACCTTCATAGATCCAACACTTCTCACTTCATTGTATGGAAAAATATGATGGAGCATAGGAAGCTTGAAAAATCTAATCTTTGATCCATTAGACCAATTTTTCAAGATTACCAAGATCATGATCAATGATCCATGCTAAATGGGACTGAGGATCAAATGATGTGAAATCATCATAAGAGTTAAAGGGCCCCTTTTATTAAACATAAACTTAGCCTAAGTTTTACCCTAAGATCTCATTGTATTTATCAATACAATGAAACCTTAGGATAAAAATTATGCTACAAATTCAATATATAAAAGGATCCAATCAAGTGTAAGCATCCAGATCAAGATCAATAGTCCATGACTATTTATATATAAATGATCAAACAGAGTGAATGTGGTGCTGAAAAGACAAAAGCTCAGGGAACCCTATGGAGCCACCATGTGGCACTCCCACATTTGATCTTGATAACAAAGGGTCATGAACATTAAAATTTAGACTTAACATAAGTTTCAATCCTAAGGTTCATTGTATTTTTTAATAAAATGGAACCTTAGGCTAAAACCTTAGGTTATGACTATAATTTTCAAAGGGACTTATTTTAGTATGCTTTAGACATAGGCTTTTATCTTAGTTTGATTAATATTACATGGTCTTGAGTTGAATTTTCTCCTTTATGATTGCAGGAACCAATGGTGTGCTTTTGCTTGGATCTTAATGAATGGTCCATGATTGATTGGGACCAAATGATCTAATGGAGCATATCAAATCTAAGATATATGGACCAAAAAGACTTCATGATCTTAAAATTGACATTCTTGTGACCATAATTTGATGTCTACCAGGCCATCATTGATGTTTATGAGACTGTCAACTTTAATCCCATCAAACCTAATGATCCACTAACTTAAATTTTACATTCTCACAATCATCATTTGATGTTTGTGAGCCCGTCATGGATGTCTATGAGATTGTAAAATTTAAGCTCATTAATTATTTTACTTAGACATAGGGATATACTTCAAAATTTTAATAAAAGATTATGGCTTGCATTTCAAATCAATGGAACCCCTTAGAAGATTTTCAAACACTTAGGATCTTTGAACTTCAAATAATATAACAACCTTATGGTCTAAATATTTGTAGACATAACCTTAATTTAAGTCTATTTCCTAAGGTTCCAATTGTATTTATTTAAAATCAATAAACCTTAGGATAGAGACTTATATTAAGAGGTCCTTGTGACATAAAAATTAGCTTAAATGTTTTTAACCTAAGGTTTTATCATGTTTATTGATACAATGAAACCCTAGGTTAAAACCTAGCAGTCAAACCACTTGTTTTTAAGGTCCTCTTTAGGTTTATTCTAAGACTTATCTTAAATATTTTAACCTAAAGTTTATGACATGTTTATTAACATGAAATAAACCTTATCCTAAAATATTTAACCTAGGTCCTTTTATATGTGTTCTAAAAACTTAGGCTAAAATATTTTAGCCTAAAGTTTAAGACATGTTTATTAACATGAAAAAAACCTTAACCTAAATTATTTAGCCTAAGTCCCCTCTTATGTCTTGATTCTAATTAAATTTCATGCTCTTTTTAGGATCAACATCCCATGCTTGCTCATGAGATGTGATCAAATGGAGCAAAAAGGCTTGATGAATATAAATCATTTGATCTATTAGACTAATGACATAAATCCATTTGGATTATGATAAATGGTCTATGCTTGTTTGCAAGAGGTGATTGAATGGAGTGAAACTATTGGATACTATTCAAAAAAACCTTGAGGGCATATAAGATCAACATGTGGTAAGCATGTGTTCACTCCATAAAATATACAACCCAAAAGGCCCATAAAGGTGCTAAGAGGCACAACCATGGGGCCCAACATTAAGAAGCTAGTGACACTCAAGCCCCATGATCACAATCAATGGTCCACATTGATCCATAAATAACGGTTTGATAGTGTGAAATAAAAGTTATATTTTCAAAATATAATAGCTAGTTCCTCAAGACATTTATGAAAAATGCCATGAAAGTTGTCAAATGGATGCCACATGAGTGCCACACAAGCACAAAATGACAATATTAAAGACTTTATATGCTCAAAAAGGCAACTATATAAAGCCCTAAGTCTCAATCAAATCTGGAATGTGAATGAGCCCAGGTCCAAATTACCATTGCTATTAAAGATTAAAAAATCCCTAACATCCCTAATTTGAACTCAAATTAGTCATAATAAAACTAAAAAGAGTTCAATTTCAATTTGAGTGAGAATAAGTTGACCCAAAGATTATTTTTAATCCACTAGCAAATAATTTTCAATTCTGATAGCTATGGTAGCTTGTAGATAGCAACAAAGGGATGAAACTAAGTTGTATTTAACTTTAGATAATGAGGGAAGAGTTTTCAAGGATATAGACCTAGGTACTATAGCATTAAGCACTAGGAATAGGAAATGGTCTGAACTCTTTTAGACCATTAAGGAGATATAAGCTCTTATGAGGGAAGAACATAACAATGTAACCATATTACAGAGATACAATGACTTAGTATCCATCTAGATGACTAGCCTCCATTATGCTGCCACCAAGCCTAAGGTATTACACTACATTGATGTCCTTGATCCTATTTTCAAAGATTTTAAAATTGAGCAAGATTGGATAGTTCATGAACATAGTTTTAAGAAAGTAGCATACATTTTCCCTATTACTTTTGAGAGCCAATATAAAATATGTAAGCCCTAGATAGACCTGACCACCATTAAAAAGTAGACTAGAGAGCATAAATAAAACATAATCCTTTCCCCATGGTTGCTTACTAGGAATGAAGTGATCCAAGACCCCATAGGCAAGATCCAAATTGTCTAATTTAGAGAGGGGATTAAGATAATTTTGACCTTGATAAATAGGTTACCTGGATCCCCCTCCACCACACATGTTGTTAAAGTCTACGTGGCCTATGTTTAGTTCATGGTAGATAAGGGACTCACTCCCCCATTAGGTGAAATGATTAATATCTATATAAAGTCATAGTTCACAGCCATCAAAAGGAAAACCAACAACCACTTCTACATGATGTCCTATCTACTTGATGCCTTATTAGCCACCACCAAGATCCCAAACATTAAGAATTGGTCACTTGATGGGAGACCTACTATCTCCCATCATTATTCCAAGATTTACATATTAAAATACATATATAACATGCATTTCATTTGTGATTGTGTTTATCTAGTTCTAGTGGAGGTCATCATAGGGATCCCTATGGACAGGGTCAGCCCCCTGATTAATAAATATGTGGAGTTGATAGGGAATATATGATTTTACCTAGATTCCATAGTAATATAGATTGAAGGGAATTTGACATAGCCCTATAGGTTACCCATATATGTACCCACCAAACTAGAAGAATAATAAATTCCATATCAAATCCTCTATGGTATAGATGGATTTTACAAATAGAAAAACAAGAGCCCCCTCCATCCCTTTCCTTTGCCAATCGGTAAAACTATGTTGTAAAGTTGGGAACATGTGAATGTTATTGCTAGACATAGGGACTCATTGACCCTAAAAAAATATGAATTGAGGAAATGGGACCCTAATGAGAGGGTCACCAAGCATCTAAAGTCCAAGACCATAAACAAAGCCTATGAGAATTAGCCTAGTGTTTAGACCCACTCTACATCAAGGCCTCTAGTTT
This sequence comes from Torreya grandis, assembly GCA_037957365.1. Taxonomy (NCBI): domain Eukaryota; kingdom Viridiplantae; phylum Streptophyta; class Pinopsida; order Cupressales; family Taxaceae; genus Torreya; species Torreya grandis. The sequence goes on from JARHVA010002677.1 coordinate 792,209, forward strand.
CTCAAAGGTATTAGTTAGGTTAAAGAGAAATAACATTAAATTAGAGCCCAGGTTGGCTAGGGTAGATGAAAATATATCAAGTGAGATATAGAGAATGGCCCCCCTATAATATCACTTATTTCCTGGGCCATCATCTAGGCCCCCTCCATAATAGCTATAGGTTAAAACACAATAGCCTCAAGCACAAGTTACACAAGAAACTAGAAAAGAAAAATTAGAAGAGAGACTTGATGAAGGAGAATCATCTTTAACCCCACCTAAAATTATGGTCTCTAGTAGAGTTCCTAGATATGATTACATTAGATCTTGATGAGATAGTAGAGGATATCCTCAAAGTGCTTGCTAAGGCATATGGTTTAGATGAAGAAGGGAAAATTGAAGAACCCCAAGCTTAGGTTGAGGAAGTAGAACATGATAAAGGGAAAGAAATTGCTTTGGATCTAGTTATAATATCACACCACAAAAAAGGAAAGCTAAGCTAGAATTGGTCCCAGTTGGGAAAAAAGAATCCCAAGTTAACCTTCACCCATCCCATGAGTGAGGTCAACTTGTTTAGTGATGAATACCCATTCATGGGCCAATTATCCCTGAGTGGTTCTTTTATGGGAAAATGTAAAATATTCCCACTTTATCCCACTCATGGGACATCACCCAAATAATCCACAATGATGTCCATGATGAAATCAAGCCATGGATATTGGCTTTGATGAAGGAAGAAGAAGAGATAAGAATAATTGCCATAACAGGATCAAGTGGCACATAAATGGACACCCCTGGAGCTTCAAGTAAAACAAAAAAAGATGTACTAGAGCATCCTAAAGTTATAGATTCATCAACTAGTGTGAAATTTAATCTAGACATAGTAGGATTAGAGAGGGTGATAACAAATAAAACCATGATTGGGAGTGAAGAGTTCACATTTTAGAAGGTTTAACTATTTATTGGTTTAACTCCCATTGGAGGTTAGAGGCTTGGTGAAAATCCTATTCATGAGGAGAACATAGAAGGTTTAATTTATTCCCATTTAACTTAGCTCAAAGTGGGTATCAAAGGCATGAAGTGGAAGATACCTAACTTAGAGATATAAAAGGAGAATTTGGAAACATAGGCTATCCTGTCAGTCTAAGAAGTAATAATAAAGATGTTTAAGGCATATTTCTATGACATGTTTGACTCTTTAAAGTCAATTAAGCTAAGGTAGGATGAATTTACCCAAGAAAGTGAAATAGCCAAAGGATTGATTTTCCTAATGGTAGGATTCAAATAATAAGATAAGGGATCTTATAAACATACTAATTGAGGGTAAGATTCCTAACTTCAAAATCATTAGTCTGGCCCACTTGAATGTAATATTAGGGATAGTTGTTGATAAGATCCAAAGTTTGAGTGCTTATTAAAAGAGATTAGATAGAATCCTAAGGGATGATGAGGAGGTGATAATTAGAATCAAATAACTCCTTAGCACCATGTTGGACAACCCTAAAAAGTCCAATCACCCTAGGCATCATTGATGATGATGAGTACAATCACAGAGCCACTTTGGTAATGCAATAAGTGAGGAAAAAAATTCAAGGCTAATATAAAATTGACAATAGATGGGTAATGGGCATGATATTCACTGTTAAGGAGAAGATTATCGAAGCTTGGAGCATCAAAGAGGCAATGACAAGAAATGATAGGGACTTTGATGACTTGGCTAATAAAGAAGATGTTTTTCTCTAAAAACTAGCTATTGATTTGGATATCATCAATGAGAAACATCAAAGAGCTATAAATATTCTCCAAGAGAAACAAGGGAGCCCTTTAACCTAAGGCCAACTAGTTAATTAATGATATTCCATTTTATGTAAAACATTTTAATATTTGAATGTGGAATATTCTTATGTAAAGGCATATGCTAGTTTGTTAGCATATTTGTCTATAGGTCAATGCATTTTAGAAAAATAAATGTATTCTAGATCTATGAAGAAGGATAGTTGCCCTTATCTTTGTACATGTGTAATCTTATGATTGATCGATATACTACTAGAGTCTCCTATAAAAGGCAGTATTACCATTTTGTAAAGGAGGGAGTTTTGAGCTAAAACTTGTACACTTTTGATCAATTAATATAAGCAAGGAATAATAATTTTTTGTCTAATTTTTTTTTTATCAATTATTACATGGCTTCTCTCTCAATTTCTTGTTCTAAACCTTGAATTTTAATGGTATTTATGAACTCTAAATGTGCATCTTTGGTACAGGGTTGCTAATTTGTGTTGAAGATAGATTAGTTAAATGTTCTTACACTTTGTTTCATTTCATTTGATCTACATTAGGATGTGCAAATTCCATTTGAATTCAAAAGTAAACCTTTAAGGAAAAGTTAGTTCATACTTTATCCTTTCATGTTTTCCTTAGATATTTTCTTGGTATATGGTGTGATTTGAGATTTTGTTACTTTACATTATATATTGGCTAAATGTATATTCAATTGAAGTTAAAACCTTATTATGGTATTTAAGGTAAAGATCATTAATCACATACTTTCTTTCTGCCCTATCATTATTTTTAACTAAATCACTCTAGTTAGATCTCATTATAAATATTCACTTAGATTAATCTTTAGTGTATAACTTTGATCATAATTCACTAAGATAAACATAGATGCTTGAAAATTTGCAAATATTAAGGACCACAGCGGATCCCAATCACCAATAAATATAAATTTGTGGAACAATTTAACTTGCTTTGCCTCTATTTAACCACAAGTAACTAGATTACCAAAACCTACTACTCATAATATGAATTCTCAGAACTCTAAAATGAGAAGTTTTCTTTAAATAGTAAGATCACTTGTGATACACTTAGATGAATCAACATGTTTATTATTTTTTATATAACAGGTTACATTTATTTTTCATATTCTTCTCTCAAGGTTAGTGTAAGGAATTGTTTTCACAATCTTATATTCTTTTCAATTAGATGGTTTCAATTTCTTTTTTAAATCAGGTCAATTTATGTTAAACTAACTAAATTGGGTAATTCTCATGGTTGAAAATGTTTTAGAATAAACTCTCATAGATGAATGCATTATCAATTAACTATTATTTGTGATAATCCATCTTAACTAGGAATTATTATGAAGATTTTATTTTCAAGAAATCACTCCTTAAACTCTTAGGCATATTTATTTTAGTTTGAGTATATGCAATGTGGGGTAGACATTAGTGAAAGTGTAGTTTAAAATCAAAATGTGATCACTACAAGTAAGGAAAATCTCTATGGGATGGTGAATATATTTATTCTCTACCCTAAACTTTCCCTCATTTTATATATTTTTTTAAGAGTCACATTTAACTTAGATACATCTTTAGAACAATGAATATATTAGTCCATAATTTATGGTATTTAAAGTGAACTATAGGGAGTATTTATTTAATATGGTAACATATATGTTTCTCCACCAAATTATTCCAAGTATAATACATGGGAGATTCAAATACTATAATATGTACCTTGGACTACCCTTGTTGGTCCTAAAATGAGAGCGATTTCATCCTATCCTTTTCCTTGGGGTGTTTTTAAAACATGTATTGATAGATATGTTATTATACAATGATGCGAAATTGATACATATGGATGGTGTAGGCTATAATTTACTTGTTATATGATCCATTGATGTTGTTACTCTCTCAAATGATAGGATTATTTATGATTGTCTAATGTGTGTTGTCCTTTGGCCTTATTTGTGACATATTTATGTCCTTTGAGTGTGGCCTTTGGCCCAGTTTGATGTGAAATATGTGATGTCCCTTGTTTATGATATATTAATGTTCTCTTGTATGTGGAATTTGAACTTATTTATTGAGACACCTTTATGTTCCTTATATGGGGCACTTGGAATTATGTGCGATACTAAAAATTGAGCTTGTTGTGATTATTGAGATTATTAACATTGAGTAGTGACATGATCTAAATTATGCACTTTAAATTCATAGTATTATTAAGTGATCCTACTACTACATGCTTCATTGATGAATCTATCTAAACATGAAAATTAGATGCCTTGCATTACATATATTACATACATGCATTAATTGACATATAAATTACTATGCTAACATACTCACCATAAGATCACATGATATTACATGATGCTTTCTTTATACGTAACATGACTTAGTTAAATATTATTTTTAGATGAGTGACTTACAAGTCACATGTATCATCTCAAAAGGGGGGTGTTTTAGTGGGATTCTTATAGATACATAATCCTCAATGAGTAGAAAATTAGACTAGAGTATCAAATTTAGAGAGTCAAAATGCTTCAAATATAAAGTGGTTTAGATGATAAATATTATAAAATTGATACAAATTATAAATGCATATGACACACATATACACTCACTTTATAGACACTTGAGCACACACTCATACACACTTGGGTGCATATGCATACAATTTAAATTAATAGGAATTAAAAAATTCCACATACACACACATTTGAGATATAGGTTTTCCAATTTAGCATATACATGTACAAAATTCTATATTAGTTTACATAAATTTAAGGTGAATGATATTGGTTCATGAATACATATACACACTTTCACATTCATGAGGCATGATACTAGTTCATGAACACATGCACAAAAATATAGTTAAGGAAAAATGTTTGTGATTCTAATTCACACTTATCATATCTATGTTCATGATGGGGGCATGAACACTGTTTATTATTTTTAAATAATGAATTATCTTCTACATTGAGTGAAACTATACAATCAAACCTACATTCATGATTAGCACATGGAGATTATTCATTCCCTTTCAATCATGCTTTTTTTTACATGGAGAAAACTTGAACAAAAATACATAACTGAATCTATAATCCATTTGTAGTGTTTGATTTAGTTTCTTTGAGTAAACCTATCTTGATGTTTCTCTCTTTACTTGAATATTTATTTGGGTTATTATATTGTGTACTTGCCCCACATTATATTTAACCCTAAAATAAGTTTAGGGAATATAGGGTTAAAGGGGATAGAGATAGCCTATGGCACACAGGTGTTAAACTATCTCTATAGTAGGCCAATTAATTACAAAAATAAGATACAATATATACTAAATTTATTATGCTAAGATATGATAAAAATAAAAGGATGACTATGCTAGATATTATAATGATAATGAAAACAAGATAGTTATGATGCTAATATGGATCTAGATTTGGAACACGTAAAATGTAGACTGGATATGGATTTTGGATTAGTCACATGATTGTATAAATTGTACCTCTATAGTTGCAGACACTTACATAGAATTGGGATGTTTGAATTGACACTTATATTTAAATTAGAATCATTTGTTTAGTCTAGAATACCTACTAAAATTATATTTAACACCTGGATGCTTCTAGGGTTTGTGTCACCTTTGTTATGGTGCATTTAAATATGGCTCATGGAATGTCACTCCTTGTCAAATTTAAAAACCATAGTCTTTCATATTCATAGTGGATATGGAAAAAATGGGTTAGTAGACACATAATTTTAAGTTTACCCAAAGACCTATCTATCAAAGAGTGTTATCTACATAGACAATACTCTCAAGAAGGACTTAGAATTATGTAGTTCTACCCTACATGTTGGATTGTGTGTGAATCATGCAATGTGTGATAAGTAAGTACAACAATGACCTAGATTATAACTTAGAAAATGTGGATCATGGGATGATCCTTGAATACTTTATAACTATAGACATGTTATCCCTATGACTGATATGGAAATAGGAATAAATAGGGAAACTTTTCTCACTTGAGTTCTTGATTGATTTATTTTAGTATGTTATCTTTTTAGTAGGTAAGAAGTTGCTTGGTGAAGAATGAATGAGTGTTGATATATATATATATATATATAAATCCCTTTGGTGAATATATTACATTAAAACACTTAGGCTAACCATAATAATACATTCCATTTGAAAATTGGATGAATTTAGGGCATTGTACATGTGCATCAGAATTGGACACTTGCATCGATATAGGCGTGTGACTAGGATGCAAGAGTCCAAGTAGTAAAATAGGTACAGGTCCAAAACTTGAGATAAGAAGTTTTATATAATTTTAGGTAATATATAAGGCTTGGGCTATCATAATTACATTGGTCAAACTAAGAGATAAGCAATGAGACATAGAGAGATAGTGTATATGACCCTTTTAGTTTTGAGGAAGGTTTAGAAGTTGAAGGTACATCCATGATATGCATTTACCATGTGTACAAGACTGATGTGCTATTTAATTAAGAAATAATGTATACATTTCCCCCCATTTAATATAGTTATGAAATTGATAGTTTAAAGGAAAAATAATGCATAATTGGGTGTGTATAACACACTTTTCCTTTACTGGAGTCCAACTTAAGTAAATTTTTGGTGATTAAATTAAAACCAAGAGCATGTTATACTATATAATCATTATATATAATCTTAAATTTAAAGTATTAAAATGATTTCAATTGAAAGAGATTAAGGTTTAGGATTACACCTATGTGTTGATGCATCCACCTTACCTTTTTAGAAATTTTGTTTGAAAATATGTAACATCATAAACATAGAATTGATATTAGGACAAATTTAAAACATGAAGAGGTGCATATTGTGAGGATTAATCTACACAAATTTATGAACTATAGAAAATAAATGAAAAATGAAATGAACTTTGGAAAATAATCCAAAATAACCTTTAGATCGCATGCCACTTCGAGGGGAAAACCTCCTTTGAGAAAGATAAATATAATAATATTCATGGATACATTCATTGGGACTCAAAATTTACTTAAATACTAAATTTATTCTAACAACTACTACTTCCCATATATGTGGGATAATTAAAATATGCTTAACAGATGATTTATAAATTATATGTGTCTATAGAAACTAATACACTAATAATGTAAAGAGAAGGGTAGGACATGAATTCCTAACATTCCCTCCCCTTTAGAAAAATATTTGTCCTCAAATCTTCATATGTGGAAACCATTACTCAATTTATGATTGAGAGGGAGTGAAGTTGATGGGTACATCTGTCTAGGACTAATTTTGGTTTTATAAGGATGGAGCATTAATTATCAAGTTTTGGTAAAACTATTTACACTTTGATGTTATTTCTAATAAATTTATTCAAATAGGAGACATTAAAGACTGGGTGAAATCAAGAGGAAGGTGGAAGCTCCAACTTTTAAGCAACATACCCAACTTACTAAAGAACCTTATATGGCCTAGAAAACTTTAGAACAAGATTATGACACCCTTTTAGTTTGAAGGATGATTGATTGCATGGATATAGAAGAAGAAAAAACATATCACCAAGTTGAAAGGTACACTTAGAGTGGTGTTGATTAGCCTACTACCTCATTTGGTTCTATGCCAGATGGATATTACCTCACAAAATGCTAAGAATTTGATCTTGATATCAGAGGGTAGTGTCAACCACTTAAATTGGTGAACTATTGGGGGTATATGGGAGAAGTATTCAGGGTGCTTGACCATAAACCACTTTATATGGATTCATTTTAGTAGAAGTGTGATAAGAGGTATTGTACCACCATTCTGTGAGGGGAATCCACTTTTACCACTATTGTTGTTTTTCCAAAGTAAAGAAATGAAGGAATGTTTCAAAAGTACTCATTGATAATTTTTGTCTAGCTGTATGTTTAGGGGTGATACCCAAAGCTCATCTTCAATTGTGTGACTATGCATGAGAATAACTCCATCAAAAAATGGCTAGTGAAAGTTCTATCAAAATCAAAGATGATTGAAGAAAGGATGCCATAAAGATGGATGATATAATTCAAGAAAACTTGTTTGACTATAGAGGTTATATAGAGATGGTTAAGGGCACAAAAATGACTATATTTGGAGAGGTGGTCTACCACAACTAGAATCACTATTTTTATTCTAGATTTAGGGATACCTTTAATGAAATCCATATAAATATCTATCTAGATCCTAGTAGGAATGAGAAAGGGATCAAGAAAACTAGGAATCACTATTATTTCATCTTTGTTGTGTTGGTAGGTATCACATTCAACCACCATCTATTTAATTTCCCCTTTCAAACCTTTATAAAAAAAGTTTTGATGTGATCTCTCATATGTTTTCAGAAATCCTGAGTGCCCTATTGATGGAGAAGTATAGATTACATAGAATATGACTTGATAAAGGTCTATGCTATGGGGAAGCACCAAATGATCCTTGTATCATAGAGAAGTACTATCCCATGAATAATGTGGTACTATAGAAGGAGTTAGTGACCAATTATCAAATGAGGTGGTGTAAGGAGGGATTATTTGCATACCCTTAGTGTATAGATTCTAAATAGTTTAGAATGGGCATGGAGATGACAAAAAGGGAATTCTTGTCCTTGAATGTGCATGAGAGAGTATCCATCATGACATTATCTTTAACCTTATTGTAAGTGATATCATAATCATAGCCCATGAATTTGTCAACCCTTTTTTATTATGTTAGTGATGAGACCCATTATTGCAATAAATGTTTCAAACTTTGGTGATTAGTTTTGATGTAAAAATGATTCCCAAGTATGGCCACCATTTTTGTAATGTATTCATAATTGCCATCATTTCCTTTTCATATGTAGATAAAGCCAAATTTAATATAGAAAGGGATTTGATAGTGAAAATAATGGGATAAGCCTCTTGGAGAAAAATAACTCCCAAGCCATTTCCATAGGCATCACTTTTGATGGTGAAAGTTTTGGTGAAGTCTGGCATGGCCAAAATTGGTGTGCTACATATAGTCTATTTGAGTGCCATGAATGCCTAGTCAATTGTGGCATCCCATGTGAATGCATCTTTATTCAATAAGGAAGTCAAGAGATATGCATTCTTTCCATAATGCTTGATGAACTTATAATAATATCCTATAAGGCCTAGGAATCGACAAAGGCTATTGAGGGTTGTTTGCTAAGGCTAATACTACATGGCAAAGATTTCTTCTAGATCCACGTGGACCCTATTAGCTAAAATAATGTGTACTAAATATTCAACTTCCTCTTGACCAAAGGAACACTCAGACTAATTAGCGCATAATTAATTATGTTATAGAATTTGTAATTCCCTATTAGTATGATGTAGATGCTATGCCCATGTGCAGTTATAGATCAAAATATCATGAAATAAAACCAAAGAAAATTGATGGAGGAAAGGTTGAAAGATTTTATTCATTAGTGATTAAAATGTTAAAGGGACATTTGTAAGTCCAAATGACATGAACAAGAATTCATAGTGACCTTCATGAGTGTATAAGGTTGTATTTGGAGTGTCATCATCATGCACATGGATCTGATGATAGCTTAAATGAAGATCCAATTTAGAGAAAATTTTTACCCCATGGAGCTCATCAATGAGAAAAATTAGGAATTTATCTTTGATAGTGAGGTGGTTAAGGGAATGAAAATCAATGCATAGGTGCCACAACCCATCTTTTTTTTAGACAAGAAACACTGGGGAGGAGTATGGGCTAGTTTTAGGGAGAGTAACTCTAGACATGAAGAGTTTCCATACTAGTTGCTCAATCTTAATATTTTATAGATAGGGATAGTGGTATGGCTAGATATTGGGTGGGATGATTCATATAAGGAGAAAAATGTGATGATATTTAAGGTGTGAAGGAGAAAATAGATTGGATATATAAAAATGGTTGTATGCTTATCAAGTATGGCTTTTAAATCAATAGGGTAGTTTGCAGCAGGTGGGATCTAGAGTTGAATTGATTGAAAGTGGGAAATAACCCCATGTGAACCTTTATTCAAAATATTTTCCATGTAATGGGAACTCATGATGTGATTAGATTCAACCAATGATAATTTTAAGGTGTTATTTTTCCATTATCTATGAACTACATGCAAATCTTAGAGAAGTCCCATAGAATAGGTCCCAATGTGTAGAGCCATTATGCCCCTAAGACCACATCACATCCTAATAAGGGTAGGGAAAACATATCTAAGAAGAGTGTAATCACCTATCGCGATACACACATTTTGAAACTTAACTTTACATGGTAATTTCCCCTATTATTGATTATGAATTCAATGCTAAAATAAGGGTGTGCAAATTAGTCATCCTACTTAGAAATATAGGGATCGATGAAATTGTGAGTGCTACCAAATTAAATAAGGATTGTGAGAGAGATATTTTTAAATAACCCCTTAAACATCATGGTTTGTGGAGTGGTAACACATGCTAGGGAATGTAAAGAGATCTCAATTTGAGTCTCCTAAGCCACTGAGTCATCTAAGGGGATTTTTTATACTTGAACATCTTGGAATTACTAGATATTATGCTCACTATCTTGATCTAATAGTGATTTCACATATAGAAATTAGAGATTTTGTGTGATAAAATTGTGAACCTTAACCCATTTTTCATCATAATTATAACATAACCATTTTTTATTATGAGCTCACATCTTTACCTCAGTAAGGCATTTAAACGATGTGGTTGTGGCTATCTGCTAGTTAGTTACATTCTTTATGGGTGGGAAAGTAGGGGGTCAACATTGCGCTAAGAGTTTATCTTTTGATAACTTATCTAGACCCAAAGAATCCATAATGTTGTTAGGCCAAACATTTTCACCTCCAAGAGGATTGTCTCTTTAAGGCCACTGATAAAATAACTCTTGAACAAGTCATCTAGTAACCCTTCAGTGTGATTAGCTAATTTCTCAAATTCAATATGATAATCATGAATGGTACCTCTTTGGTTGAGTTTGGTGAGAGCTCTTATAAAGTCCTTGAATGTTGAGGGACCAAATATACGTAGAATTAAGGATGAAAATTATCTTAAAATTAGGTTCATCATTCAAATTGAGATACCAATAGTACCATTAGAGTGATTTTTGTTCAAAGTGGAAGGAAGCAATTAGGAATTTGTTGAAGAATAAGTATTGTGAAGGTTGGAGAATTACTTGACTCGATATATCGATCCTATAGGATCTATATCATTAAACCATGAAAAGTCCAAATTGGGCCCATATGATGTGTGGGGAGAATAGAAATTATTCTCTTAATAAGAATCCTTTTGTAATTTTTTGAGCAAAAGGATATTCTATTGATTCATCCCATGCATCATATTGATTAACTTAGTGATCTAGGATTTCAATGTTGAGATTTATTCTTCCATGATATTTGTGCTTACATGGGTGACTACCATAACTAGTGTTTTTTATTATTGGTAAGGGATATAAAAACACAGTCTAAGATAGTTAGTAAGTAAATTTTTTAATTTTGGCTCAATCAGAAGGGGTAAATGTAATTTTACTACTTTTTTGACACTTTTTGGTTAGGATTGACGAAGGCAAGGGGAATTTTGAAATCATAATTGAAAAATTAGAAAATTTGTCCAAAAGGGACAAAAGAGTAGAAAAGGTAAGGGAATAAACTGGAAAAGTTTTGAAGTAAGAGAGAAACTAAATAAGTTATGGTAAAACCTAAAAAAAATAAAAAAATGAGATTTTTGGCTAATAGAAGTGGAATTTGGATTTGGAACCTCAAGGAAAAAATGTGTAGAATGGAATTTAAGGTGTTCTAAGAAATTTTGAGAGTCAAAAAACTTTAAAGGGAGAGATATGGCCAAAGAAAATGTTTTTTTTTGAAAAATTGTTTGCCACTTGGTTGTTTTTGTCAAAATATTGTATGCAAATGTGCGGTGACCAATTGTTCTCAACTATGATTACTTTGTTATTGGTATTCTAAAATTGTTATGTTGGGTATAGGACCCAAGTTTATTCAATTAACTAAGGATTTTAAGGAGTCTTTACGGAAACTAATGCTATCTAAATGAGTACCACTCTCCAAAAAAGTTCTACCCATAGATTTACCCTTAAGTGATAACTCTTGGTTTACCTCACAGGTGAAAACTAGTCAATCAAGATGGGGCCATTGCCATTTTCACTACTAGGTCTTCTCAATGGGCTAATTACTTTAGGGTTCCTATGATACTCCTCATAATGAGTTTTAGGGATTATGCCCAAGTAGTTACCATAGTTATGTAGAGGTATATTTACCCTTATCTAAACGTACAATTAATATGTAGAAAATAAAAGAACATAAAAATATTTTTGTAAATGCTATAACTCATGGAAAGCCACTACAAAAACATTTCTCCAAAATCTACCCATAGGCTAAGAAATTGCTTTGATACTAGATATGAGGATTATTCTACATAGATTTATGAACTATAAAAAATAAATGAAAAATGAGATTAACTTTAGAAAATAATCCAAAATAACCTTTGTATCATAGGCCACTTCGAGGGGGAAACCTCCTTTGAGAAAGATCAATATCATAATATTAGTGGATGCCTTCATTGGGCCTCAACACTTACTTAAATACTAAATATATTCTAACAACTACTACTTCCCATGTATGTGGGATGATTCAAATATGCTTAAGAGATGACATACAAAGCATGTGCATCCATAGTTATTAATATACTAATAATGCAAAGAGAAGGGTAGCACACAGGTTCCTAACACACACACACCCACACCCACATAAAAATAGAGGAAGATTAGAGGACACATACCCCTAACCTTATAGAAAATATGAGTTGACACCTCAAATTTGATATTATCTCAACTATGAAACCCAATCATATTCATAACCTAATGAGCATGAGTGAACCAAGTCAACTCACATTATAAAACTAGTTAGGTTAGATGATGTAATCAAGTTTAACATATAAACTTGGCAAGATTGAGTGATTTATGTAGACTAGGAATCTAAGAGAGGGTAGTTTATCCGTTATTGAATAAAATCAAAATGAAATTGAAGAAATAATATCTCAAACTTAATCCCTAGGTTGAGCTATGTGGAAAATAAGAAATAAATGAATCTTAGAAGATAAAAACAATCTTTATACCTCCTTATAGTATTTGATTAAGAATCAGTCTAAAGAGGTTGAGCTTGGATTGTAGTTGTATAAGTTTTTGGAAATTCTTAATTCTATATGTGGGAATCACCTCTCCTTGTCTACATTTGATTTTTATCTTGGATTGTATGTGAATTATTTAATTATGGCCTTGAGATTTGGTAGAGCTTCACTACCTTAGTTGACCATTATAAAAGAGTGTGTATACCTTTTAATTTATAGATTTAGAAAATGGTTGTGGATCATCCATCTTGAGATGAAGATTAAGGGCTCAAGATTAGTCCTCCATTCTCATACATGAGAAAGATGGAGAGTGAAAAAAAAGGGATGGAATATGTCATATAAAAGTAAAATATTCAAATCATGACCCCTTTATTTGTGTAAGAGGGGTGTAAGATGAAGAGTGTGTAAGAGGGGTGTAAGAGCTTGTAAGATATCTTACTTGCACATTTAGTATGATGATGTCACCTTGGGTGAGGCAATGTTCTAATTTTGAATTTAGAAAATAGATAATTTATAAATCCATGTAATTTTTCATTAGGAGTAGATTAGATAAAATAATTAACCATTAGAGGAAAAGTAATTTTGGTAAGGTTGAAAGTGTTATTAGAAGACATAATTATAATCAACATAAAGTGTCTGATTTTAAGTGTCTACGTTTTATCCTATTTGAGAAGTCATTGTGAGACACTAAGCATAGTAATGTATTTTCAAATAATTAAAAATTCTTTAGAATAAATTTGATAATTGTTGAAAAATGATGTGTTCATGTTTTTTTGAATCTTGATCAATTTATTGAAATGAGTCCGTAAAGAATCCCTAAACAATGTTTGGGAGGGCCATGTTTCCCCCTCGAGGGAGTGGATGAAAAATAATATTGATGAACATGACCTCAAAAAGAAGTGTAGATGATATTTTGTGAATATGTATCACCTTAATCTTGTACACTTGGTAAACTTAGACCTTAGTGGTTCTTCCTAGTTTTACACTCTCCATGCTTATGTAAGCCTTACATCTACTCTATCTTGTGAACCTTGGCCTATCTCTTAGTTTTATTAGGATTATATTTATTATACAAACATTATATATTTCTTAGAATACTTAAAATATACTTATATTACACCTATGTAAGTTTTGATCTTGTACCTATTTTACTACTCCTTGGACACTAACATTTGGAACATATAATAGCATTGATGTTATTGTCTTATCCAAACATAAGCGTACAATCCCATAAAGTCATACAATTTATAAATTAAATATATTCCAATGGTTATCCTATGTGCTTTAATGTGAGTTATCTTCCTATAGGATTGATATAAATATAATATCAAACCTCATTCATTCACCACCTATGAAACATAGCAATCAGACCAAAGAGAATTCAAAGAGCATTCAATTGAGAAAATTTTCCTTATTTATTCCTTTTTATAAAATAGTCATAGGGATTTCACATCTATAGGTCTAAATTACTAAAGGAGTAACTCAAGAGTCTAATTTGTCAAGTTACAAGCTTGGTCACTATTATACTTACTTTACACACATTGCATGATTCACACACAAGTTAACATGTATGAGAGAACTGCATCAATCTAAGTATCTCTTAAAAGTAATAACTATTTATGGATTGTCATTTAAAATGGATTTATTTGGTTTAGATTGAAATGTTGTGCCCATTAACCAATTTTTCCCAAAGGTCACATTGAAGATAAAAAGTTAGCATTTTACCATTTCACAAGGAGTGATAGTCCATGATTGAGATCTGAATGCACAAGAGTGAAGGTGAATAAAAACCTATAATCATCTATGTGGTCACATTCTATTTCACTAGATATTTCATATATGACACTATCATCAGACCCAGGATAATAACATCGATGCAACCATCCAAGGCTGATATAACTATATAGATAGTTAGATGCATTAGATCTAAAATATATAAACTATTATAGACCTATCTTCCTATCTACTTTCATGCTATTCTATATCTAAAACTAAATTAGCATTATAACATGCTAAATACTACTCTTATTTTTCATTTATATATCAAACATAGTTGTACTTTTTATATTTAGACTATCTCAACATAATAAATTCAATATATGCTTATATATGAGTTTAGCACTTAATTGGCCTACTATAATTTAATTATCACCCTTGTGCCATTTAATTTATATATTCTTAGCCCTAAGCTTAAAGATAAAACATACACCATATTTCATTTTAGGTTTAAACATTTGGTGAACACGATCCATGTGAATATGCATTTTTTTTCTAATTTAGGGATTCCAATCCTCCTAGGGTTTTAGCTTATTATGATGTATTTATATATATAAATATTTACCCTAAAGTTTTACCTCCTCTAGTCATAAGGGCTTCATGTGAAAATACTTGAAAGTGGGTTCTTCATTGATCAACACATTTTAGCCTCCAAATAGGTTCATTCAAATCTATTCAAATACCTTAGAGGTATTTTATACTCATATTGTTATATGCAAAAA
The DNA here is from genome assembly GCA_037957365.1 of Torreya grandis. Taxonomy (NCBI): domain Eukaryota; kingdom Viridiplantae; phylum Streptophyta; class Pinopsida; order Cupressales; family Taxaceae; genus Torreya; species Torreya grandis. The sequence continues at coordinate 807,639 of JARHVA010002677.1, forward strand.
TCTCTTTAAATTTTCCAAAATATTGTATGGATTTACCAAATTTAGAAATTTACTATTTTTAATAAATTTATATCTATAAGACATACATGTATTTTTTTCCCTATCTTTCTAGGTTCATCTCATTTCCAATTTTTAAAGAAAAAACTATCTCATATTTTCAAAAAACTTATCCAATAGTCCTAAACCACTATAAATTTTGAAATCATGTGGCTCATGTCTAGTTATATTAATTATTTCATAGTCCAATACCTTATAGTGGCTCTTACTTATTATATCTGATGCCTAATTATCACATTATGATCTATAAAGGATGACAAACTTGCATTCCTACATACTCCTCCTTGTTCTAATGTTTATAATAAGAGGATTTTAAATAGCAAAAAAAATCAATCTCTTGTCAAAATTCATTTTTTAATGTTATAGAGACAATATCTAGATGCCAAAATATAAGGAAGCCTCATTATTTTGATCATTTCTTTAATTTACCTGATGATCAATGTATTGCATATGAATACTCAGAAGAACACCAAAATATTACTAAACACATTGCTATTTCTTATAGCTATGATCATGAAAAAATTAATGAGGAGCCTCTTTACCTTACTTCTATCTCCAATAGAGAAAGGCCTAAAAAGTTAAAACTATTTTTTTTATGGAAGGTGATATAATAGACATGATGGAAGTTAATATGGAAGATGATGAAGATTTTTAATGGATAAATTCCAAAGATGAATCTAAAATTGAAAGTTTTCCTTCTTTGTCACATTATACAAATATTGAAAATCTTATCCCTTATTTGGATCACTCAAATGAACATAGTGTAATTACTTCTCCTTATATAGATTCTAGTGATACAAATCCATATACTACTTATCTTCTTATTCTTTTAAATCATAAATATGAAAATTATAATACTAGCCAAAGTAGTGGAAACACATGTTCTACTTTTCTTCTAACTCAAAAAACAACAAAACATGTTTGTTAAAGGTTTCCTAATGAAATCATTTCCTAAGAAAATTAACAATGATGCAAATTATAGTAATGCAAATGTTCCTTTCTCACATAAAAATTACACATCTAAAGTATAAAGTGAAATCATTTCTCTTACTCCTATTGTATGTCACAAAATTTCATGTAGTGTAGCACCTTGCAATAATAATGATATAAACCTTCATGCTATTAAAATAGATATACTTATCTCTTTAAACATGGGTGTTATTTTATCAAATATTAAAAAACCATGTGATTATCTTCTTAACCCTAATAAGGGGGATATATATCATCCTTCTAGCTAGGTCCAAACTATCACTTCTCAAAAGAGTAAGGTGTGAGACCCTATAGTTTCAAATGAAAGTAATCAATCTGAAATACCTAGGGTTTGTGCTTGTGAATCCTTAAAATATTAGATCATAAGTATGAAAAAAATAAATGATCTACAAAATTAGATTACACTCCTATTAAATCCAACACATGGTAGTGTTAATTATGTGTTTACATCCTTATCTACCAATGTTGTGATAAAAAAAGGTTTCACATCTAGATTAAAAGCTAAAAAAGAATACATCCAAAAAAGTGATTCTAAAAGTGATCAAAATCCTAATAAGAGACCAATTGAAATCTTAAGAGAAATGATTCAAGATAAAGTGATCAAATTACTTCCTATACATCCTATACATAGATCTAAATACTACTATGCATATTATATAATGCATGGGCATCATAAAGATCATGATTTTGCATTAAAAAACCACATAAAAAGTCACATAGTGGTGATCTTATCATTGATACATCTACCAAGAAACCCACTAATGTTATTAGTACTTCTCCTAAAACACAAGTTCAAAAGCAAAAAATATGGGTACTAAAGGAAAATTTAGAGAAAAAATAGTTACAAACGTCAAACTTAGAGAAAGAAAAGATTGAAAAACATAAATCATATCAATAAAAGAATAAAAATTTACCTCTCAAAATTGACACTTATATTTCCAAATAGTATAGTTTTGGAATGAAATATTTACAAACATTTGGTTATAATGGCCAAGGATTGGGAAAACATTACCAAGGTTTCACTCATCCTATTTCCACATATGATCAAAATGAACATCTAGGCTTGGGATATATTGGCAATAATAATGCAAATAATTCAACTATACATTTTTTTAGTACAAAAGATAAAGAGAAAAAAATTTCAACTCAAATTCAAGAAAATAAAATAAGTATTCTCAAACTAGGATTTCTAAAAAAAAAAGGTCATAAAGAAAAATACACTTGAAAAATCTAAAGTTGTAAATATGGTTCCAAAGGGAGTAACTACAAGCCCTTCTCATATCATAAAAATAATACCCTCACCACTCATTTATATGGTGAGAAATATATAGATGAAAAATTTAGAAAACCATGTTTTGATCCACTCAATAACTTACCATATGATCTATACATATCTACAAAACCTAGTGTCTATCTATTTAGTCCCTGAAAAACAAATGAGGAACTCAATGGTGATAAATGAAAACCAAAGATACCAAGTAAAAAATTACCAAAAAAAGCATGAAAAACTTTATGATTCTACTATGCATGCATATGGCACATATGAAATAGGGCCTTCACAGAGGCATCTCCTTAATGAGATCATTGGGTTATATTGGAATTTTCCTTTTTTCAATACAACATTCCAAAAATACTAAAAAATAAAAAAACATTCAAAAAACCAAAAATTCTATTAGTACTTACTTGTTCTATTAGCTCCTTGGCATCCATATTTTACTTCCATATTAATGGACATAATAGTTACTCCTACAAACACATATGTGTCACACTTATAGATTGGGTGTGATATAAACATACATATATTCATGATACACTCTTATTTTGGATGTTGGGTTTTCCCTCTACTCATGTCCTATGGACATTGGGGGAATTTTATTCTTTGATCTCGATACACATAGGTTATATGATTCAATAATCACTCTGCATTATCATGTTTGATCTTACAACTATACTTACAAATGCCTATTATTCATGATTATATCTTTCACATGGTACTTCATATGGTATATGATTGACATAATTTTATAACACATTGGATCCATGGGACACTAGACATGTTTATTCTCATTGCTTATGCCTTACTTTATGTATTTCCTTGAGTATCTGGTATTGCTTGTTTGGGAATTTGAATATGCTCTTTTTATTGTGCCCCCCATTCCTATATATGATTTATTTTACATTTAAATCATGCCATTATTTGTGGTATGGAAATTTTAATATGTCATTATCACTTTCATGGACAATTGACTAAGTCATGTCCCTTTGATTGTGCAATATTTAAACATGCCCTTTGTTTATGGTTTATTTGGACCATTACTTGATGAATAGATTTTGAGTGCTATTACATGTGTGATTATTTTTTTGTTTAGATTTTAATATTACAATCTAGTCATTTCCATGATATTTAACATGCATATTAGGCCTACATGTGATCACATTGGTTCTATGTGCTTTAATGATACATTTACATAGATATGTTCCTTCTATATGATACATTATTACATTAAAAAAAAATTTAGTTGTCTTACACTTTTGAGGTGAGGTAAATCCTAGTTCCTATTTTTACCTCACCTCAAAAGGAGGCATATTAGTGATGGGAAACATGTTCTCCACGCTTAGCAAAATTCTTAGATTTACTGGGGGCATGCTTTGGAAGAATGTTGTCCATACTCATTAGATATTAGGTACTTATATATATTTTTAGTCAAATGGGGAATGTTATACGGACATGGATTCCACACATTAATAGTTTTCATATTCAGTGGGGCATGCTTGGGAAGCATGTTATCCACATTTATTCAATATATGGTCATTATATCAGTTCATAGATTTAGTGGGGGCATGATTTATAAGCATGTTATCCACATCTATTTAGTATTCAACATCTCTAGTTTATAGTGGGGGAATTTTTTATAAAAATTTCTTCTATATTGGTAATTATATTAGTTTTATATTTCTCCATATATAGTGGGGGCATGCTTTGGAAGCATATCTTTCACAGTTACGTAGTTATCTGAATTGGCCAAAATAGATAGTTATATGATTTAGATTCATAGTTATGGAAGAATTCTATACATTAGTTCCATTTTTGTATATATTTTTAAAATGAGACATATCTAAGGTGTATTGATATGTAACATGTGCCTAATATTGAAAAATACAAAACCAGTACACGTACTGATATGCCATAGATTTTATAGACCATATTGATCTAATATAATGTAGTAGTTGGGTCATATTTTGGTATAGTTGAGGTGATTAAATCACTCAATTTTTCCAAGTTATCAGGTTGTGCTTAATCATCTATCCTCACTAAGTTATAATTATAATTGGGTTACATGTTTGAGCTAATCTCAACTGCCAAGTGAAAACTCATTTTTTCTCTAAAGTTAGGGGCATGTGCATTCCAATATTTTTATCTCTATCTATTTGGATAAATGAAATTTAAATATTTATCTATATTTACCCTAATCTCAGTTTCATATCCTTAAAATGATGCATCTTTTGCAAAACAATTTTCCAATGGGCAAGGTAGTTACATCAACACACATGCATACTTCAAAATCTTCTTATTTCATTTTAATATATTTTAAGTACTTTTAACCTATATTATATACACATATTTTACAATGCAAAATGTTCTTGGTTATAGGTTAGTCACTAATAAAGTTCCCAAATTTGACTCAAGCAAAGAAAAGGTGTGCATACATACCTAGGTATTTATTCCTTTCCTTTAAATTAGCAATTTAATTACTAGATTAAAGGGGGGAAAATTTATATGATATTTTTTTATTATGTATCACATCATTCGTGTACACTTGGAAAACTTAGACCTTGATTATTTATCTTAGTTCTACATTTATTACTTATACAAGCCTCACATCTACTCTATCTTGTGCCACTTAGCTTATCTCTTAGTCCAACAAGTCTTATATTGATGACACATACATTCTATATTTCAAAAAATTCTTAAAATTTACTTATCATACACCTATATAATTTTTTATCCTATACCTATTTTTTAACTCCCTAGGCACTAACATTTAGGATAAACAATAGTGTCAACATTAATATCTTATCTTGATTTAAGTGTTCAATTCCCTAAATTAATATAATTTATGAATGAAATGTATTATAATGGTCATCCTAAGAGATTAATAATGAGTTATCTACCTATAGGATTGGTATAAATACAATATCAACCCTCATTCATTCACCACCTATGAAACCTAGCAATCAGACTAAAGAACATTCAATAAAGTTTCCATATTTTTTTCTATTTCCAAACCAATCATAGGGGCTAAACATATACAAGTTTGAATTACTAAAAGAATAACCCATGAGCCTAATTTTCCAAGTTACATGTTAGGTCACTATTTTACTTGATTTACACACATTACATGATTCACACACAAGCCAACATGCAGAGGAGAAATACATTATTCTAAGGTCTTATTAGAGTGTTGGCTAGGTAGGTAGTATCCTTTGATAGTGGGGTCATTGGGGTCAGCTCAACACCATGTGCCCACTAAGCCATTTTTATCGAAGGTCACATTAAAGATAAAAATCTAGGGTTTTACCATTTTAGTAGGAGTGATGTCCATGACCTAGATCTAAATGAACTAGAGTGAAGGTGAATAAAAAATTAAAAGCATCAAGGTGGTCACATCTTATTTCACCAAATATTTTGTACAAGATACTATCATTAGACTTAGATAATAATGTTGACACAACCATCCAAGGTTAACATAACTATCCAAATAGCCAGAGACACCAAATCCAAAATCTAACAACTATTCTAAAACTACCTTTCCACCTACTTTAAACTTGTTTTAGATACAAAATTAAATTATCATTAGAATAAGCTAAATACTACTCTTATTTGTCATTTCTATATCTAACATAGTTGTACTTTCTATATTTAGACTATCTCAACATAAAAAATTTAGTGTATGCTTATATATGAGTTTATCACTTAATTGTCTTACTATAGATTTGATTATCACCTTTGTGCCATTTCATTTATATATTCTTAACCCTAAAATTAAAGTGAAAACATACACCATATTTCATTTTAGGGTTAAACAAGAAGAAAATTTGGATGATAATAATACAAAATAAATAATGCTTGCATGATTTGATTTCCAACCATTAAGGAAAATAGAATTAAATTAGCCCCAAGATGGGGGAAGTGGGAAGGATACATCTAAAAAAAGTAACATACTTTAACTTCCCCAAATAGGGCAAAAGATGTGAGCTTAGAATTAGAAGAAAATATGAATAATATAATTGACCTTAAAAAAGGTGGTCTTGGTTGATCATAATAATGTTCCCCAATAGGGTGGATTTGATCATTGATTCAATGAGTTTTCCCAATAGGGTGGATTTGATCATTGATCAATCTAAATGGTTTATCCTATTAGGGAAGATTTGATCATTGATTAATCTAATGGTTTTACCCCAGTAGGGTAGATTTGATTTTGATAAATGTTAAATAGGAAATAATGAAAAATACAAAAAAACCCAACACATGAGAATGCTCAATGATAATGAAATAGATGATGAAAAATAATGTAATTGGATTGGAAGAATATGGATGTTAATAAGAATGAAACAATGGTGGCCAAGCTAGCCTAAAAAATTGAACATAATTGAGCATTGCCTACATAATCCTTAGGGACCTCAGGTTGATGTAATTCTCCTATAAATTGAGAGAAAATGGAATAAATGAAATGCTTATGAATTTTTATATATTTTTAGATGTGTCATGAGTAGCATATAACTTAGTCATGTGGTCTAAGGGTTATGGTTAGATTAGTAGATAAGGATATTTATTTATGTCACATTTCCAATTAGACCTACATAACTTGATTTTTGATATGGAACTTAATGGTATGCACCATGATATAAAACACCATGATGTCTTGGTCATAATGTGCATAAAGACTAACCCCTAATCTAATATACAATTGAAAACAATGCACCAATGATGAAAACCATGATGTAAATGTTTAATTATGCTAATGGATAGACTCAAGTATGATTACGAGATAGGAATCACCATAATGATGACCTTGTTGGTGCAATGGACTAAGTCTAGGCAACACCAATAAAATAAAAAAAACAAGCCAACAAGTAAACACACACATACAAAATTGAAAATAAGAGCAATAGAAAGCATCTTATTTTTTAACCAAGTAAAAATCCACATGTGAAGGCTCAATGAGATTGGTAATTTCAGTGTGCCTCCAAAAAAAGATACGTGTAATGGAAAGAAACATATCAAGTTGGTTGAATTTATTGGAACCAATAGTACATTTTCCCCATAGGAGTAGATTTGGGAAGGACACATCGTAACAATGTTTTAGGACATAAAATGATTGAATTAAGGATTATTTGACTAGATCTAGGATAAGGAAAATGTTTTTGAATTCTGTGGTTTTATATCTCTCTCGGAGATTGTAATATTTTTTTAAAATTTAGTATTTTTTGGAAATGTTTTTAACATTTTTGGGTTTTTTGCATCTCAACTCAATGGAAGAATGAGATGAAAAATGTTTTAACTTGAAAAATAGCAAGAGTGTGGCTTAGGTTTATCATAAAATGGTGAGAGTGTGACTTAGGTTTATCAAAAAATGGCAAGGGCATGGCTTAGGTTGCTCATAAAATGGTGAGAGTGTGGCTTAGGTTACTCACACAATAGTGAAAATTTGGATTAGGTTGATCATAAAAAAATAAGAGTGTGGCTTATGTTGCTAATAAAAAAGTGATAACATGGCTTAGGTTTCTCAAAAACTTGAGAACATGGCTTAGGTTGATCATAAAATATTGAGATCATGGCTTAGGTTTCTCACAAAATGACAAAAGCATGGATTAGGTTGCTTATAAAATGGTTAGAGCATGGCTTAGGTTGTTCACAAAATGGAGAGATCTTGAATTAGGTTTCTACAAAATGATGAGAGCATGGGAAAAGGGGTGACCAAGCTGACCTCATAAATTTATCATTGCCTACATAATCTAAATTAACCTCAGGTCAATGTAGTTCAACCCTAGTGGAAGATCTTATGAATCAATAACAGGGTTGAAAAATAAGAATTGCACTAGAACATAATCAAATGGTATATGATAATGAATGACAATGAGGTAAAGGACTAAGAGTATTCAAGGACCATGTAATATGAGAACCAAATGTCTCTAGTCATTAAAGTATCATGTGAATAATAGGCTAATTTTTTTCCCAAATAGGTCTAAATATACCTTTAACTTTTGTAACAAGGTAAAGACATGAATACTAATGGTCATAATAATATGGGTTGGGTTGAATAGGATTGAATGAATAAAATTCCTTGAATATAATGGAATGGTATAGTGCATAATGAAAATTAGGTTGACCCAAAGTGTCAAGGTACTTGTAGATAAAAAATATTTAAACATGACACCAAAAACCTAGTTTCTCATGGTACTTACCCAAACTGCCATAAACATGGTTTTCACTATTGGACAAATTATTTATCTTTCTCTTTTGATTTATTTTTTATATATTTTTTTAATTTTATGGCATCACAACTTAATGGAAGATAATAAGATTCACAATTTGGACCGTTTGATGACTAACCAATACCTAATAAAATGGTTACTCTATTTGAATCCTGATACTGATGTGTTTTATACTATCATTGTCATGATTTTCATTGATCATTGATTCTACTTCTTACACACCTCTAAAAAATATGCCTTCATAGCCTTTAGAAAAAAGAGTGCTTCTAAGAAGGGTAAAGAAGGGTAGGCACATGATAAATGGTTTAATTAGATAATGGCATATAGGTCTTGAAGGAATAATGGGATCACAATAAAATGTATAATAGTTGGTGGACAAATGAAAATTGGTATTCTTAATCACACATGTTGTTACTAATTCCAAAATTAAATTGGTTTTGGTTGAGGTGGGTTTGATATTGAATTCAATAACTTCATCAAGAAATGGGAAATAAGTTGGCTCAGTTGTTGGTACCTTGAAGAGGTTTTCACAAATAAATTCTTCTTTAATCATCTAATTTAGATTATCAAATAACACCTTGTATAAGGTTTCACTAAGGGATGTTGATAGTTAATTTTGATTTTTCCTTAGAAACTTAAGAAAGGTTTACTAAAGGATTCTAATTTTTTATTTTGATTATCGTCTAGTGCTTTAAAAAAGTTTCACTAGAAGATGCTGAGTTTTGACTTTGATTAACCCCTAACACTTCAAATAAGGTTTCAATAGGATATTATTATTTTACATGAATGTTTTAGATCCCTATATATTTTACCATAAGTATATATCCATATAAAGAGTTCAATAATACATGATCATGTTGGTCCCAATCAACATTTTTAGGAGGTGGAATTTCAATATAATGGTTAGGCTGGTTAATGGTGAAGGTATGTGTTATGTCAATGGAAGGGTAAAAGGAAACACAATCATTGTAATGGATACTATAATAAACTATGTTAATTTTTAAATAATATCCCTCAAAAACTATGTAAGGATCATAAATTTTTTAAACCAGATATTTTAGAAATCCACAACCAATTTTGTAACTATTGGCACTTGGATATGCACCCTTTGAGGAGATGAAAAACTCTCTTCATCTAAGTAGCACAATGAAATCACATCTAGGATTGTGTGAAAACTAAAGAATGAGGTGATTCCATTGTGCCACTTGGATGAGGAGAGCTTTGCATCTCCTCAAAGGGTGCATAAACAAGTGACAACAATTTTTGGCATGTCCAGTGGGATTCTTGTTCCAAGAGTTGGAGGATTTTTGGTGTTGTCCTTAAGAACATCAGCCTTTAGAGGTATTTATTCAAGCATCAATGGTGACTCCAAATCTATATAAATTGGTCAAATAACATAGGTTATCCTTTGAATATTATTGGTAACATGTTATTTTTTGTTCTTATTTCCTAATGAATTTTTATGGCTGACCTTGGTGTTGATTACAACTTCACACAAGTTAGTGAGACCTTCCAAGCTTATGGCATTCCATATCAATATGAAAAAGTTATAAACCAACCTTAAAATGAAGTGTATCAACCCCAATATGGTTATTATCAGCCTCAATATGATCATACCTAGCCCATACATGATTCTTACTAGTCATATAGCCAAGCTTCTCCATGTCTTTCTCCTAGTCAACCTAGCAATTCCTTAAGCCAACCCATTTCCACCTTCAAGAAGACACTCTTATACTATGAGAGATATATGTTAGAGCTTGATACTCTTAGTTGATGTGGTCAAAATATTCCTAATCATTCCATCCATAAAGTGAGAAATGCATTATAGTTAGTCAAGAGGGAGTGGGCACCTATTGAGAGAGCCAATTGGCAAAGGCTTACAAGTGAGATGATAGATGTGATTGGTTTGGTCTCTTCATTATAGGATAGGCTATAAGTTCATGAAAGGCAGCCTAAAAAAACCTATAAACCTTCTTTTCCACTTCTATAAAGTTTTTATTAGTCCTACATGGTTCCCACTCATGAACCCAATAAACTTTATCAAGGCCATTCTTTTCTAAATCAAGTGGAGGAAAGAGTTGAGAAGAATAACCTTGTGCTTAAAGAAAACCTTGATAGGAAAATTGAGTTGGAAAATATGCATATGAAATAGTCCATGTTTATAGTAAAAGAAGTGGATTCCAAACCCTTATTTCCCTCTCACATTGTATCCCCACCACTTGAAAAAGAGACTTCTAATCCTAATATCCCAAGTTAGAATAAGATAATGGAGTCATGGGGAAAGAAAGAGGACAAAGTCTTGACAAATAATGTGAAATTGAAGAGAATGTTGATCTTATAAAAACACCTCCCACCCTTCCTCAAGAAGAGAATTCAAATCATAAGATCCTAAGTTGGAGAAAAATAGTAGAGTCATGGGGCAAGAAAGAAGATAGAAGAATTGAAAAAGAGTGTGAAGTGGAGAGTAGAGTTGATCCTTTGAAAGTCCCTCCCACCATATTTGAAAAAGATTATTTTATTCCATGGCAACCATAATTTAAATTGAAGACTCATGATGATTAATATGAGCTTCAATAAATACTTTTTCAAGAGGATCTAGTCAAGAAAATTGAAGAGTTAGAGTCAAAGATGAAGTTGCTAAGTCAAGGTGTGATGGAAGGTTTAGACCCACAAGAAGATTATATGCCTAAACACACCCCATTTCACCTCATTCAAGAGAGTTAAAAAGTTGAGTCAAATGTGAATGAAGTATATATCAAGTGGAAGGAATAAATTCAAGTTGTATCAATCCAAGATATGCCTTCCCTTCCTCAAGAGCTCTCAAAAGAATCTCTTACTTTTCATTCTCAGCCTGATTTTGAACTCCATGTTCTACCTCTACCAATTAGTTCTTATTTTCCTCATTTGATCATGCTTTGCCTTACTAGACCTATGGTGTGGAAACCTAAATAAAAGTATCTAGTTGAGGGAAATTTATAATTCATACTTGAAGAGAATGTAACTCCTTGGCAGCCTCATTGGGTTAAGTCATCAGATTTCAAGATGCCTAGTCTTGGCATCATTAGAAAGGAGATGGATGATATTGTAGCCCTTAAAAAAAGAGATCAAATTATGATAGATGAAGTTCAATTTTAAATCCCTCAAGATTTATTCATAAATGAATAGAAGGTAAGATCTTGTGTTGAATCTCTTTGCTTGGTTGACGATGAAGAATGTTTTCTTTGTGGTGAATAATGTATCTTAAGAGATGCAAATGAAGAGGAACATAATCAATCCATGAATAATAAAGAAGACATAATTAGTGTTTATAAGGAATAAATCACAATAGGGACCCAATTTGGTGAAAAAAATGGAAATTAAAAAGATTTTGCCTCCATATTTGATGTGGAATATGCTATCAAGAAGGGAGAACACTTTCAAGCCATCGCTCAAGAAGTGTTAGTCTTGAGAGAGTCTCATGAGATCAAGATAAAGGAATTAGAACTTGAATATGATCTAATAAAAGATGAATAAAAGTTGATTTCTTGTCAGAGATTTCAAATTGGTTTGATGAGAAAGGATGTCTTCCTTTTTTAAAAGAGGAAGAAATGACCCTTAATTCTTTTCTCACTTTGTAAGATACCATGTATAGGCAAGGACAAGTTATTAATAAAATTTTATATGAATTTTTTAAAATAATTGAATTAGGCTATACTTATCTTTAAGGAGGCTATGCACTGGTCAAAGATAAAGAAGGAAACATTGGTATTCAATTAAGTATGCAAAGGGAAAAAAATCTTTCAAATCTATCCTTTCAAGAAGCATACACATTTCATGATGACTTGTTTGAAGTCATCAAGATGGGATATCACTCTCTCAACAATTTTGAAAAAAAACATAAGATATTAAAGGATGGAATAAGCTTTTATTGGCCTTATCTTCTAAGGAACATGAAAATACTCCTCTTAAAGCCATGCCTACTAAGGATATACAAGTTGATCATGAGATGAAGAGTGGGCAACACTATGAAGTATGTGAACATCTTCAAGAGGAGTATATCTACATTGGATAATTACTTAAAGAAGATATACTTGAGATAATATCAAGTGAAGTGCCAAGGAAGAGGTTTGATCCACAAAACATGCAATCCAAAGAGAAACATGCTTGGCACTATGTTTCATCTCACCATGAAGATGATTAAAGAAGTTTTCCTTTTGATCCTAGAAAGGAGGTATGTATAGTTTCTAGTTGTGCATAATAGGTTATTTCTCAATTCCCCTAAGTGCTTATGCACATGTGTATGTCTTGTGTGTTTGCTTTCTTTATTGTGTGTGTCCTTTGCTTTGTGTGGTAGAGGTAGTCACTAGTGTTTTATCTTGATCAAAGGTTTGTGGTCAATGGTCAAAATTTTCTTGTTTTTCTTAGTCCTTAGATGACTCCTAATCCCAATGGATGAATAAGGCTACTGGTCTAGTTAGTATAGTAGGCATACTACCCTTATGAGTCACCAATTTGTTGATCAAATTTGACTTTTAAGTCAAATTAGGGCACCCCTAGTAAAAAACTTAGATTTTTAGGTATATAATGGGGTATAATATCATGTAATGAGGTGTTTCATAGGTCATTTGATGTCAACTAATGTTATATTAGCTTTGGTTGATTAGTTTTTATGTCCTTATATAATTTTTGGGTCATTTGAGGGGTCAAAAAGGTTAACTTAATGCTTTGTATAGGGTTCTTTGGAAATGTCCAAGTGTCAAAACGTGATGTCATGTCCCATGTGCCATTATAAGTCTTAGATAACTAAAAATATGGTAGTTTGTTTAGAGAAAACTCAATTTTCTTAAGGAAAAATAAGAGATTGGCACTTGTATGACATCCTTGGGAAGTGTGCCACTTGGAAAATGTTTAAATATGACTCTTAAGCTTCTTTAAATTCATATTCATGTTTGAATTTATTTTGAAGTGCCATTTTATACCCAAAACCATTGTACTCCATCTTTGTCCTTCTGGCATACTAAACTGACTGGCAGGTTTTTGCTTGGTATGGTCAGCATAAGGGGTTTCAAAAAAAATGATCTTATGGGTATATTATAAACTTATATTCCATTTTATGTTTAGTTGTAAAGGAATGGTGGCCTGAGGTTTATGAACCATCCCTAAGAAGTTGACTGTGTAAATCTACCTATCATTATGTGCACCCTTCAAGTTTTGCCTTAGTTTGGAGAAATCCATATAGTTTGGTTACTAATATTGGTTTTAGGGGATGTGATATCTCTTCTTAGATGTTTTCCATTCTTATTTTCATGTTTCAAAGTGAGTTGACAAACCAAGAAGCTTAGTTTGCAAGAGAATATACTTTTTTTGTGTTATAGACAATCTTACACCATTTTTAAGATCTTTAAATTGTAACCATGGCTCTAGGGAGCTAGGATAAGTTCCTACTTATGTTTCTAATGTGATTTTATATCACTATATTCTCCAAAGTATGCCTTATGAGATTTCATTCACAAAGATCATGTAGTTTGCTCATCATATGCCTGTCACACATAGTCAATATTGGTAAATCACATGTTTTAAACCTATATGACATGACCAAAAATGTTTGTTGAAGGTTTTGAGGTATTATATTATAATAAAGTCTCCATATGGTGTAGGAAAAATGGAATGATAGTCATATACAATATTTTTTGTTAGGCAGCCAAATATGCACCTATAGGTGCCACAAAGCTCAAATACACATTATAGAAAGGGTTTTGACACTTGTTTAAAGTGTTTTAGAATTAAAGTAATGAATTTTTAGGTATGAATATAGGTTTATAATCCATTAAAGGTAAAATGTTATGCCATTTCACTAATTTCTCACTGTCTGCTTACATATAACTTAGAATAATAACCTACAGGTGGTGCTAATAGAGCATGGAGGTACCTTTCAAGGTGTGAAAGAAAATGATGAATCCTTATTTAGGATATTGATATTATAAGGGGAAAATAAGATACATATAATTAAGGTCAAATTTATATGAAAAGTAGAGGGTTTTTTTCAAAAGAGTGATGACTGAGATTTAAGGATTCTTTCCCTAAAAGCATAAAACAAAACCCCTAAGTGTTTTATTGATTTTCTACAATAATTATATGAGGGATTTTAAATGATCCTAATATGATTAACTTGTATCTCCTAGAAAGGATAAATATCTCTCAAAATATTGGGAGAGAATGGTCTATGGAGGATAGTTGTTGGGATCTCCAAAAATGCATTTTGATACACTGAACTCAATCAATATCATCTATAAGTTTTGACCTAAAAGTGACCCTATTCCTTGGAAGTGATAATGCCAAGCATATTTGACTATTTGAGGAGACTGAAAAAGTATGAAAATAACGTTATTGATTTAAAGGAGTTCTAAGGTTCAACATCATAGTTAGGCATCCTTCTACAAGTGTATAATGACTTAGAAAATGCCACCTATAACCAACTATGGGTAGACAATAGATTAAGAATGATGTGTAAGTAATGGTGTCTAGGAATGTTTTCATGACAAAAAGTATTAAATGGTGTCAATATACCTATTTTTTTTCAATATTTGTTAACAAAGAACCAAATACAAGACATGACTTCACCATACTCCTATAGGTACCCAATAGAGCAAGGGAACACAACCAACTGTAATTGTAGATAGACTTTGAAATGAAACATGACATGTACATGTCATATTGCATGAGATTAAGATGGAAAATGGATAAAATCACTAATAAATTACCGTAAATACTTAAATAAGGGTTATAAACATATTTTAAAGTCTTAATTCAAAAATCAACAACTATAGTAGGGGAAGTTTCAATAATAAAAATAATCAACTTAGTCAACTATAGGTATAAATCAAAAGGGATTTGTTTTGATTAGGTATAGCCCAAGAATGGATAAATGAATTAAAATAGCCATAAATAATTATATATAGTTTTTTTCAAGCTTGTAATATAAAGGAAACATAGAAGATGCATCCTTAAGGGGAGAAAATATAGAACATAGTCAGACATGCAAAACATAGTCTTAAAGATTCATGTATGAAGGAAGCATATTCAGAGGTTGGAGTGTTTTTTTAAATTAAAAGAAACCTATTAATGAATAAAATTATCTCAAAAAACTCTCATAAGTGGATATCCATCAAAAGAGTAACCTTAACCATGCGTCATACAATCTACCATGGAACTCTATATATAGTCTATCTTTTCCATAGGTTTGTCCTAGTTTTTGAAGTATTTGAGTGATAAAATAATAAAATAAAGGGGTAAAAAATTATACAAAGAATGATTATGAGCCTCATAAAATATATATTTGGTTTGAGATAATAGGTTAAGTACCCCCTATTTTGTCTCAGATAGGGGGTACTTCCCTTTGATCATAAATTAATAATTTTGATGGGCAGGGTAAGAGTATGATGTAAAAAGACAAAAATGCATTTAAAAATGATATTAAAAGATTATATAAACACAATTAATCATTTAAAACCTTCCATATAAGGAGGGATGTTAACAAGAAGGTCCAAACACCATAGGTTGTAGATAGGGTAGTTAAGCAAGGTGAAAGCCTAACATCCAAATGAGAAGTCACCATCAATTCTAGACCCAAGTGAGATTTCCTACAAATATAAACATGTTTATGGTATGTATAAAGATGTTTTTGAACTATTAGAAGGTAAATAAAACCATGAAAGGCCATTTTGAGCTTCAAATTCAAAACAAGCCTACTAGACATAATTAGGCCTGGAGGTCAAATGGAGGGTCACTTCTAATTGTGACATAAGATGAAAATAAATATATATTGGGATATGTTTTGGAAGTAAATTAAGAGGTGTTTAGGCTATTGATATGTAGGAAAAGACATTAAAGTCTAGTTTGATCTTAGGTTGCAATCAGGCCTAAAGGGCAGAGTTTAGGCCTAAGGTCCAAATGGAAAGTCAAATCTAGTTTTAGCATAAAGTGAGACTTATACCCTATTAAAATTTGTTTATGAGTTCATTTTAGATGTGTCTAATCTTGTATAATTTAGGGAAATTTCAAAGGGAAAATTTTGAGCTCAAAATGAACTTAAGCCATTTTGGCTATTGTAGAGATGCTCCACATGAGTATGGAAAATCCCTAATCATTTGTATACATTTTAATAAATAAAATAACTAAGTTTTACCTATTCAATGATTGTATTTAGTGTGTTTTACTCGAATGTTGGGTTTACTTAGAGAATACTATGTATTCTTTAGCAAGCTGACACATTATTTCACCTATTTGCAGCTTCTTCTTATATGGTAGGTGAAATGTTCCAGGAGATGTCCATGTTTAAGTGATTTTGTATTTTTCATCAGTGCCATTCAAGGCCTCTTGTCTAATCCTCTTATCATAATACATTCATCCATAACTTCATAATGTAATATTGATGTAAGAAGACTTAGATTGGAAAAACATATGTTTTGGTTAGTTTCTTGGTCTTAAGCATAACATACATATGGTTAGAAGTCATCAGTCAATTTGGTGTATCACCTCCCTTAGAATATTTTTTCTTTAGTTAGCTTCCTCCCTTTTCACCCCCTAAGTTTAGTTTTAGGTTCAATCCTAAGTGGTACATAAGGGAAGTTAGCCCTATCTAGAGACTCACTTCATTCCTTAGGCTACCTAAAAGACTAGAGGTGATTCCATTGTGCCACTTAGATGAGGATATATTTTCATCTCCTCAAAGGGTGCATATCTAAGTCACAACAATGACATCAATTAATATCTTCTGATTCTAAAATTGATTCTAATTTTGATGCTAAATCTAATATTGGTTCTAGAATGGAACCTAATTTTGATATTGGTTCTAAAATAGAATCTGATTCTGATGATAAAGTAGCCATGAAGAGGGTCTATTAAATTGCATTTTCTATAAGTACCTTTTTCAGCTTTCATGTGGAAATGAGGGATTTGGGATGAAGTAATGTTTAAAATTTGGGGACTTTGGGAAATATATTAATAAAGGGATATAGATAAATAATAATGAGCTTTTTTCTATCCCCTTAACCTATAGTGCATGTAGGGATATGTGTGGATAACTTGTGACTTACACACCTTTATATTATCTTGTTACATTTATCTATGTTATTAGTATGGTTGGCATATTAAATAAATTTAGTTAATTATACTATATATATGAGGTAGTGGTTATTATTTTATCATCATATTATAGTTTATATTCTTATTGAATTGTTATGGAGGTTTCCCCCTCAAACTAGCTCAGTCATAATATTTAAGTATTCTGCTCTTTTACCAAATTTTATTGCAGATCTATTTATTCTACTCTTAATTATGTAATATATAATTATTTTATTATAAATCATCTAAGTAATTTCATTATAAGTGTAATAAGATATTCAATTTGGGCAAGTTTATATGATGTAGTTTTTTTAGGTTTGACATCCTGAGCACAAGAAGGCCAAAAAACATAATTTGTGATCTAGGAGGAATTTTTTTATCACTGTAATTTTATTCATGAGGTGTTTTTACAAAAAAAAAATGATTTTTTTAACTTTTTAAAGTTAGCAGTTATTGGATTCATCTCTATGAGATAATCATAATGGTATATTTTACTGGTACACTTTTTTGGGTCAAAATATTTCATCCTTGTGCATATTAGCAGTCATTAGATTCATCTTAGCAAGGTGATCATAATGATATAATATAATGATACATTTTTTGGGTCACAACCCTCCTAGGGTTTGTGTATGGTAGAGCCTAACACTCATGGTCTTGTGAAAGGGAAATAAATGTCTAAATTTCCTCACAAAGATGACATGGAGTTAGAAACTTTTGATCCAAGTATTTTAGAGATAGTTCAACAACTTAAGTTAGAGTTTTAGGGCATGGTGCATAAAAATAATCTTTATGTGGTTAAAGGGTACCTCATAGGGCTGAGAGGGGACATGAATACATTCCATGATTAATTATAACAAATCACTAGGAAATTGACCAAATTTTAAACTCAACAATTGTAAAATAACTCTCCACCACTTCAGTTTGGTTATTATCCTCTAAACAATCACAAAGGCAACCATGGTACAAGGCCATTGTTGCTAAAATTTAACCTTTGCAAGTTTTATGGTAATGATCCACTCATATGGATTACTCAAATTGAAAATTTATTTGATTTACATAAGACTCCCTATTCATAAAAGGTGGCCATGGCCTATGTATATCTAGAACCCAAGCAATTTATTTGGTATAATTGGTTGTGTACTCAAAATAAAAATAAGGGTGTCTTGGTTTCCTGGTCTATATTTTATAAATAGATGTATCTACACTATTATAATAATGTCTTAGAAAATTACTTCAGACAACTAGCCAAGTTTCACCAAATTGGGAAGGTAAATGAATACATTGATCAATTTCAAAAGATCTCCTTACATGTGGTAGACATCACTGAGAAACATCTAACTAACCTATTTTTGGGTGGCCTCAAAGATAACATCTAATTGGAGGTTTTCTTGTTTCATCCTAGTAATGTATCTAAAGTCATACCAAGGGCACATATAGCTAAGGAAAAAAAGTTGATCAAACAAATACCTTTCACTAATGTGCATGAACACACCTCCTTAATATGATAATTTCCAAAACCTACTAGTTTGAAACCTTGGCAAGTTAAATAAAAATGTGTAAAAAGTTTGTGTTTTAGATGTGATAAAAAATGGAGCAAAGGACATTAATGTGTTGAAAAGTAGTTATTTTACATTGAGGGTGCCAATGAGAAGGAAGAAGATGATGAGGATTTATGGGTAGGTTTGGAATAACCTAAGGATGAATCAAAATATTCTAAACATAATATTTCTTGTCATGCACTTTTAGGCATTAGTACTCTTCAAAATCTTAAGGTGGTCAATTTACTATATAAATAAAAGGTGACTATGTTAAGTGACTTTGGGAGTACACATAACTTTATCAATAGTAAGTTAGCTACTCTTTTGAACTATTTCATTTACCAAGCTATAAAATTTCAAGTCATGATTACAGTGGTGGTACAATCAATTTTTTTAGAAAATGACATAACATTAATCTTGCTATGGGAGACTAATTGGTAGATTCCCATATGTTATCTATTCCCATGGGAGGCTTTAACGTTATTTTGGAAGTGTAGTGGCTCACCACTTTAGGCACTATTTAGATCAATTTTTAGGAACTATTCATGAGGTTTCATTCAGAAGGTATGACTATTGAACTACGAGGATCATGGGATAAATTTATACAAGTAGTTAGTTCCCATTAAATGATGAAGATTATAAGAAAAGGTGAAAAGGTATTTGTGGCATGATTATTATCCATAAAGGTACAACCAACCACAAAGTATACACATATATATTTGTAAAGGATGTTGGATGACCATTCTGTTGTTTTTGGTGACATGCCAAAAGGACTGCCTCCAAGTTATGCACATGATCATTCCATCAAGTTCAATCTAGGAAGTACAACACCCAAAATCATAACCTACAAGTATCCCTATGCCTAGAATAGTGAAATTAAAAATATGGTACATGATATGTTGGAGGCAGGAATCATCTAACATAGTCAAAGTGAATATTCCTCTCTAGTGGTCATGGTGTGAAAGAAGGATGCAAATTAGAGGATGTGCCTAGATTATAGATAAATCAACAAGTAAACCATCAAATTTAAGTTTCATATTATAGTAATTGATGATTTATTAGATGAATTTCATGGTGTTGTTTATTTTACCAAGTTAGACCTTCACTCTGGGTATCATTAGACTCAAATTCATTATGAAGACATTCTTAAAATTACTTTTAGAACTCATGAAGGCCATTATGAGTTTATGGTCATGCCTTTTGGCCTCATAAATGCACCATCTACATTTTAGAGTTTGATAAATATTATTTTTAGGCCATTTTTCATAAATTTTGTATTAGTGTTTTTTGATGATATCCTCATCTACAACAAAAATTAGGAAGACCATTTTAAGCATGTGAAATAGGTAGTTTAAATTCTGAGATAACATTAGCTTTATGGAAAATATTCCAAATGTGATTTTGGTGTCCAAGAGGTGGATTATTTGGGTCATATTGGTTCAAATTAAGGATTGAAAGTTGATCTTAAAAAAATACAAGCAATTATGAAGTGGCAGGTTCCTAAGACCCTCAAGAACCTTCAAGGATTTCTAAGGATAACTAATTACTATCACAGGTTATAAAAAAATATGGTAGAATTATAGCCCCACTCACCTATTTTTTAATAAAGACTCATTACAGTGGATTTATTAAACTACCAAGGCATTTAAATAGTTGAAAATAGTTATGTGCACAACTTTAGTTTTGTTTACTCCTATTTTTTCAAAAAAAATTGTTATAGAGTGTGATGCACTAGTATATGGCATGTGGGATATACTCATACAATAAGGTAGACCAATGGTATTTAAAAGTATCTAAATGAATCAAAAAAATAGGATCAAACTAATCTATGAGAAAAATATGATGGCTATCATGTATTTCATGAAATAATAGAGACCTTATTTGATGGGTCATCGCTTTCAGGTAAAGATTGATCATGATAGCCTCATATTTTTAAGAGTAATGGTTATCATATAAAGAATAAAAAAATGAGTGATTAAAATGTTAAGATATGATTTTATAATAGGGTATAATAAATGAAAATAGAATATGGTAGATGCCCTCTCTTGATGGCATGAATCAATTGAGGCATTATTATGCACCATGACCATGTGGTAGGTAGATTGGATAGAGGAAGAAAGATCTGAATGGGAGAATGATAGTAATACCATGATTCAAAATATTTGGTAGGGTTATGATGAATATAACAAATTACATGGAAGAGGAAAAAATTATGTTATAAAGATAAATTATACCTCTATAAGCATTCTCTACTCAAACATTAAATTCTTCAAGAACTTCATGCCTCTCCACTTGGAGGTCATTCCATATTTTTGAAAACATATCATAAAATCAAGAATGATTTATTTTGGGAAGGACTCAATGGGGATGTATAAAATTATGTGGCTAAATGCATGGTATGTCAACAAAACAAAGGTGAAACCATTAAGACCCTAAGTATTTTGTACCTTTATCCATCTCTATCTAGCATTGGGAGGAGGTTTACATGGATTTCATTATGAGGTTACCAAAATATGAGGGAAAAAATGTTATCATGATAGTTTTGGATTGACTCACCAGGTATGCTCATATTTTCTCCTTATCACAACTATTTATTGCTAGTATAGTAGCTTATGATTTTCTCAATATAGTTTAGAAATTACATTGTACTCCAAATATTATTGTAAGTGACCAAGATCCCATATTTACTAGTAATTTTTAGAATAAATTATTTACATGCTTAGGCACCCAACTGGTTCATATCTCATCCTATCATCCTCAATATTATGGATAAATAGAGGGATTCAAAAAATGTCTATAAGGGTTTATTCATTGTTTTATTTTTGACAAACAAGATAAATGGTTTTATTAGCTTCCACTTGATGAATGGTGGTATAACACTTATTTTCACACTTCTTATAAGATGTCTCACTTTGTGGCATTGTATGGGTATCACCCCCATCTATTAACTCATATTCAACAATGAATATTAAGCTTTGAGATGTTGAGGAACACATTCGTCATCAATAAGAGGTGATAGTTTGTGAGAGAATTTAATAATGACACAAAATAAAATGAATCAATAAGTAGATCAACACCATAGTGAGTGACATTATGTCATAGGTGATTCAGTCTTTGTGAATTTGTATCCATATAAGTAGATGTATTTGAAGAAAAAAAAATGATAACAATATATCACCTAAGTATTATGGCCCTTATAAGATCTTGCTAAAATTTGGGAATGTGGCATACAAGTTGGAATGCCTCCATCCACTCACATACATCTGGTATTCCATGTATCTTGCCTAATGATGTAATTAGACATAGAGTTTCCACTAAGATTAATTTACCTTAATTAGATGAAGAATACAAAGTCAATATAGATCCTGAAGAGATATTTCACATACACACTAAGCAATTGCAAGACAAATACATTAAGGAGTATTTGATCAAATGGAAGAACCTGCATTCTAAAGATGTAACATGGGAGGATGAAGAATTCCTACAAAAACATCCTAATTTGATGCAAAGTTGAGGAAAAAATTATTTTAAAGGGTAGGTGTACGTTATGCCCTTAACTTATAATTCATTTAGGGATTGTGTGGCTAATTTTTAGATTACACACCTTCATGTTATCTTGATAAATTTCCCTATGTTCTTAGTATGACCAACCTATGGAATAAATTTATCTAAGTAGAGTACATATAAGAGGTACTAGTTAGTATTTTATCATCATATTGAGAATTATGTTCTTATTGTGTTACTATAGAGGTTACCCCCTCAAAGTGGGTTAGTCATAAAATTCAAGTGCTCTTCTCTTTCACCAATTATTGTTGTGTATCTATTTATTCTACTCTTAATTATATGATATATAATTTTATTTTTGTAAAATCACCTAAGTAATTTCATTACACTCTTCAAATATGGGCTCATCAAATATGGGTCCTATGTCAAATAGAAGGCCTTCATGAAATACAGGTGAACTATTAATGGTTTGGAATTGGTCAAGGATTGGTGATTCAAAAAGATGTCTATAACTAGTTGTATATCTTAATCTTGCTTGGGAAAGGGATCATGACATATCCTAATCAAGTAGCTATCAAAGTTGGGTACACTTAGATTGTTAATAGATAAGGGTCCTTATAGGGGAAATGTCATAATAGGTCTGCATTATTGGATTTCAATGGGTGTTTATTTATGAGCTTTAATCAAATAGACACTAATTTATCTAGTAGAAATCTAGTAAAAAGTTTATCATTAAACTTTAAAAATGTCACAAGGTTTTCATCTTTATTGTCTAAAAGGTGTTGTGTAGATTGTTATTGTTCATAACATACACTAGACAAGACATTTAGGCGGTATTCTTGATTTTTTTCATGATCGACACTGAATGTCATACTTATATGTTTAAATTAAGAGAGTTGTTCCCTCACTTATTGGCTAAAGACCAATGATGCTAGAATAAATTTAGTATCATGAGATGCCATGAATTAGATTAACCTTAGACTAATACCCCCAAGTAAGGATACATGAAATGGAAATTAGATGAAATAAATTAGACCCAAAGAGGGTAGACTTGGATTTAAAGTAATTAGAATGGACCCAAAGAGGGTGGTATTGGTATCAATGTAATTAGAATGGAACTTAAAAAAGGGAGGTATTGGTATTAATATAATTATAATGGGATCCAAAGAGGGTAGTCTTGATTAGATTAGAGCTGGTCTAAATGGTATAGATTTAATTTTCCCCAAACAAGGTTGATTGGAATAGATATGATTCAAATGAAAGAAAGGATGGATGTCATGACCTCATCAATCCCAACTTCCATATGTGGGAGATTAAAAGAAAAGACAAGAAATGGTTTTGAATTAGCATGTGATTGAGTTTAGAATAGTTAGATTTGGAAGACTTAGACTTGATTTGGCATGGTTCAAGATAAACTTGGTTAGATTTTAATGTGGCCCAAGATGAACTAGATCATAATTGGAATGGTTTGGTATAAAATTAGTTTGGTACATGGTTCAAGGAATACCTGATTTGGATTTAATGTGGAAAATTGTTTGAGATAAGATTAATTTGGATATTTATTGGCATGGCACATGGTTCAAGATGAACCAAATTTGGCTTTGAATGATACCTTGGTCTTGGTTGACTTGATTTATATTTTAATGTTATAGTTCACCTTGGTAGACACTAAATATTTAATTAGGTTTGTCAATGCACATGTTCAAATGAAATAGTTCAATCAAAGTTTGTTTATGTAAGTATCCTAATAGGAAAGGTATATGAATCAAAATTGTTTCCAAAGGGGGTGCATAAGTCTTGGTATATGTCTAACCCTAAATTTGGATAAGAGGTTATCCTAACTTGGTGGTCTAATAAGGACAAGAATATAGAAATGATAATGCAAGAGGGTGATAATTAGATCTAAAATAGTCCAATTAAATTTTAAACTTAGATATAAACATACATTAAATTTATCATGTTGAGTATAGGATAAATATAGAAAGTACAACTAATCTATGCATAGAATGACAAAGAAGTAATATACTTACCTACGTCTTATGCTAACATAGTAGATTTGGAATAGGTAAAAATCAATCTAGAAATAGATTTTGGAATAGTCATCAAATGATATATCTAACATTTTTAGATCTTTGTACACTAATGTCAACCTAGGATAGTTACATCAATGCTAGTGTATAGGTTCAACACAAATGTATTGTATGTAATACTTACTAAAAAAAGGATGTGACCACCTAGATAATTCTATAATTTACTTCACATTCACTCTAGTGCATTTATATTTGGGTCATGGACTATCACTCCTCATGAAATGTCAAAATCCTAGTTATTCATATTTACAGTGACCTTAGGGAAAAATGGGTTAGTGGCCACATAGTTTTGAGATGACCCCAAAGACCCCTCTATTAGTGAGCACTACCTACATATCCAATACTCTGAAGAGGGCCTCAGACTAATGAATTTCTCCCCTATGTTTTGGCTTATGTGTGAGTCATACGATACATGCAAAATAAGTACAATAATGACCTATCTTGTAACCTGTAACTTAGGCTCTAGGGCTGATATTTTAGTACTTTAGACCTATAGATGTGTTGTACCTATGACTGGTATGGAAATAAGTAAGCTTTGTTAAATTGAATTCTCTTTGAATGTTATTCAGTAAGAATAATAGGTATTATTCCTATGTTTCTAGGTATTTTTTAGGTGAGGAATGAATGAGGGTTAATATTATATTTATATCAATCCATTTAGAGCAGTAACTCACATTAAATCATTTAGACCAACCATTACGATAAATTTTATTTTAAAAATTGATGAATTTAGGGAGCTAAACACTTGCATATGGATATAACACTAACATCAATGATAGTGTCTATCTCAGACATTAGTGTCTAGGGAGAAAGAAAGTAGGTATAGGCTAAAAAATTTTAGGAGTGGAAGATAAGTACATTTCAAGCAGTTTATGTAAGATAAAAGGCCTAGGTAATAAAATAATATTAGATCGACTAAGAGATAGGACAAGGGACATAAGATAGAAAGGATGCAAGACTTGAAAAAGTGAGAAAGGTCTAGAAATGAGATGAAAATCTAAGGTCTGAGTTTCCTAAGTGTATAAGACTGAGGTTTTATATAATCCATAAATATCATCTACATTTCCCCCCTTTAATCTAGTAATGAAATTTCTAGTTTAAAGGAAATGAATGCATACCTAGGTGTGTGTAACACACCTTGTCTTTGTGTGTGCTCAATTTGAGTGATTTTATTGTGATTGACCTATAACCAAGAGCATGTTACAATATATAATTAGTGCATATAATATAGAATTGAAATTACTTGAAATAGATTGGAATTGAAAGAGCAAGGTTTAGAAGTACACCTATGTGTTGATGTAACCACCTTGCCTATTGTAAAGTTGATTTAAAAAATATGTATCATTGTAAAGGTTTGAAACTAAGTTTAGGAAAAATATAGATAAATATTGAAAGTGCATATATTCAAGGATATATATATATATATATATATATATATATATTAAAAGGCACATGCCTTTAGATTTGGAGAAAAATTGAGTTTCCACTTAGCAGTTGAGATTAACTCAACCATGCAAACCAATGACACTTATAACTTTGTGAGTGTGAGTGAACCAAGTCACCTACACTATCAAATTGGTGAGGTTGGATGATACTATCAAGTTTAACTTAAAAACATGGAAAGATTGAGTGATTTGATCACCTCAACCATATCAAAAGGTGAATCAACTACTATAGTAAATTGGCTCAATATAGTTCATAAAAGTCCAATTAGTGGGTAGCGATAGTTCCTTAAAAGAGTTCTAAAATATAAAACTGATTTGGATTTTGCAATATTAGGTACACATTGCATATAATATGCACCTTAGATATGTCTCATGTTGAAACTATGTATAACAATGGTACTAATGTATATTTGTTTTCCACAAATATGAATCTAAATCATATAACTATGTGTTTTGGCCAATTTTTTTTTTTGAAAGTGTAGATAACATGTTTCCAAATAATGCCCCCACCAAATATGGAAAAATATGAAACTAATATAATTACCAACATGGATAAAATGTTTCCAAAATATGCCCCTACTATAATTCGGAGATGTTAAATATTAAATAGGTGTGGAGAATATGATTCCAAAGCATGCCCCCAATAAATTTAAAAATCATGAATGTGTAGAAGCCATGCCCATATGACATGCCCCCATTAAATCTGAAAACATGTTTAGGTTCTTTGGATTTCTAAATACGGTGTGTAGTAGATGTGGATTCCATGGAATCCACCATATGTCTCTGATGTAATGGTCTCTCAAGGACTAGATACCTAGTAAAAGTGATTACCTATTGCTTACCCTTTTGTGGTGAATGGGCCTTAGTAGGTTTGGTAATTAATTATCTAGGTATAAGTTTTTCTTGTTCAAGAGGACACTCATATAGAATCTTAGAAATTATAATTACCTGATTGACATGAATCTATTTAACACACCCATTCATTATAGAAGGTACTAATTAAAGTTTATGAATCCAAGATATTCCTAATAGCATATCAAATATTCCCATCAAAGTTATAATTTAAAATATAGTAACCACATATGTGGGATAAACCTATAAAGTTAGGTCAATATCAATAACAAATTTCTAGGAGGTCCCATCGAATGATCTAACTGATCTAGTAGAAGGGTATAAATCATTATAAGTATAACCCAAGTATGTAAGTAATTTCATGGTGAAATTTTTCTCACTTACACCATTATAAATCATAACATTGACTATAGGGTGTTATCAAGATATTCTTAAATGAATAAAGAATGAAGATCAGAGTCATCATCCTTAATCTCACTATCATTGAAAGTAATAGAGGGTCTTTGAACCATAGGATTTAAATGTTGTTTAAGTACCAATAATCCCATTTAGTGGGTACCAATAATGTGGTGTGTGAATATGTGCATTATATTCTATTTTCACTTCTGATTCCTTCTTAGAATAGTCTCACAAAGTATTGTTAAATATTTTTTATTTATGGTGATTGCTAGGTTGTACAATTGATTCCTTTAGAGGATCTACAAAAGTAATATTATATTCATAAATAAGATCTTGGATATTTTTATTTAAGGTAAATCATATGCATATAAAATGCTCTATTCCTTGATGATAATCACAATAATCATTTGCATCATATCTAGGTAGACTCATATCAACCTCGATAGGATAAGGGAGAGATATATGATGACACTCTAGTAACTATGGGAGTAATGAATATAGGGACTTAGGTAAATGTGTAAATTTTCTCATTCATGCATTTGATAAGACAAGTCGATTAAGTTGTTGTGAAACTATGTTAATCATAGTGGTTTTTTCATTTTTAGGCTAAGGAAGTTTTACCTTATATCTTGGGTTGATTTTAAATTTGGTACTAGATGTAGATGTAGTTGGTGTGTTTGTTACATAATTGAGATTATTCAATGACATAAGTTTCATTTCACTATCCTATACAACATGGCATAAGTCATCAAAATATTTGAACTTATTAAAAAAGGACTAATGTAATGGAGAAAAAAACTTTACTTGAATATGTCTTATAAATATTTATCTACCATAATATTGGTTATTTTAGCTAGCATTTTGTTATATCTTAATACATATTCATTGATAGGTTCATTGGTTCCTTGTTTGATTTTTGAAATTTGAACATAGGAAAAATTTTCAAAAATATTAATGGAAAAGTGTTCTAAAAATTGATTTCTAAGAGGCTTGAATGAATTCATGGATTTGAGAGGTAAATCATATAACCATCTCAAAGCATAGTCCTTGAGGCTTCTTGGAAATAATTTGGTCAAAATTTTATCATTGGAGGTATAGTCAAGGCATACCACATAAAAGGATCAAATATGTTATTCAAGATCACCTTTACCATCATAAAATGGAATCTCAAGTGCAATAAAAATAGTTTGTAAAGGGTGTAAAGACATCTCAAGTGTAAGAGGGTTATGTAATACATTTTGTGAATAAATAACATGAGGGGATTTTAAAGTATTTTGTTCAATGTTTGTAACCTTATCCTCCAAGGTATTTATAACTTGAAGGAGTGTTTGAATGATAGACCCAATGGGATTTGGATGAGCAATTTGAGTAGTCACCATACTGGATGAAAGCATGTTTTTGGTATTAATAGGCATTAAAACTAGTATTGTGTTGAAATAATTGATAATTCCATGCTAGCTGTATCAATAACAGCTTTAGGAACTAAAGGTTTAAACATATAACCCATGTCCTCACTAGGTGTATTATGTTGCAATGTGTTCAAAGTAAGGGATGTTTTAACTATAATTTTGGAACCTTTTTATTTGAGTGTAGATTTTAAGATCTAATCAATATCTTTAGGGTTTTATCGAATATGATCATAAAACAATGAAATTTCTTACACTTGATCATGGTCTATTTACTAATTTTCATTTATTTCATGGTTTTCATTCTCATAATCTTCTTCTATAATAAACATATCAATATGTTTTTTAATGTCAATATGGGTATCATCATGATCCAAAGTATGAGAACTCACATTGGTTTGAGACATATTATATGGTGGGAGGGAAAGCTAAATGGGTTTAATAGGCACACCTTACAATCTAGGGCTACGCCTAGGTTGAATGAAAAATATTATAAGTAGGAAATTAAAAAGTAAAATAGTTTGAATTGTAACTAGTTTAAAACCCTAAGAATCAAAAAATTACATTGAAATGAATCATATTCACCAAATATTTAACCTTAAATTTGGATAAGAGGCTATATTACCTTGGTAGTATAATAGAGTTAAAAATATATAAATGATCATGCACACGGTTGATAATTAGATCTATAATAGGCCAATTAAATGTTAAACTCAGATATAATCATACAATAAATTTATTATGCTGAGTATAGGCTAAATATAAAAAGTAAAACTAACCTATGCATGTAATAACAAAGAAGTAATATAATTACATAGTTTTAATGATAACATAGTGATATACATGGAATAAGTACAAATTAGTCTAGAGGGAGTTTCTATAAAAATCATTAGATTCTATATCTAACACTTCTAGAGCTCTAGACACTAATCTCAGCGTAGGATGATTATGTTGACACTACTATCTAGGTTCGATGCAAGTGTCTTGTACAAAATACTTAATAAAAAAGGATGTGACCACCTAGATGCTTCTATATTTGACTTTTCCTTCACTCTAGTGCATTCATATTTGGGTTATGGACTATCACTCCCAATGAAATGTCAAAACTCTAGTTCTTTATCTTTATAGTGACCTTGGAGAAAAATGGGTTAGTGGGAACATAGTATCAAGTTGACCCCAGAGATACCTCTATCAATGAGTGCTACCTACATAGAAAATAATTTTAAGTGGACCTTAGACTAATGTAGTTATACCCTATGTGTTATCTTGTGTTTGAATCATACAATATATGCAAATTAAGTAAAATAGTGACCTAAGTTATAGGTTGTAAAATCAAGCTCTTGGACTACTCCTTTAGTACTTCAGACCTATGGATGTGTTATACCTATGATTGGTATGGAATTAGGGAAGATTTATTTAATTGAATTTTCTTTGAATGATCTTTGGTAAGAATACCTAGTATTATTCTCATGTTGTTAGGTATTTTTTAGGTGAGGAATGAATGATGGTTGATCTTATATTTATACTAGTCCCTTTAGAGAAGTAACTCACATTAATCAGTTAAGTTGACCATTAGGATATGTTTCATTTTCAAAATATGACTTTAGGGTACTAGACACTTACGTTGGGTCATGATACTAACATTGACACTATTATCTATCCTAGACATTAGTGTTTAGGGATTAGGAAAGTAGGTACAAGCCAAGAGCTTGTAAGAGTGGAAGATAAGTAAAAATTAAGAATTATAGGTAAGATAAAAGGCCTGGGTCATCAACATAGGACTATTTAAACTAAGAGATAGACCAAGGTGCATAATATAGAGTATATGTGATACTTGTCAAAGTGGGAAAGGTATATAATTGAGAGGAACAACCAAGGTTTGAGTTTTCCAAGTGTAAAAGATTGAGGTACTATATAATCCATAAATATAATATACAATACATAAAAGATATTCAACAAGTTTTAATTAATTTTAGAATGTTGGTTTGAATGGTCATTTGATTTGATTGTAAAATTTGACCTAGGCTTTGAACAATTTCACTTTGGAATGTTGGTTTGGTTTAAAAATTGTGCAAACCTTGGATATGATTTGGATTTAAAAAACATTTTAACATCATTGGTTTTTATAATTGGAATTAAATTAAACTTTATTTTATTGAAAATTTGATTGAATTTTAAATTTTGAAGAAGATTTGAATGGCATTTGATTTTTAGAAAAGGTTTAATTTGATTTGATTTGGGTTAATCTGGTCAACCATGTTTAAATTTGGACTTGGCTTAGACTAGAATTGGAATTTATGATTTGAATTAGATGGAATAAAAAAAAAATTTGGATAAGATTTTGGATTTTGGTCTTAGATTGGTTTGAAATTTGACAATTTGGCATTTGATCAAAATTAAGGTTTGACTCAAATTGGACAGCCTAATGGTGTGGTTTAGAAAATTAATATATGTGTTGGGACCAATTTTAACATAGTCTGAGTTAATTTTGACCCAAAATTTTGGTAGAGTAATGAATCATTGTGTGAGTATATAAATGGTTTGGATTTGGACTTGGTTGGTTTTTACTTGATTTTAAATGTGAATGAGGTTTTGAAAAAAATAATCAAGCAACAACACAAAAGAATTATAAGGAAATTATAATAACTAACATGAGATTACATAAAATACATTGAACTTTAAAAATAATTTCCTTGAGAGAGGTTTTATAGAAATTAAATATTCATTCAAGAAATTATTGTAATTATTGGTGGTGTTTTAACCCCACCCTTGTCTCTCAATGTTTACATGAGCAAGGCAATCTTTGGGGGTTGTTACCTTTGCATCCCTACATCAATGAATGATCCATGGAAAAAGAAGCATATAAGAATAAATAAAATATCAAGCCATTTATGAGAGGGTCTTATCCCTTTTTAACCACTTCATCCATAGGGGTTTTAATGAAGTTATTACAAATTTGGGGTTTGCTTATAATTTTAATTGGATTTATAGATAGTCCCTATATATCTCATGGTATGTGGGCACAAGTATGTCAATGAAGAAGTTTAAAATTATTTAAAATATTGATAATTTATAGGGTACTACACCTTGGCCTAGGATATTAGAAATAAATTCTTGGGGTTACTTTCCTCACATGATAATGTGCAAGCACAAAGTTAGGCCTTCACAAAGGTAACATTCCTCAATTTTTATACCCTGCTAGATAAATGGGGTTTGGTATAATGCTAGGATGTGACTAAATAGGTCAATGCACACTTAGTACTTGTGTGAAGGTAAATAACCCCAGCTGACATAATCAAATGAAAAATAGGGTAAAATGAAAATAGGAACTTTTACGTTTTGAGTCACCCAAAAATGGGAGAACATACGTGAAAAAAAAAAGACACAAGACAATCAAGAAAAAAGCAAAAATTGAAATGAAGAAAATAAATTTGAAATTTAAACAAATTTTATTAAATCCTATATAAAATGTGAAGTTGTTTAAATGCCTAAATCAAAATGTGAAGTGAGATTGATTTTCTTGACTCAAAGTACCACTTATTTGGCCAAGGTATTGCAACACAAATGATTAAAAGTTTGATAAATGTAGTTTCAAGACAAAAAATAAATTGAAAGAGAGTTTATTTAAGTATCAACCTTATTAAAAAATGATTCACAAATTTGTAGGTTGATTTCACTGCTCAGTGCTCTAATTTTGGTATTGTTACCTATTATGGCCAACAAACCCTCTTATTTTGAGAAGGGGGTGACCCTTATTTAAATTTCATCAAATTTGAATTTCCTAGAGTTTTAATCTCTCCCTGATCAATATATTTCTTTAAGATTCCTTAAATTTTTATTTCACCCTAATTTATCTATGCATCTAATGTATTCATAATAAAAATTGATCCCTATTAAAATCCCCCTATAACTTCTAAGTTTAAGTGCAACTAAGTCCTTATTGTATCCTAATAAGAACATAGCAATTTCAAAATTAGAATATTTTTTATTATGCTAAATATTAATCTATAAATTTGGACTTGTATTAAAGTTCATAGAGTCTCAATCTCCCAAAGTTATAGCCTCTTAAAGTCTTGTATGGTGCCTTATAAAGCTTTGTTGGTAGATAGGTGAGAGTTTTTATTGATTACATGGCTTTCCTTTTTACTTGGTCCTTTTTCATGGATGTTCACAGGGTGAATGACCAAATGAGAAATTGATGTGTGGTCCTCATTGTCAAAGTTTTTAGTCTCCCAAACTTTATAGGAATGTCAAATCTTGAGAGGGCTTGACCAAGTGAGAAATCATTGTGTTGTTCACTCCAATCTTCTCCTTCTCATGAAATGACCATGAGATTGGCATTCCATAAATGGGGAAAGGTGGGAATAACTACATAATTTCATCCTCTATTTTAGGAATGATGTTGGATTAGCCCAATGTATGACTCTAGGTATTTGGCTTCACAAATGGAGTCTGCATTAATAGTCTCCAAGAGAGGCACTATCACCACCAAAAGTTAAATGTTAAGTATTACATAGAGATCAAAGATTATTATGATAATTTGAGTATTAATTTTATTATTTGCAAACACAAATGGAAAAGGGTAGTTTGATTTCAAATAACAAACATAAAAGAGAGAGAAGGGTAAGGCATACAAGGAAAGCCTCTAGGTCTAAAATAAACTCAATACGATGATCATTGAACCAAGTGACTCTACCATTATTATATCATTGTAGGCCAAGTTTCACTAAATTTGTACCTCCAAAAACATATAATGGGAAGAGTTTGAGGGAACTAGGGGTAAGCCTTCAATATGAGCTCTCACTAGTGATGAGCACTAGGAGTTTATTGTAGAATACACATCAACACCATACGAGGATTTGTATATCAACACAAAAATTATCAACACTACAAAAGGGGAAACAAAATAATTCATACAATGATTATAATAACTAAGCAAATCACAACCATAGTAGACAAAAAGAAACAAAATATTAATCTAATTAACGTAACATTAATAATCATTCAAGCATAAATATGAAAGAAAATTGAAATACAAAACAAAACCTCTTTTAAAAATTAGTGATTACAATCATTAAAATGAGTAAATGTTACAATAATTGATCTGGGCTAATTTTATAGTTTAGATTGATGAAGGAAAAATAGGTGAAATCCTAGCTATAGTCTGATAACACTTTTGAGCAATTTATGGTCAACCCTATAATACAATATGGTTATTCCTTATATAGATAAGGATGGAGATTAACTCTAAATATAATGAGTATGATAGCCTAGGCCATGATGGCCACTTATTATAGTTACAACCACATTTTAAAAATTAAAACAAGACAATCCCTATAAACCCACACCAGATCTATAGGGGACTGATTAATTGACATAAGGATGTGGTTAAAAAGGTCCAGAACCTAACTATTTTGACTTGGAATCCATATCTTCTAACATAGTAGCCATGAGGTAAAAATTGTCCAATTTGGTAAGGTTCATTGGGGCCTCTTTGAAAATAACCTCAACCTAAGCTACCAATCTATGGTAAACTTAGAAGGGTGTTTTCATTGATTCCTAGACTCTAAAAACCTAGTTGATTCTCTTTGTGGATTGAATTGATAGATCCAACACCATTTGGGACCCTTTTTAATTTAATCTAGCAACCTTATCCATTTTAACCCAGGAAAATTGACCTAGGTGGATTTTAGATTCTCCTTGGTCAAACAAGGTGTCATCTAGGTAGAATAACATATGGATATTGACCTCCTTGAATTAGGTTAATATATTATTCTTACTTCCTTCCAAGGGTCCTATTGTAGTGAGAGACATAACCAACCACTCCTCCATTACATCCCTTATTCTCTTGATTTATGTTTGGTATAACCCCAAGTCTAAGTTTGGCATAGGTTTTAGCTTTAAGAACATTCCTTTGTTGACCACCACTTGCAGCTTGTAACATTTCTCATTGATCTATAAAATTCTCTCCATGTAGGCTTGAGTTTTTTAGATAAGTATGTTTTTCATGATCATAGTATCCTTTACTTTCCCAATAACTAATAAATGTAGTAAGAGGGTATCTTTGACATGCCCAATCAATCTAATTAGAAATGTGATCTTTACTTGGGCTTATAAATTTCAACCCTAGCTATACATGTCTTTGAGGAGATTTTTAGACATATCATGAGTCATATAGAGAATAAATAGAGGGTCCTCAACCATCCTCTCTTCACTTGTGTAAGTCTTTACCTTAGTGAGGGAAAATGGATATTGATGGGTCTACCACACCATCAATTTTCCCTCTTAGACAAACTTCTATGTCAGTATACTCTTCATTCTTTTTAAGTCTCATTAAAAACTCCATTACACATCTAGGTCACCTTGGACAATCATCTCTGATGCTTGTTACCTTAGAATAATTCATCAAGTTATGGGAGGTGTAATAGGAGTCATTGAAATGGTAGTGGAGGGTAGAGGATGAGGTGGAGGGAAGATGGAGGAAGTGAAAGGAGTGAACAAGGAAATTAGTGGAGGTGGAGGGGACATGGGAGAAAAAGGAGGGAGAATGAAAGGGGATGCCCTAGAGAAATTTTTTTGACACCACTATTATTGGTTTAATTTCACCTATGGAGGAATTGACCTTGAGAAATGGTAGTTAAAATGTAGGGAAGACATGGGATGGTTGAATGTTAGTCCTATGGTGCCTTAGGTGATAGAAAAAGGGGGCCAAGAGGCTATTAATTAATATGTTTTGATTAGGGCTAAAGGATCCATTGAGGCCCAAAAAGGAGGTTGTATTAGAGTAGAAGGCATTTGGTTTAGGGTCAGAGTATGAGTGGCCTTTTGCTTACTCTTTGGCCTCCTACTTGAGTTAACTCCATATTCTATAATAGATGATTTGATCAAGATGACAAAAGCCATAGGGGTTGATGGTGGAGGAATTGTAACTATCCAAGGAAGCACTAGGCTGACTAGAGTGCACATCAAGAGGGTCCCTCTTATAAGTGGTATGTAGCTATGCCTACTAATAAAGGCACACCCAAGGAAGACACTAAGTAGACTCCAAGTTGTGAAATAGATGGAGTGGATGGGAATGAAGAGGAAAGGAGGCTTAAGAGGATTGAGGCCAAAGGTACTTGGGAAAATGATAAAGGGGAGTCAATGGGGAAAAGAGGAGGCACCACTTGATGGATTTTTGGGGGTGGAATTGAAGTAGTGGGTATTGAGATTAAGAGTTAAAAAGTTGTAGGGATGAGGGGTAGAAGTGAAATAAGAGAGGCTAGAGGTGTGAAAGGGGGAAATTAGATGGGTGTATATTAGGAGCCTCACTCTAATATCAATCTCAAACTGTTATCCACATCAACCCTCAGGGTCTATGTATCCTAGGGAGGAGGTGCTAGTGGTTGAGCTGGCTATGCCTAGGTTGTTTGACACTGAGTAGCTTAGGGCTCTACCATGACTTGACTACTAGAGATGAAAAAGGGGGAAGAGGTAGAGATAGAGTGAAATGAGTGATTGGAGGAGGTGGAGGAGGAGCTAAGGGATGAAGAGTAGGAGATATTAGAAGATGAGGAGGATAAGGAAGTTGAATTGTAAGATTCTCTAGGAGATGGTGTGAGCTATTGGATCTAGTTCCTTTGGACTGAGTAAGAGATAGAGGAGGCACATATGGGAAAACTTGATCCTTCTTTTCTTGATTATTATTTATCATAATCTAGGATAACACCTCCTAATCATTAATGGTATTTATATATATCTCATCATCAACTTCAACCCAATGATCATAGTTGATATTAAGGTGGGCTGAATACCATGCCAAGTGAGCCTTAAGTATCCCCTTAGGGTCCCATTAACAGATCTTAAATTTTATAAGGGTTGAGTCTTACCTAAACATCATCTTCTAAATTAGATGGAAGTTCATGTAGATGTGGTACCTTGGCATTAGATTTAGAACCTAAATGTTCCCTCCATCATCTAATATATAATTTCCTATTCTACTAGGTAGTTTAGAACAAAATATGGTAGGAAAATGGGATCCTTTAGGAAACATACCATATGGATCACCATACCATCCTTATGAATCTATTATTACCTAATGGTTTTTATGGAATCCCTGATTGCCTTTAAGATCTAGGGCATCAAGGCCTTATTGATGGTTTGGTAGACCATTAGGTAGAAATGGTCATAGATGTCCTAGATATGATTATGGAACTGGTGGACATATAGTTTGTATAAAACCACATGGACCACCAAGCCCCTAAGAACCCATGTAATAAATTATAAAGGCTTGAAATAGAGCATCCCATAGACTGCATCTAATAGGTATCTCATCATGTAAAAATTACCCCTAGCTCAGGCATTTGTGGTGGTATTGACCAAATTAAAGTTGATAAATCCTCCCATGTCTAGGAATTTTGAGTGTGTGAGAATAATTTGAAAGAGAGGAACCCAAAACTCATTTATGTATAGGTATTCCTAACTCTTGAATAGTTAGTTCAACAATATCATGCCTACCTATACTTCTTCTTAGAAGGTATGGACTATATACACATTGATATCCTCATTAACCCATTTAGAATATGGGTTCTCCACCAAGACATGGAGGACATTGTATATCTCATAGGTCCCCATATAGATGATTACCACCACTTCAACATAAGAGAAATTTTAATCTAGGAGGGATTAGTATGACTTGAAGGCATTCTTATAAATATCAACAATCTTGTGCTGAGAATTGGCTGAGCATACGTAGTCATGGATCCCATCCTACACATGGATGGAATTGTGAATGATGTTGCTCAATAATTTAGCATAAGGGAACACCTCTAGTTTGGATATATATCTATGAAGTCTAAAATTCTTGTAGGATATAAGGGCATCCTCATATTCTACCTATTGGTCATCATCTGAGCCTAGATCCTTAGTTAGGGAACTAGTTGCTATAACACATGGTGATGTGGTGACTTATAATTTGAATAAGATCTCTTAGGCTCTAATATATCTGATAGGTCTAGGAGACTAGTTGTTATGACACATGGTGACATAGTACCTTATCATTTGGCCAGACTCTCCTAAGATTTGACATATCTTAAAGGTTTGGGGGATTGGACACTTTAACATATGGAGACATGGTTCCTTCTCATTTAGTTGGGATTTCTTGAGCTTTTCCATCTCTAATAGGTTTTGGGGATTGACCATTCTGGCACATGGTGATGTGGTGCCTTCTCATTTGGTTGGGATATCTTGGGATTTGATATCTCTAATAGGTTTGGGCGACTAAATAATATGACACATGGTGATGTGGTTCCTTCTCATTTGGTGGGCTTTCTTAAGATATAACATCTATGATAAGTTTATGGGACTAGATGCTCTAACACTTGATAAAATGACACCTTTTCATTTGTCTAGTATCTCTTAAGATATAACACCTTTGATAGGTTCCAGGGACTAACCTATTTGACACATGGTGATGTGGTGACTTCTCATTTGGTCGAGCTCTCCCAGGCTCTATAAGATTTGACATCTCTGATAGGTTTAGGGGATAAGCCACTTTAACACATGAAGATGTGGTGCCATCTCATTTGGTTAGGCTAGGATCTCTTGGGCCTCATCTATCATCGAGGCCTTGATTTTACATGAAAGGTGATGGTTATGTTGTTCTAGGAAGGGAATGAGACTCCAAGGGATTTTAACAAAATATAAATTACAAGGTTAGTGCCATGATTCATAAAATAACAAACACTTCTTAGTCATAAAATAAAATAGGTCTATTGATATTCAAGGAAATCATGGTGATATATATTCTAAGGAATTGGGAAGGTCCCCAATTTTGAAGAAAAGGGAGTGTGTTGTTCATAACACATTATGTGGCATCGATGATCATAGATGTCAAAAGTTGACCAATAGGGTCACCTTGATGTCAAACATGTTAGTCTACCAGATGTGATAGAAATTTTAGAGACCAAGAGATATTGACCAAATGAAATGGCACCATGTGGCCCATTGATAGAGCTATCAGTCTCCTAGACATGATACACATGTTAGAGATTGGGAGAGCTTAACCTACCAGACCAGACCATGTGGAAAATT
Source organism: Torreya grandis (assembly GCA_037957365.1). Classification (NCBI taxonomy): domain Eukaryota; kingdom Viridiplantae; phylum Streptophyta; class Pinopsida; order Cupressales; family Taxaceae; genus Torreya; species Torreya grandis. The sequence goes on from JARHVA010002677.1 coordinate 846,590, forward strand.
TTCATAGATTGGTATAGGAGGCCCAAGAAGTCTTAACTGGTCAAAGTGAGGTATATATTTAAAAGTCTAATAAAAATATTCCATGTGTCACTTAACTCCTCTAGTTGGTGACTCCTACCCTTGAACATGTAAAAAATGAAGTACTAAGTCACATCTAGGTGGTAGTTGTTACAATCAGGACTAATCAATGATAGACATGAAACAAAAAGAAAATTTATCTGAGATGCCACAATGATGAAATAATAATGTGCCTAAAATACTCCTAGCATTAACTAAATGGAAAACTGGGTTGTGATTGAATAAATTAAAATGTCATGTCATAATTGCTAAATCTTACAAGTGTTGCATATTTGAAATCTATGATTTTAATTCCAAATTGGGAAATAAATGAAAAAATTAAGCCAAAAAATTGGATTTTAATTCAAATTGAGTAATCTTTTAAGTTCCATCAATATAATAGATATTTTCAAATCCTTATAAGTGCCCCATGATAATATTTTTTATCATTATTGTTCCAATTTCCTAGAGTTTGCCTTCTCATTTTATGCTCATTCTTGGAATGAATATGTCTCCCTTTCTCAAATTTCACTACCAAAATAAATACAACTCTTTATGTAATGTTTTGTTCATCCTCTAACCCAAATTTGAACCTGAATACAAGGACATCACATTCCTAGAGGGCCTAACCCACTTCAAACATCATTGTGAGATGTTCAAGGCAATTGACATGGTGCCCAAATATTATTCCAATGATGATGAAGATGAGGTCAAGTTAGAATATTCCCTATGGTAATATTATAATTGAAAGATACATAGATCCATGACCAAGCCAAAAATATTCCCTTGTATGGATTTGTTTGGAAAATTAATACTCACTACCAAGTGAATAGTGGATGGTGTTCATGACCTTGTGTGTTTTATCAATTCCCAGCTTAGGATCACAAATATTTTAGGGAGTGAATTTATAGCCTACTACAACCTCCTAAAATATACAATCACTTATGATTTAGACATTATGAGCACATGGAATAGCACTTACTAGATATATAATGTCTTGAAGGACTAGGTAGAGAACCAAGATGGTAAATGCGTTAACAAAACATACATGGGATCTTACATCATTCAAACCTTCAAAGAAAGGATTCACATAGTGATGATATTATTGGATTAAATGTTTGGGGAAATTATATATATATATATATATATATATATATATATATATATATATATATATATATATATATATATATCAATTTCTTGTGGATTTTGATACTACATATAATCCTTAAAGGTGATCAGGTCCCAGACCTTGGGTGCATGATCAACTTCAACATAATTAAGGTAATAGGAGATTCCTGGGGAGGATGTAAATTTTATATGATGAGATAATTGGTGGATGTAGTCTATGTAATTATTACATTTGGGAATTCCACCTTTACATCATGGGTTACCAGAGATTTAGTGGTCTATGTAGTTTTTTTTATAAACTATATGGCCTCCATTATTAGAACCACATCGAGGAGATTTATGAGTTATTTTACCCAGTGGTCTATATGGCCATCAATGATAAAACCATGCATTAAATCTCTAAGGAAATAATGGATTATCTCATCCTCATTGGCAACTAATGGTATTTCAAATATGACACTATTATTCTAGTGGTTGACACCCTCAAAGTTCTCCTCCACCCACCCTATCAAGTCCCAGACTAACTAACAGAGTAAGAGATCACCTATCAATTGGTTGAAGGCCTATTTAGTCACTATATTATCCACTAGTATAAGAATTTGCTAGCCTTCCAAATCATAATTTGGCACCATTTTTATAATATTCTCCCTATTTATAGAAGATGGTATTAGGACGGGATTCCTATGCCCTGGGTAGGATTGAACATAGAGATTGAGATGTGCACAATGTCATTAGGATCCATGTGGTAAGGTAATAAGCTTGGATTAAAATCAACTATGGTTACCAACCCTATGATAATTATGATAGTTATATCAACCCTATGGATGACCAAGAGGTTTTCACCTAGATTGAGGCCAAGAATTAAAAAAAGGAAAGTAGGCTCAACTTGGAGCATCTACCTAAACTAACCTTAACTCATCCACATTAGCTTAGAATGGAGGATATGTTCAATAAAATCCTCCTCAAATATAAATGAGTATATCACAATTGGTACCATCTCTTTCTCCTCCTTGACCTTCTCCTCCATGAGCTTCACCTCCTCAACCCTTTGTTCCATCTCCACCACCTCTTGTGGCTTATGTAGCTTAACCTTTGATAGTTCAAGCCCAAATGAATCAACCTCAAGTAGTTTAACCTCAGGATATGTAGGAGTTAAGGTTTGAAATAAATAGTATCTTGGAGTCAATCCAAAGACAAGACCAATAATTAAACCCCATGTAGGTCCCTTCTTTTTCTGCTACCATTCCTTAGTATCTTAGTGGAACCCCCTAGTTTCCTCATCCACACCAACCCACTTAGGTTATGCCTCCCATTTTACCTATTTAACCCCTTATAAAGTTTACCCAACTTCCCCTAACTTTATATATGCAAAAAATTATCACCTCTCAGTTCCTATCTACCTAATCCATTCCAAAAATAAGGATCTCTATGGTTTCCCTATTGGTTCTTCCATAGGTTCAGATACCTATAGGTTCCCCATATGTAAAAAGTACCACTACATCCCTAATAATAAGTACACCTATGTGAAAAGTTTTCTCAACCTTTATCACATTAGTGGTAACCAATAGTTACCTAAAATATTATTTAGTAAACCCCATGACCTCTCCCACTCTAACTCCTTCCACTATAGTAGCACATGTTGATCTATGTAAGAGGCCCAAAAAGAAGCAAAAGGAAACTCATTTTTATCCTCTTACACCACCTCCTATTAATAAATCCATCACTCTTAGGCCTCCTTTTTCCATCATATCAAGTCACCAAGGGCTTGGTTTTAACCATATAATTTCCTCTATTTTGTTGAAGACCCCTTTCAATAGTGTCATTACCCCACAAATTAACTTGATCTAAAACCAGTGGTAGGCATAGATGTTCCCCTAGTCTTATCATCTCATCCTTCCCCACTTTTCCTCCATGCCTCCTCATTTATTGATCTCCTCATTCGTTACATCCATTCAATGTGTTCCTCCTCCTCCACCTATATCTCTACCTATCAAATCCATCTCTACAACCGAAACAACACCCCATTATACTCTAGGAGTATTCATGGTGTCATAGGCACCCAAGGTGATTATGTAGGGTGATCTTAAAGTGTAAGGGGACTTTGACTAGACCTTAGGGAAAATGAGGAGGATCTTCTCACATAATTTTATCCAATAAGGTAACCTTATGGTTTTGTATACTCAACAAGAAATCTTCTCCCTCACTAAAGTGAGAACATCTATAGGAAAATAAAGAGTGGTTGAGGACCCAGTCTTTGTGCTCTATGCCACACACATGTCAAAAAATATCATGGAAGATATGTATGAGTAGTTTTAGGTAATTAAGGAAGAGATTAAAAACACCTTCCACATGGAATTTATTTGGAGAGTTAAACACATGTACAACTATTCTCAACCCTTGATGAAGTGGTTAAAACACTGACCAAAATCAAGGTACATCTATAGAAGATGCAAGCATACTTAGAGAGGATTGATCTCATATAGATAAAATGAATAAATATCACCATATTTAATCACAAGGGCATGTTCATAGAGTTAAAACTCATTCCTACCTTATACTTGATCCTTTATCAAATATATGTTGGGAGAATGAAGGATTCAATTGAAGAGTGGATGAAATTGGCATAGACAATTATATAACCTATAAAAAAAAATAGGGAAAAGATATTGGACTACTTTAAATAATTCAAAATATCTATAATATTTCACCTAGATGGAACCCTAATAGATAGAATCAAGTTTGGAGTTTATCGGGGTCACTTCAACCATATCATGAGGAAGAAGGATGTGAAAGTAACAAAGTAGGAGCCTGAATAGTTTTATAACTCTCAACCTAATATACTATGATCATTAGCTAGGTATCATAATTCAAAGTGTCCCCAAAGGCCCCAATCCAAATGCATCAAAGACTAATGCCATAATCTTAGGTGATATTTTGATATCTACCAATGAATTTAGCCAAGCTAGATTGGGAGTTTGACCTAGTGGCAGCCGTGTTGGCCACCAAAAAGGCACAGTTTAAATAGTTAGGAGGAATTTCATTTATATCTCATTCATGTATCAAATAAGTGGGCCCTTAGTTATATTTTGATTAGATTGGAGGATATTTTACTCATTTTAAATTTGTGTAGTTGTAAAAAATTTGAGAGGTTATCATGGTCAAGGATGGGAATCTCATGCTACTTGGAAGTGAGCCCCATCCTCTATATATTATAAGCTAAAATCCCTTATAAAGGTTAGAAAATTTGTTCCCAAAGAACTTTTGGAATCAAGCTAGTATTACACTTGCTATTACCTCACACTCTTCAGCTTTAAGTGTTTGATATGGTCAATAATTTGTATTTTGTAAAGAGACTCTATTTTAATGAATGTGATTTATTGCCTTACACTGAATTAGTTTGTTTATTTTTTTGAGTAAGTGTTGACGTTAGATAATTGAATAAGTGAATTTTTACTAAAATTAATGGAATAGTTTTAATGTGTTCACTATTCTAACTCATTTATAAATCCTTCTTATTTTCTTCATAACACATGCAATCTATGTATTTAAGTTACAAATTATATTAAGGGAAACTATGTTATCCACGATAGACCTTCTGAAGTGTTTATATTTAGTGAAGGTTTAATAATTTGGAATTATTTTATGATTCCTTATACTTCTTTCCCTATGTGAAGATGAGTCAGATCTCTTGGTGAAACCTGACACAAAGTGTTATAACTGTGGTAGGGAATACAATTTGGTTATTAAAGCATTAACATATTTCAATCGTAGAATCATTCCTTTTCTTCCCTATCTTGCCTTCACATTTTATGTTTATTTTGGGACAAATGCTCTCCCCAATTTTAGAACTCAATAAGGTTTGAATTACTGGTAAATAATGAGTAAGGGTTTTTTCATCCGGTAATGAGTTATAAGTGTAACCACACATAAATTGATCCTCAAGTGGTAATAATTACTACTTTCTTAGTAGAATAAGGTTAATCTACTCGGTCCTTGGAAATAACCAACATTAGCATAAAATTAATGAGGGGACATATTTATCCCATGCATTGTCTCCCATTTTACTCTTCAAAATAATCAATCTCATGATTACCTTCAGACACAAGTATTTTAGGGAAAAAAATATAACTTGCACACTGAACATAGAAAAGTTAGAAAATGATTTTGCTACTTTTGAAAATGATTTCACCTCCAAGGTTAATGATTTCATTTTTATAGTCGATAATTTCATTGTTTTAACTTGCACATTAAAATATATAGAAAATATAGTAAAATAATTTCACTATTAGGTATAATGATTTCACTAATGATGTAGAGAAACATAGTCAAAATAGAAAAGGTAGTAAAAAATGATTTCATTGATTTAAAACATTTTTTTTCAATTGCATAATTTTGCCACTTTGTATGACAATTTCATAAATACACAAGATGATTTTGCTACCAAGGCCAACAATTTCATAAATCTATAGAAAAACACACTCAATAAAAAAATCATAAAAATGTTTTCATAGATTTAAACATTTTTACTGTAGTGAAATCAATTTTATTGAAATAACTTAAAATTTTGCTATTGGTCATAAAATAGTAAAAATAGGCTTAAGATGATTTTTCCATTGCAATGAATTTTTTTGATGATGAATGTTTCAATTTCATTATTTTGATGATTTAACTACTAAATTGATGATTTTATTGAAGATCATGTTGAATTAATAGTTAAATAGTAATAAATTCATTATTTGGTATAAAAAAAATTAAATAGAATTTTAAATAAAAAAGAGTGAATTAGCTTGTTTGAAAGGCTAATTTTGGTAATTAGTAGAAGGTCAATGGTTTAGAATAGCTTATGGGGTGCATCTAATACTTTAGATCCAATAGAGAGGTTAGTCAATATGTTAGTGAATAAAATTAAAACAAGCTTGAAGAACTGGTTTCAAGCCTAATCCCTAGGTTGAACTATGTGGAAGACAAGCAAAAAATGCATATTAGAAGATAAAAACAATGTTTATACCTCTTTAGAAGATTTGATTAAGAACTATTCTAAATAGGTTGAGCTCTAATTGTAGATGTATAAGTATTTAACAATGCTCGATCTGCATGTGGGAAGTTCCTCTCTTTATCTACATTTGATTTTTGTCTTGTCTTATATGAGAATTGTTGAATGATGGCCTTGAAATTTGTAATTTTTTTCCTACCTTAGTTGACCATTATGAAAGAGTGTGTAGACCCATTCATTTATAGATTTTAAAAATGGTTTTGGACCATCTATCTTGATACAAGGGCCCACGATTAGTCATCCATTATCATAAATGATAAATATGGAATCTAGAAAAAAAGTATGGAGTATGTCATAGAAATGTAAGAGATTAAAATCGTGACCCCTTTGTGTGTGTAAGAGGGGTGTAAGAGGAAGAGTGTGTAATAGGGGTGTAATAGATTATAAGAGATCTTACTTGCACTCTTGGTATGATGATGTTACCTTGGGTGAGGCAATATTCTAATTTTGAATTTAAAAAATAGATAATTTCCAAATCCAAAGAATTTTCTATCTGGAATAGATTAGGCTAATTAATTGACCATTAGAGGAAAAGTGATTTTGGTAAGGTTGAAAGTGTTAATATAATACACAATTATAATCTACATAAAATGTCCAATTGTAAGTGTCTACAATTTGATCACCTCAATCATACCAAAATTAAACCAACTACTATAGTATATTGACTTAATATAGTCTATAAAAGTCCAACTTGGTAGATGATAATAATCCATATAAGTGTTTGAAATCTAAAAGATGATTTTATTTTAAAAATTTTAGGTGATATTTTCATAGAATATGATACTTAGATATGTCTCATGCTAAAATTATGTCTAATAATTGTACCAATGTATATAATTCTACCATATATGTGTATATGAATCATATAACTACATAATTTGGCAAATTTGAAACTATATAAGTGTGGAGAACATGTTTCCAAAACATTCCCCCACTATAATCTAAAATTGATAACTAGTGTAGGTTTGGAGAACATGTTTCTAAAACATGCCCCACTGTATATATAAATCTAAAAACTAGTGTAAATATGGAAAACATGTTTCCACAACATGATCCCACTATATATCTAAATCTAAAAATTGGTGTAATTGTATAGAACATATTTCCATAACATGCCCCCACTATAATCTAAATATGGTGAACTATGAAAAATATGGAATCCATGCCTCTATGACATGCCCCCATTAAAATTCCCCTCTTTTGGGGTGAGTGGAAGTAGTAACTGGTAGTCATCTAACCTCAAAGGATAAGATAACTATATAGTCTTTGTATGAACCATGTATCATGTATAAGGAACATTTATAGGTAGATATATCATTGAATCATGAAGAATGTGATCACACCAAGTCATCAAATCCATGATATGGATCATGAAAACATATAGATAGTAACATTATAAGATCAAGAAATAATCAAGCACACACAGGAGCACTCAAAATCAAATCAAAATAAAATGGTCCAAGGAGATCTAAAATAAGAGGCATGTTCAAATCCCATACAATTAAAGGGACATGACTTAGTAAAATGTACACAAAATAAAAAATGACATATTCAAATGTTAAAATATAATAAGCAATGACATATTAAAATGTCAAAGATGTAAATATAGGCACAAGAGGCAAAAATAATAGAACATATTAAAATGCTAAAAAAATAAGACAATATTAAGGCAATACACTGAAGGAAGTGCATGAATGAAAACATAAGCAAACCAACATAAACATATCACACTAGTCCATGGATCAAATGTGTTAGCAAAAAAAATTTAGTACATAGCATATAAATTACATTTAAGAAGATATAAGCATAGATAAAGGCATGTGTTATTACATAAGCTCAAACATTATAATGTAGAATGACCATATAATTATATAACCTAGATGTACCATAATTAAATAAATGAATGCCCCCAATGTCCATATGACATGAGTAGAGGGAGGGCCCAACATCCAAAAACATAGATATCATGTTTATTTGTATGCCTCAATCACACTCAAAAGATGAATGAAACATACGAATTTATAGAAAAAAATTATATACTATTCACTAACATGGAACTAACAACATAGATGCCAAGGAGCTAATAAAATATGTAAATGCTGAGAATATTTTTGGATTTTTTTTATTTTTATTTTTTTGGAATATGTGAGACATTACAACCATAAGTTGAATCCTTTACATTATTTTAATCATGTTTAGATAATTAGAAATGTTGCATATCATGTTATTCCTCATTATTTACATGTGTAATAAAAGAACCCTTGTTATCTTTTAGAATATGTATAAATTTGCCTTCATGATAAAAAGATATACCTTGCATATTTTGGTCATTTTTGGCCTCCATTAGGTATAAACAAAGTGTTCCCAATGTAAATTAATATAGAGATGTGGTAGGCATAACCCAAACTCTTATTTGAATTACTTTAGTACCACAAACAATTGATATTGTTATGTTTCCCAAGGAGTCTTTCCAACTTCATTTTCTTTGTAAGTATTTTAGATCAAAGCCAAGCCGTTGTAAACATCTTACAATACAATTAGTTTTTTATGTGTAGGATCAATGCAGATATGCCAAAAATAAGCATCACCGATGAATAATGTGATTATTAAATTTTGTTAGCATGGATGTTGTTTGATTTTTTTAACTATAAGACTTGGCATAAGATGTGGGCCCTAGATGGGTCCCATATTGAATAATTTTTTTAAAGCTCACATATAAAGGTTAGGAACACCACATTTTTATTTATAATGTTCATTTCGCAATTCATCTCCCTCCTTATTGTGAGGCATAAAACTTTGGTATTAAGCTCCTTTGGATGAGTAATTATGAAATAAGCATATCCATGGACATACCATATAAAAGGGTAAATGCCTCAAATTATGTGTTCAATGTTATTTATTTAATCGGAGAAATAAGACCTCTACTAAAATGAAGTGAATGTCTAAATCTAAAGGTTTAAATGTTAGCTCATATGATGTACTTTTGAATAGAATGGTATAATCTTGAATGGATTCATCATCACGTTGTTTGAAATTGTGTAAATTTTATAATGTAAGTTTTATCACCTTATGGATATTAAAAACCATGAATAATTAATCTTCCAATTGTGAAAAATGGTTAAGGAACCCTTTGGTAAGCTATAGAACCAATTATGAGCTTCATAAAAAATGGTGATATGGAATACATTTTGTAATAATTTTTCATCTTTTAACTGTTGACCAAAATAATATAAATAATTAATTATGTGGTTGAATGGCTCTTTATGACTCAAAAATAGAGGTAAATCTAGTAGTTCAAAATATTAAGGATATAGATATTCAAGTATACATTTTGAAAGAGGTTGATTTTTTAATGAGGTAACATTTTCATTGGTATTATTATCCATTTGCATTTGAAGTGTAGAAACCTATTTTTGAAGATCCCTAGTAGTGATCATCATATAAATAAGATAATCCATGATAATGGTGGTGCTTGGAATACATGTTATAATTTATTATATTCCACCACCTCTCTTGAATTTAGGTATATAAATATCATAATACTTATGGATAATAAGTTCAATTTATGAATCATCACATTAAGGATATTTTTATAATGGCTTATGATCTCTAAATTATGGTACCCTTGGTATATCATTTTTAGAGATTGGAACATTTAAATAACTTGGTTCATTCACCTTTGGTAAATATATAATAATTGGTATTTTCTAGAGCTTTGGTAAGACACCTCTTTTAGTATGGTAAAAACCTTTTACATGAATGAATCTTTTGGGACATAAATATCCCTTGGTTTAAATATCTTAGTTGATATTGGTAAGAGTGTAGGGTTTTTAACATTAGGATCCTTTGGCATTATAAGCTTGTAATGCTTCCCTCTTCTTGGTGCCTCAAATTTACTTGGTAAGGATGTCATGATGTCTTTATTAACTTTACAAAAAAAATCAATATCAAACTAAGGTAGAAGAGAATCATCAACTTTGATAAGGGGGATATTATTCGGAAATGTTATAAAATTAGGGGTTTAAATAAATTTACTTGAAGGAATAGCCCCTTTATTTTTGATTTGTAAATAGGCCATAATTTCCTTATGTAGTTGTCAAAATTTTTGATGATCATACGAAGGAACATCTTTCTCATATGTATCTTTTTTAGTGGTAGAAGGTGCATGAAGGACATGATTAGATGACTTGATTTTTTGGTGACTAATATCATGGATTAAAGAATCCCATATAAACCATTGGTTAATAGTGGGTTTATTATGGTAGCTAAAAGTACCTTGAATATGTTTTTCAAGTTCATGTATCACATATGCCCACTTGTCCTCATTTGGTATTGTTTGATATATTTAGTTGTCAAGGCATATAACTTGATAAATATACCTTTATTCTCTTTCAAATTAATCCTTTGGTTGGGTAATTTTTCCCATGAGTATTTTTTTAGTTTATTTTTTGAAAAAAAGAGGAAAGAGATAAATAAAGAATAAAATAGGAAACCTTAGGAAATAATACCATAAAAGATTTTGCATTCGTATACATTAGGTTCACCAAGTATTTAACCATAATATATAGATTAGGTAATATAGGGTTAAAAGGGATAGATATAGCCCAAGGTAGAAGGGTGGTAAATATATATATATATATATATATATATATATAGGATAATTAATAGAAAAAATGAGATAAAACATATACTAAATTTATTATACTGAGATATGATAAAATGAAAAGTATAACTATGATAGTTATTGAAATGATAATGAAAAAATATACTTATCTAGTTTTGATGCTAATACAGATCTAGATCTAAAATAAGTAGAAAGTAGACTAGATCTATATTCTAGATCAGTCACCTAATTCTAAAAATTATACATTTGTAGCTTAAACTCTTGCATCAACCTAAGATGGTTACATCAACATTTTTGTCTAGATCAAACATAGGTGTCTAGTAAAAAATACATATTGAAACTAGATGCAACCACATAGATGCTTCTAGGTTGTGTGTTTCCTTCAATCTAGTGTATTCATATTTGGCTCATGGACTCATCATCAAATAGTAAAAACCTAGTTCTTCATATTCATAGTGGTTATGGAAAAATGGGTTAGTAGGCACATGGTGTTGAGCCACCCAAAATACCCCTTTGTAAATGAGACTAAATACATTTCCAATATTTAAAATAGGGCCACAGACTTATGTAATTCTCCCCTACATGTTGGATTATCTATGAATCATGTAATGTGTGATAATTAAGTACAATAGTGACCTAGTTTGTAAATTGGAAAATGTGGCTCATGGGATGATCCTTTAGTAGTTCATACCTATATAAATGTTATCCCTATGAATAATATGGATATAGGAGAAAATAAGGAATATTTACTCACTTGATTACTTTATTTAGTCTTTTTGGTAAGTTACCTTGTGATTAGGTAATAAGTTATTAGGTGAGGAATTAATGAGTGTTGATATTGTATATATATAAATCCCTTTGAAGAATACATAACATTAAAGAACTTAGGCCAACCATAGGAATATGTTTCATTTTTAAATTATATGAATTTAGGGAACTAGACAATTGCATCAAAACAAGACACTTGCATTAACATAGGTGTCTGATTGGGATACAAGTGTTTGGGTAGTTAGAAAATAGATGTAGGTCTAAAAATTGTGGATAAGGAAGATAAGTGGGTTTTAAAAATTCTAGGAAATATAGAAGGAATGGGTCATCATAATGACATTGGTTGGACTAAAATATAAGTAATGAGGCACAAATAGATAATTTATGAGAGCATTTTGGTAGTGGGGAAAGTATATAATCATCCATGATATGTATTTTCCAATTGTATAAGGCTATGGTGCTATATAATTTATAAATACTATATATAGATTCATGAGGGATAAGGAATATTGTTTTCTCAATCCAATATCATTTAAATTTACACAAATTCAAGGCATAATCATCCTAACTCTCTATGTGTTTTAGTAAGGAAGAACAAGTTCCTCCAATGCTTCAACAAGGAAATATTATCTCCAATAAGTTACAAGGGAAACATTATCTGTAACAAGTTACAAGGGAAACATGGTTTTTAGTAACATATAGGTTTATTCTAATCATTTTTATTTCATATTTTCAAAAAATTAGTTTCAAATTAAAATAGTCAATCTATGGACATTGAATACACATTATTATAGGTTTTCCTATTAAGCGACCTGCACAATTGGATCTTCATACCAAAGAAAAAGTGTGTTTTACATAATAAAGTATATTTTATCCTCATACTACAGAAATTTAATTAATATAATAAAAATATGAATTTAAAGATACTAATATATGGTATTAAATATTTTACAATGACAAGTTTGACATGCATTTACCATGCATGACTTGAGCTTACAAATAATGTCCTAATTTAAATTTATCTCACACTTGTATGCTATATTATGATTTTGAACATTATGTTTATTATTAAATACCTAAAATAACCTAATTATATATTACAAACTTGATAAATATCCTACACATAGATTTATAGACTTTCAATTCAGTCTACTTGTACACATGTTAGGTTTTCTAGATTTGATCAGTATCATCAGTTGATACTAACCTGATCTAAGTAGAACTAACCCTATCTAAACAATGGTATTATTGTTACTAATTTTTAAGTTTTGGAGAGGTTATTAAATCCTTATCCCAATTGAGTGAAACATTGGATTATCTCTGGGCCTGTGGGTTGCCTATAGTAGAGGTAAACCTTTAAATTGAAGGGCTAGCTCCCTAGATTTGTCTTTGATAGCTTATCACCTATGCTACTTTCTTACTTAGGATGAAAAGAGATATAAGGAACATGAAAATTAAATATTTTAAAGAGGTTATACACCATATTTATATCCACTAGACTACCATATACTTACACTATGAAAGATGACTCACAATACTAACTTCAATATCTTAGAGTACTCTAACATAAGTGTTTCAAACATGAAGGTGATATGCATTGCACTTCTCAGGGTGAATGAATAAGAGGTATAATTATGGATAATAATGATATTAATTAAAATTATATAAAAACAAATAAACTAAATACACTTCATGTGACCTGTTAGAGAGTAAACTACTTGTACAAAAAATGAAAGAGTAAGGTGAATACAAGGATAGATGATTATCACTTATCATTCAACTGTGCACTAATTCACATACTTATAAATAATTTATAAAATAAAAACTAGATTAAAATATTTATTCAAAGGAAAAAATAAGTATTCATGGCTTCTCCATACTAGATGTGGATTATACAAACCTAGCTAAAAGTGGTTGCTCTTATAGATAATGGTGAAGAGAGAGAGAGGGGGGCATAGTAGAGGAGTGATAAGTTTCCATGAGATTTAAAATAAAAAAATGATTTATGAGAAATTAAAATATACCTCCAATTCCATGTGTCTCACTCTTGAAGTAACTCTAACCTTCCAAGTGGCATAGGAGTTACAAACTTGCTTGACACCTTGATTAGCTCCCTCAAAATTGCCCTTCTTTGCATGAAAGGAATGAAAAATGGACATAAAAACCATGAATTAAATTTCAAATGATATTAAATAACTAATTTAACACTTACATGCCTTAATAAACTCCTCTATGCTACCATTCTATCATTCAAGTGCATAGGGGTCTTGAAACTCTTCATTTCCCATGCCTAGATTGGTCCAAGTGGCCCAAAACTCAAGTTAATATTATAAATATAATCAAAAACATATGAATGGTATTAAAATATGTCATCAGGTCTGAAAAAAATCATTTTTATTCTTGGACCAACTCTCAAGAACTCATTTTGCTCCTTAAGCCTTCACTAGGCCTAGTTTCCTTATAACCCTTTTTACCTTTAAACCTCCTTATGTAGGGAGTTTCACAGATGATATTTAAAAAATAAGGGAATATTATAGGACCATATATGTACTTATATATTCATTTCAAATTTAATCTTTAGAATCTGAGTGGAAACCCATTTTTCTACCTTTCTCTCTTTTGAATTAGGCCTTAATTAGGCCCCCTTGCTTTGGACCCTATTTTATTACTCTAGAATTTTGCCACATAATTGAAATAACCCAAAATAATGTGATTTAATTTACCTAGGCCATCACCAAACTAAATTTCAAATTTAGGGTTTGAGACCCTATGGAAGTATGAAAACCAAGAAATGGCCAAGTCACCTAGTCTCATTTTGAGCCTATTTGAGACTACCTTGGAAAATGGGCCTAGTTTAATCATATATATAATATAATATGAAATATTTTAGAATTTTAAGGTTATAAAAATTTCCAAGTGATATCATCCCATGATTGGGAAGATTTCCCTTTCTCAAAACACCTAAAAAACATCAAAAACATGCAAAAATATGGTGTTTTTGGAAATCCATACAAGTGACATTAGCATAAAATTACATGTGAGTAACCTAACTTGAGTAATAAAAAACAAAAAATATGTTTTAGGATCAAAACATGTCATTAGATATGTATTTGATCTCTTTTCTCCTTGACTGGTCACTATCAAGGTTTAAGACCAGTTTGGGGTCTTAACAATTATTCATAAAGAATAGATCATTAAATGAAATACTTAGAATTTTAAAACCTTATTATTATACCCATTAAGCTATTAAATAATTATTATAGTCCCATGAAAATTTTGGGCAATAGTATGAGCATCTAAAGTTGCTCTTTGTGTGGCCTCCTTAGCTCTCTTGAGGCTAGAGAGAGGTCAAACATGAGTTTTGGGTTTCAAAACTGCTTCCCACTATTTTTATAGGATAATAAACCTATGAAATATCCTTATCCATTATTATTAATTCCTTTTAAGTATATATTAATCCTTTGTATGCTTAGGGTACATTAGTCAGGGAATTAGGGTTTAAGGCCTATCTCTTTCTTACTATCCCTCAAGGGCACTTGGATGGAAACCTAAACTATATTTCCACCTAAGAATGTAGAGAGACATATTATATGACTATTAAATATCTCAATATACCCACATGAGGTCTAAAAACTTTCTTTGTGTTTTAGAGCTCAAGTGGACCCCTAAGTCTCTTGATTGCCCCTTGACCAAGGAGTGGGCAGGGTATCAGACAATACAATGAGTACTTTCACTATTTTATGACCTGAAGGATACCATTAAAGTATTATTAAAGTCACAAAAAAACAATTTACTGATTTTTAGAGTGTGGTCACACCTATAGGACTCCTAAAACTCAAATTTCTCACTAGTTGTAGGCTTGCTAGTGACTAACTGTGTGCCTTAGAATAAGACTCAACAATGTCTTAGTTTTTTGTCATATAGTCTAAGGGTTTTCATAGGATATTATTGAAATTTGAAACCATGTTCAAATTTATTTTTTCCCTTTCACATCCATTATAATTCCATACTCTCCTTTACTCCAAGAAAAAGTCTTCAAAGAGCAAACTTACTTATAACTTACTTCTAATTGTATATGAGGCTAGAACCTAGTTTAGTTAAATATTTACTTTGTCTCTCTTTTTATCTAAAAATTAACCTATATGACCTTTTGTATAAATCATAGAGTAATCCTCATGATCTCTTTTTTTGGTTTCTCACTTGGACTTTGAGACCAGCCTATAAGTGCTTTTCTTAGTGTTACTTTATTGTATTAAGTGTTTTAGACCTTACCTTCTCATCTCAGTGACCTTCTCCAAACTATCAAACTTTATTGAAGATCCTAATTGGGTCTAAACACCTCATTTATTTTCCCTTTCATTCTTTTGTCTTGAAACTAGTCTACTTCTCATTAGCCACCTGTAGGTGACAATAAGGGATCATGATTGTATGTTGGGGTTTGAAATCTCTCTTCATGCCACTAATCCATTAATATAATCTAAGATCATTAACCTATCAATAAATTTCTCATTGACTATACATAAATGTTTAGAAACCTCACTCTTAACTCATTGGCCTCATTACTTGAACATGAGCCATCCCTTAAAAAAGCCTATAGGTAGCACATTAGGGCAATCATGAATGTGCATTTGAAGTTTGAGACTTTACCCTAAGCTCAGTGAATTCTCAATGTTCCATGACCTAGTTAAAATCTCAATTTAGGTTCATTTTATCTTCATACACCACTGCCAATGCTTACTCAAGCTTAGAGACTAAGTTTACCCTCATATAGGCACATGTAGGTGACTTCTAGGTTACGTGACTATGCTTAAGGTTTTGAACCTACTCACCATTATTCATTATCTTAATTTGGGATCATTAACTTGGTTTTATCCTCAATAGGGTTTAATAATCATAAATTATCTTGAAGCTAATCTCTTTAGCTTAAAAAAGAAAGTTCTTTAGATAAGCCTGTAGGTGAACTATTAAAATCTAGGACTATATACTTATTCTTAATACTAATCTTCTCACTCTTAGGCTTGATATTGTGTTGAAAACTATTTGAGAAGGGATAATTTCATAGTATGAAAAGGTTTGTAGACTTCCTTTATCATATTCAAAACACTTATATCTAGTCCACCTCTGTACAGTCCTATAGATGCCTTTAGGGAGCGTCAACTCAGTCTCACTGTCATTTTGACTATGAGTGGCCTAGCTATTCTTTTGATGGGTTGGATCACTATTTACATATGTAATGGAGTTAAAAATTCATGTTTGAGGCCATATTGATTTTGTTTTAGGGTTTTTTTGTCCAAATGAGACCTACAATCTTGAGGCCTATAGGTTAATTTTGGATAGCTTTGGGATACACAAAGATCCATTTCATGAATTCTTAGATTTATCAAATCTATCAAACCATTACACCTCCTTATCACTCTTTCATGTGTCATATATATATATACAAGGATTCTCATCTTCAACTTATCCCATTATTATGTACAAACTACAAGTACAATCAACCATGTATGCATAAGTTATATGTGTAGGGAGTTGGAGCAAGTGGTCAATTTTGAGCTCATAATGGTAGTAATGGGATAATAAATGACAATGTTAATACATAAAGATATGGATAAGGTATTTTTAATGAATTTAATTACTTCCCATTCAATCTTATAGTTTTTACAAGCTTATATATGAAATATTCTATCCTTGAATTTAGCAGGCTCTATTCATGGGATAACCCCTATGATACTTGTCCATTTTGTAACCCATTTTCTCTAAGCACATAAAATGAGGCTAATCACTATCTTCTTACACACCATTTCCTCAAAAATTTAGATTATTGAGGGAGTTTTTAATTACTGATGTAGTCCAAAGAAAATTCTCTGGGATACACCTTAGCATACAAAGGTAGATAATTTCTTTGCCACTACACGTCAGTTGGAATAATTTTCTATGAACTACACCCAATGTATAATAGTAGATAAATTCTCCATTAATGCATGTACAAGTTAAAAGAATTTCTATAATCCTACATATGGGCCCACCACTTCTATATTAATTAATATGTATTAACTACCTTATTTGTATATAATCAACCCATGTAATTTTTATTTTTTACCATTGTGTTTTCACTTTCTCCTTTCATTGTTTCTAATCCCATGTGCACCCCGCCCCCCGCTTCATCCACTATTTTCATGATTGATTTTATTGATTCATCCATGGTTCCTCTCTATCATGGCTCTTAGGTAATATTTGTTTACATTTTAGTCTTTTTATTTTCTTTATCATGCCCTAGGTTTCTTTTTCTTGTATGTTCTTTGTTAAATTCATTTATGTTTTCAAATCTCTTATTTTTCTTTAAGAACCTATACATAACCAATCTAAGGCTAAACTTTCATCTTAAATCCTCATACTTAGGTTTATTTTGAATCTAATTTGTTATCCTTGTGTCTCTTATGTTTTATCCATGGCACAATTCAAGTAAACCCTCTCATTAGTGCATATTAGATAATTTCATCTGATGCGTGCTTCTTTTCCCAACCTGTGCACATAACATAAAATTATCTGAAGTGCATGTAACCCATCTAGTGTACTTCAGAAAATTTTATCCAAAGTGCATGTAACTCGGTGCACTTCAAATAAAGTTATCTAAAGTGCATGGTCCATTTTTTAGTGAATATTAGATAATTTTCTCTGATGTGTACTAAGACCCTACACCTAACCTCTTCCTATGTAATTTGGAGAAAATTCATTGAATTACGCCAAAGTTATCAACCCACTATGCAGTTCAGATAATTTTTTCCAAACTACACATTTCATTTTATATCCCATGTAGAATCACATATTTTTTTTGCTCTTACACCTTTCTTAAAAATGATGAAAAATGATTAACTCTAGGGAATTAAAACTCTCTTTTGTAGATACTAAATCAATGTTGGAAGGTTGCCCAGCTAAAATAATAATGAAGTATAAGTTTTAGGGTGTGTTTCCAACATCTATAGTAGACTCCAATTTAGATTAGATTGGAGATATAGATATTGGTCATGTTTACATGGTTGAGTTCCTACAAAGGTTAGGCAGGGATCCTATTGCTCCACACATGCAACCCATTTTAAATAGTGAAATACACTTGGTAGTTGCATTTCTAGTGTCAGTACAAGATCTATTATTTGTTTGAATAATTATTACCCACTTTGGTAAAGAATATAGATTGGTTAAAGATGCTAGAGGTAAGGTGATAATTTGGTTGGATGTTGATTACTTTGACAAAATTTCCATCTCTCAGAAATTGAGGAATATTCTAATATTATCATGATCTCAACCTAGGAATATTAAGACAATAATTTTTAAAAATACAAAAGGCACATTAATTCACATTGGCTAAAGACACCAAGTCACTCAATTGTAAGATGGCCTAAAAATCTATACCAAAGTGAATTCATGGAGGAGATAGGAGATTTAATCACTCTCATAAGCACGGTCAAAAGTCTTCCCACATTAAATATATTTCAAGAATGGATGTATCATTATATCTTCATTATTAAGAAAGATAAATAGAGAATTTATTAGGGAAGTCAGATTAGTGATGCTATATACAACAAATTTTTTGAAGTAAATTCTTCCCTCATGTTTTATATGAATTCTTACCTAGTGTATGCTATAGCCTATATGAGGAATTTTCCAGGAATGACCAGTGTTGGTGAGAGGAAGAATGTTCTTGTTCATGAGTACTATCCACAACTGAATCTCAATGAAAGCATTAAACATTTTAGAAGAGTTAATGATACTTTCTTCTATAAGTTCATTTGTATTTTTGAATAGGAACTAGAAAAGAAAAGAGTTTTAGATCAATCATGGGAAACAATGAATAATATTCATTGCATTTTCCTTTAGTTCTTAAATTTTACTTACATTAGGGTGGGAGGATTCAATGAATAACCATAAATGCTACCAAGGTGTTCAAGTGATAAATTGGTTTTGATGGAGATGTCTAGACAAATGATGACCATGCATAAGAAGTAGTTAGATCGACATAAAATAGGATTCAAGTTTTTGATAATCATTAGTCAATACACCATGTCAACTACTCCCAAGGCTAAGATAATGGAAACTCAAATGCAATGGATCACCCTTAAAAAGTAAAAGGGTAGGAAATTTTTTGATTATAAAATGATGAAGGAAAAGTTAAAAGGTAATTATGCCCATGAGCACAAGGTTGAGAACATCTAGGCCAAATTCAAGATTGAAGAAGATATACAAAGACTTGATTACAACCATCTCACTGCTAATCAGATTGAAGATTTGAAATTGGCTAACATTCTAGCTAATCTCTTTGATGATGAAAATATATTAGATCCTTCATATTAAGGTAATCAAGATGCTTATACTCCTATCCCTCTAATTGAAAGGTCTAGAAAGGAATGGACATCTATTAGAGAGAGATTCCAACCCATTCTTGTAAAAATTTATGCTTGGTTAGAATCTGAAGGTATCAAACTAAAACATTTCAAGACAGGGTCAAAAGAAGAATATGATGAAGATACCACAGAGAAATGAGAGGAATTGAGGATGAAAAATAAAAAGGCCTCTACATGCACTCAAAAACCAAAGTTTATATCTATGAATAAAGGTAAGAGGAAAGATAAAGAATCTAGTGCCAAGGAAAGTGCTCAAATGGATGAGAAAAACATAGTTACTATCAAGGCACCACCTCAACCAACAACTTCACAAATGTCTTAGCCAGTGATTCAAAAAACTACACAATCAGAAGTTCCTTTGGTTGAGGTTTCTAAAACCATAGTTTCATAGGTAACATTTTCCACAATTCCCCTTATAGATATAACTATACCAATTGATTTTGTTCCTTTGCAAGTTGTTATTTCATCTCCACCTTTGCCTCCTAGTGCCACACTCTTTCAATTTCCTTCAGAAGGCACACTGGATCAATTTTTTGATTCAATATCAAATTTACCCAATCCTTTGAAGTCGTTAGGGTCCCTAACTAATCTATATTTCACTCAACAAGATATGGATAAATTTATGTCCATATCTTCCTCAAAAATAACAACCCAAGTCTTTGATACTCCTATATCTAATTTGTCAAAAGGGACCAAAGTTTTAGTCACCCCAACCCAAACTCCACCAATTATAACCACTATGCCATTGGTGTAAACTCCACTACTAGATACCTCCATAATTTCCTATTCTATCACACCTACTTCACAAACCATTATTCCTTCTCAAACATCACAATACTTGGTTTTTTATGGATTGAAAGATTCATCTGCTCTTCCTCCTTGGCTCATGTCCCAAACCCCTAAATGAAATAAACAAGTTGTGTCTCCTGATGACTTTGATTTTTTACGTCAACAGATGCTCCTTTTCTATTCCAGTCCTAATAAGTAGAAATCCATGATAGGAGGTATGGGCTGAATGGCTATGGGTTTAATATTACAAGACACTCAAATCTTACATAACTTATTTTACAATAATAGAACCAAGTTTCTGATTCTCAGGCTCCTACTAAAGGCAAGAGAAGAACATACACTTGGATCAATAACAAACTACTTAATATCTAAGAGTTTTCTTCGATGCCTAATTCTAAGCAAAAAGGTCTTATTTATAGTAATTGGGAGGTCCTACCTAAAATCTTTTTCTAAGGTGGTGTCTGTCCTATCATGCTTTACAATGAAAAAGTTAGCTACAAAGAGATGCTATTAGAAGCACTAGATGAGGATGTCTGGCTTGGTGGGTCCAAGATTGCTTCTGCTTCACTCAATAAGTCATCTTAATTAATGGGTTGAAAGAGACACCTTAGCTAGAATGTACTCAAAAGATGCCAATGTTGGGTCCAGCTTCACATGCATGTCAATGAGGATTGATATGGAAATATGATTCCCATTCTAGCTATCTTTGGATGATGGTATGTACAATAGTGTCTTGATCATGATAATCTTCTTCATGAATATGATGGGGTCCATATCTTGCAATCCATCTGTAAAGGTGTTCATTATGTGAAGATCTTATGTTAATATGTCAGGTCCATAAAGGATGTTTTACTAGTTTAGTGAACTAATGGAATAAAAATTCACTATTAAGTCATTATATAATAATAATGCTTCTATAGTTATGGCAATCTGATTGGATAGAAGTTGTAAATGACATCTGTATATCTAAACCTACTGCATAAGAAATCTGTGTATAGCAAGGATTCAACCCTTCTCTTAAAATCTATTCTTGGACAAGGATGTTTTAGGAAGCAAATCCTTGGTTATAGATTCTGGTTAAGTTAAAACCAGGAAAGGGTTGATGCATTAAAATTTTTGGTGGATTTATACTAAGCCAATTGATTGTGGTATTATTAGTGCCTTTTATATGTTCGATGGAGAATTTAAACTAGTTGAAAAAGGCCTGCCATGTAACATATTTACCATGACCATATTTATAACCATGATCTTTTTCTCTAAAGGTCAGAAATCTAGTATAATCAATTTTTACAATAAAATGTGGTAGATGAAGAAGTTTTAACATAAAATTCTCAAGGCATTTTTTCATAGAATAAATCTCTTTATCAGAAGAGATCCATTTTAACACATCTACACTGAATACTCCGCTAGAAAACTCACACATAAATTCTTTATTATCATATTTACAAACAAGCATTCCTCCCCATGCAATATTAGAGGCATCAGTATAAACCATATATTTATTGGATTTTGGGATATGAAGTTTGGGAAGTAAAGATACATTGGATTTGATCTTTTGAATGGTAACTGTATGTTCTTCCTTCCAATTAAATGATTTTTTCTTCTGGAGTAGTTTTTGGAGTATGAACCTATCTTCACCAAAGTTAGGATAAAAGCTATTTAAATAATTAAGTAATCCCAAAAATGCTTGAAGCTTTGGTTTATCAAGCTTCTCAAGAAAATTGATGACCTTTCCTTTGATATGCAACTAAACTTGTGATTTCAAGTCTTGGACAATCATTCTAAGGAAATTACATTCAATTTTACAAATTTTAATCTTTGTATTAGGCAAAACTATACCTATATTTTCTACCAGCTCTAAGAATATTAGAAGATGGGAGTAATGATCAGAAAGAGAATTGCTGAAAATTAATATATCATCTATATATACACAAAGGAATTCTAAAGTGTCTTTAGAGATTTCATCCATATGGGCTTGATAGAATGTAGGGGAATTCATTAGACCAAATGGAATGACATTCCATTAGAAATGGCCAAAAGGACAGCTGAATATTGTTTTCTCTTTGTCTGTTGCTTTGACTCTGATTTGATAAAAACCAAATTTACAATCAAATTGTGAGAAATACTTACACTTTGCAACTTTCTCCGATAAGTAGATTTTATCTGGTATAAGATATGGATATGGATGGGTAATGGCATTTAGTGGTCGATAATTAATGACCATTATTTTCTTACCTCTCTTTTGTTTTGAATGCTTTTTTATCATAAAGGTGTAACAACAATAAGGAGAGGTTGATTTTTCAATGAAACCATTAGATTCTAATTCTTTTATCTGTACTTCCATATCATTATAATCCTATGCAAAAATTGGAATTTTATTTATAATTTTCATTTGTTTTACTTCAATGATTTTAATTTCCATTTCAAGCATAGACTTTGACCAAAAATGCTGAGGGTTATCAAAACATATAGTGGTTTTAATCTTGATTCCTAGTTCTTGGATGTTTGCAGGGATTATGGTTTTAGGAGTCTAGGTCATTGAACTTGGAAATTGTTCAGTAGCATATATTAGATGAGGAATTCTTATCCTTTCATTATCAATGGTGAGCATGACACTTTTTGTGGTAGAACCATAGGGTGAATATCTATCTATAAAAGCTCCACCTAAAAGGATATCTATAGGAATTTTTCCTAAATCAAAGAAATCAAAATGGAAGATTTTATTTTGGATTCTAAGGGGTTGTTGGTGCTTATAAATTTTGCAAACAAAACTATTCCCTTGGACATCTAGGCTCTTATAAGTGAGAGAGTCATCCAATTTCTTCCAGTCTTGGATGATCTATGGTTTGGAAAAAGAAAGTGAAGCACCTGTATCTACTTGTGCATCTACCAGTCTTCCATTAATTTCAATAGTAATAAAATAGGTGAATTTCCCATTGATTAGCTATGTGAGATAAGTTGGTTGAGGTATTTATAATGGGGGAACATTGGTACATACTAGTTTTTGTCTGATGGATCTTGAAGTGGGATCTAATAGAATTCTTATTCTTGTTTGGCATGTGCTTCTTCTTCTGATTCTTCTTTTAAGTTAGATAGAAGATTACTAAATTCAGCTTGCTTTGGGTAATAATCTTGGTCAGAGTAGAAATAATCATCTACTACATCCTCATTCTCTTCAGTAAGCAGGAGGATGTCCCATTATGGCTCAATTTTGGGTGAATGGATTTATTTTGGAGGCTCTTTTATTGTAAATTTATTTTTTACCCAAGAGTCAATGGGCTTAAAAGAGCTCTAAAACTATAAAGTAGGATTGATGAGCCTTTGCATTGTAGGAGGCATTCTTGGCATGAATGACTACCTTCCTTTGGAATTGCTTCTTCCCCTATTGTATCCTCTATTCCTTGGTCTAGAATCTCACTCTGGTACTTCATCATGATGGTGAGACCATCTTCCATAAGCTTCAAATGGAAGGCTTGAGTAATCATGAGATCCATGCCATTGCATATTGGTGAGTAGTTGCTCCAAATCATTAGCTAATGATTCAAAGGTGTCAGCATCATCATCAAATTCTTTATCAAAGAATTCATCTAAAATTGGTTCATAGATGTCATCTTGTTGGAAGAGATCTTCTTTTATGTTAATAACATCCCACTACATTGCTGCATTGGAGGAAACAATGGATTTGATAGCAAGAGTTTTGAAATGGCAGTATAGAGTAATATGACCAAGTTTGTGACAGATGTAGCAAATACGAGTTTTGGATGGAGGACATGGAGAGATACACTTTTTTAGAAAGTAGTGAGGAGGGGCATAATAATTTTTGCATGGAAAAGAGCGGTGTTTAAAAGATAGATTGGAGTGGTGCTACCTCTTTTGATGTTTGTGAGGTTGTAAAAATTGGTGATAGCCAAATGGAGTAGTTTTAGGAAAGATAGGAGTAATCTAGGATGTTTGATGCTTGGTGAGCTTTTGGATAGTTTTGGTTTTTGAGACTAGCTGAATGGCTGACTATTTAACAAAGTCAATAACATCAAAAAGAGACATGTCATCGATAGTTAGTCCTTTAAGGTTAATATATGAAATTACCTTATCAATAATATTATAAGGAAGTGCATGTAGAAACTTTAGCTTGGTTTCTATAGAACCAAAACTTCTACTTTCATAAGCTAGCTCACGAAATTACTTGGCAAAGGCATCAAACTATTTTAAATCACAAAGCTCCATTTTTAATAACCATTTTTGAGACTCAAGTTCTTGATTCCCTACTAGAGGTTAAAATTCATCTATTAACAAATGATACAAAGCAACTAATGGATCAGGCTGATGATGAACCTTTTCATTCTATATTGGCTCTATCATGGAATCCCACCATTGGGTGATAATACCCCGAAATAATTTAGAAGAAAAAATAGTAGTAGCTGGTGGATCTAAATGAGATCCTAATGTAATGACTCTCATAGAGTTACACCATGCAATAATTTCATTCATAAGATTAAGTATATCATCAATGTTTAGATACCATGGTTGTAATGGGATCTAGTTTCTTCACATGATTGAGGTACTAGGATTCATGTGTTTTTTCATAGGTTTGAAGTTAGAACCAAAATTAACCTTTTATGTCAAGGTAGAAATTGGGTTTGTACTGGTCTCTTCTTACTCTTATTTGACTAGCCAGTCAATTTTTTTTTCTAAAGTTGTAAGCTTATGATCTATAGAAGATAATTGAGCACTGAGAGTTAAATTTGCATGGGATATTTAATGGAAAATATGGTTTGTATTGTATTATAGAATGGTTATCTTATCTAACATATGTCTAATATATAAGACATCTTTACATAGGTCATCTAAATTTTTAGAAAGATGAGAGTTGAATTTGGATACATAATTTCTATGCTTAAATTCATTAGAAGGCTCAGTATCTCCTTGAAAAGTAGTAGAGAAATAACTCATAACTCCTTTTGTTTGTTTATATACACATTTATGTGGTGGACATCTTCCACCTTTATACAAACTGACTTGATGGTCTGTATAGAATTTGAGAATCTATTCTCTGGGAAGACTCATCATGGTACAAGGCAAATAACTTGTAGGATCAAGTCTTTGGTTAATATCTTCATCTTCTATAACAATATGACCAGATCTAATAGTACATTTAAAAGAAGAAGATGAAGGCCTATGAGGAGATAATTGGCTAGAAGAACTACTGAATGAGAGAGATCTTGGAAAAATATTAACAGTTATTCCATTGGTCTTGGGGACATTGGCTTGACTTTTCATTTTTGGTGATACCTTTTTTAGCCAATCAAGCTTCCAATCAGAGGGAATTTGAATGGATTCAATATGTCCCTTCTATAACTAGATAGTTCCACTTAATCTTTGAGCATAGGGAAGATCTTCTAGAATCTTGGAATGATTAGTGTTGGTCATACTATAAACAACAGTTAAGTTTATAAAGGCATATTTAAATTCTCCAAACATATCTAGACCAAATAGAGATGTGAATAATCCCCAAAAATCTAAAGAGCCATGCTTGAATTTTTTACATCCCTTATCTCAAACTGCAACTAAAAGATTAGGACAAAATTTAAAACAAATAACCTTATCATTTATCCATCCTAAACTGGATAATTGATAAGCATGTTTAAAAGTAACTTGACGTCTATCACACAAAGCTAGATACAAAACTGGTTTTATATTACACGAAATTAATACAGTTATATGAACTCGGATAAGACCAAAGTGAACAAACTAGACATCCTCATGAGATCAGATATAAATGATTTTAGATTCAGGTACTAGGGATAAAAAAATTGTTTGGAAAGACATTTTTGGATTATAGCTCAAGGTGAGTTATACAGACTTAATATAGGGTTTTATAAATGATAGATAAGTAATACTATATACAAACTTGGTCAACTTATGCCAATGAAACCCAAAACAACAAAGAAAGCTAAAATTGTGTCAAGAGTAATTTTTGAGTTTGGACACAAGTATGCTGAGGTTGCAGTGTCTCTTGAAGATATAAACATTGAAGATATTCAAGTGTCTGAATATGCATCAAGATGAATAAATCTTGGGAAGAAAACCCATGAAAGCATAAAGGAAGATTTGCAAGCAACAATGGTGTCCTTGATTGAGAGATATGGCAAGGACAAGAAAATTAAGGATCAATTCAAGATACAAGTATAACAACTAACCTTTGTTTTACTAAAGATCACACAATATTTTGAGTCCATTACACTTATTGAGCATGAGAACACGAAAAAGTCAATTCAACAAGATAAGAAAATTAGATCTTAAGATCAGGTGGTCAATGCCTAGATTGAGAGATTGACAACATAAGGTACCCTATGGTTGTGTTTTGCTATTGAATTTTTGAAGAACCTGAGTGAAGTAAAATGGAAATTCAGTAAACAAAAAAGACACTCACTCAAACTTTGGAACTTATTGAAAATGATATTGATACATGGACTCAACTATGTAAATTCAAGCTAGAACTTTTAGTTGAGCAGAAGGTTATTACAAACAAGAAAATATTCAATTAGTATAGGGAAACAATGAATAACAAAAGAGAATTTCTCAAGAATCTAATTAAAGATCTCAAAGAGGCTGAGGATATGTGCAATGATAAGATGTTAGATTTTATAGATAAAATTGGAGAACTTCCTTATTTGGTAAGAACTGATTCCCTAGAAATTCTTCCTATTGAGACAATAATTTAGGAGTTTTCATCTTTGATTTAGACAAAGATTGAGATAGAGAAAATTCACACTTAACTCCATCAACAAACTAGTTAAATTTTAAGTCATAATGAATAAGTTGCAAAGAATCTTGGATAAAATAAAAGACTTACCAATTAATCTAAAAGATAGATCCAGGAGTAGATCAGGTCCAGATGATATTGAGGTTTAGGCTACATTGAAGAGATACGAGGAATTTTTAGAAAAGAATGAAACTAAATAAATTCCTATGTCTAAGGACACTTAGTTTATTTTTTTGACTTTTTATATGTAATTTTGTTTGGTGTAATTTACACATAGGAAAATTACATAGTCCTAAGTAAAATATGACTCTTTCAATGAATAAGTCAATGCATTTATGTATTTCCTATTTTTGTTCATAACTCCTCTCTATAAATAGGAGGATGCTCTTTGTAAAAAGGATCACCAATTGCTATAGAAGTGAAGTGCTACCAAAATTGAGAAGAAATATAGAATCTTTGAATTCAAATTGTAAATCTTTTATCAATCAATATATTAGAAAATAAGTGATCTTTTTATCTTTGAGTTGAAATAAATTTGTGCTATATTGGAGATGTTCTTATGTTTTTTCCATTACATTTTCTTGTGTAATTTATTGAATTGTGGTGTGAGTTTTTATAAATCAAAAGGTGATATAAAGCTAATTTTGAAGTCTTTGAAATGTAATATCATTACTAGGTTTACGTTCATTATTGAGAAATGATTATGGAGACTTTGGGCTATAAGCCATTATCCTTAATGATTTTATCTTTATTGGAAACAAGGTGGAGACTTTGGGCTACACTTTATTCAATTATTTTATGATATATTCATTGGTATTTTTCTATTTATTCTTTTGAATAACTAATTTGAATATCAGTCATTATTGCTTCAACAAGTAATTCCATATTCCCATACTACATTTTAAGAAACAAAAGTCTTCATAGCATTAGATTACAAGTGTACATCAATTCTAAAAAAAGAGAATTAGATGATATGGTAACACCTAATTTGATAAGAATAGTATAAATAAGTGTAAATAGTTACTTATTTTGTTAGTTAGTAAGAATAAGGGAGCCTTCCCTTACTTGAGGAGAGATTCCATCTCATCACACTATGGCTAAAATAACCATTTTGATACCTTTCTATCGGTAACAAAATATGCACCCAAAAGTTTTTGGTGACTCTACTAGGGAATAAACAAGCAACTAGACTCTACACTCTTTCAGTTGAAATAGGACCAAAAACTTTTTTTTTTCTACTATTTTGCTGTAGTTAATTTATTTTCTTTTTGGATACTTTCATAATCTAGCAAAACAAAGATACACTCATGGTAGAAGGAAAGCGAGACATATTGATCCTACATTTGAGTTGTTACAAGATCATAACTTTAATATTTTTATAACACATGCAAAGTCACCTCTTCAACATACAAGGAGTTTTCCAATTTTCAATACAAGATCTCCTATACCCAGGGAAGATTTCATTGTATGCAGGGTCTTACCTATTTTGCCTTTGGAAATATTTTTTATTCCTCCCTTCATTCCACATAGAATGACTACTTAAGGTCCATTGAACTTGATTCCTCCATCTCATGAAATTCCTCATGGTTCATGAAAAAATTTCCCAAAGTTTTATGGTGATGGTAAACAACATTTGGATGAACATATTGCTACATTTTACATTACATGTAGAGTTCTTGGAGTAGAACATGAAGATGTTTCTGCAAGGTTGTTCATTGAAACACTCCAATGTGTTGCCTCTAATTGGGTTTATCAACTTGGAACTGGAACCATCACAATTTGGGTAACACTTAAGGATAAGTTTGAGGCAAGGTTCAAGCCTGCTAAAGATGCTCATGCCTTATTGGCTCAACTTATGCAAATGAAGAAACACATGAACCCATGTTGGAGTTCATGGTAAATTTTAACAAGTTAAGGAATAAGATTCTAGCAGTTGGTCAAAATACACATGAGAACTTGAAGTGCTTCTTCATTAATTCTCAACTATTGAAAGTAAGTTTTTTTTGTGAAGACTAGCCCCATCTGATCTCGATGCTACTCAAAGTTTGGCCACTAAAGTAGAAGATGATTTAATTCTAGTAGGGAAGGTGAGAAATAATTCTATCACGCTTAGAGGGCACACTCTAAAACTTCACCTTCTATTAGCACCACATATCCCACGGTTTAAAAGTGAGCAAATGAATTGTTAGCACTCAAGAAGCAAATGTCTTAAGGTATGCCATTTTATACATATAAGGATGCTCCAAGAAGTGATGAAACTGTCCTTAGACTGCTCTATAACCATCAATATGTGAGATAACTTCTTGTAGGTGTTCCATACATTTTAACATACTTATATAGACCTATTCAGATCAATCATTCCTTTATTGGAAAGCTTAAAACTCTTCCTTTGACCTATAGGCTGTGATATCATTCTTTAGCCCTGTTTCCTCTATTTATTGGACATAACTCCTTGTAGGTTAGCTCAATCATAAATGTAAAAATACTTCTAGATACCCATTAATCTCTTCTATAACATACTAGAAAATCTCATGAGGTTACTTTGTACGGAATTGTACTTTCTTCTTTAAGCCCTGTTCTAATTAACCCTCCTTGAATGCAAATCTTCTTGTCCAGAGTAAAGTACAGACTTTATAATCAAAAAAATAATCATTATAGATACCCATTACCTTCTTATAGGAGAATAAAACATTTTTTAGTGCACTTCTTTGGATAAATTCACTTTTCCTATATTGGCCTATGTTCTTCATCTCACATGCACCTAGGATTCATTTGGAAATTGACTTTTTTCCATATTTATCCATACTAAAAAATTTGGAAATCACTTCCAATAGTTTTTTAACATCATCAAGGGTAATATTTCATACTTTCAAGAGTTTTTAAGAATTTAAACTCATTTTGAGGGACAAACCCTAATTTAGGGTTTTCTAAGGACTTACACAGGCTTAGAGCATATTAATTGTGGCTGGGAGTGTTTTACCCTATTTCAAGGGTTCCAATCAATTTTTTATGGTCTGTCTTAATACCCTACACCTTCTTCAATCATCACCTTGGTCATATCAACCTCCTATACTTTCCAATCAAGACATCACATTTGTCTTTGACTGTATATGACAGTCAACAGGGTTTATGATTTCCTTCTCTATTTCAATGATAAATAGACTTTCAAGATGATAAAAAAACATTTAAATACCTTAAATGAATTCCCCATTCATATTTTCATATCAAATATTCACTTATCTATCCAATTACTATGCAAAACATGCAACTTTCTTATGTTTGCCTGTATACTGTCACCTACAGGGCCGAGAACCAACAGTTGGAGTTTTAAGATGTCAAAGGGGTTTCTAAAGCCTGTTTCTTATTCTCTTAAGTTTATAATTGCCTTATAGACCTATCTCCATGTCATTAATAACTTCATGCAAACATTTTCAAGTGGAATTTACCTTGGACAGTGGGTTGTAGGCCTATATGCTTGAGTATCCTGTTTAGGTCCTGTTTAGGATTCTTATAGCATTTAAAGTTCTTTAAGACCTCTTGGTCACAATAATACTAATTTCAACTTGTTCCCACATACAAGATAACCAGTCTTTCACAATGTTCTTTAGAGAGTCATCATACACACACTTACATAGGCCTGTCACCAGAATTCCATAAAGAAACCATATATGAAACAAAACATTCATTCTTTCTTAGATCAAATAGAAAACTTACAATTCAATACTAGATTCAATATCAATGTTCCATGGATTCAAAATCCTTGTCTGCTCCTCCACACATTCTTGAATTTACATTAAATTTGCTCCTTTTCTTTAACTTTAACAGCTCTTGAGTGAGGTCCTCCCTCACTATTTCTCCTCTCTTTTCTTCATTCTATCTTCTTTCCTTGAATGAGAGGACCTTTCCTCTCTATCCTTATTCTCCTCTACATCCCTCTCATCCTCTCTCCTTACTAAATTCTCTCTTTTGCTCTTTTGAAAAGCCTCCCCTCTAACTTCTATGCCCCATTTTGGGCTTAAGGCAAAACACAATATTGTTTTTAATCTTTAACAATATACTAAGGTTGAAAATAGTCTCAACCATTTCTCCCTTATTTCCTCAATAGCCCAACAATCACTTTTTACCTTTTCAGTTTTCACTTTTAACAATTACATTTACTCCCTAGGTGAAATTTTGAAATCTAAACACAATTTGGAGGGAAAATAGGAATTTGAAATGTCACACTAGAATATCATTTGAATTTGCATGTTTGATGATCTCAACTAGTCCTCCATGAAACTATTGTAGATGCTCCTGCATCAAGAAGGATGCACCTAAATGCTTATAATTATTCCAATAATGTAACAAGAAAGCAAAATTAGAATAAGCTTCCTCCACCATAATCAAGGCTTGCATTGGAAGCACCTCTGGATAATGCAACAGTCAATTAGTTGTAACTAGAAACTGATGATATTCTAGAATTGGAATATATTCTAGAAGAAGATGAAAATCCTTTCATAAAAAATGAAGAAGTAAAAGCTGGTGACTCTAATATCAAGTTTCTAAAATTTGAAGAAGAAGAATATGAACAAGAAACAGACATATAAGGTGAATCTTATGTCATCTTTACACATTCACAAAGTCAAACAAATCAACAATAGAAGGTTGATAAAGATAAAACCAAGGATGAACCACATAAGGAGGTTAATATTCCTAAAAGAGGATCTCCTTTGACAATTCAACCAAAGGACATAGCTATGGATAAATAAGTAAGTACTCCTCAGTCTACTTCTCCTTATACATCTAAACCTAGTGCTCAAAAATTGAGACCTAAAAATGAAAATACCTTATCTTCCTTGGCTTCCCCATATCCAGCTTTTGATATCATAGACCACGCCAAGAAGATGAAAATCTTCCCTTTCTCTTTCAAGTTGCAATTTGATAATACTAACAATACTACTGAATATGAAGCCTTATTGTTAGGAATGGAGGTTGCACAAAAGAAAGGAATTAGAAACATTTATGCTCAAGGTGATGTCGAACTAGTCATTTTTCAAGTCAGAAATCTATATCAAACAAAGAATGAAAGACTAAGGAATTATTGCAATCAAGTTTGGGATTGCATGGAAAGTTTTGATGTTTTTAATATATCAGAAGTTCCAAGAGAATATAATGATAGAGCTAATTCATTGGATATTTCAGCCACTCTCCTAATTCCTCACAAAGATTTCCAAGGAAATAAATATATCATTGAGTTAGTTTTCTAGCCCAATGTTCATGATAATGTCAATCATTGGTAGGTTTTCAATAATGATGAGAAAGTTATCTCATTATTGGAGAAGGTGTAAAATTTTAGTGAGTTGTATTTTGAAGGAAGTGATTCCACTACTCAAGAATCAATTTCTAAAGTTAACAAGGAAACTAGCAAATAAATCTTGTAGCTAAAAGGGAATAGAATTCTTAAAGGGTTGGTATTTTTGGAGAGAATTTTTGATAATAATGATCAATTCATTAAATTTCAATAATTAGAATTAGATTCATCTATAAAATTTGAAAAAATTAATATAGAGACAGAAGATCATCCCAAGATGATAAATATTGGGAAATGTTGTTCATTGCAAGAAAGGGAGAAGTTGGTGAGACTCCTACACTCATACATTTATGTATTAGAATAAAACCTTTTTGATTGAAGGAAGTACAACATGATATTATTCTCAAGCTAGTGTATTAGACTAATAAGTAGAAATAATGATAGTATAATCCCAAAATCTCGGGTACTATCCTTGTTGAAATTTAAAAGATGTTGAATGCTTAGATTATCTTTCCTATACATCATTCCACATGGATAGCTAATATTATTCCCATGAGGAAAAATAATGGAGAAATAAACTTTTATGTTGATTTTTTCAATTTGAACCAATTGTCACTTAAGGATAATTACCCATTACCGGTAATGGATCAAGTACTACAGATGGTGATAGGTTCAAAAATGTTATCCATGATAGATGGATTTTTGAGATACAATCAAGTGGAGGTCCATGATGAAGATCAACAGAAGACAACCTTTACTACTCTATGGGGCACTTTTGCCTATCACATGATGCCTTTTGGATTGATCAATGTTGTAACTACCTCTTAGAGGGATATGGATTTGGATTTTTGAGATATAATCTATAAGTTTATTGTAGTCTATATAAATGTTCTAACCATTTTCTCAAAAAAGTGCCAAGGTCATTGTGACCATTTGCAGTAAGTGATTGAAATATGTTGTGAACATGGGATATATCTTAATCCCAAGAAATCCATTTTTGGGGTTACTGACTATAAGCTCCATGGACATGTTGTGTCTAAGAAAAGAATCAAGATTGATCTTGAATAGGTCAAGTCAATTCATAATCTTATGTTGCCATCAAGTAAGAATAGAATTCATTCCTTCTTTGGGAAAGTTAATTACTAGCAAATATTTGTTCTAAATTTTGATAAAAAGGCACATCATATCATTGATATGATGAAAGGAAAATCAATTTTCCATTGGAACACAGAAGGGATAACTGGTTTTTATGAGATCAAAGAAGTAATTTCACTTGTTCCTATCCTAGTTTACCCTAATTATACCAAGAATTTTATCATGTATAGTTATGATTTAGAGTATACCTTGTCCATAATCTTGGTACAACCAAATGAAGAGGGGATTGAATCTCCCATAGATTTCATGAGTTTCCCTCTAAAATCTCATAAACTCAAGTACTCATCCATGGAAAAACATGCTTGTGATATGGTGATGTAGTTAAGTATTTTAGGTACTACATCCTCAACTCTCACACCATTGCGTTAGTAAAAGATTCTACAATCAAGTCCATTTTGACCCAACAAGAGTTTGGAGGTAAAAGAGGCAATTGGATTGTCAAAATCTAAGAGTATGATATGGAGATCAAACCTACAAACTTGTGTATGGAATTTTTTTATGTCAACTCATGGTAGAAATCAAACCATGAGAGATACCTAATAATGGGGAAGATACAAAATAACTTCTCACAGTCTTGCTTATGAGCACAATGAATGAATGGTATTCTAACATTGCCTATTTCCTCACATATGGAGAGTGTTTAGAATATTTATCTTGCAAAGAGAAGAGGAAAATCAAGCTCAAGGATAAAAACCTCATCCTTTGGGACAATAGTTTATATAAGCAAAACATTGATGGAATTTTTATATGATGTGTATAGAATGCAAAACAAGGCAAGTCGTTATAATCTTTTCATGATTTGGCTTGTGGAGGACATTTTTTAGCCCTAGTCACAACTCATAAGATTTTGTGGGAGAGATATTACTAGCCAACACTTTTTTAGGATGCATATGCTTGGGTGCATAAATGTAAGAAGTGTTAGTAGTTTGTGGGGAAACCTGAGTTAGCAACCTTAAATCTCAAGCTAGTAGTTATTGAAGAGCCTTTTCAGTAATGGGGTATTTATTTCATTGGCATGGTGATTCCATTGTCAAGTGAAGGTCATAATTATGTTCTTATGGATATAGATTACTTTACTAAGTGGGTGGAGGTAATTTTTACCAAATATGCCACTTTAGAGGTTGTTTGTAACTTCCTCAAATAAAATATCATCACAAGATTTAGTGTGCCAAAAAAAATTATAAATGATAATGCTACCTATTTCACATCCCAAGAGATGACTCAGTTATATTTTGAATATGGAATAATTATATCTCACACCTTGGATTACTTCCCTCAAGGAAATAGTCAGGCTGAGTCGAGTAACACAAATTTGGCTACTATCACTATAAAATTGGTAGAGGATAACCAGAGAACCTGGTATAAGGGATTGTAAGATGCATTATGGGCTGATTGTATCACTCCTAAGTGAGAAATTGGTATGTCTCCTTTCCAAATTTTATATGGATTAAATGAAAAAATACCCATCACATTAGATTTGCTCACTCTCAGATTAGATAAGGTAATTGAAGATGAAACATTTAAAAGTTTTCTAGATAAGCGTATTATGTATCTTACTGAGATAGAGGAGCAACATAAAAAAGTAGTGAACCACATTAATAAACATCAAAGTTATGTCAAGGAAATTTTTGACAAAAAATCCAAGTCATAAGATTTTTGAGTTGGAAATCTAGTTCCTTTATGGGACAAGAGAAGATAACCAAAAGGAATGCATAGGAAATTTAATTCTTTATGGAGGGATCATTTTCTCATTCATTAATTCAATGGTGAACACAATTTCCTCTTATAATACCTAGATGGAACACCATTACCCTTGCCCTATAGTGGGAAATATCTAAAGCTTTTTACTCAGTGAGGTTCTAGATAAGTTTGTACATATTAGAAATATCTATATATTCTTTGTTTTTGTTTTAGTCTAGTCAATTACTTGACTTTGTGGCCCAATGAAGAAAGGCACTTAGAGTCTTAGGATTTCCTTTACTTTAAGTGTTTCAAAGAATGCTTGAAATAAATTCCCTAGTCAGAGCCAACTATTATCCTTAAATTTATTAGGCTCAATTCATGGGATAACCCCTATAAAACTTGTCTATTTCATAACCTATTTTCCTTAAGAACGTGAAACAAGGCTAATATCTGCCTTCTTACATTCACCATTTCCTTAAGAAGTTATATTTTGAGGGATTTTTTAATTACCCATGCAGTCTAGATATATTTTTTTGGGCTACACCTCAACATGTAAAGGTAGAGAATTTATTTACCACTACACATGCAATCTAGAGAATTTTCTCTGAACTACACCCAATGTGTAATAGCAGAGAAATTCTATGTTAATGCATATGCAAGGTTGGAGAATTTATCTGATCCTACATGTGGGCCCACCACTTTTACAATAATTAGTATGTATTAATTACCTTTTTTTATATATAATCAACTTTTGTAATTTTTATTTTTTACCATTTTGTTTTCACTTTATCCTTTCATCATTTCTAAGCCCATGTGCACCCCCCTCAGCTGCCATTTTCATGATTAATTTTATCGATTCATCCATGGTTCCTCTCCATCATGGATCTTAGGTAAGATTTGTTTATGTTTTAGTCTTTTTGTATTATCATGCCCTAGGTTTATTTTTCTTATATGTTCTTTGTTAAATTTGGTTATATTTTCTAATCTCTTTTTTTTATTTAAGAACCTATACATACCTGATTTGAGGCTAAACCCTCATGTTAAATACTCATACTTAGGTTTATTTTGAATCCAATTTTTTATCCTTATGCTTCTCTAATTTTATCCATGGCACAATTCAAGTAAACCCTCTCATTGGTGCATATCAGATAATTTTCTCTGATGTGCACTTCTTTTCCCAACTCATGCACATCAAAGAAAATGCTTTGAAGTACACGTAACCCATATAATGCACTTTAGAGAATTTTCTCTGATGTGAACATAAAATAGTGCACTTTAGAGAAAATACTCCAAAGTACACGGTCCACTTTTCAATTCATATTAGAGAATTTTCTCTGATGTGCACTGAGACTATACACGTAACCTCTTTCTATGTAGTTTAAAGAAAATTATTTGAATTACACCAAAGTTATCAACCCATTGTACAGTTTAAAGAATTTTCTCTGAACTACACATTTCATTTTATATCCTATGTAGAATCAAAAATTTTCTCTGCTCTTACACCTTTCCCAAAAATGATGAAAAATGCTAACTCTGGGGAGTTAAAAATATCTTTTACAGATACTAAATCAATGTCATAAGGTTCCCCAACTAAAATAATAATGAAGTATAAGTTTTAGGGTGTGTTTATGGCATCTATAGCAGACTCCAATGTAGATCAAATTGGAGATACAGAGATTAGTCATGTTGACATGGCTATGTTCCTACAAAGGTTAGGTAGGGATCTTATTTCTCTACATATGCAACCCATTCTAAATAGTGAAATACACCTGGCGGATACATTGTCAGTGTCATCACAAGATCTAGAATTTGTTTGAATAGTTGTTGATCACTTTGATAAAGAAGGTAGATTAGTTAAGGATGCTAGCAAGAAGGTGATAATTTGGTTGGAGATTGAGTACTTTGACAAAAAAAAATCATCTCTTGGACATTGAGGAATATTGTAATATTAACATGAGCTTAGCTCAAGAATATTATGACAAGAATTCTAAAAATGCAAAAGGCACATCAATTCAAATTGGCTAAAGAAACCAAGGCACTCAAATGCAAGATAGCCTAAAAATATGTATGGAAGTGAATTCATGGAGGAGATAGGATATTTAATAACTCTCTTAAGTAGGGTCAAAGGTCTCACCACATCAAATATCTTTCAAGAATGGATGTATCATTATATCTTCATCATTAAGAAAGATAAACAAAGAAGTTATTGCGGAAGTCAGATCAATGATGCTATATGCCACCAAATTTTTGATGTAAATTCTTCCCTCATGTTTTATATTACTTCTTACTTGGTGTATGCTATAGTATATATGAGGACCTTTCTAGGACTGATGAGTGTTGGCAAGAGGAAGAAGATTATTGTTCATGAGTACTATATACAACTAACTCTCAATGAAAGCATTAAACATTTTAGAAGAGTTAATGATTCCTTATTCTATAAGTTCATTTGTATTTTTGAACAATAACTAAAAAATAAAAGAGTTTTAGATTAAGCATGGGAAAAAATGAGTAATATTCATTGCATCTTCATTCAATTCCTAACTTTTACTTACATTAGGGTGGGAGGGTTTGATGAATAACCATACATGCTACCAAGGTGCCCAAGTGATAAATTGGTTTTGATGGTGACGTGAAGATAAATGATGACCATGCATAAGAAGTATTTAGATGCACATAAAAGAGGATTCATGTTTTTTATAAGCATTGGCTGATACACCATGTTAACTACTCCCAAAGCCAAGATAGTGGAAACTAAAATTTAATGGATCATCCTTAAAAAGTATAAGGGTAGGAAAATTATTGATTATATAATGATGGAGGAAAATTTAAAAGGTAGTTATTCCCATGAGCACAAGGTTGAGGATATCTAGGCCAAATTTAAGACTAAAGAAGATACAAGGAGACTTGATTACAACCATCTCAATGCCAATCAGGTTGAAGATTTGAAATTGGCTAACATTCTAGTTGATCTCTCTAATGATGAAATTCTATTGGATCCTTCATATGAAGGTAATCAAGTTGATTCTACTCCTATCCCTCTAATTGAAAGTTCTGTAAAGGAATGCACATCCATTAGAGAGAGATTCCAACCCATTCTTGCAAAAATTAATGCTTGGTTGGAATCTAAAGGTATCAAATTGAAACATTTCAAGACAAGGTTAGAAGAAGAATATAATGAAGATACCATAAGGAAATGAGAGGAATTGAGGATGAAAAATAAAGAAGAGGCCTCTACATTTACTCAAAAACCAAAGTTTGTATTTTTGAATAAATGTAAGAGAAAAAACAAAGAATCTAGTGCCAAGGAAAGTGATCAAATGGAAAAGGAGGAAAACATAGTTGCGTGCAAGACACAAGCTCAACCAATAACTTCATAAATGTCTCAACCAATGATTCAACAAACTACACAATCAAAGGTTCCTTTGGTTGAGGTTTCTAAAACCATAGTTTCACAGGTAACATTTTCCACAATTCCCCCTATAGATACAATTACACCAATTAATTTTGTTCCTTCTCAAGTTGTTCTTTCATCTCCACCTTTACCTACTAGTGCCACACTCTTTAATGTTCCTTCACAAGGCACATTGTATCAAGTTTTTGATTCAATGTCAAATTTACCCAGTCCTTTAAGGTTGTTGGGGTCCCCAACTAATTTGTATTTCACTCAACAAGATATGTATAAATTTATGTCCATATCTTCCTCCAAAATAAAAACCAAAGTCCTTACT
Organism: Torreya grandis; assembly: GCA_037957365.1. Taxonomy (NCBI): domain Eukaryota; kingdom Viridiplantae; phylum Streptophyta; class Pinopsida; order Cupressales; family Taxaceae; genus Torreya; species Torreya grandis. The sequence continues at coordinate 886,030 of JARHVA010002677.1, forward strand.
ACTATTGTATCTAATTTATCAATAGGGACCAAATTTTTAGCTACCCCAACCCAAAATTTACCAATTATAACCACTATCCCATTGGTTTTAACTCCACTACTAGATACCTCCACCATTTCATGTTTTATCTCACCTAGTTCAAAAACCATTATTCCTCAAAAATCATAATCCTTGGTTTCCTCTGGACCCAAAGATTCATATCCTCTTATTCCTTGGCTCATTTCATAAATCCCTAAAATGAAGAAGTAGGTTGTGCTTTTGATGACTTTGATTTTGGTCAACTTGTGCCAATAAAACCCAAAACAATAAAGAAATCTAAAACCATGTCAAGAGTAATTTTTTAGTCTATACACAAGTATGTTGAGGTTGTAGTGCCTCCTAAAGGTGGAATCATTAAAGATATTCAAGTTTGTGAATATGCGTTAGGATGAATAGATATTGGGAAGTAAACCCATGAAATCACAAATTAAGATTTGCTAGTAAAAATGACATCCTTAATCGAGAGTTATGATAAGGATAAGAAAATTAAGGATCAACTCAAGATATAAGTAGAAAAAATGAACTATATTTTACTAAATATCACATAATCTTCTGAGTTCATTACACCTATTGAGCATGAGAACACTGAAAAGGAAATTCAACAAGATGAGAAAATTGGATCTCAAGGTCGGGCGATCAATGCTTGGATTGAGAGATTGACAACACAAGGTACTCAATGTTTGTGTTCTACCATTAAATTTTTGAAGAACCTAAGTGAAGTGAAATGGAAATTCAACAAATAATTAAGACACTCACTCAAAATTTAGAATTGATTGAAAATTATATTGATACATAGACTCAAATACACAAATTCAAGATGGAACTTTTAGATGAGTAGAAGGTCATTCCAAACAAGAAAATATTAATTGAGTACAGGGAAGTAATAAAGAATAAAATAGAAGTTCTTGAGAATATAATAAATATCTCAAAGAGGTTGAGGAAATGTGCAATGATAAGATGTTATATTTTATAGATAAAATTGGAGAAATTCCTTATCAAGTAAGAAATGATTCCCTAGAAATTCTTCCTGTGGAGATAGTAATTTAGGAGTTCTCATCTTTGATTAAAATAAAGATTGAGATAGAAACATTCACACTTAACTCTATCAATAAACTATTTTAATTTCAAGCCATAATGAATAAGTTTCAAAGAATCTTGGATAAAAGCAAAGACTTGCCAGTTAATCTAGAAGATTCCATTTCAAGGGTTCTTGATGTCTTCAGGAGTACATTAGGTCCAGATGATAGTGAGGTCTGAGCTATAATGAAGAGATACAAGGAATTTTTAGAAAATAATAACAAGGAAGAAATTCTTGTGTCTAAGGACACTTAGTTTTTTTTGTGACTTTTTATATGTAATTTTGTTTGGTGTAATTTTCATGTAGGAAAAGTACATTGTCTTAAGTCAAATAGGACTCTATCAATGAATAAGTCAATGTATTTATGTATTTCCTATATTTGTTCATAAATCCTCCCTATAAATAAGAGGATGCTCTTTATGAAAAAGATCACAAATTTATATATAAGTGAAGTGCTACCAAAATTGAGAAGCAATATTGAAACTTTGAATTTAAATTATAAATATTTTATCAATCAATATATTAGAAAGCAAGTGGTCTTTTGATATTTGAGTTGAAATAAATTTGTGATGTATTAGAGATGTTATTATGTATTTTCCATTACATTTTATTGTGTAATTAATTGAACTATGGTGTGAGTTTCTATAAATTACAAGGTGCTAGGAAGATGATTTTGAAGTCTTTGAGCTATAATATTGTTACTAGGTTTACATTCATTATTGAGAAATGATTTTGGATACTTTGGGCTATAAGTCATTATCTTTAGTGATTTGATCTTTATTGGAAACAAGGTGGAGACTTTGGGATATAATTTATTCCATTATTTTATGATATATTCATTGGTGTTTTTCTAGTTATTCTTTTGACTAACTAATTTTAATATAGATCATTATTGCTCCAATAAATAATTCCATATTTCCATACTACATTGTAAGAAACAAAAGTATTCATAGAATTAGATTGAAAGTGTACATAAATTATGAAAAAACATGATATGGTAACACCCATTTAGATAAGAATAGTGTAAATAAGTGTAAATAGTTACTTATTGTGTTAGTTAGCAATAACAAGGGAGCTCCCCTTACTTGAGGAGAGATTATATCTCATCACACTGTGGCTGAAATAACCATTTTACTACCTTTATATTTGTAAAAAATATTCACCCAATAGTTTTTTGTGACTCCGCTAGGGAATGAACAAGCAACTGAGCTCTAGACTCTTTTAGTTGAAATAGGATCAACATCTTGTTATTTGCAACTATTTTTTAGTAGTTATTTTTGTTCTTTTTAGATACTTTCATGATCTGATGGAAAAAATCTACACTCATGGTAGAAGGGTAATGGGACATATTTATCCTACATTTGTGTTGTTATAAGAGCATAACTTCAATTTTTTATTAGCACGTGCAAGGTCACCTCTTCAACATAGAAGGAGTTTTCCACCTATCAATGCAAGATCTCCTATACATGGGGAAGCTTCCAATGTATGTAGGGTCTTGCCTATTTTTCCTTTGCAAAGGTTTTTTATTCCTCCCTTTAATCTACAAAGAATGGCTACTCAAGGTCCATGGTGGACTACTTTTGGTCCATTAAACTTGACTCTTCCATCTCATGAACTTCCACGTGGTTCACAAAAAAATTTCCCAATGTTCTATGATGATGGAAAACAACATTTGGATGAACATATTGTTGTATTATACATTACATGTGGATTTCTTGGATTAGAACATAAATATGTTTCCATAAGGTTGTTCATTGAAACACTCCAAATTTTTGCTTATGATTGGTTTTATCATCTTGTAACTAGAACCATCACAAGTTGGGCAACACTTAAGGCTAAGTTTGAGGCAAGGTTCAAGACTACTAAAGATGCTCATGCCTTATTGGTTTAACTTATGAAAATGAAGAAATAAATACATGAACACATGCATGAGTTTGTGGCAAATTTTAACAAGTTGAGGAATAGGATTCCAATAGTTACTCAACCTACCCCTAAAAAATTGAAGTGTTTCTTTATCAATTCTAAATTGCCAAAAGTAAGTTTTATTTTACAAAAAGTAACCCAAACTGATATCAATGTTACTCAAAGTTTGGCCACTAAAGTATAAGATGATTTAATCCTAGAAAGGAAGGTGAGAAATAATTCTATCAAGCCTAGAGGGAAACCCTCTACAACTTCACCTTCTACTAGCACCATGGATCCCATGGTTCAAAAACTAGAAAATGAATTGTTAGCACTCAAGAAGTAAATATCTCAAGGTATGTCATTTTATCCATACAAGGATGCTACAAGAAGTACATACCCAAATTATTCTAATTATTCCAACAATATTGCAAGAAATCAAAATTTAAATAAAGCTTAATCCACCATAAGCAAGGTTTGCATTGGAAGCACCTCCATATAACACAGTAGTCAATTGGTTGGAACTAAAAACTAATGATATTATAGAATTGGAATATATTATAGAAGAAGATGCAACCCTTTCATATGAGATGAAGAAGGAGAAGCCAATGACTCCAATATCAGGTTTCTAAAATTTGAAGAAGAAGAAGCTAAATAAGAAGAAGACATATATGGTGAATCTTATGTCATATTTTCCCATTCACAAAATCAAACAAATCAACAATAGAAGGTTGATAAATATGAAACTAAGGATGAAACATGCAAGGAGGTTACTATTTCTAAAATAGGAGCTCCTTTTCTAGTTCAACCAAAGGACATAGTAATGGATAAACAAATAGGTACTCCTCATTCTACTTCTTCTCCTTCTACATCTAAACCCAGTGCCCAAAACCTGAGACCTGAAAATGAAAATACCTTATCTTCCTTGGCTTCTCCATATCTAGATTTTGATATTATAGACCATGAAAATAAGATGAAATTCCAAATTTCAAAGGTTGAGTACCTCCAATTTAATCTTGATCAATTTGAAAGATTGGCAAAATTTGTAAAAAGTAAAGGGTCTAATTTTGATCAGACCCCACCTAAGAGTGTATTAGTTGACCTTAAAATGAGATGAAATAAAAATAACTTGGTTATAACTCCTACATATAACTATGGAAAAATATAACCTTTCTATATTTCCCTATTTGTAAATGGTTACAAGCTTAGTAATTACATCATTGATTCAGGTGCCTTTGACAATGTGATGCCAACTAAGGTAGCTACTGCCTTGGGATTGACCTTGACAAAGAATTTTGGTCATTGATTTTTTATGGAAACTAAGAAAATACCTCTCATAGGCTAATTCAAGGATGCATAATTTGCATTTTCTACTTTTTTAAATAAAAATATCAAGATGACAGTTTTAGTGGTTGATGTTCCAACCTCTTATGGAGTTATATTGGGATGCAACTTTTGTAAAGATGTTGGTGGATAAATCAACATGGATTGGTTTGAGGCCAAAATACCCATCAAAGGAATGATTTGGAAGCTTCATCCAAAAAAATAAGTGAAGTATACTATGACAAAGACTAAGGACCAAAATCTCATATTCTTTTTGAAACTTCTAGAATGGGTACATATTTCTTGACCACAGATGAAAATCCAATATCTTCAAATGATATTTTAGAAAAAGGATAAGGAAATAGGTGAACCATCCACTTCAGATGAAGAAGTTTTAGATTTTGAAACTATCAAGGTTGAAAATTCAAATGATTTTTGGACTTTAAAATTTGATTGTAGTTATTTTTCAACTGGTTCTGGAGCCAGGATAGTTCTCATGTCCCCAAAAGGAAAAATCTTCCCTTTCTCTTTCACATTGCAATTTGATAACACTAACAATAATACTACATATGAAGCCTTATTGTTAGGAATAGAGGTTATAAAAAAGATAGGAATTAGAAACCTTCATGCTCAAGATGATGCTGAGCTAGTCATTTGTCAAGTCAAAAATCTATATCAAATAAAGAATGAAAACTAAGGCATTATTGTAATCAAGTTTGGGATTACATGGAAAGTTTTTATTCTTTAAATATATCAAAATTTCCAAGAGAATATAATGATAGATCTGATTCATTAGCTATTTTAGCCACTCTCCTAATTTTTCACAAATATTTCCAAGGAAATAAGTATATCATTAAGTTGGTTTTGTAGCCCATTGTTCCTAACAATGTCAATAATTGGCAGGTTTTTAATAATGATGAATAAGTTATATCATTATTGGAGAAGGTGTAAAATTTTAGTGAGTTTTATTTTGAAGGAAGTGATTCCACCCCTTTAGAATCAATTTTTGAAGTTAGTGAGCAAACTGGTGAAGAAATATTGTAACTAAAAGGGAATATAATTCCCAAAAGGTTGGTATCTTTGGAGAGACTTTTTAATAAACATGATCAATTCATTAAATGTCAACAATTAGAATCAGATTCATCTGTAGAAATTGAGCAAATAAATATAGGGATAGAATATCATCCAAAGATGATAAATATTGGGAAATGTTGTTCATTACAAGAAAGAGAGAAGTTGGTGAGACTCCTATGCCAGTACATTGATGTATTAGTATATTCATATATTGATCTAAAATATTTTTGATCAAAGGAAGTACAATATGATATTCCTCTCAAGCTAGGGTCTTATATTCATAAGCAAAAACAATGATATTATAATCCTAAAATCTTAGGTACTATCCTCACTAAAATTCAAAAGATTTTGAATGCTCAAATTATCTTTCCTATACATCATTCCACATGGAAGATAATATTGTTCCCATGAGGAAAAAAATAGAGAAATATGTATCTATGTTTATTTTCACATTTTGAACCAATTGTCACTTAAGGATAATTACCCATTACCAGTAATGGATCAAGTACTAAGTGGTGATGGGTTCAAAAATGTTATCCATACTAGATGGTTTTTTGGGATACAATCAAGTGGAGGTACATGATGAAGATCAACACAAGACAACCTTCACTACTCTATGGGGCACTTTTGCCTATTACAGGATGCCTTTTGGATTGATCAATGCTAGTTCTACCTTTCAGAGGGCTATGGATTTGGATTTTTGAGATATAATTAGTAAGTTTTTTGTAGTCTATCAGATGATCTAACCATTGTCTTGAAAAAGCACCAAGATCATTATGACCATTTGAAGCAAATGTTTGAAAGATGTTGTGAACATGGGATATCTCTTAATCCCAAGAAATCCATTTTTGGTGTTACTAAAGGTAAGCTCCTTGGACACATTATTTTTAAGGAAGGAATCAAGATTGATCCTACACGGGTCAAGTCAATTCAAAATCTTATGCTGCCATCAAGCAAGAAAGGAGTTCATTCCTTATTTGGGAAAGTTAATTTATTATGAAGATTTATTCTAGATTTTGATGAAAAGATACATCATATCATTAATATAATGAAAGGGAAATCAATTTTCCATTGAAACATGGAAGTGAGAGCTACTTTTCATGAGATCAAAGAAGCAAATTCACTTTCATCTATCTTAGTTTTCCTTGATTATACCAAGAATTTTATCATGTAAAGTTATACTTCAGAGCATACCTTATTTGTAATCTTGGTACAATCAAATTAAGAGGGGATTGAATCTCCAATAGATTTCATGATATTCCCTATAAAAGCTTATTAACTCAAGTACTCATCCATGGAAAAACATGCTTATGCTATGGTGAAAGTAGCTAAGCATTTTAGGTACTACATCCTTAACTCTCACACCATTTTGCTGGTACTAGATTCTACAGTCAAGTCAATTTTGACCCAACAAGAGTTTAGAGGTTAAAAAGGAAATTATATTGACAAAATCCAAGAGTATGATATGGAGATCAAGCCTATAAAACTTGTGCATGGAAAAGATTTTTTTCAACTCATGGAAGAAATTGAACCAAGAGAGATACCTAATAATGAGGGAGATACATAAGAACTTTCCATAGTCTTGCTTGTGAGCACAGTGAATGAATGCTATTCTGACATTACTTATTTCCTCACATATGAAGAGTGTCCAAAACATTTATCTCACAAAGAGAAGAGGAAAATAAAGCTCAAGGATAAAAAAATCATCCTTTGGGACAACGGTTTGTATAATCAAAACATTGATGGATTTTTTCTATGATGCGTAGATAAAGCACATCAAGGCAAGTTATTAAAACATTTTCATGATTTGGCTTATGGAGGACATTTTTTAGCCCCAGTCATAGCTCACAAGATTTTATGAGCAAAATATTGCTAGCCAACTCTTTTTCAAGATACATATGCTTGGGTGCATAAATGCGAGAGGTATCAGTAGTTTGTGTGGAAACCCAAGTTAACAGCCTTACCTCTCAAGCAATTAGTTATTGAAGAACCTTTTCAGAAATAGGGTATTGATTTAATTGGCATGGTGAATCCTTTGTCAAGTCTAGGTCATAGTTATGTTCTTATGGATACAAATTACTTCACCAAGTGGGTGGACCCAATTATGACCAAACATGCCGCTTCATAGGTTGTTTGAAACTTCCTCAAAGAAAATATCATCATAAGATTTGGTGTGCCAAACAAAATTGTAACCAATAATTTTTATTTTTTCACATCCCAAGAGATGAATCAATTATATTTTGAATATGGAATCATTATATCTCACATCTTAGACTACTTCCCTTCAGGAAATAGTTAAGCTGAGTTAAGTAACAAGAATTTGGTTACTACCATTAGAAAGTTGGTAGAAGATAACTAGAGAACCTAGCATAAGGCATTGTATGATTCATTATGGGTTGATCGTATCAATCCTAAGAGAGTGATTGGTATGTCTCCTTTCAAAATTTTGTAGGGATTTAATGCAAAAATACCCATCATATTAGAATTACCCACTCTCAAATTGGCTAAGGCAATTGAAGATGAAACATTTGAAAGCTCTCTAGATAAGTGTATTATGTATCTTTTTGAGATAGAGGAGCAACTTATAAAGGTAGTGGAATGCATTGATAAACATCAAATCCATGTTAAGGAAAATTTTGACAAAAAATCCAAGTCATGTGATTTCTAAGTTGGAGATATAGTTCTTTTGTGGGACAAGAGAAGAGAACCAAAAGGAATGCATGGGAAATTTGATTCTTTTTGGAGGGGTCCTTTTCTCATTCATCAATTCAATGGAGAACACAGTTTCCTCTTGGCATACCTAGATGGAACACCATTAATCCTACCCTACAGTGGGTAACATTTGAAGATTTTCACTTAATGAGGTTTAGATAAGTTTGTACATATTGTAAATATCTATATATTCTTTGCTTTTATTTTAGTCTAGACAATTTCTTGACTCTATGGCCCAATGGAGAAAGGAACTTAGAGTTCTGGGATTCCCTTTCCTTCACGTGTTTCAAAGAGTGATTGAAATAAATTCCATAATTGAAGCCAACTATTATCCTTGAATTTAGCTAACTCAATGCATGGGATAACCCCTATGAAACTTGTCTATTTCATAGCTCATTTTATATAAGAACTTGAAAAGAAGCCAAACATTACCTTCTTATGTTCACCATTTCCTCAAAAAGTTAGATTTTTTAGGGTGTTTTTAATTACCCATTCAGTCTAGAGAAAATTCTCTAGGATACACCTAAACATATAAAGGTAGAGAATTTCTTTTCTACTACATGTGCAGTATGGAGAATTTTCTTCAAACTGCACCCAATGTGTAATAATGGAGAAATTCTATGCTAATGCATGTGCAAGGTTAGATGATTTCTCTGATCCTGCATGTGGGATCACCACTCCTATGGTAATTAATATGTATTAATTACCTTGTTTGTATATAATCAACCTATGTAATTTTTATTTTTTTACCATTATGTTTTCACTTTCTCCTTTCACTATTTCTAAGCCCATGTGCACCCCCCTCATCTACTATTTTTGTGATCAATTTTATCGATTCATCCATGCTTCCTCTCCATCATGGATCTTAGGTAAGCTTTATTTACATTTTAGTCTTTTTATTTTCTTTATCATACACTAGGTTTCTTTTTCTTCTATGTTCTTTGTTAAATTCATTTATAATTTTGAATCTCTTCTTTTTATTTAAGAACCTATACATACCCAATCTGAGGCTAAACCCTCATACTTAGGTTTGTTTTAAATCCAATTTGTTATCCTCGTGTCTCTCAAATTTTATCCATGGCATGATTTAAGTAAAACCTATCATTGATGCAAATAAGAGAATTTTATTAAATGTGCACTTCTTTTCCCAACCTATGCACATTAGATAAAATTATTTGAAGTGCACATAACCCATTTGGTGGACTTCAAAGAATTTTCTCTGAAGTGAATGTAACTTAGTGCACTTTAAAGAAAATTATTTGAAGTACATAGTCCAATTTTTGGTACATATCAAAAAAAATTCTTTGATGTGCACTAAGACCCTACACTCGACTTCTTCCTGTATAGTTTAGAGAAAATTATTTGAATTACACCAAATTTATCAACCCACTATGTATTTTATAGAATTTTCTTCAAACTACACATTTCATTTTATATCCCATGTAGAAGCATAGATTTTATCCACTCTTACACATTTCCAAAAAATGATGAAAAATGCTAAATTTGGGGAATCAAAACTCTCTTTTGTAGATACTAAAATCAATATTAGAAGGTTCCTTAGCTAAAATAATAATGAATTATAAGTTTTAGGGTATGTTTCTCGCATCTACAATAGACTCTAATGTAGATCATATTGGAGATATAGAGATCAGTCATGTTGACATGACTAAGTTCCTACAAAGGTTAGGTGGGGATCCTATTTCTCTACATATGAAACACATTATAAATAGTGAAATACACCTGGTGGTTGAATTTCTAGTGTCAGCACATGATCTATATATATTTTTAGTTTCTTCCCACTTTGATAAAAAAGCTAGATCAATTAAGGATGTTAGTAGGAAGATGATAATTCAGTTAGATGTTGATTACTTTAAAAAAAATACATCTCTCAGACATTGAGGAATATTTTTATATTATCATGAGCTCAACCTAGGAATATTATGATAGTAATTCTGGAAAATGTAAAAGGCACATCAATTCACACTTGCTGAAGACACCAAGGCACTCAATTTAAGGATGGCATAAAAATATGTACCAAAGTTAATTAATGGAGGAGATAGGAGATTTAATCACTTTCCTAAGTAGGGTCAAAGGTCTCCCCACATCAAATATCCTTCAATAATGGATGTATCATTATATATTCATCATTAAGAAAGATATACAAAGAGTTTATTATGGAAGTTGGATTAGTGATGGTATATGCCACCAACTTTCTAAAGTAAATTCTTCTCTCAAGTTTTATATGACATCTTACCTATCATATGTTACAACTTATATGATGAACTATCTAAGGCTAACCAATTTTGGCAAGAGGAAAAAGGTTCCTATTCATGAGTACTATCCATAGATGACTCTCAAAGAAAGCATTGACCATTTTATAAGAGTTAATAATGCTTTATTCTATAAGTTAATTTGTATTTTTAAATAGGAACTAGAAAATAAAAGAGTTCCAAATCAATCATGGGAAATAGTGAATAAGATTGGTTGCATCTTCCTTTAGTTCCCAACTTTTACTTATATCAGGGTGGGAGGATTCAATGAATAACCATACATGCTACCAAGGTGCCCAAGTGACAAATTATTTTTGATGGATATGTGTAGAAAAATGATGACCATGAACAAGAAGTAGTTAGATGAAAATAAAAAAAGATTCAAGTTTTTGATAAACATTGGCTGATACACTGTGTCAACTAATCACAAAGCCAAGATAATGGAAACTGAAATGTAATGGATCACCCTTAAAAAGTATAAGGGTAGGGAATTATTTTATTATATAATGATGAAGGAAAAGTTGAAAGGCAATTATGCCCATGAGCACAAGGTTGAGGACATCTGGACTGAATGTAGGATTGTAGAAGATATAAGTAGACTTGATTACAACCATTTCACTACCAATCATATTGAAGATTTGAAATTAGCTAATATTCCAATTGATCTCTATGATGATGAAAATATATTGGATCCTTCATATGAAGGTAATCAAGTTTCTTCTACTCCTATCCCTCCAATCCAATGGTATGTAAAGGAATGTACATCTATTAGAGAGAGATTCCAACCCATTCTTACAAAAACTAATTCTTGGTTAGAATTCATATGTATCAAACTAAAACATTTCAAGACAGGGTTACAATAAGAATATGATGAAGATATCACAAGGAAATGAGAGGAATTGAGGATAAAAAATAAAAAAGAGGCCTCTACATCCACTTAGAAACCAAAGTTTTTATTTATGAGTAAAGTTAAGTGGAAAGACAAATAATCTAATGCCAAATAAAGTTCTCACATGAATAAGGAGGAAAACATAGTTAAAATTGAGGAACCACCTCAACCAACAACTTTACAAATGTCTCAACCAATGATTCAACAAACTACACAATCAGAGGTTCCTTTGGTTGATGTTTATGAAACCATAGTTTTGTAGGTAACATTTTCCACATTTCCCCTATAGATAGAACTATACCAATAGATTTTGTTCCTTCTCAAGTTGTTCTTTCATCTCTACCTTCACCTCCCAGTGCCACACTCTTTCAATTTCCTTCACAAGGCACATTGGATCAAGTTTTTGATTCACTATCAAATTTACCTAGTCCTTCAAAGTCATTAGGGTCCCCAAATAATTTGTATTTAACTCAATAAGATATGGATAAATTAATGTACATATCTTTCTCTAAAATAACAACCCAAGTCCCTGCTACTCATGTATCCAATTTATCAATAGGGACCAAAGTTTTAGTCACCCCAACCCAAACTCCACCAATTATAACCACTATCCCATTGGTGTTAAATCCACTACCAGATACCTCCATTTTTTCATGTTCCATCCTACCTACTTCATAGACCATTATTCCTCCTCAAACATCACAATCCTTAATTTCCTATGGACCCAAATATTTATCTCCTCTTCCTCCTTGGCTCATGTCCCAAACCCATAAAAGGAAGAAGTAGGTTGTGTCTCCTAATGACTTTGATTTTGGTCAACTTATGCTAATAAAACCCAAAACAATAAAGAAATCTAAAACCATGTCAAGAGTAGTTTTTGAGTCTAGACACAAGTATGCTGAGGTTATGGTGCCTCTCAAAAATAAAAATATTAAAGATATTCAAGTTTTCAAATATATAGTAAGATGAATAGGTCTTGGGAAGCAAACCCATGAAAACACAAAGGAAGATTTGAAAGCATAAATGGCATCCTTGATCGAGAGATATGACAAGGATGAGAAAATTAAGGATCAATTCAAGATATAATTAGAATAACTAACCTCTATTTTACTAAAGATCACACAATATTCTAAGTCCATTACACTTGTTGAGCATGAGAACACTGAAAAGGAAATTTAATAGATTGAGAAAATTGGATCTCAAGGTCAAGCAGTCAATGCCTAGATTAAGAGATTGAAAACACAAGGTACTCAATGGTTTTGTTATACCATTAAATTTTTAAATAACCTAGGTGAAGTGAAAATGTAAATTCATCAAAAAATTAATACACTCAATCAAAATTTGGAATTGATTGAAATGGATATTGATACATGTACTCAACTACACAAATTCAAGCTAAATTTTTTAGTTGAGTAGAAGGTCATTCCAAACAAAAAAATGTTCATTGAGTATAGGGAATTAATGTAGAAAAAAGAGAAGTTATTGAGGATAAAATTAAATATCTTGAAAATTTTGAGGATATGTGCAATGATATGATGTTATATTTTACAAATAAAACTAGAGAACTTCCTTGTCAAGAAAAAAACAATTCCCTAGAAATTCTTCCTATGGAAACAATAATTTAGGAGTTCTCATCTTTGATTCAGACAAAGATTGAAACATAAATATTCACACTTGAATCCATCAACAAACTAGTTGAATTTCAAGTCATAATGAATAAGTTTCAAATAATCTTAGACAAAAGCAAAGACTTGCCGATTAATCTAGAAGATTCCATTTCAAGGGTCCTTGTTGTCTCTAGGAGTATATCAGGTCTAGATGATAGTGAGGTATAAGATACATTGAAGAGATATGAGGAATTTTTATAAAATAATAAAAAGTAATAAATTCTTGTGTCTAATGACACTTAGTTTATTTTTGTGACTTTTTATATGTAATTTTGTTTGGTGTAATTTCACTTAGGAAAAGTACATAGTCCTAAGTCAAATAGGACTCTGTCAATGAATAAGTCAATGTATTTATGTATTTCTTATTTTTGTTCATAAATCCTCTCTAGAAGTGAATTGATACAAAAATTGAGAAGCAATATTGAAACTTTGAATTCAAATTGTAAATCTTTTATCAATCAATATATTAGAAAGCAAGTGATCTTTTGATCTTTGAGTTGAAATATATTTGTGATGTATTGGAGATGTTATTATGTATTTTCCATTAATTTTATTGTGTAATTTATTGAATTTTGATGTGATTTTATATAAATAAAAAGGTGCCAAGAATTTGATTTTGAAGTCTTTGAGATGCAATATCATTACTAGGTTTACGTTCATTATTGAGAAATGATTTTGGAGACTTTGGGATGTAAGTCATTATCTTTAGTGATTTGATCTTTTTTGGAAACAAGGTGGATAATTTGGGATACACTTTATTCCATTGTTTTATGGTACATTCATTGGTATTTTTATATTTATTCTTTTGAATAACTAATTTGAATATCGGTCATTATTTCTCCAACAAGTAATTCCATATTTCCATAATGCATTTTAAGAAACAAAAATCTTTGTAGCATTAGATTGTAAGTGTACATTAATTATGAAAAAATAGAATTAGATGATATGGTAACACCCAATTTTATAATAATAGTGTAAATAGTTACTTGTTGTGTTAGTTAGCAATAAGAAGGGATCTTCCCTTTACTTGAGGATAGATTCTATCTCATCACACTATGGCTGAAATAACCATTTTGCTACCTTTATATCAATAACAAAATATTCACCCAATAAAAGAGATACTAGATTATCATTGAAAAGTGTGCATAGGGGATCTTATCTTGATTATATCACTTCCAATGATGCAACACAATCTCAAAATTTTTGACCATGATGTATTAATGGTTCTTAACCCAAACTTATCAATCAAAGATAGAGTAAAATGTTCAAACACAGACCATGTTTGACCAAGAAGCAAGCACACTTAAAAAATTTAAAAAAAAACACATCTCAAACTAAACACTTGAAATACATTAAAAATATGGAAATTACATGATTTATGAATCATTATAAACCTCCAAGTATGATCAACATGAAAGGGAAACAATAATTTACAACAAGATTATCTATAACAACTGGTACACCAAGGTATTATTTCTCCAAGTGAAAGCAACTCATATAGATGAGTTGGCTGATGAAACCACCATGAAAGGGAGACACAAAACCTATAAAAATCACTCTAAAAATAATTCTTCTCCATTAATTTATTATCTAGAGAAATAGGTGCAAGAATAGACCCCTCTCAAATGAATAGTCCATAGTGACCTACTGTCACTCGTAATGATATTTCATAAAAAAGATGCCACCAATATGAAAACCAATTAAACTTATTTAAATATTAATTAGAACCCTAATTTTGGCCAAATTTTAATATCATAACTCTCTCTCTCTCTCTCTCTCTCTCTCTCTCTCTCTCTCTCTCTCTCTCTCTCTCTCTCTCTCTCCCCTAGCCATACCATTCAATGAAAATTTGAATTCCTAAGATTGTGAAGGAATGATGGAGGAGAAAAATTATTTGGAGTGTCAATTCAAATTGAAATTGTAAAATGGTCTTAAGGAGCCCAAGAGACACTACTAAACCATTTTCAACTAAAAAATGGACTTAGAAGGCCATACAAGTTCTTAAAAGGTGTCCTTTTTCCAAGATTAGGAATTAAACTAAAAATTCCATCAAAATATGACTATTATTGATCCTTATATGACATATTTATGACACCAGGGGAATTTTTAAACTTTTTGAAATGTTCCCTCCTTGAGTTGACATGTCCAACTCTTCTTCATGGGCCAAAACATGGCCAAAATGTGATTTTTTGCATATAGGATCTAAAAAAAGGTTAGAGCATGATAATATGTTATTAAATGATGTAAAAATAATATTTTGAAATGATTTTATTCCATATTAAACCTTTGACCATGTTTGACCATTTACTAGACCAAAAAACTTGACAAGTGAACATAAGACCAAAACTTGGACAATGTTTGACAAGGACATATATGACCATATGAGACTATCTAAGATCAACTGGGACCATGAAAAGACCATGACAAACATTAGACACCTCTATGAATTTTTAATCTATAGGGGGTGACCTAAATTTTACTTGGGGTTAAATTTGGTCAACATTTTTGGTGATTCACAAGGGTAGCATGCCTGAAATGCTAATGAATCAATAGCATTTTCCTTCCATTGGGATATGGAGTCACTCTTATATTGCAATATAAAACTAATATGCCTTCAAAAAATTTAAACTCACACCACACAACATAAAAATAAAGAAATGCACATAATTCTTAAAATAATTTATGGAAAACACACACAAAGACTCAAATAATACACCTAAACTAATATATACATACCAAAAAACATGTTTGAGGTGATGCAACACTTTATCTTACTTCAACTAAGATCAATGGGAATGTTCCTTGAGTCACAACTTCTCCATGAGAGTAAGTCACCATATGATGGATGCTTGTTGAAATTTTTTTACATGTGAAGATGAGAAAATACTTACCATTCATGAAACCTATGCTAGCTACAAGTAAACCACTTAAAAATCCACATAATGATCCTTCTAGTTCTCCATTAGGACTACTTAATAGTGAAACCTACTTGATCTCATTGATGATCATTTGATGTTCTTCATTTTACTCCTTAGGAACCATGAAAGTTGTCTCAACTTCACCTTCCTTTAAACCATGATGTTCTTGATGTTTAGATCTCTCATGTTTGTCTTCTTTTTGGCCCATCATGTCTACAAGTTGTTCAACATCATATTGATGTTTAGGATTCTCCTGAACCACAAATTCTTTTTATCTTGGTCTGATTGAACTCTCCCAATACTATAGCATGATTGATAGTGACTTTAACCTCTTTGTCATGTTAAATAGGTCCATAAATAACCTTAATCTCAAGCTCATTACTTTTTTTATGAATGGGTACCTTACTCAGTTGTTTAAAATCCTAAACTATGGAATGAAACTATTACCATAGTTTATCTTATTCTTCATGAATGTCACATTGATGAACCTATTCATCTTGACCAGGCCAAATATAATTGTCTTCTCATTATCCTGATATATCATACTTTAAAAACCATATTCATCATGCATATGAATAAGATAGTTAACCTCAATATCTTTTTAAAAAGTATCATCAAGGCTTACCTCAGAATGTTTATCACCTTCATCATGGATGATATCTGTACCAAGACTTATCTATTAAATGAGAGTATATGGATAATATTCATAAGTGTTATCATTTTACTCATATAGGAAAAGATAAGAGATACCCTCAAGTTTCAAATATTCTCTATCATCTATGGCATGTTCTTCTTCTTCATGGATTGTATAATTCAAATTAGAACTAGATTTTACATATGGCTTAATGTGAAACTTGGCTAGTGGATATGTTCTAATAGTCACCTTTGATCTATACCTTATTATAAAGATAAAAAATGACCAATAAAATGGGAGATATACTCCTATCTTATTAGTGATGTCTCTTGATATAAAAATAGAAAAATGAGTAGATAGATCTACCACTACTATATCTTGAAAGATTGGGAAACTTGGGCAGTCATGCAAGAAAAATTTCAAACTTTAATGATACCTACTAACTTGGATAGTATCCCATAGGGTTGAAACACTCCATTTTTATATGGCTCATAGCTCAAACCCAACTTGTCTGCAACTAGCTTGGGCATAACTGAAGTACTTGCCTCACTATCTATATTGCAATTATGAACAAGCTTGTGTCCCATAATGAGTGTAAGGTAGAAAGGTGGGGGATTTTAAGATTTGGTGGAGGGTTAAAAAATATGGGTAGGTTCATTAGTGAGGGATACACCACCATGTCTTGATGGTTGAGGACTGATACAGAGTTGGGATAACTGCTCTTAGAGTAGTTCTTTTTTTCCAGGCATGTGGAGTACTTAACAAAAATATATTCTAGTCTTTATACTATTCAAAGTTTCAATGATATTAAAATAAGGAAAACTCATCTTTTCTTACATCCTTTTAGGAAATGAAGTGCTTTGAGATTGAGGTAATGGAGTACTTTGAGTCACCCTTCCCACATTTTGATTTTGAAGAGGTGCAAGACTTATAGCCACATTTGCATTCACACCTTGTGTCCTTGGAGGAAGATTTTTTAAAATTGTATTCACATCCTGAGCATATCCCAAGGCTATTCTCTTTGACCTTGTGTTTTCTACAATTTAATTACTCTAATTTATGAAAAGTGTATCTTCCACTTGAAATTTTTTAAGGCTCACTCCTCGAGGCTGTCATCCTTTATTTTTTTTCTTGCATGAAGTTCTCATATTCTACTATCAGTTGAGGAGTAGGCCCTCCTTGAGATATCAAAACTTGTCCTTTAACCTCATTCATATCCATATACTATCCTTGAGGCTATAATTCTTCTTCTTGAACTAGATTACTATGGACTAGAACCATGGCTCTTATGTTGGGAGTAGAATTTAGATTATAGACATTAGGTAGAATATTGAAATTAGGCTGACCTTGTCCCCTCCCTTGACCATATTTCTGAGGTGGGAATCTATTTTATTGTGGAGGATAGGATTAGGGGTTTTGGTGAACTCCAAACTTTTGATTTGACTACCTAAATTGAGTCTCTAATGTCTTATACTTTGCTTCCCAATCAATGATATATTCTAATTTATTTAGGGAAGCTCTATAATTATTATTTAGATTTAAAATTTGAGGAAGGTTTGAAGGAGAAATATACATGTTAGGAATAATAGGCATAGAGAATTTTGGAGGGATTTTACCATCTTAGATTAAACCATTCTTAGATCTAATGGATATGTCATAGGATTAAATCAATGGACTACAACATAAAAGCTATATAATTCCCAATATCTCTAAGGTATGTTGGGAAAACAAAACTTGTATGGTGGTCTCATGGGAGGTGGTATCCTCTTCTATGTTCTTTTAAACCTTTCATTTAAGTCTTTTATAGTTTCTTTAGGACCTCTTTGAATGATATTCATTTGATGTGTGATCACTCTTGTCTTCAAATATTTGATTTAAAAACTTCCCAAACTCATCCCAAGTAGTGATTCATCCTACCAATATTGTTTTATAATAATCAAGGGATTTTCCCTTTAGAGACATGGAAAGTAATCTAACTATAATGTTAGCTTCAGTGACATTATTAAAATTTCAAAAGTTAGATATGACCCTAATATGATCACTTGGGGTGATAGGACATTCCCCATTGAAAGTGGGAACACTCTTGGTGGAATTGGGAGGGATATATCATAGGCATTGAGGCTTATAGGATTTTTATTATTGAAGGTTGGGAAAGCATGTTGCCTAGCCATGTTGTATGTGAATTCCTTTTAACTCTCTTGCTTTTACTGACTTGGAAAAATCTTTATACTCATTAAGATAGGATTAGGGTACTAATGTTGTCTCTTGGATTTACACACTTTAAGGATATGTCTCAACTCTCCTCATATAAGTGGCACAATTGAAACACCTCTAAGATTTTGGGTAGCCCAAGAATGAGGTGAATCTCTAGATAGGGCTAACTCCCTTGATGTGCCACTTTGGTTCAATACTACACCTAAAATTTAGGGGTAGGAAAGGAGAGAGAAATTTGAAAGCAAACTATCTTAAGGGAGGTGATACACCAAATAAGTTGATGAATTATAACCAGTTGCATGATACACATGAAACCAAGAGACTAAATAAACATACACTTCTCCAATCTGCATCTTCTCACATTAATATTAAATTATGAAGTTTTAGATGAATGTTTAGGCTAAGAGGACTAGAAAAGGGGCCTTTAATGGAACTAATTAATATAATAAATCACTCAACCTTGACACTTCCTAGAATACTTCACATGCCCTATAAGAAGAAGCTTTCCAATCATAAATAGGCGAGAGAATGAAATACTAATGCTAAGGAAACAACAAGTCATCACGAAAAGAAATAAATAATCTAAGAAAAAACACTATGAATAGTTATGGAAGAGGTAAAAATAAGTATTATTATTGATCAAATGGTATGTAAATGATTAGGGCTTCACCATACTTAGGTGGAGTATAAGTTACAAGGGCCAAAATGGCTAGTTCCTATAGAACTTGAGAGAGAGAAGAAAAGAGAATTCCAAAGGTCATAAGGACAATTTTAAAGATAATAGAATGAGTTAATTATGAATTATAATAATAATTTAAATGAACCATGCAATTTTAGGAACCACAAGTGTCATATCAAATCATGAAACTCATGAAAAGTGGCATGGAAGTTCTCATTCTGGCTTAGAAAACTACCTTCATGATTAACCTCTATTTGAACTTCCAAAAATATATTATGGATATTTATGATGATTGTAATGAATGGGAAGGATTTAAAAATGAATTTCCATGCATTGGTTGTAGTCTTGGTCATCTAGAACCTTACCAAAATGATTACCATCTGTAGTCTAAGAAACTCCTCTTTCCCACACATTACACACTTGGCCTCAAATTTGGATTCATATTCTCATGAAAATAAATAATTTTTTTTGGATGACATGTTTAAATACCCTCCATTCCCTTAGAGGCATCAGGAAAACCTTAAAAATCCATTTACTTAAAGTTCTCACCCTTCTCACTAGTTTGGTCACTATGCCAACTTTGACTGGCTGAAATGAGAGCTATTTTTTAAAAACTTAGGAGTTTTTAAAAGGAATTAAATGATAATAGTGAGTTATTAAACTTATATATATTCCTCCCAAACTTTATTTCATCTTCAGACTCCTTTTAAAACCTATAAAACACACAAAATAATTAAAAGTACCATGTTCTATACCCTATCTATATAATTACATACAACTAAAAAGGATGGGAAGGATTTTTAAGTATTAATATACAATTTTAAATAAATTATATGGTCAAAATATCTCAATTGAATATCCCTCCAAGCTCATTTCTCTAATTGGGTCACTAGCAAGGGTTTTATAAGGGTTTAGGCCTATTTACCCTCTTAAGCTTCATTCATAAAGATGGTATGTTTAAAATACCAAAAAATACCACTATAGTAGATGAAAATACCTCCATAAACTTCTAAAATATTCTTATATTCCCATGCTTAGCCTCAAGGGAGATGTGAGCACTTCAACTTGGCCTATCAAGTTTTTTTCTCTAATTTACATAGGCTTGAGTTGGCTTTGAGTCTAAAAATGGATTATTTATTCTTTATATACAATTTTGAAACTTTTAAACATATAAAATTACATTATACACATGATACAATATGTTTTAATTCTCATCTACATCTAGAAATGAAAATGACCTCTCATTTGGGCATTAGGCTTAAACCTTGCCTAATAGGTCTACTGTAACCCCTATAGTCTAGGCCATACCATTGGGTTTATATATATACAAAAATATTTAACACATATTTAATGACTCCATAAAATTTTTTAAATATGTTATAAATATCATCTCAATGTGGAAGTAACAATGACTCTCTTTTTGGCTTCTAGGCCTAACCCTACCCAAGTAGGTTTGACTGCAACTTTGAGGATCTAGACCATTCTGTAAGGATTTTACCCTATTTGATATGTTTTCATGATATTCATAGGTTTTTTCCATCTTAATACACCTTATTTAATGGCATCTCTATCTTTTTTTCTCATCTTTATACCTTACTCTCCAAAACATGCCAATTTTGTTCACAAAGGAGTGCCCCCTATTTGAGACAAAATAGAGGGCATTCTCCCTATTTTATTAGACAACTTAAAGATTTTATAGGGTTATAAAATTTATGGATACAATTTTTTAAAATTTTGGGCCTTTGGTTAGGTCATCTGACCTTCCAACTCTTTAAAAGTCCAAGACTGACTGTGTGAAATGGATTGTGCCAAAAGGATTTTACCCTATGGATTGAGTGATACATCTTTAGGGTTATAAATCTTCTTGTTTTCAATATAATGAGGTTAATATGAGGATATAATTATCAATATGAATTTTTTATATGTACATTCAACATTTCAACTCACTATATACCTCTCACTGCATAATTGACTAGTCAAGATAATATACAACCTTCTTGACTGTGTTTTGATTTATAGGGGACACTTATAGGTGGAAATACATGGTTTGACCTCAAATTAAATGTAAAAAACCTCATATGATTCCCTTAGGTTCATTTTTAATTAGTTTTGACCAATTAATTTTATTATTAATCACTTTGAACACTTCAAAATTCTCAAATTTGTTCACTGTTACATCACAGTCATATATACTAGACTATGTTTTTATCTTGGAAGGGCCCCTATAAGTGACCATGCTTGTATTTAAATTTTATAACCTTTAATTAGAATATTTAAATTTATTCACACCATGATATAAATTTAATTTCTCTTCTCATTCTTGTAACAAGGTCTATCACCAAACTTATCAAGCTCAGTCCTTTTGATAACCCTATAGCCAGCCTGTAGGCTACATTTATGGTGAAAAGGGGACCTATAGGTATAGATGGGAAACAAACCACTAATTATCATATCCTTATAATGATATTTTTGGTAATATATGTCACTTGAACCATTTTTAACCATTCCCATATATTTTCATGGTCTATAACTATCAACTTGGAGTGCAAGGTCAATCAAAACCTCTAATCTTATAGATGATATTGAGGGGAAACATTGCATAATTTGGAAACTTTAGGCCTCAAAAAGATGATTCTTCATTTATACTCTACCATAAAACATTTCATAATCCTTTTACTATGTAATTAATATAATACAAACATATTTGGATGCATAAAAATCCTTATAACCTTGTTGTATGCCATCAACCAAATGGCCTAGGCCTCTATTTTCTTAATTTAGGGATTTGATCTCAAAAAATACAATCATCATCATTTGAAGGTAATCCCTATCTTAATATACCAATATAACATTATCTACATGTCTTATATTCTCCCTTAAACATGTTAAGATTACAAATGGGGTTCCAATATGTTTCTTAACACTTCATATGACACCTAAAACCTCTGTCAAGCCACTTGTAGATGAACATTTTCCTATCTATAGGCAGTGAGTGCAAACTTAGATAATATGCAAGATATGTGCTCTTGTGATCAATTTTAGGTATTTTAAATGTTTTCAAATTAACTCTAGGACTCTAAAATATTTGGATCAACTATCAAATAT
Source organism: Torreya grandis (assembly GCA_037957365.1). Lineage (NCBI taxonomy): Eukaryota > Viridiplantae > Streptophyta > Pinopsida > Cupressales > Taxaceae > Torreya > Torreya grandis. The sequence goes on from JARHVA010002677.1 coordinate 908,534, forward strand.
CTTCTTCCATCATGATGTCATCAAAGAGAGACCCTTGCTAGGTGGACTTAGGCTATATGCAGGCTATGAACCTAGAATGATTCATTCACCAAAGGGACTAGATTCATAATTATTTGATATTTTCACCAAAGTATCTAAATGAAAAATCATGATATATCAAGTCTTGGTACAAATCCATACATCTCACTTTTGATGTTTTCACTTCTTATAGGCACCTGTAGGTGCATATTTATATCATATGGTTATGTGTGTGATTAAGGTACTAGCACAATCCTCTCTTATGCCAAGTGAAGGTTTTTATTTGATTTTAATAATTTTATAGTATGTTAAACATCATGATATTTCCAAAAAATATCCATAGACATGCTAAATGGGTTCTACACATGTGCATCAACATGTTTGCAAGTGAAATTGATTAAAGAGTTGACTGTGAGCATAGCAAGATTGAAAACTTAATCCAAGAATGAAGTTATGAGACTAGACATGAAGGTAATATGATAAATATGGAATTTATACATGGTAAAAATGACATCATGTTCCTATGAGACCTCTTCTAAGAACCAAACATTTTATAAATAAGGATCTTTAACTGAAACTTCATATGGGGACACCTTCCTACAACATGAGATAAATTTATCATAAAAACAACATGAAACATGAAAATAAACATGGATATCATCTAAGAAGATATTCAACATCCTCTAAAGTCAACATCACCAACTGGTTTGTATGGACTTTACCAAAATGGAGCAAAACCTATAGGGTGTAGGAAATAGTGAGCAACATATTGTAAAGGATGGTTCATAAATCATGGTTGAAAAATATTATAAATATTTTCATGTAAATGGATATTTTTAATTTTACTACCACCTCCCAAAATTTTTTGACCTAAAACCTCTTCAACTGATCATACCAATCATGAACCTATTAATCACTTTTACATGTCTAGAAGGGAAAGGAATAAGAAAATTGGTTTTGGGAATTTTTTATCACTTAAAAATTTATTAAATAATTTATATGAGTTTTAATAAGATGAATATATGTTTTATGACCTTCCCCCATGTGTCACCTTTCCCCATGGGTCATTCAAGTGCCAAACTCCCTTTTTTTAGTTGATTACCTAATCTTTAGTTAGATAACCTAAAATATTCTAATTTAACTGACATTCCTGATAGGTAATCTGACCTCTTGGATTTTTTAAAGGAAAATAAGACACATATACACCTTGGGAACCATTCCACTTGCATTTAGGACCCCTAAAAGCCCACTAAATGACTCAAAATGACAAATTAACTAATAAGACTAAAACCATGGCTAAGATAACATTAAATGACATAAAATAACTTATAATACACCCCATGAAAAAATATTATACCCCATAAAACATATAAAGACCAATTTTTACCTATAGGGGTCCCAATTTGACATGCAGTGTCAAATTTGGTCAACAACTAAACTTCGAGAGGAAGTTCAGGCTGAGGGTGTGGATTTATAAGATTATTACTTCTACTAGTAAATTACCTATTAAGGACCATGAATAATGAAGAAAAATAATTAAAAAAATGGTCTAAAACCATATATTACCTTTAGTGGAGTCACCAAATATTGAGTAGAACACACTTATGTAGCTGTGATGTTGTCAAGACCAGTATTCACCTTGACAAGATGTGCTTGAGATAATAGTCCCACTAGGTAGGATAGAATTTTTGTCACTAAATTTTACACCCTTTGATATATTTTTCAATCCTTATCCAAATTTAGTGAAACATTGGATTACCTCTAGGCCTATGGGTTTCCTATAGCATAGGTAAACCTCTAGATTAAAGGGATAACTCCATAGATTTATCTTTGATAGTTTATCACCTAGACAACTTGATTTATTGAGATGAAAATATATATAAGGAACATGAAAGTAACATATTTTAAAGAGGTGATACACTAGATTTATCTCCACTAGAATACCATATACTTACACTGTGAAAGATGACTCATAAGAATAACTTCAACATCCTAGATTGCTCTAACATAAGTATTTCAAACATGAAGGTGATATGCATTTAAATTTTCAAGGTGAATGAAAAAGAGGTATAAATATGTAAAATAATTCTATTAATTACACTTAGATATAGACAAGAAAACTAACTACACTTCATGTGACCAGTGAGAGAGTAGACTACTTGCACAAAACATGAAAGAGTAAAGTGAATACAAGGATAGATGATTATCACTTGTCATTCAAATATGCAATACTTCACACACTTATTCAATAATATATGAATTTTATATTCAAATATTTAATCAAATGAAAACATAAGTATTCAAATTAGTAAGGCTTTGCCATAGTAGACATGGATTATACAACTTAGCCAAAAGTGGTTACTCTTATAGAGAATGATAAAGAGAGAGAGGCATGTAATATAGGAGTGAAAAGTGTCCATTAGAGTTATAACCATAAAATTAGTTATTATATAGTAAATCATATGTCCAAGGCCATGTGTCTCACTCCTGAAGTATATCTAACCTTCCAAGTGTCATAGGAGTCACAAACTTGCTTGACACCTTGACTAGCTCCTTAAAAACTACATTATTTGTATAAAATGAGTGAAAAATAGACCTCAAAACCATTAATTATAATTTAAATAATCTAAAAAAACACATTGAACATCTTACATGCCTTAAGAAACTCCTCTGGCCTGCCATTCATCATTAAAGTACATAGGTGTTTTGAAACTCTTCATTTCCTATGCATAGATTGGTCCAAGTGGCTCAAAAATAAAAATAATATTATTAATATCACCCAAAATATATTAATGTTATTAAAATATGTTATCATGTCTGAAAAAAACCATTTTTATTCTTGGACCAACTCCAAAGAACTCATTTTTCTCCTTAAGCCTTCACTAGGCCTAGTTTCCTTGTATCCATTTTTACCTATAAACCTCCTTGTCTAGGGATTTTATATATGATATTGATAAAATAAGGGAATATTATATGAAAATATATTTCATTATATCTACATGTCAAATTTCATCTTTAGAATCTAAGTGGAAACCCTTTTTTTTGCCTTTCTCTCTCTTGAATTAGGCCTCAATTAGGCCTTCTAGCTTTGGACCTTATTTTCTTCCTCAAAACTCATGCCAAACATTTTAAATCACCCAAAAGTGTTTGATTCACTTTAAATATGACATTACCAACCTCCATGTCAAATTTGGTGTCCTGAGACTATGTGGAAGTATACAAACCAAGAAATGGCCAAGTCACCTAGTCTCATTTTGAGCCCGTTTAAGAATGCCTTGGAAAATAAGCCTAGTTTGATCATCTCCAGAATATATTTTGATTTTTTTTGTATTTTTATGGCTATAAAAAATTCTAAATGACCTCATACCATTATTGATAATCTTTTCCCTTCTTAGATCACCTATAAAACATAAAAAACATGTAAAAAAAGGGTGTTTGTGGAAATTTAGAAAAGTGATATCAGAATAAAAGTACATGTGAGTGACTTAATTTTATTCCTAAGAAACATAAAATATGTTTATGGAGTAAAATACTTTATTAGATATGCATTTGAGCTCTTTTCTCCTTGACTAGTCACTAACCATTTGGGGTATTATCGATTGTTCATAAATAATAGGTCATTAAATGAAATAATTCCAATTGTAAAACCTTATTAGTAGACCCATTAAACTATTCCAAAATTCTTAGACTCCCATGCAAATTTTGGGTAGTGGTATGAGCATTTGAATTAGCTTTTTGGGTGCCTTGCTTAGCTCTCTTGAGGCTAGAGAGAGGTCAAACATGAGTTTTGGGTTTCAAAACTCATTTTCATTATTTTTAAAGGATCATAAAAATCTATAATATAAATTTCCATGATTTTAAATTTATTTTAAGTCTTCATTACCCCTATTTATGCGCAAGGTACACTGGTTAAGGTGTTGGGGTTCAAGGCCTATCTTTTTCTTGCTAGCCCTCAAGGGCATTTGGATGGAAACCTAAACTATGTTACCACCTAATAATGTAAGGAGAAATATTATATTACTATTAACTACCTCAATATCCCCCCATGCAGTTTGGGAACTTTTTTTTATGTCTTTGAGCTCAAGTGGACCCCTAAGTCTCTTGACTTCCCCTTACCCAATGAGTGGGTAAGGTCTGAGACAAAATAATGAATACTTGCACTATTTATGTAACCACAAAGAGACCATTGAAGTATTTTTCAAGTCATAAAAATCCTATATACTAATTTTTAGAGTGAGGTCACACTTATAAGACTCTCAAAATTCAAATTTCTCTCAACTAACTATATGCTTGCTAGTGACTGACTGTCTACCTTAGAACAAGACTCATCAATGTCTCATGTTTCTATCATATATTCTTTGAATTTCCATGGGATATTCATGAAATTTTAAACCATGTTAAAATGGCCTTTTTCCCTTTCATATCCATTATAAGTCCATACTCTTTACTCCAAGAAAAATTCCTTAGAGAGAAAACATATATCTTACTTCTGACTGTGTATGAGGTTAGAACTCAATTTGGTTCAATATTTAATTTTTCTCTCTTTTTATCTCATGAATAACCTAGATGAATTTTTTTTTATCAATCTTGGAGTAAGCCTCATGGTCTCTTATATCATGTTTGGTTTCTCACTTAGGCTTCAAGACCATCCTACCTTATATAACATGTAGGTGCTTTTCTTAGGGATATATGACCATATTAAGTGTTTTAGACATTACCTTCTCACCTTAGTGACCTTATCAAAGATCTCAAACTTTCTTGAAGATCTCAATTGGGTCCAAACACCTCATTACTTTGTTATTTCATTCTTTGGTCTTGAAACTAGTCTACTTCTCATTAACCACCTGTAGGTGACAATCAAGGATCATGATTGTATGTTGGGGTTTAAAACATCTCTTCATTCCACTGATCCCTCAGTAGACTCTAAGCTCATTAAAATCTCAATAATTTTATCATTGACTATTCATAAAGGTTTATAAATCTCAATCTTATCTCAATGACCTCATTGCTTGAACACGAACCAACCTTCAAAAAGGCCTATAGGTAACACATTAAGATAGTATTGAATGTGAATTTAAATTTTGAAACTTTACCCTAAGCTCAATGACCTATTAATGTTCCATGACTTAGTTTAAATATTAAATTAGGTTCAATTTCTAGTCATACACCACTACCAAGCCTTACTCAAGCTTATAGATTGCATTTACCCTCATATAGCCACATGTAGGTGACTTATAGGTTACTTGATTATGTTTAAGGTTTAGAACCTACTCGCCATTCTCCATTATCCTAATTCGGGTTCATGAACATGGTTGTAGCTTCAATAGGGTTTAGGTATCCTTCAATTTTCTTAAATCTCAACTCTTTAGCTTGAAAAGTAAAGATCTTTAGATAGGAATATAGGTGAACTGTTAGAATCTAGGATTGTATATTAAGTCTTGAACCTACTCTTCTCACTCTTAGGATTACTATTATGTTTCAAACTATTTGATAATGGTTTATTTAATATTATAAAAAGGTTTTCAGACTTATTTTATCATATTCAATCACTTGTATCTACCCACCTTCATACAGTCTTGTAAATGCCTTTAAAGAGTGTCAACTCAGTCTCACTTCCATCTTGACTGTGAGTGGCTGAGCTATTATTTTGATGGGTTGGATCACTATTTTCATCTATAATTGAGTTAAAGCTTCATGTTTTAGGCCATCTTGAACTGGTTTGAGGTTGGTCATGGTCCAAATGAGACTTATAGGCTTGAGGCCTGTAGGTTGATTTTAGACTGTTTAGGGCTACATAAAGAGATATTTCATGAATTCCTATATTTATAAACTCTATAAAACCATTACGCCTCCTTATCACTCCTTCATGTGTTATATATATTAAGACAAGCATTCTCATCTTCAACTTACCCCATTGGTATTTATGGACTGTAAGTATAGTCAACCATGTATACATAAGTTATGTGTGCAGGGAATTGGAGAAAGTAGTCAATTTTGAGCTCATAATGGTAGTATTGGGATAATTCATGACCATATGAATGCATGAATACATGAATAAGATATTATTTATGACTCTTAGTACCTCCCATTCACTCTTATAGTTTGTACAATCTTACATATGAAATGGGCACTAGATTCTCATTGAAAAGTGTGCATAGGGGCTCCTATCTTGATTCTCTCACTTACAATATGCAAAATCATATAAAAAATTATCACCATCATTTATTAATGGTTCTTGACCCAAACTTCACAATCATATATATAGTAAAATGTTTAGACATAGACCATGTTCGACCAAGGAACAAACACACTTGATGAATAAAGACAAAAACACATCTCAGACCAAACATTTCAAATCTATGAAAATTAGGGATCTTCCATGATTTATAAATTAATATAAACCTTTGATAATGATCACCATTAAATGGAAATAATAACTTGTAGAAGGATTGTTTGAAATAACTTATACACTAAGGTATTCTTTCTTGAAGTGAAAGTAACTCATAGAGATGAGTTGGATGATGAAATAACCATGAATGGGAGATAAAATACCTTTAAAAATCACCCTCAAAATCATTCCTCTCCATATATTTCTAATAGAGAGAAATAGGCGCAATAAGAGACCCCTCTCAATTAAATAGGCCATAGTGACCTATTATCACTCTTAATGATAATTCATAAAGAAGAGGCCATCAATATAAAAACTAATGCCACTAACTTAAAGATTAATTATACCCCTAATAATTCCCAAAGTTTCATCTCCTAACTCTCTCTCTCATAACCATACAATTCAATTCAAATTTGCCTTCTTGAACTTGTGGAGGCAATGATGGAGGAGAAAAAGTGTTTGGAGTGTCAGTTTCAACTAAAAATTGGTCTAGAAATGGAAAATGGTCTGAAGGAGCCCAAAAGACACGTATAAACCATTTTAAACTTAAAAATGATCTTGTAAATCCATACAAGTTCTTGAAAAGTTTACTTTTTCCAAGATTAAGCATTAAACTATAACTTCTATCAAACTCTGACTATTCTTTATCCTTCTCTGACATATTTATGACACCAAGGGAGTTCATAAATCTCTTTAAATGTTCTCTCCTTGAGGTAACATGTCTAACTCTTCTTCATGGGACAAAAAGTGGCCAAAATATGATTTTTTGCATATAAGAGACAAACAAATGTTATATCATGATAATATTTCATTAAATGAATTCAAAATAACCTTTTGAAATTAATTTAGAATTTATTGGACCTTTGTCCATGTTTGACCATGTACTTGACCAAAAAACTAGACAAGTAAACTTAAGGATAAAACTTGGACAATGTTAGACAAGGACATGCATGACCATATGGGACTATCTAAAACCACTTGGGAACATGACAATACCATGAAAAACATTAGATACCTCTATGAATTTTTAATCTATAAGGGGTGATCTAAATTTGACTTGGGGTCAAATTTGGTCAATGATTTTTTTTTAAAATGAAATCTCTCCTTTGGGTTGGCCCATCTACATACCCTATTGGTGGCATGTGAAATTACCAAACTAGACTCATTTATAAAAAAATCAAGGTCTCTTTCAAAAATGACTTTACACTTATTTGGTAGACATCTAACACTATTGCACATTGAGATAATCTACCCTATTCTTCCCAAATTATGAATCTATCACAAGGAGTATTCAAAATATAAGTCTAAAGCACACTAAATCTAAGTAAAAGCAAAATTTTTGAAGTATTAAATCTAACTCATTAGTTATATACATATATCAAAGGATCACACTTTCATGATCACACTAGGTGGGAGACTATGTGTGGATTGATTTACATACTTGAGTATAGTATATGTAGGAAATGGAAAATCATCAAACATGGGTGTTGGGGTCAGATTATCCCATTACACTTGGTTTTTATAGGTTTTTATCCCTCAAAAATAAACATAGGGCATGCATCATCAAGGTTTGGGATTGTATGCATATCAAACACATATAGGTAAAGGTGACGATATGGTCATAATCCCTAATTTCTACACAAGAAATTACTGACTAATATAGGTCAATATCAACTAATGATACTAACCCAGGTTGATAGAATTGGTCCTATGTAGACACAAGTATAGTTCATAATTTAGATGAATTATAGGTGTAAAATTATCTGATTTCCACTTTTATAAAATAGTCATAGTCAATAAGTCAACCCAAAAATATAAGTACTCATCCATTTATTTTACTTACTATATTTAACATAAGCCACTTGTTGAATCATAATAATTAGTTTCTGTATATTACATTTAGATATATACTTTAAATACACATCTTAATATTTGAGTCACATTTCAATTTATATCATATTAGGGTTTATAAAACCAAATTAGGGTAAAAATATGAGTAGAGTTCTACCTAAAGGACATGATAGTAATGCGTATTATGATTACCATAGATGTAAGGGGCATTCTACAAATAGATTTTTTCACTAAGACATAAGATTGAAGATTTCATTGATGATAAAATTAGTGATCTCAATACACCTATGAATGAATTAGGACCACAATCTAATGGGAATGCAAAATTGAAAATATTTTTTGATCCCTTTTTAAACCATGCAACAATAGAAATTAAGACTAATGTTAAGGTCCATATGAATTACCATGCACAACATCCTCTATAGACATATGGGAATCTAATGAATGGTTTATTATTATAATTTGGTTTTATAAAATTGATAGGATATAACTAATTAGAATACTAAATTACTTGAGAGACTGTTATTTTCATAATTCTTACCTTAGACATGCTGTGTTTCACACACATCATGCTGAGACGTGATTTATGTTTTATTGAGACATGAGATGTTACTAAGTCATTGGGACTAGGTTAGATATTATATATGTTATGTTTTTATTATGTAAGAATAATTTTATGATTAGATAGATGATTACTATATTGATTGTGGTGCTAATATACTTATGTTGTTGATTATTCATTATGATGTGTATTGATTTCATACAACTAGAGTTATTGTTATTAAACATGTATTTAAATTATTCATATTTTTAAATTATTGGTATTAGTTTATTATAATTGATACAATATTTATGACTTGGATATTATGTGTGCATGTTCTATGGATTGAGATCACTTGTATTATTTATATTCTACAAATTTGACTATTTAGTGTAGGGACTTTTATGTGTGCAATGTTGTGGAGGTAACATGGGAGGAAAATAAGGGAAATATGACTATGTATAGAATGATAACATCATGGGTAGAGTGTTAACATGTCTACTTAACCTTATCATTACCCAACCATTCCTTGTACCTTTTTGTGGACCTAGTCAGAAGCATAGACATATTTAGCCCATTTAACACTATTCACCCCCCTTGGATATTATTCATAATTTCATTCTTGACCTTAGGAGTTTTTTTTTAAAGTTTTATTTCATTTATTAAGTATTTTTAAGCCATGTAAGTGGCCTCCTTTGACTCAAAACTTGGATGGATTGATAAATCCAAATTTAGAGTGATTCACAAAGTAATTTTAGATATGTTGGGTTGATATTTTTTCCCCTTAGACCAATAAGAAGGCAAAAGAGTCTTTCAAGGAGCCTTAGAGGAATTTTGAGGCATCCTAATGTGTCATTTATGGATTGGGATAATTATTCTATTTATGAGGTATGAAATTGCTTGCTTTCTCACATGAGCTTGTAAGTGCAGTTATGAAGGGGGAAGAATTTTTTACCATGAGCCAAGGGATGGGAAGGGAAACATGTCACATTCACATTGGATTTTAGAGAATGAATTTGAGCATGTATGAGGAAGAAAACACTTCTTTGATATATATATATATATATATATATATATATATATATATATATATATATATATATATATATATATATATATATATATATATATATATATATATATATATATATATATTTGTAAAATTGGAGTGGAGAAGAGGAGAAGAAAGTGGAGGAGTTTGAGGAAGAGCTTAGTGTTGGCAATTTGGCCTATTAAGGCCAAATACTAACCCCTGCAACTAGAAACATTTCATTGATCATATTGATGCCCTTAACTATCAAATAAAGGGAGTATGTCTCAGTGTCATGTCATTTTCATGTCTCATTTAAATTGGTGTTAAGTGTCATTATGATGTTTGATAATGTTGGAGGTCTTTGACAAAGAATTCAAGTGGTCTTGTGATCTAAAAGTGCCTTAATGAAAATGGTGAGAGGTGGTAGCTGATAACTCACTATGATTTTCTTTGGTATTTTTAGTATATTCAAGTATTAAATTATCTATAAGCTTATAATGGGTGTTTAAGGCATGTAAAATCCAGCCTTTTAGGAAGGCTATATGGTATTTTTCATAGTACTTATTGACAATTCTCCTTGTGAAGCTATGTATATTGCCTAAAAAAGAGGTTTTGAGTCTTTAAATGATAAATTTTGAGTTAAAATGCCCCTAAATCATTCATATTACCTTTAATAACCTTCATATTCATGTCATTTATTTAAGTCAAAAGTTTCATGATTTGGAAATATCTCCTCTTCAAGTCTAAATTGTAGTTTTGCTCTCTAAAGAGCTCCCATATGTCAAATATCCCCTATTTTAATGTTAAAAGACTTATTTATTGTTCTAATCTCCCTATTTATTTTTAATATTCATAATTTTACCATAAATTGGTATTTTCAAAGATTGAAGTATGAAGAAATACAAGAGAAAGGCCATTTTCATGTGTTTTCATGCAGAGGTATGGATTTGTAAAAACTTTTACATACAATAAAGGTCAATAATTTGAATAATATTTCATGATAGGTGTTCCAAAAAATATTCAAGGAAAAAGGATCTCATACAAGCTTAAAATTGGTTCACTTCATCCACCTAGCTCCTTTACACCTCAAGAGAACCCTTCAGGTTTTTAGATGGTACGGTCATGAGAGAGAATTTCAAGATCTAGAATTTTGGGTAGAAGAAGGGGTCTGAGAGAGATTACATATTTTGGCATTGGTATACATTTTGATTTTCCCTCTTTTATGAGAAATCCTTTATAATTTTAGGTACTCATAATGGCTCCTTCATGTAGGCAGGCAATGAATTTTTTTAATTTTTTCCTCCTAAGCATGGTGACAATAAAATGAAAGTTTATGGAGCTTTTCAGAAGTATGAACCACCCTTAAATGAAAATTTTCAAATTCTTTCCACACATGTGAGTTCATAAAAATCTCAAAAAGACAAATGAATGCCAATTTTATAGTCTATAGATAGTTTGTAGAGATTGTACTATTTAAGGGATGATCCATGGTTATCAAGCATAACATATTCTAAGAGGTTTCATTGATGTTCATGTGTTATTATTTAAAGTTTCTCAAAGTTTCCTCAGGGTAATATAGTAAATAAACCATTAATTTTCTCTCAATATCTTCATATAGTCTCAGTTTAGACAAAATTAAGGAAACTTAACATTTATTAAGGTATTTGATGATTCTTAGGTTTACATTTTAGTAGTGTGTGCTTGTTAAAGACCTCCAAAATGATATATTAGGTTAAGGCTATGCCTATGATCCCCTAAGGTCTTTCATTAGATATCTTGATAGTGGAGTCATGTTTTTTTCACCTCACTCATGTGTCATCCCATTTCACAGACTTTCATATTATCATTCATAATTGTTACAAGCTTGTTACTACATCTCTATTCTCGTTCTCCATGATCCATTGTCATCATACCACCTATCCATCCACTTACACCTCATTAATCCACTATCAAAAAATAGTAAAGAATGTTAAAAATCATTATGGTCATGAATCTATGTTACAAAGCCTTAAAATCTTGTTGTTGGCTAATTTTTGGCCCACATACCAAGTTATTGCATGATTTGATGAAGTAGTAGATCAAAGGCTTAGAAAGGGGCCCAAGATTGAAAATTGGAAGGGACAACATAGGTTATCATGTGTTTTTTAACATTTGGATCATGGATCATATTAAAAAGATCCTATGAGATGTCAAAAGTGCTTGGAACATTTATGGAAGTGTAAGGGATCCATTTGGTTCTTCATTGAGTTCATTCTAACATTTTAGATCTAATAGAAAAAAGTACAAGTGGGTAGTTTGCTAAGGCCAGATCTCACACATGTGGATGAGTCAAGAATAAAATAGTCATATGGGTCTATTCAAATTAGTTTAAAAAATACATGTGCTAAGTCCTAGATCCTCCACTAAAGCGAAAATAGAGTTATGCATATGCAAAGTTGGATACCCAATCAAATTTCACTAAGTTATTCAAATGAGCTCAACTTTCACCAAGACATCATGCAAGAGCAAATGGACCAATCAACTTAAACATTTTATATCTTCACTCAAAAAGATCTTGAGACTAGCAAATCAAATGGGTTTTCTCATTTTGACCTTAAGAACATCTTCTACAAGTTTTGTGCCTTCATGATTTTTGATCTTCAAGATCTAAACCTTCAAATTTGGATAAAATGCATAAGACATTCACGTAGATGTCAAGTTTTAGACAAATTAAAGGAAATCCATTTGAGCTTAAATTTAACAATCACATTAACATCAATGATGGTAATGTGAATGTAATTTGATGGGAGAGAGGATGGAAATTTTAAGATCATGAAGTCACCATTATATTTTAAATAGTGGGTCCTAGTAAATTAAAAATTAGCATTTGATCAAGATTTTAGATTGAATGGTGAATAGAGGTCAAAGGGTTAATGAATATTAAGAAAAAATACATGCATGAAAAGTGGAATGAGCATGTTTATTTAGTATAAGACCAATATATCACATGTATCCATACACAAATACATCAATGGAGTGAGGCAAACCTAGCTAAATAAGTGTATCTATGGAACCAGTGAACATAAAGATAGTCGGGCATGATGTAGATAGTTTGAGTTGGCTATCAAAAATTAATAAGCAAAAGAAATATTGGGGTATTTTAAATGTAAGTCAAAGAAGTTATTTTGGACCCAGCCAAATAAAGTATCAAGGAATCAAGCTCAAAGGTAAACCAAAGTTGAACTAGGTCCACATTTCAAAGACCAAGTATCATCAACAAAGCTCCATATAGATGAAATAGATCCTTTGGGTATAATATAAAAGTTGAAGATAGACCAGTGACTATGTGAAAACCAATGGTCTAAGATTGGTTTTCACATATAATGGACCTATGTCTCATTTCATCATGGTCACATTTTTGATAAGCATATACAATCATGCACCTAATGTAGATGTGGCATTTTTAGTTAATTCCAAGACATGATCCTCATTATTAGATTAAGTAGATGTTATCATGGAGTTGTAAGAAGAAATATGGTGGTTGGATAAGGGCAATGGACATTCAATTCTTTTACAAAGTTGGTTCCTTGTTGATAAGATCATGAGTTAGCATCGTCGAGAATGCTAATCTATCACAAGTGGTTAGGAATTTTCCAATGCACAACTCTCTCTTTATCTTTATATTTTATATAAATATAGGATTTTAAGCCTTAAAATGTATCCTTGTATCCCTCTTTTGGGCATGACTAGACTCTACCAAAATTTGTACTGTGATACCTCTTTGATGCAATAAAGACTGAATTTCATCCTTTTCTAAGCTTGATTGAAGTGTGTTCTATGAATTCATGCACTATTGTTAAATGAATGTATGCTACTTATGTTTGAGTTTTTATCACTTTAAGTAAGTGATTAATGGTCTTATAGGTCATTATAAGTGTAATCTATAATTGATTATCTAGTTTGAAAGTGGATATCTGCCCTATCTTGCTAATTTGGTAACTAATTAATGACTTATTCTAAAATATTTATGTGAGATTGATGTTATTTGATCTTAAAAAATTTATTATAGTGTGTTTTTTGTGATTTACAGTGATCAAATCATTCATTCATCACCACTTTTTACATATTTTATAATTTTGGTCAAATCTCTCTCCCTTTTCCAAGTGCTAGTTTAGGTTTAGTGTAGGTGATAGATCCATAAAGAAGTTGGCCTTCTCCAAAGGTCTAATACATTATTAGGATACCCATAGCCTATGATAAATCTCATGTTGTAATATATTTGAGTAGAAATAAATTAACAATCCCCTTCTTAGCTATGGTGAAAATTGAGAACCCCAATAGTTCTAGCATGTTCGATGGGACAAGGTCCAAAAGAAGAGAAAGATTGTTGGTGTGTCTTTACTCTATCAACTTATGGAAGCACATAAATTAGCACTAATAGTGACTAAAGATCAAGATTTTATCTATAAGTAGATCATGTATGTCTCAAATAAGTTTATAATTAGTTTTTACATCTCATTTGATATATGAGGTCAATATGAATGGATATGGTGAATAGCCCTATTATCCACCTCTTTATGAGTAGCCCCAATATGACCCTCATGATCCATATGAGCCCAATTATCCCTGCCAATATTTATGTTAGAGCTATGAGGAACCTTGGCAAGTTTATCGTGATCCTTATTATCAAGGGAATGGCTCTTATCTTCCTCATGACCCTTAATGATAATATGAAGACCAATATCAACCATATATGTAAGAATATTGCCCTGATCCTCCATATTAACAAAAAGTATATCATAATACCACTCCTCATCAACCCTATTATGAGCCATCTATACCAACACTTAAGCAAACTCTAATAAGCCTTGACAAGCATGCATTAGAGTTATTCTCATATAAAATTTATGGCCAAGATGTCCCTACCCACCATATCCATTATGTAAGGAAATCATTGTAGTAAATAAAAGCATAATGGAAACTTGTTATGGGATAAAATTAGAACAATATCAAAGGTGACATGATGGATATAGGTGGTTACATTCAAATAATTAAGGACAAGCTAAAATGCCTTGAGGAATAGTAGGGCCAACCTCACCAACCTTAAGTGCCCTCATATAGACCACCTCAACCTACTTATGTGCCATCCATTCCTCCTCAAGAGACCATTCTAAGTGTCAGTTTTAGTATGCCAAGTGCCTCATATGTTCCTAAAACCTTTCCAAATCAAATAAGGAGATTGTTATTGAATAACCTACTATTATGATCCAAAACTCCATCTTTGCTCAAGAACCCATTATAAATCCCTTCAAGGTTCTAATATGGAGCCAAATGGTGAAATCATGGGATAATAAAATTGAGGCAAATATGTATTTGAGGGCCCAAGTTGAAGAATGATATTAATATTTATAAATATCCCTCATACCTCCTAAAAAATGTTCTTATTTTCCTCATCTTCATGAAGCTATTGACCACCTTAGAGAGAAGATATTGTAAGAAAAAAATGATAAGCATATCAAAGAGTTGGATTTGAGGAAAATGAAAGAGGAGGAAAAATAGAAAAGAAAGGTCAAATAAAAGCTTCTTTCCTTCCCATCCTAGAACCAAATCATGTAGTCAAGCAAATCCAAGGTCACTCAACCCCCACCCCTCACTCCTCAAGAATCCAGGTTATTTCCATCTTGGAATTCCATCTAGAGTAGTATACCAAAGAAAAAGGAAGACATGATTGTCAAAGACAAGTAGTTAAACTAAGGAGGTGTCACATATGTCTCATCTCCCTTGGGCTCATCTCAATGATATCCTATGACACTCCTTGAAGAGGTAAGTGATGAACTCCATGTTGAACTCAGAACTGATAATGATGAATTGTCAGAGTCAAAAGAGGAGATTAGTATTGGGATACCACTTGGTGAGAAAAAGCACATTGTAGTCTTTTATAATGTCAAATATGATGAGCTACAAGAGCAATTGCAAGTTGGAGATGAGATCCTATAGGGGAAAGTCTCATATGTGCATCAAGATGTTATTTCACAAGAACCTATTAATCACATATCAATTGTCCAAGATCAAGAGTTTATTCAAGACCTTGTGGTAGCTGATATAAATCAAGTATAATAGCATCCTTATTTGGAAGGTATCCATGAACACAACTCACATAGAGCCATTATTGAGGCATAGAGCATGCTTGAAGAAGATGGCCATAGGAAACAACTATACCATGATTTTATGAGTTAAATTAGTGAGATGGTAGATTTGGATGATGGAATAGTACACTAGGTGGGATCTCTTAAAGATTCCATTAATGATTTGGAGCATGAAGAGCACCAACTTGATGACCTCATGTATCAAGAAGAAAACATTAAATAAGTGGTGGTTATATATTACAAAGAGGATAAGGATGATTGGTATATGCAAATTAAGCTCTTTCAAGAGCTTGAAGATCTTGGTCAAGTTGAATATCAAGTGCTTGAGAAGGTAGACAAAGAATTTCCCATGCAAGAAAATGATCAAGATTTGGCAGAATATGTAGAGGTCCTTAATGAGCTTGAAAAACTTAAATCAAATAAGAATCTTGGTCTTATTGAGGACACCATGGAAACCAAGGAGGTATGCCTTGTTGTTTTGAGGTTATAGTTAAGGAGCCACATAAATAAAATTGATACTATCCAGACACACATAGTTGATCTATTTGGAGCTTATTGGTTCTCATTAAACATCATGATAAAAAGGTTGATAGTTTCAACAAAGAAGAAGTAGAAATCAAGACCAAGAGTCATGAATCTACATGCCTCATTTAATTCCTCATCCCATGAGATAGAAAAATTATCAAAATTTATTTTTTATCTAGGAGGAAATGCACACATTATTTTAGGCTATATATATTAGATGAGTGTTTTTCAAATTCCTCTAAGTGTTGTTTTTAGCACATTTATTTATTGTCCCTATTTTAGGCTAGTTTCCTTTTTAGTAAAGTACATTGGGCACTCTATTCTATTTTATTCATTTTGGTCATTGTATTTTTTTCAAGAGAGGTCAGATTAGTATTGGCTATCAATATGTTGGATCCAAGTAGAGACTCCATGCCCAATAGATTGGACTAGGCATATGGTCTGAGTTATTTTGCATAGACATGCATGTAACCCCTGTGAGTCACCAAATATGTTGGTTAATTTTTGTCCCACATACAAATCTCTTGCATGGTTTGATGAAGTAGTAGATCAAATTCTTAGAAAGGGGTCTAAGATTGTAAATTGGAAGGGACCACATAGGTTCTCATGTGTTTTTTAACATTTGAAACATGGACCATATTGTAGAGACCTTATAAGATGTCAAAAGTGCTTGTAATAGATATAGAAGTACAAGGGATCTATCTAGTTATCCATTGAGTTCATCTTAACATTTTGGATCCAGTAGCAAAAAGTATAAGTGGGTAGTTTTTTGAGGCTAGATCTCACACGTGTGGATGAGTCAAGAAGAAAATGGTCATATGGGTCTATTTACATTAGTCTAGAATACATATGCACTACATCCTAGATCCTCTACTAAAGTGAAAATGGAGTTATGAATATGTAAATTTGTCTCCCCAATCAAATTTCACTAAGTTAGACAAATGAGCTCAATCATCACCAGGATATCATGCAAGAGAAAATGGACTAGTCAACTTGAACATTTTATATCTTCACTCAGAAGGATCTTGGGACCAATGGATCAAATGGATTTGTTCCTTTTGAACTTAAGAACATGTTTTTAAAGTTTGGTGCCTTCATGATTATTTTGATTCAATATCTAAGCCTTAAAAGTTGGACAAAAAGCATAATACATTCATGCATATGTCAATTTTTAGATAGAGCAAAGGAAATCTATTTGAGCTTAACTTTAATGGCCATGTAAATGTAAATGATGGTCACATGAATGTTATTTTATGGGAGTGAGGATGTCAATTTTAAGGTCATGAATTAATAATTAGCTTTGAAATAGTGGGTCCTATTAGATCAATAGTTGGTATTTGATAAGGATTTTAGATCGAATTATGAATGAAGGTCAAAGGGTCAGTGAATATCAAGAATAAATTCATGCATGACAAGTGGAACAAAAATGTTTAGTTGGTAGAAGATAAATGGATCATGGGAATATGTACATAGATAGATCAATAGAGTGAGTTAAACCTAGCTAAGTCAATTTATCTATGGAATTAATGAACATAAATATAGTTGGGCATGATGTAGATAGTCTGAGTTGGCTATCGATAGCCAATAAGCAAAAGAAATCTTGAGGAATTTTTGATGAAAGTCAAAGAAGTTATCTTAGACCTAGACAAATTAAATATCAAGGAACTGAGATTAAAGGTGAATGAGGGTTGAACTAGGGCCACAATTCAAAGACCAAGTATCATCAACAAAGCTCTAAATAGATGAAATAGATCTTTTGGGTCTAATACATAATTTGAAGATAGACCAATGACTATGTGAAAACTAATGGTCTAAGATTGGTTTTCATATATAATGGACCCATGTCTTGCCTCATCATGGTCATATTTTTGATAAGTAGATACAGTTAGACACCTAATGTAGATGTGTCACTTTAAGTCAATTTCAAGACATGATACTCATTAGTGGATCAATTAGATGATATCATGGAATTCCAATAAGAAATATGGCAGTTGGATAAAGGCAATGGACATTTAATTATTTTATAGAGTTGGTTCCTTGTTGATAAGATCATGAGTTAACATCCTCAATAATGCTAATCCATCATAAGTGATTGGGACTTTTCCAATGCATAACTCTCTCTTTCTCTTTTCTATAAATACATGCCTCTAAGCCTTGAAATGTATCCTTTTATCCCTATTTTTGGTATGACTAGACTCTACCAAAATTTGTACTATGACACCTCATTGATGTAATAAAGACTAAATTCCATCCTTTTCTAAGCTAGATTGAAGTGTGTTCTATGAATTAATGCACTATTGTTAAGTGAATGCATGTTCCTTGGATATTTCTAAGTTTGTCTCACCTTTAGGAAGTTCTTAATAGTCACACAAGTCATTATAAGCATAATCAAAAATTTATTATCTAGTTTAAAAGTGGATATCTACCCTCTCTTACTAATTTAGTAATAGATTATTGCCTTGTTCTAAAATATTCATCTGAGATTGATGTTATTTGGTTTTAAAAAGTGTCTTATAGTGTGTTTTGTGTGAGTTAGAGTGATAAAATCATTGGTAAATCACCAATTTTTACATGATTTTATAAGTTTTGTCAAATATCTCTCCCTTTTCTAAGAAAGTGCTAGTTTAGGTTTAGTGTAGATGATAGATATATAAGGATTCTAGCCTTATTTAGAGGTTTGATCCATTATTAGGATACCCATTACCTAAGATCAGTCCCATGTTAGACTATATTTGAGTAGGAAGATTTGAACAATCCCCTTCTCAGCTAGGGTGCAAATCTAGAACCTTAACACCTAATTAAGAGGTTAAAGATCATCTATAACCAAGGTCATAAAACATATACAATATCTTGTTAAGGTCAATTTAAAGTAAAGTCTATGGATTGGGGTCTATAAATCAAGGTTTTCACTCTAATTAAGTTGAAATAACACAATGGAAATGTTGGTAAGCTCCTCAAGCTCTTCTAGCATCCAATCTTACCTATAGTTCATACAAGCAACATAGTGATATTTACCTATAACCATGCTAAAAAGAGGTGAGATAAAAGATGCAAACAAGGAAAAAATTAGATGTATGAAGAGAGAATTGAGATCAATGAGAATTATAAGGGAAGGTAAGAGAATTAGAGTGACTTTGGAGGTTGTTTAGTGTCAATATCAAGACCTAAAACTATGCTCAACCTATATAGTGGGGTCTACAAGTTTCGTAAGAGCTAGGTTATTGAATGAAGATCAAATATTTCATTCTAAGTGAATATGATCAGTGATAAGGTAGAGAAAGTGTAGGATTAAGATATATAATATTCTAGGATGATCCACTATCATATTGTCCTACTTATCAAAGTTTTCTTAGTCTATGCACACAATCAACTATCACCTATAACCATGTAAAGAATGGATGGACCAAGTGAAAATGACTTTATTTTTAGACCTTAATGAAGATGTTAAAGTGAATGGATCTTGAGAACCCCTGATTGAAAATAGGTTTGATCCAATATATTCTCAACAAGATCATTAGGTTGATATATAATGATTATTCTAAGATAAAGATCACCTATAGTCAGCGCTTCAATCACACTCAATCATAAGCACAAGAAGTGAATGAGCAATGACTAAAGACTTTCAAGGTGAGAGAAGATTAAAATAAGGTTATAGAGCTTATGAAAACCATTGCATGAATGAATAAGAGGGTCATAATTTATATCCTTGACCTTCTCAAGGTATAAATCTTTCTCAGTCTATACAAATCTCATCATGACCATCATTTACACTCATGCCAAAATATAGTCAGGCTGCCTCTTCAAAGTTTATTTCAAAAAGAGGAGATGGAATTTGTATGACTAAAAGTTTTTTGATCCATTTAAAGGTTTAAAAAAGCTCAAAGATAAATTGAAAATTTCCTAGGCTAAATGAGATAACCATATACACCTATATCTATCTTAGTGGAGTTATGTAATTAGGTAGAGCAAACTCAATTTTAACCAAGGATGGAAGGTGGACTTATGGTTATGAACATTGAGAGGTGTTTGAGACCTATAAAAGTTTTTAAACATATATAAGTGGACTATGGAAGTTTAATTAAACATAAACACATGTCCTTTAACATAAAAACATAGTCAAGAGGGGAAGCTACAATCCACTTATTCTTAAGATCCCTTGCTTAGATTGAAGTATGCCAAGGACTACATGCATTTTGAGTGGAATGAGGTATATTTGAGGGTAGTGTCTACATGAATTAACACTCCTAAACCATTAATACCTTGTCAATGATGATGAGATGGCCAAGATATGATTGTAATAGTTTAACCTAAGAGAAAATGCAGTCATAGTCAATGTAAGAAGCTAGTTTTGAGATAATTTGAGGGTTTAAAGCCTCCATATGGGTACTTAGGTCTCAAAATTTGGTACAAGTAGTAATTTTAAGTGTTTAAAGGTACCCATTCAATTATAAAGGTCATATAATTAGTGAAATCATTCACTATTTTGTCACAGAGCTTCATTAGTTTGCTAGCAGTCATGGATGAGACCAAGTGAGCAAATTGAGAGTTTTGAAGAGTAATTGAGAAATTAAGATCGATGAAGGGGTTTTGAGATATGAAATTATGATTTTAGTGACTTTATATTATATATGGAGTATGTAATAGGTAGGTTTCAAGGCAAAATTCCCTTTAAGGCATAATAAGGAGATATACCTAAATAAGCTTGTATGTGGAGGATGTTTCTTGATCAAGATATATGCATAATTTTGAATGTTGAAAGGGTGAAGAAATATGGTTAGTTAGGTAATAGTGATATAATATTTTTTTCAATATGTAAAAACCTTATTGGATGTTTAAAAAACATCAAACTCAACTTAGGGTTACTCAGGTCTAGTGAATCCTAAACCCTAAGCTAATTGAAATGGAGTATGTAGAGACATGGTTGAATCATAGTTTGCATCCAAGTATTTGTTTACCTTGGAAATATGTTATATCAGTTAAAAATCTATCATAATTTTATTGGAATGAGAAAAATCATGTAGACCTTTATAAAGACATAGTCCTAGTAGTGATATCGACAAGTATAATCTTTAGCTAATGAAGATAGAATGCTATTTTGAATGATAAGGGAAGTTATTTAAGGTGAGAATAGGAAAAAAAATTAGTATTAATATGGTTTTTCAACCCAAAAACCTACAAGATATCCAAAATTTTAACACTCAGTATTTGGCCTTTTAGGCCTAAAGTTAGTCTTAAGACCTATAAGCTCCACCATCACATGGAACCACTCTCATAATTTAATAAGAAAGATGACCACATGATAAGGTTTAAAGATATGTTTTAGGTCTTATAAATATGTTTTCAAGTATAAAATAATAAGGTAAAGGTCATTTTGGGTCTCAAAGAGCTAACTCAAACCACACAATCTACATAACCAGTTCCACCCCTTAGTTTGGATGCTCATATCTTTTACCACAGGTAAACTTGGACCAAATTTTATTACCAAGATTTTATGACCCATATTTAATTAATATCCATAGAATATTGAGTTTTATTGAGGAGATAAGTTTTATGTACAATCACTAAGATAATAAGCAGGTCCATAATGCATGTAAGAAGCTCATGGTCAACTTCCCTATGTACATATGGTTACACGCCTTTTACATGGTAACCCAAACTTATTAAGAAAATTTAAGGGGTATATTTAATAAATATACATGTAAATAATTAATGGTTTTCCATTCTATACTTTATGAACCATCATTAAGAAGGTATACCTCTAAAACCCTCCCTAAACCCTCTTATAGACCAGTTTTGAGAAAAATGAAGTTTCTTACACCCAAACACCCATGAATCACTAATAAAAACTTGAAGCATGAACTAAACTTAGAAAGGTATTAAACATGGTACTGTGTTGTATGGAACCATATGAACCTATCAAAAAATAGGGGTTTTTGAGGAAAAAGTGTAGAAATAGAGGTAGAAGGCAGTTTAAGATGATGTTAATCATTTTAAAATGAATTTTGGAACTTTTTTTACCTTATCAGTCCATAATATGATAAAAACATGCCTATAAACTCCCATATGAATCTCTTTTAATCAAACAATATATATAAATGAAGGATAGAGTGATCTAGTCAATTAGTGTGGTAAAATTATAGGTGTCTTATTAAAAAAGGCTCATTTCATGATATGAGAGGTTATTTTAGTCATCAAACTCACTTTTTCACAAGTTTATAAGGTTTCATACAGGGTTTTATATCCATATAATTCAATTAATTAGTCTTCTAGGCCTAATTGGCCTAATAAACCTACTTAGTCAACAAGAGAAGCTAAAGAATGGAATTAAGGACTCTTTAGAGAGTTGTTAAGAGGAAATCCATGTCACATAACTAACCCTTGGGATAGTGATAAAACCACATAATTGATAATTAAGAGGAAATTACATCCATAACTTGCCTTAAGAAGCAATTCCATGCATAACTTGTCTTAAGTGGCAATTCCATGCATATCATGTCTAAGTGTTAATCATGAGTTAATTGATCCTAAAGTGGTAATCAATGCATATTCCATGGTCTCAATGAAAGGAATCATTCAATTAAATTGGTATTATGATACAAGGAAGGAGAATTTGTTATATGCCTAAGATGGCCCACCATATTTTTTTCAACCCCAAACATCTCATTTAAGGAGCATGCAAGAACATTAAACAAGGAGAGATCTTTCAAGGACTATTTGTATCTAGTTATTACTAAATTAATGTTGACTTAATGATGATGTTTGATGCTATTTTATCCTCTTCTCTAATGTTATTTATTTGTCTTTTCAAGGTAAAATTGCTACCCCTATTATCTGAAACTTTCCCCAAAATGGTCAAATTTCCCAATATGGCTGGTCAAATCGATTAATTATGGCCTAAAAATGCAAATCATTTAAAAAAATAGGGTAAAAAAGGATCCAAAATGGTTTAAAAATTTATAAAAATTGTGTCAAAATATCTTTAGTCATGTTCAAAAAGGTCAAAATATCCTAAGTCCTAAGTTTCAAGTTATGAAAAGGTCAATTGATATTTTTTTTAGCTCAAAAGACCCCTTTTCCCCCTCCCACATGCCAAATTGATAATTAAAAGGGTAAAAAATATGAAAATTTTCATGATAGACACAATTTTATTCTCCAATGTTCTATTTCAAGTAGTGGGAAGTGAAGAATTAACTTTAAAAGGCCAAAACATGGATTTTTCACCTATTTTGTTAGAGAAGTATGGAATCTATATAGAATCCATACAATACAGGGTATGAAAATTCATATAAAGGACATTTTAAATATTCAAAAAAAAAATCATGGTTTTTCATGACCATATAGGTCCAAAACAAGCTTCCTTTTGGTTTCCTACTTCTTAGCATAGAGAGACATGCTTGCAGGTTTATTGATGGTATGGTCTTCTAGAGGAGGGTAAAGATATAAATTTTTGGGTGAAGAAACTAGAATAAATGGGATTATTTATGGTTTAAATATTTTCTCAATTGGATTCTCCATGCTAATGAACCATCCAATTGAAGTCAGGGTAAATTCTACTGCCTAGCATCAAGAAAGGTAGTTGTTTTTCTTTAATTTATCTTCACTTGGGTAGAGTTTTAAGAAAATTCAAATTGTTTCAAAATATTTAAGTCCTTATAAAACATTAAATGGTATCCTTAAGGTGTTATTCATCCATTTCAAGGTCAAACAAAGGATACAAACTCAACCATTCCAAATCTATAGTTGGCAAGCTTGCAAAGAGGATTTGTATGGTTCAAGGAGAATAAGTTGCCTTCAAATTGATAATATTTTGTGTCTTAAAGAGTTTTCATCAAATTTTCATGGTTTTTTTATAATATTCATTATATATTCTCCAATATTCATGGCTAGGGACACCTATCTCCATGCTTTCTAGTGTCTCAATTGAGCTAGTTTAGCATAAGTTGAGGAATTTTTGTAAATTTCAAGGTTTTTTGAGAAAACCATGTTTAAAATACACCTTAAAATTGTATAATGGCCTCTAAATTAAAGTTTTGGGATGATTTTTTACCCATGTTTTCTTGTGATTCCTTATTCTGATCTCCATGCTTCTTTTCCACCTACATCCCTTTTATCTCCATACCATTGTCTAGCACTGTCATTTACCATTGTGTCCTCACTTCCTTTTCACCATCCTTTCATGAATTTCCTTCATACATATCATCCTCACTCTAAATTTAATTATAGTTTCATATAAAATAGAAAAAGTTGATCAAAAAAGCATCATCAAGCATGGTTAAGGAGGATATAGGCCAATCGAGAATCATGTGACCTAATCAAAAAATCATGAGGACCTTTCAATAAAATAAATCCAATTAAGATTTGGTCATATGGTTTAGTTAAACATCAAAGTGGAACAAAACATCTTGAGACATGAGGTCACTAAGCATTTAATTAAATAAAGAGTCTATCATATTCTTTGAAGATAAGGATCATATGGGTAATAGTTAATCACCAAACCTAGCCCTACTAGGCTCCTACAAGCTTACTCTCTATTAAAAGCACAATCAAGTTTTGGTAACAATCAACATATCATTCAAGACTTTGATATTTTGGTTGATTTTGGATAGAAGGGTGAATTATCCTTTCATAAAGTTAACATACAAGTATATATGGGGTATATGCCCAAAATATCATCCTAAAGCCTATCCAAACACCTACAGGCCTATGAATTCAAGCAAGAGAAGGCCTACATGATAACACCAAGGACTCTTCTAGGTTTTGGGTCTGATTTATTACCATGGAATTGTTTTAATGTTTCTTGATTATACACATTAATTTGAGGGAGATAGGGTACATAATCATGTGAGGCCTTGATAGGGGATAATGAAGGATAAACTTCAAATCTTATAGGCTTGTATGGACCTCTCCTATAACCAGGTATGAGTATTGCATTCCAAAGAGATCTCATGGAAGTTATTAACCTAAGATACTACTATTTTATGATGTAATATGGAAATGCTTACTTCACAAGTAATGAGAAAAACAAGGTGGTATTCATTTCCAAGTTCTAGCCTATGGTAGCCTCAACACTCACCTAGAGCCATATACAAGGGTAGTTTACCTTAAAAACATAGTTAGGTTCATGAGATTTGGGATTTTTGTATTCATAGTATTTTGGTTTAAGGAGGAAGTGTTCATGAAAATTGGTGAGGGTTTCATTAAGGGATTGAGAGATCTCAATGGAAAGGTTCAGTCATATCCCCCTCCAATACACATATTGACCTATAGTCCATACACATAATACTACAAGGAGCATCTACAACTAGTTATAAGATGGAATATCATACCTTAAATTTTAAGGATTTTTGACATTCTTTCTAGTTCATTAAAGTTTATACAAGTTCCATCATAACATTGATAACCCATAAGATCCTATTATCATGTTTTTTAATCATGGACATGACCTATAGTGCTGAAAAACATTCTTACAGGCTTGTGTTTTATAAGTAGCCTAATGCTTGCTTGAAGTGTATTATATAATTCATGGATAGTTCCTTTGGTTGGCTTAAGTTTTCTTTATTCAATTCCATTTGACATTCATAAAGCCTTTGGCTCAATTAAAAAAATACAAGTCAAACTCCTAAGTATCTCAAAAGAATAAAATGGTACCCTACAACCACCCTTAAACATTGGCCTAAAACCAATAGGATTGACAGGCATAAGGAAAGTTTCCAAGGTTTTTGACTTTCAAGTAAGATGGTTAAGTTTTGGAGATCAATTGCCCTGAAATGAGACTTTTGACTATCATTGAAACTTTGTGTTTTTTCAATCTATTCAAACATTCACAAGGCCCCTATTTTAAGTCTATACAAAGGACATTACTGTGAATCATCAAGACTATCTCATTTCAAAGTATGATCTCAATTCAAGCATTATAGTCAGAACCCTAGATCTTTGTTTTGGTATTGTAAGTTGTGTTTCAATAAAGAAACTATGTGTATTAAAGGTGACTCTCCATTTTAATGTATGATAGACTATCAAACATTAAAAAAACTAAAGATGACCTATAGTATCTTGAAACATCATGTTACAGGTAGCCTATAAGTATTATATAGTCAGGTAGAGTTTTAACCTAGGAGATCTAATAAAGAGGCTGAGATGCTAGGTAATGAAATAGGAGATGTGCCACTAAAAAATAATGATAGACTTTGTTGGCTAAATATTTTGTCAACCAGCTAACTAATGAGCAAAAAACCACATCAAGGGATATTGGTCATCCAAAGTTGCAGGTTTACCACATCCAAATGGGACAAATCTCTCCCCTTATCAAGGGGAGGTTCCCTGTAAAATATGAGGAGCTATATACTATAGATATAAGTAGAAAATAACACTCAGGGGTAGAATAATGCCATCCATCTCTCTTTTTTTAGATATGATATTCACAAATAAAGGATAAATCTTGGTGAAGACACTAAAGACACTTCTCTTCTTTCATAAATGGTCTTACAACAAACAACAAGAGTTCTTTTAGGTAGTGACAAGAAACTGGTAACAAAGGGTAGTAACCAGTAGGATGAAATGGAACACAAAGTTTCCACCTCAACTATGCAAAGAGTGAAATACAAAGGATAATGGGGGCATAAAGTCATCCCAGAATCCTCAACACAAAAATAGAAACTAAAAACACACACTGAAGATAACTATAATAGCATAAAGTCTAAAAGTAACTAACTTTAGGACATCCTTCTTATCACTTCCAATAGTTCTACTTGTTAGATTAAATAAACAAGAATACATCTAGAAGACAGACATAAGAACAATCTCCTAAAATGGCACAATCTATAATAGCATAAAGTCTGCAAGTAACTTGATTTCTCATTCAGATAAAATAATACGAATAACAATCTGAGCTCAAAGTCTCATTATTTGCCTTTTAATTTGGGCAGAGTCTTGCTTCTATGATAAAAAATCTCTTTCAAAATGACACAAGAGAATACAATATATAGTAGCCAAGAAAGGCTTGGTGCTTGGTTCTATGGAGCAGCCCATGCTGCACTCAATGCATTGAATGCATTTATAAATTTTGTCAAAGAGGGCCATGCTGAAACAGGGTGGCTACCTTAATTATGGCGTGTTGATTCATATTGAAGGTCCTCTCTTGGGCCTAACTCATCTAGTCTATCACTTGATGTATGCACAACTATCCACCTCACCTTTACCCCAAAGGAGACAAACAAGCTATGTCTTTAATGTTTGTAGGCTCAAATATCTACTTGATGGACTATTCCACCTACTAGAATAACTACTACATAGATATTTCTAGTCTTCCCCCTTTCTTGCTACAATTTGAGCCCTCGAGTTACCTTTTCCCCTTTTTGGTTCTTTTGGTTCCTCTTCTTGGTGGTTCTTCCTTTTGGTTTGGAGGTCTTTGAATGCCTTTGAAAGCATTTAGGTCTACACTTAGGCCTGAAAAGATCAATAACTATTTCATTGCCGCAAATTTGACATCTTTAGGTCCATCATCATTTGAAAGCGAATAGATAGTTGGTTACCCCAAATTTGATAGATGTAGGCCCATCATCCTTCTTAGCAATTCCTTCATGTCTTTCCCACTTGCTTTGGCTACTTTCCACTGTGAAACAAGTGAGGACACTTGGCAGCTTCTGCTTAACTTATAAAAACTTTAGACACCTTTTGAGAGTCCTACGAAAGATGACACATGGCATCTTATGTTGATCTTTAGAAACAATATAAAAACATTCAAGACTCATTCAAATTCACATAGACAATGACACTTGGCATGCTTCACTTACTTTAACAACTCACCTAGGGCCCACCATATTCCTTACTCAATAACAAAACAAAAGGAAGAAATTGTGGCTATTAACACTTGGCAACTTCTGTCGAGCTTTACAATGGACACGTGGTGACTTTTGCTATTTTTTATAAAAACATATTAAAACCTTTTTCCTTTTCCATATGGTGCCCTCTGTGGACCTCTAAGAGAAGTTTTTTAAAAGAAGCTTTATAGCTTATAAGAAACTTGAAACATGGATGCAGACACTTTTCATGCTCCACTGAATTATAATGGGACACAAGGAATAAACTACAGATGTTGACACTTGGCAGCTTCCACTAAGCTTTACAAGGGACACGTGGCACATTCCATTACTTTTAGAAACAAATTATAATGTGTCCTAGTAGATGACACTTGACAGCTTCTACTCTCAAGCTTTTTCCTTTTGGGCACTCCTTTGAATCGTTAAATTGTGAAGCAGTTGAACTTGATGAACTTTGATAAAGCGCTTGACTCTTTGAAGCTTGCCGACGACATTGAACCTTGAACCCATTAAAATTTTGATTGAAAAAGCTTGAAAAATAAGGAATTTGAAAGCTTAGAACAAATTTTAAGAAGGGAAGAGATTATTTTGGTTTGTTGAACCAAAATAGTTCACATGTTGTCCCAAAAATGAGTGATATTTTTTGGGGACAACAGCTGGCTCCAGTTGGGGAACTTCTTTTAGTTGAAAAATTGGAATAGTTGAGGGGAGTAGAGACTAGAATCTCTAATGCCTTGAAGTATGAAATTGGGCTATGGAGTCATGCTACCTAGAAAGAAAGGCTCTAAAACAAAAATAAAAATGAACAATAGAAAATAGAAACAAAGACTATACAAATATACATATGTATAGGTCAACTTATCTAATACTTAAAGAATTAAAGTGCTTCAGATGCTACTCATTGTGAGGTAGATAAAAGAGCATGCCATCTTGATACTTCAATAGGAAACTATTTTCACCGTTGAGCTCATGGATAGTGAATGGGCCTCTCCATAGGGAATCAAATTTCCCATGCATCCCCTTTGGTTCTCTTCTCTTCTCCCATAGTAGGACTTGATCTCCAATCTAGAAATCATGGTTCTTTGCTCTCTAGTCAAAGAGCTTCTTCACCAGACTTTGATGGGCAGCAATTCGATCCACCACCATAGTTCTCTACTCATCCAGTTCAGTCAGGCACATGATCTTCTTATCGATGGAGCTTTCATATGTCTGATCTTCAATTTCCTTAGCCAATTTCAATGCTAACAATTCTAGGGTGATTGGTATCTCAACATTGAGTCCATAAAGAAGTTATAATGGAGACATACCAATTGCCCTTTTTGGTCTAATTATATCTACCCATAAAGCATCAACCAATGCTTTATGCCATATCCTTTGATTATCATCCACTAGCTTCTTAATGATAGTTACCAGGTTCTTGTTGCTTGATTCAACTTTTCCAATTCCTTGTGGAAAGTAATCAAAAGAGTGGGAGAGGGTGATCCCATAGTAAAAATAGAATTAAGTAATCTCCTAGGAAGTGAAACAAGTTGTATTGTCAGTGACAATCTTGGTCGGGACCCCAAACCTGGAAATGATGTTCTCCTTGAGGAAATTGCACACTACTTCTGAAGTAGCATGCTTGGTTGGGATAGATTCAACCCACTTGGTAAAGTAGTCTGTGGCTGTGAGGACATAATCATGTCCAACACTTGAAGATGGGTTTATAGAACCAATAAAATTGATTCCCCATTACTGGAATGGCTCCTCTATGACCACCGGTTTGAGAGACAGGGCAACTAACTTGGGTCTCCCAACAAACTGCTGGCATAGTTCACATTTATTTACCCACTTATATGCATCTTAGAATAAAGTAGGCCAGTAATACTTGGTCTAAAACATTTTATGGAAAGTTATGGGAGCTAATAAATTTCCTCCATAGGCAAAATTATGGAAGGACTTTAGATGTTGGTTCTACTGCTCTTTATCCACACAGTGAAGGAACACTCCATCAAGGCTCCTCTTGTATAGGCCGTTGTCCCAGAGGATAAAATTGGTAGCTTTTAGTTGGATAGTCCTTTATTTATGAGATAAGTGAGCAGGACACTCACCATAAGGAAGGAGATGAGAAATATTTGAATACCACTCATTCATGGTGGAGACAAAGAGGACTATTGGCGTGTCTTCTTCTTCTAATTTTTTACGCTCTGTTTGTTCAGGTCTATTATCAGCAGTCAATTAGCATAGGCCTTTTCCATGCACCAAATTCATTAGTTTTATGACTAAATCAAACTCCTAGATTTTTACAATCCAATTTCTTCTTTTGGTTCTAAACTCCTGCTGAGTTAATATGGATTTAACCATGGTATCAAGAACCAAAGTAGTAATGTACGAATTCAAGATGTAGAAGTGAAAAAGCTTCACTGCCTTCACCACTACATAAGCACGCTTCTCCATGTTTGAATACTTTAGCTCATGAGTTTTGAGAGGATAGCTCATGAAATAAATGGGAGATTCCACACCTTCTTAGTTTTGCTGAACCAAAATTGCTGAAAGTGTGTGTTCAAAAGCATAACTATATATGGTGAATTCCTTATTATAATCTAGACATACTAAAATTGGGGCATGGGCAATAGCTATATTTATGTACTGGAAAGCCAATTTGCCTTCCTCAGTCTAGCTAAAAGTGGCATTTCCCTTCATCATATTTATAGTATGATGAGTCTTCTTGGCAAACTCAGGGATGAACCTTCTTAAGAAATTCACCTTTCTAAAGAAAGAGTGAACTGTAGTCTTACTCGTGGGTAGAGTAAGCTCTTAGATGGACTTGACTCTATTTGAGTCAATATTTATGCCTCCTTTGGACACAATGTGTCTGAGAATTTTCCCTTCTATTACCCCAAAAATAGACTTCTTGGGGGTTAAGGAAATTGCCATTCTGGTGGCAACGTTCCAGCACTTGTTGCAAGTGGTGCACATGATCTGGGTGATGCTTAGAAAAGATGGTCAAGTCATCAAATTACCCATTTCATCCTTGAAATCAAGATCCATTGCTCTCTAAAAAGTGGTGCCAACATTAATCAGGCCAAATGGCATTCTTTGATAGGTAAAGGTGCCCCAAGGTGTGGTGAACATAGTCTTATGCTGGTCTACTTCACCAACTTCAACTTGATTGTATCCCAAGAAGCCATCTAGCATTGATAACATCTTCGAACTAGTCACCATCTGAAGAACTTGATCCATGATGGGCAGAGGATAGTTATCCTTTAAGGATGGCTGATTCAAATTCCTAAAGTCCACACAAAGGTGAATTTTGCCATTCTTCTTCCTTACAAGCACTATGTTGGGAATCCATGTGAAATGATGGATTGGAAAAATGATTCTAGCATTCAACATTTTCTATATTTTAGACATAATAGCACCTGATATCTTTGAATTATACTACCTAGATTTTTTCTTGTAAGGTGTCGAATCACTTTTGAGAGGAATGTCATGGCAAATTTCATCAGGCTTGAGTGACTTCAAATCATCATAGGAGTATGCTAAGATGTCCATGTAATGGCTAAGCAAAGTAGTGAACTTGAATCTCTCCTTAGGAGTGCAGCATTTTCTAATGTTCACTGACTTGGGATCTTCCTTGGTACCCAAATTTATCTAATCAAACTCCTGAGAGGAGCTTGAATCTATTTGCTACTGTTTGATGAATCTGACATGCTTGTCAAATAACTTCTCAAGGGAAACCAAGTCTTTGGGAATTTTATTCCCTTTAAGTTTTAGGAACTCATCACCTACATCTACATTTTATCTAGGGGCTAATTCAAGCTATTGAGGCTCATTACCTTCAAAGTGAAGCTATTTGAAAGCTATCATTTCATTCTAGGAAGGCAATTATTTGATTGTCATTGTTAAACACCTGCAAATGACTATCATTATCAGTTACACTTGGTCAAAAGGCCAACTCAATAGTGTACTTGTATCCTTTGAAGTCTAAGTGAGGAATTAAGAGAGTTGCTGAAATAGCTAGTGCATCAGCTCTATCATTGAATCCCCTAGGTATGGCAGATATGCTGAAAGCATTAAAGTTTTCAATCTAATTCTAGACCAAATTGTGGTAGTGGCACAATCTCTCATTCTTGGTTTGATATAGGTTTCTCACCTGACAAACCACCAATTCAACATCTCCTTTAGCATGAAGGAGTTTGATGCCTTTGTCCTGAGCAGCCCTCAATCCAAAAAATAGAGATTCATACTCAGCTATATTATTGGTATTGCTGAATTGTAATTTGTAGGATGAAGGAAAAATATCTCCTTAAGGAGATATTAACACAATACCAGCTCTCGAATTAGTAGAGGAGTAGCTACCATCAAACTCTAGGATCCATACCTCATCAGGCATTGATTTTTCTTTAGATTCTTCTTCATTTGGAGGGGGAGATCATTCCATACTTGCATTACACTCTACCAATTCTAATGTTGTTTCAGATGAACATATTTATAGGTTGACACCTTCAAGAGCTTCAATAGGTGCTTCATGGACTTCCTCTGTGGTTAAGAAATAATTATCCATGCCTGAAGACTCAAACAGAATTTGAGCTTCAGGTGCTTACGTTTGAGTAACAACATATTTTGCTTCCTTCTCAAGGAGCAATCTCCTAATAATACCTTTGACTGGGATCCTTGCTTCGGATAGGTTCATGCTTAATTCACCTCCAATGTCCTTAAAAAAAAATTTCCCAAGAAGGATGTCATATGATGCTGAAACATTGGCTACCAAGATAGTCATCTTGATTCTTTTGTCTGGGAATGCTGCAAATGCAAATTTAGCATCCTTGATTTGTCCTAGTAGTGGTACTTACATGTTCTCCATGGAGAAGCATCTACCAAATGTTTTGGTCAATGTGAGACCAAGGGATTTTGCCACTTTGGTAGGCATGAAATTATCTGAAGCTCCAAAATCAAAGATGCAATTGTTCAGCTGATGTCCATTTATCAGCAATGAGACATAGAAAGGTTTAGTCCTACTAGGAGCAGTAGGAGGAGTAATGACAAGGTTGTTCTTAGTGGGTACATTCCTAAGGGAATCATGAGTCATCTTGGGAATTGCTTGTCCTATAGGGATGGCTTGGTTTTTAACACATTGAACTAGTTTGTCTAATTGTTTAGGATTGGACTACAGAAACTCAAATTTAGACATTTGAATTTTGGTTTTCTTTATATGATCAATAATGTCAAATGCCTAAAATGGACTAGGCATAGAGGATGGGAGTTCATCCTTTTGAGTTTTGGGAGGGTGAAAACTAGACTATGAATTTGAAGTAGAAGGCATAGGGGTGTTTGATGTACTCACCTTTCTTGCAATCACTGGGTCCTTTGACTAGAAAGGAAGAGTGGTTTCCCATTTGGAAATTGAAATTGCTGGTTGAGGTCATTCCTCTATCTTTTCTTTATTAGCCTGTTGGGCTGATTAATTCTTGGACTAGGTGAATACAACATATGATCCCTTAGCTGTATTACCTTCACTTATGGGTTCATCCTGATAATTCAAGAAACCAATATTAGAGTCACCAGCTAATTATTCTTCTTCCATAGTGAAGAGATTAGTGTCATCTTCAGGATTCAACTTAGGCTAGAATGAAAAATCTGATTTAGCTTCAAGATATCCAACCGCTGAGTTGGTTGGAGGTACCTCAATGGTAAGGTTATTCCTCTGAGGGGAAGGGAGATGATTTGCTTGCCCTTGGTTCTTAGTAGCATTGACTTGATATAACTAATTGGGAAATGTTCTCCTTGGCATATCTCTATATGGAGTAGATGACGTCCCTTGTGCCATTTGTTTTCTAAGGGCCAATAATTTATTTTCTAGCTTCTGCACCATTGGATCAGTGGTGGCTGAAGGTGAGTATTTAGAAGAGGAAGAAGATTTACTTCTATTTAGATCTCTCCTTATCTTTCTTTCCAAGATAAGGTCATCCTCTACCTCAGTATCCAATTCTTGAGCAACCTCAAGGTCTATGTAGCTAGTACGTCTCAGCAAGAAGCTCACTTCAGATAGCTATGAGTTGATGAAGAAGAATTTGAGGTTTTTAGGTGTTGGCTGGGTAATTATAGGAATTCTATTCCTCAGCTTGTCAAACTTTGCTATGAAATCCCTCATCGATTCATGAGGTTCTTTCTTCATCTATGTGAGTTGGGCTAGTAGGGCATGCGCATCTTCTACAGGCTTGAACCTAGCTTCAAATTTGGCTTTGAGTGTGTCCCAATCAGTCACTGATATAGCTTATAAATGGTAGAACCAGTCTACAGCAACACCTAACAATGTTTCTATAAAGAGCCTAACTACCACATCCTCAAATTATATGCCTATCACACCACATGCTATGCTAAAGGCTACAATGTGTTCATCAAGGTGAACTCTCCCATCACCAAATAATTTGGGGAAACTCTATCTTAAACTGCATGAAAGTTCATGTAGAGGTGGAGTAAGATTGAGTGGACAAAAAGAGTTACCCCAGGGGCCTTAAACTGCCATGATTAGATTATGTAAAAGTGGGATAACAAATCTGGGTGGAGTATGTATAGGTAAAGCTCTGGTGATAGTAGAAAAAGTAGCTCTACCATGGGTTGGTGACTTGGTACGAGTAGGAGGAACACTCCTAGATCATTGAGCTTGAAGTTAGGGAGGGAATAAGTCAAAATTAGGGTCAACAACACCTTGAACTCTCTAGATTCTGGTATAGCATGGAGTTACCATATTGTGAAATGAAAATAGAAAAGGATTGGTCTTGCTTTAGCTTGAAGCTTGAGGCTTCAAATTGCTTGTCCTTCCCCAATGAAGTCACCAAAAAGACTGTTGGCTGAATATTTTGTCAACCAGCTAACTAATGAGAAAAATAGGTCTGATCAACCACATCAAGGGAGATTGGTCATCCAAAGTTGTAGGTTTACAACATCCAAAGTGGACAAATCTCTCCTCTCATCAAGGGGAGGTTCCCTGTTAAATATGAGGAGATATATACTATAGATATAAGAAAAAAATAACACTCAAAGGTAGAATAACACCATCCATCTCTCTTTTTGAGATGATATTCAAAAATATAGGAGAAATCTTGGTGAAGAGACTGAAGGCACTTTTCTTCTTTCAAAAATGGTCTTACAACAAATAGTAGGAGTTCTTTCAAGTAGTGACAAGAAACTGGTAACAAAGGGTAGTAACCAGCAGGATGAAATGGAACACAAAGTTTCCACCTCAACTACCCAAAGAGTGAAATATAAAGGATAATGGGGGCACAAAGTCATCTCAAAATCCTTAACATAGAAATAGAAACTAAAAACACACACTAAAGACAATTATAACCATTTCTCTAAGTTTTTGCTAATTACATTCAAAAGAAGAAGAAACTAAAGTTAAAGGTTAGGGGTTTGTATGTTATCCAGATTAAGTTGCGCATCATATCCAAGCATTGTAAGAGCTCCTCTTTGGTTGTGGAGGAAACACCTGCAATAAGAAAGAGACTTGAACAAAGAAAATGTTAGAATAGGATATGGTGGACTACCCAGCTACGCGCTCGATCCCGGAAGCGTAAAGCTCTGTGAGGGATGACAGTCCACTATTTTAAATAAAAGAGTGTTGTATAAAAAGAAATGATAAAAGACTTAAAGAAATGGAAAGCTAGAATATTGTGTACCTATTCCCTGTAGTTCGTGTGTCTCAGAGTGTTACAACAGGCTGGTCAAAGGTTTTGTCTAGTCTTTGGGCTATTTGGATGAGTTTTTTGGTTTGCACAATTGCCAACATTGGTAGTTCTATCGAGGTCAGTTGGGTAAATAATGCCGATGTCAGTTATATTGTCGATGTCGGTAGTGGTAGTGGGCCTTGGATGGGTCTCAGGGTATTTCTATAATTGTTAGAGGGGTTCCTAGAATTAGGAGGTTTATGCAGGGTTGCAGGCAGGTGACTAAGGTCTACAGAAGGGTTGAGGTAGAGGTAGGTGTGTAAAGGAGGTGAGAATGAGAGGAAGGCCTTCCAGTCTCTCCATGGAAGAAGTCGAGTCTCTTAATAGTGTTTTTATCAATAGTAAATAGAAATTAATTACCAACATGTTCTAAAATACTAAAATGAGAAGAAGAATACTTAGCTCTATTAGTTGAAGAACCAGAGGTGTCAAGATGCTTGTTCCCATTGTGGCTGATGTTGAGGTCCTCATACAGTGCTTCAATCCGATCTCTGGAATGACTTGTGTAGAAATTTGATACCCTGGATGATGATAGTTGACTTATGATGCTTAGTCTCAGAGTGTGCGCATCGATATCTTAAGAGTTGAGGGGTAGCTCAAGGTTAGAGCTTGAGTTATGTAACCAACGTCAGTGATCCCATCGGTGTTGGCCAACCATTGACTGATGTCGATGGATAGAGAATAGGTAAAAGGGAGCTCTTGGCCCATTTCTCCATCTGCCAAGTGCTTTTGCCATTGGAGAATGGTCAAAACATGGGCTTATGAGGCACGAGAGTTGGTTGGGAGGTTAGGATGGAGTGAGAATAGGTCATGGGTAGTTAGGATTTAGATGACCTAGTCTCAGGGTG
This sequence comes from Torreya grandis, assembly GCA_037957365.1. Taxonomy (NCBI): domain Eukaryota; kingdom Viridiplantae; phylum Streptophyta; class Pinopsida; order Cupressales; family Taxaceae; genus Torreya; species Torreya grandis. The sequence goes on from JARHVA010002677.1 coordinate 945,394, forward strand.
ACTCATAGGGTAAGAAATGGTCTTAGGGCGAGGTGTCTAGGTGAGGTGTCTAGGCGAGGTGTCTAAGTGAGGTGTCCAAGGTGAGGTGTCTAGGTGAGGTCATTAATTTAAGATAATTAATTTATTTTAAATTAATAAAGTGTGTAAGTGGTTAGAAGGGGACCAAGGGGGGTCAACATAATATTGGTGTCTACATTTACCCCTTTTTGTTTTGTGGTTTATTCTGATAGACTACAAGATAAAAATAGATGTTGGTTGCCCTAGGTATGGGATGAGGTATTCCCCCTCAAAGTAGGAATCGAGAGAGGATAATCTGAAGTTGGGTGCCAATTTGATAGGCAGTGGATGGGTAAGGTGAAGTTCGAGTGCGAACACTATAATAGTTGAGATTGCACGTATACCACTTCACTTGATAGGTAGGTCAAATTGTCATAGGCAAGGTCAAGGAGCACTAAAATCAAAGTAACCGGTCCCTAGCTTATTAGTGGTAGCTAATTGGGTTAAAAAATCAAAGATATAGCTCCAATTGGTCGAGGAGGACTAAAATCAAACTAACCAGTCCCCAACTTATTAGTGGTAACTGATTGGGTTAAATCGATCAAAGCTTTAGCTCCAATGGTCATCATGTTCCAAGTATTCGGGCTAGGAAGTGCTCCTGTAAAATATGAAAATGTCACAAATATTGGGGATCAACTTGGTCACGATCCAATAATAGGTGTGAGGGTCATGGATAATTTGCTAACTATTCGTGAGGTAGCATATATGCAATCAAAACAACTAAGGCAAAGTTGTCTCGAAAGTGGTCATGGTTTGAGGAGATAGTCATGATTACCAAGGTCGTTTGTCAAGTTGGGCTGAGATATAAGTGATCTCGAGTGTAGTTTGTTGCAGTTAGGGAGATATATGTGATCTCTAATGTGCCCCATGAGAAGTCCAAGGTGACTTCTACAATGTCAGGGCTGGTTGTGTGGGCATGATTTTGGACTAGTTTAGATAGTTGGTCCATTAAGTAAATGAGCCAATGAATGGCCGAGCTAACCTCAGAAGACCCCATGTCAACTAAGTGCTACCTACATAGCCCCTATTTTAAGGGTCTTAGGCCAATGTAGTTCTCCCCAAAAGGGAAGAAGAGAGTAGGTTATGGATTGGGTTTGACTAGGTTAGGTCATGGTTAAAGGTTATATGGTTGGTCCATCAGGTAGATGAATGAATGAATGGCCAAGCTAACCTCAGAATACCCCATGTTAACTAAGTGCTACCTACATAGCCCATGCAAGGGCCTCAGGCCAATGTAGTTCTCCCCAAAAGAGAAGAAGAGGGTGGGTTATGGATTGGGTTTGACTAGGTTAAGTCATGGTTAAAGGTTATATGGTTGGTCCATCAGGTAGACGAATGAATGAATGGCTGAGCTAACCTCAGAAGACCCCATGTCAACTGAGTGCTGCCTACATAGCCCCTATTTTAAGGGCCTCAAGCCAATGTAGTTCTCCCCAAAAGGGAAGGAGGGTAGGTTATGGATTGGGTTTGACTAGGTTAAGTCATAATTAAAGCTTATATGGTTGGTCCATCAGGTAGATGAATGAACGAATGGCCGAGCTAACCTCAAAAGACCCCATGTCAATTGAGTGCTACCTACATAGCCCCTTTTAGGGCCTCAAGCCAATGTAGTTCTCCCCAAAAGGGAAGAAGAGTCAAAGAGGCTGATTTTTGATTTGGTCAAGGTAGTGTTTTTAGAATTTCCCATATGTTTGATAGTACATGCTTGAAATGATGATGTTATAGCCTTTTCCATATTGTGTGATGGTATATGCTATAACATAGGTTATGTGGTTTTTCATTCTTAGCAATTTTCCATATTGGTGATGGTGTATGCTAAAAATGAAATGAGTTTATTTATGCTTCAACAAGTTTCCATATTGGTGATGGTATATGCTTGACATAAATTGTGTTTGGTTGATAGTTTCCATGTGTATTATTTTCCATGGAAACTAGTGTGAATGGGCCTATGAGTCACCCATGGATTAAAATGATGAGTGTATGATGATGTTACAGCCTTTTCCATATTGTGTGATGGTGTATGTTGTAACATGGGTTATGTGGTTTTTCATCCTTAGCAATTTTCCATATTAGTGATGGTGTATGCTAAAAATGAAATGAGATTATTTATGCTTCAGCAAGTTTCCATATTGCTGATGGTATTATGCTTGACATAAATTGTGGGCTATGATAATTTATATAATACAAATTGGTATTTGTATTAAATAAATCATGATGTTATGTCTATGGTTAGGAAAGATTTTGGTTTGGTTTGGTTGGGTTCAGTTTGGTTTGGTTTGGTTGTATGTTAAGAATTGAAAGGCGCATTGCTCTTTCATTGACAAGGACCATAATGATAGCATAGATAGGGTTTTTGGAAATAAAATCCCCATTCATACATTACGTCGTTGACCATTGGTTTTTGTTAGAGAAGTATCCTAATCACTTGATGTTAAGTGAGCTCAAAATCCCTTGGGTATTTTGGGGTAATAGGTATGATTATGGGAGGATAGCATAACCCTTTTTAGCAGGGATAACTTTGCCCCTTTTATAGGTGACCCTAAGAATGACTATAGGCAAGTCCATGACTTAATAGTTTGTTAGTCATTTTTTTTTTGTAGACTGATCAATGCGAGAAGTCTACTTGGGGATGTTGTCTTGTTTTGTGGTAATGTGAAGCTGATTGATGCAAGAAGCTTCTGAGAGGGTGATATTTATGTAGCAAAATTTGGGCATATCCATCCTTTGAGGGAGTGGTCTATATTTTACTTTGTATGTTTTAGATGTCTTGGAATAGCTATCCTTCAAGGGAGCAGTCTATTAATTACAACAATAATGCAACTGTCCTTTGAGGGAGCAGTCTACATTTATAGTTTATGACCTTTTAATATTTTGTTAGGCATCCCAATTTTATGTTTTTGTGTTGACTAAAATTTTAGTCATGGATAGGACTATAGAGGTTTAGGGGTTTCCCTTTTTATTAGGACAAAGCATAAATGCTTAAAAAAGGGTTAACTAATGTTTGTAGGGAAAAAGGGTTGAGAGGAATAGGAATGAGGATGACAGGGGTTGCTCAAGGGACGAGCTCAAGTTAAACATCAAGTGAATGATTACTTGATTAACAGTAGAATGGTCACAGATGTAAGGCATTAAGGGGCTTAGTTTCTGGCTGGCCTTCAAGAGAAGACAGATGATAAGTCCCTGATCCATACTTGTGTGTTATGATATAAGGTTTGAGCCAATTAGGAGCAAACTTGCCTCATTTACTTCTTTCCATATTGGTCACGTGTTGGTTTTCTTTAAGGATGAGATCTCTGATTTTGAAATCTTGCTCTTTCAGATTTTGGTTATAGGCACACTTGATGTGATGTTGGACGTGAAGTAGGTTAGCATGTTGTTGGCATTTGATACAATGCCGAACATAGTCATTGTAGTCTTGGTTAAGAGTGGGCCAATAATAGCCCAGGAAGAGGATGCACTTGGCAACCAAGTTACCACTAAAATGTCCTCCACAAATCCCATCATGGACTTGTTTGATGGCATGAGATGTCTCAGTGGTGGTTAGGCATCGGAGAAGGAGGTTGTTTAAGCCTCATTTGTAGAAAAGACCCCATAGCATGGTGTATTGAGTAGTACTCTTGATAAAAGCCCGCCATCCATTGCTAGAGAGGTGAGGAGGAATGATACAATAAGTCAAGTAGTCAACAAGTTGTTTATACCAAACATCATGTGGACTAGAGAGGTTAGGAGGAATTTCCCCTGGAGATGTTGGTTGAGATGTGCCCAAGATAGAAATCTTGGGTTTTGGTGGTTGAGAGGGCTTGGCAAATGGATATGTTGAAGGGGTAGAAACCAGCTCTTTTCCTTTATCCTTTATAGTTTGGGACCTTGTGGGCACATTAATAGTGTTGATTTTGAATAAAGGGGGAGAAGGTGGTAGAGGGACCATAATCTCGCGTTGAGATCTCGATTCAAGTGAGGAGGTTTGGGAGGCATGGGATGGTGTCGGTAGTTTGTCAAAAAAATTGGTCAAGAGAATCCTTAATGTGAAGGGTGCCCTTTTCCAGGTGTTGATGAATGAAAACCTTAAGAGCACAATAATGCTCAATATCATGCCCAGGTGTGTCATGATACACACAAATTTTAGTGTCATCAAACCAAGATGGTTTTGGTCTGAGAGGTTGGTATGGCTTAATGGGTGGGAGAATAATGTTAGAAGACTACAACAATCAGCGTAACAGCAAGGCATAGGAACCCACTAATGGGTCTATGCTCTTTGTTACAATAGGGGTTGACAACTTCTATTTAGGAGTTGTAAGAGGAGTTTTTCATACCACCTTTTTGTTTGGTGGTGTGGCCACACGTGTAGATGGCACTTTCTTGATGAGAGGTGTTGGATTTCTTGGAGGAGGTATGCTTTTGGCGGGTAAAGGGAGTAATGGAGGTAGTTTGTTTTTGTGAGGTGTTGGAATAGGGAGCACTCCTATTAAAGTAGAAGGATGTGTGCCCAAGATAGAGGGTAATGGTGAAGGTGGGGGAGGAGTTCTTTGACGTGGTTTAGTAGCCTTCTTTAGTTTGGTGTGAGGACCATTATTGTGTGGGGTGAGGTTCAAATCTACCTTCACTTGTGGATGAGTGAGGTTCGATACAGGGCAAACATTAAGGGATTTAACCTGTTTCAGCATGGTAGACACCTATGAGGATTTGGGTTCAAATGTGGAGAGCTGAGCTTCTGAAGATTTGGAAGTGGAAGCACAATCCTCATTAGAGACTTTAGGGTGAATTGTCAAGGAAGGTTTGGTAGTATAAGGTGAAGTGGAAGGTTTAAGATAAGGAGCCTTAAGTCACTTCCATAATGCCTCATGTTTTAGGTTCCTAGAATGGAGAAATCCTAAATTTCCTACCAAACAAGAGAAGGGTTTAGATGACATCACATGAGGTCTTACAATTGGTCCTTTGGAGGATTTGGGTGATTGCAAGAGCAAAAACATATTAGACGTGGCAATCATGGGCCAAAGGTGAGAGAGAACCATCACTGGATCTTCCTCAGCCGAAGTGGGTGAGGTAGCAAGTTCTTCTCTCAGTGGAGAAGGGATTGGAGAATGTGGCTCTTTGAGAGGATAAAGCTCAGGGATGATCATGCCTTCCTTGTGTGGTCTAGGAGCATGGAAAGTATGATCCTCCATTGGTAATAAGAAGGATGAGGGCAGAGCCACTGGCGTTGGTTCCATCAAAGCATCCTCTAATATGGGATAGCTCAAAGTAGACTCTCCTACGTGTGAAAGGGGGGTAGATGGAGGACTTATAGGAGAAGAAGGTTCTTCTACCCGTGGTGGAGAAATGGGTTGACTAACCTCTTTAGACTGTGGGAGAGGTTGGTTAGGAATGAAAGGAGAAACCATGTCGACCGTGCATATGTTGTGCTTTTGAGGGTCATTTGCCATGGTCTGAACATTGTTTTGACTTGGGGGATGGTTAGGGAATGGTTGCCTAAAGATATCTATGTTTTGGTTGGCTGGCACATTAGGGTTATCCAAAACAAGGTCCCCTTTGTCTAACATGTCTTTCATAATGTTTTTAAAGGTTTTACAATTGTTCGTGTCATGACCCTTAACATGATAATAGTTACAAAAATCATTTTCCCTATACCATGCAGGGATGGCTCGTGAGGGGTCAAATTAGATAGGTTGGATTTGAGGGAGGTTAAGGACTCCCTACTTTACTAGTTTATCCAATATGAAAGCATATGATTCTCCTATTGGAGTGTATTAACGCTATACATACCATTGTTGGAATTGTTTTGTGATGTGGAGGGTTTAGATTGGTTGGTTGTGGTAGAAGATGATGACCTAAGGACCACAACATTCACCGATCCTTTGAACTTGGAGTGGGAAGAAGAAGGTTTGGAAGAAGAAGGGTCATTGGATTTTGCATCATTATTTTTACTACATAATTTGACCCTATCCTCTTTAACTATGCAGAGTTCAAGATTTTAGGCCATAGTGAAAGCTTCATCAAATGTGCAAAAAGTTTGAACCCGCAAAGTGGATGAGATGTGCTTGGCACATGCTCTTGAAAAGAGCTCAATGAGCTCAGGTTGAGGTAGTGAGAAGGAGAGTTGGTTAATCAAACCTCTCCAATGGGTGACGAAGTCAGCTATTGCCTCATCCTCAAATTGTCTAATGGAATAAAGGTCTGTGATGGAGACCTTATTGCTGATGTTAATTGAGAAATGATCAAGAAATAGCTAGGTGAGTTGAGTGAAGGAAAAGAGAGAATGACTAGTAATGGAGCTATACCAGTCAAGGGTAGTGCCAAAAAGTGACATAGGGAATGTGCAAAGTAATAATGCATCATCGTGCGCTATGATGTAACAAGCATGTCTAAATGCTCGTAGATGTTATTGTGGGTCCTCTTTACTTGAAAGCGAGTAAATTTTGGGAGTTCCCACTTGATAGGGTATGGTCAAATGGGGACTGAAGGGTGAATGGGTTTGTTGCAGATTTGTTTGTATGAAAGAACATTCTTTGAACTTGAAATGGATGTCTCAAGGTTGAACATCTTATCCATCATCATCATCATCTTTATTAGATCAACAGATGGATTGGCATGAGGGGCACCCCCTAAGTTATAGGGTACCTAAAAGGCATTGGGAGGGGAATATGATGTACTTGGTTGCATTTGTGTAGATGCAACATATTGATAGTTTATCATAGGGGCCAATGTCGAGGCTGAGGGGGCTTGTGCCATAAAGTTGGAGGGCACAACTTGACTAGATGCCACCAAGGGTGGTTGAATGGTGGTGACACTGGTTAAAGGGTAAGTGGTCACTCTTGTGTTTATGGGCACAAGAGAGGATGGGATAGAGACAATCAAGTTCTGGAAAGGTGTCAAACTTGGTTGAATTGTTTGAGGCTGAGGGGGTATGAAAACCCCAATGGAGGTAGGGCCAGAAAGGATAGAAGGGGAGGCCAAATCTTGAATATTGACCATGGTTGGGTTACTAGTTGAGGCAATAGCTTGAGTAACCATAAGTTGGGTAGCGGATGGTATTGATATCATTGCCGCTTCAGCTAAAGAAGTTGGCCTCCCATAAATAGGATTACCTGAAGAATCTCACATTTGGCTTCTAGCGAGATAGTGTTGGAGAGCCTTGATGTTGTGGTCAAGGAATCTCTCAAATTCTTGATCCCCTTCAAGAATAATAGGAGGTCGATTAGGGTTTGGTTAGATAGGAGTATGCTCAGTGCCTAAAGTATACTCCATTAGAGGACTTGGTACGAAGGGCGAAGGTGGGAGTGGCTATTGCCTTGCGTGGTCAATAAGGGATTTGGCTTGACTACGTGTCAAAACCATCCAAATTAAAAGGGGTTCAGGTTCCAAAAACTATGTGTTTCAGTTTTAGAAAACTAGAATTTATGTTTAACAACAAAAAAGTTAGGTTTTAAACTTGTTGTTGGAATGAAAATTTGTGACAGTGACCGACGTCGGTGTAAAAATTTATGTCAGTTTTTGTGTAATTCCAAAAACATAGAAAACTGATAGTTTTTCGAAGAAGGAGAATTTCTGAGTTGTTTTTGGACCTCAGAATGATGGGACCTTACCAGCTCAAAAAATTAGATAAAAATAGCAAAATAGATGATTTGGCAAGCAACCTCTAAAATGTTAAATTCCTAGGAATAAATTTTAGAGTTGTGATGGCTTATGCCTTAGAAGAATATGTTTGGGAATTGGGCTTGTAGAACAGGTCCTAGAGAGGCAGTCTATGGATGGTTTTAGGTTAGTTATGGTACTCAAAATATCTGTGTTAGGTTTAGTACATGGCCTGGTACTGGGGCTTGCTCCCTTCACTTTACAAACCCAAAGCTGAGCTAGGCCGCTTAGCCAATATATACTTTGCCTATAGTTTATACTCTGCCAGAGAACAGAGTGGGTCCTCCTCTTGGTGGTGAAATCCAAGTAGGATCGCCAGGTGGGGTAAGGTATCTACTAGGTGATGAAATCCTAGATAGGCCTTGTCTCAAGTATGTTATATGTTTGATTTGATTGTGATTGTGGTCTGGTTGTGTAACATTTGTGCACTACGATTTATTCATAATGCTTTTAATTACTAAGTGAGCTAAGAATGCATTCAAGCAAGAATGAAATGCAATTATTTTTTTAACCCAAATTGAAATATTTTATTCAAATGTAAACAATTAGAGAAGAGGTTAAGAATATGATTTTTTTCACTATTCTAAGATGTAGGGAAGAAGTGACAAGAAGAAAAAGAAAGATGTTCTTTTTAACTTGTGCTAATGGTTTCTTTTCGAAATAAAGAGATAGAAGAAAAGGATGCAAGAAGAGAATATTTTTCTAATGCAACTATATGAAAATTTTCTTTTTTATAAAAATGAACCCAAGGAAAACTCCAGTGTCCCACCAGGCATGCTAGAATGTTTCTCTAAGTTTTTGCTAATTACATTCAAAAGAAGAAGAAACTAAAGTTAAAGGTTAGGGGTTTGTATGTTACCCGAATTAAGTTGCGCACTGTATCCAAGCATTGTAGGAGCTCCTCTTTGGCTGTGGAGGAAACACCTGCAATAAGAAAGGGACTTGAACAAAGAAAATGTTAGAATAAGATATGGTGGACTAACTAGCTACGCGCTCAATCCCAGAAGCGTAAAGCTTCGTGAGGGATGATAGTCCACTATTTTAAAGAAAAGAGTGTTGTATAAAAAGAAATGATAAAAGACTTAAAGAAATGGAAAGGTAGAATATTGTGTACTTGTTCCCTATAGTCCATGTGTCTCAAAGTGTTACAGTAGGCTAGTCAAAGGTTTTGTCTAGTCTTTGGGCTATTTGGATGAGTTTTCTAGTTTGCACAGTCGTCGATGTCGATAGTTCTGTCGAGGTCAATTGGGTAAATAATGCCAACATCGGTTTTGTTATCGATGTCGGTAGGGGCAGTGGGCCTTGGATGGGTCTCCGAGTATTTCTAGAATGGTCAGAGGGGTTTCTTAGAATTAGGAGGTTTATGCAGGGTTACAGGTAGGTGACTAAGGTCTGCAAAAGGGTTGAGGTAGAGGGTAGGTGTGTAAAGGAGGTGAGAATGAGAGGAAGGCCTTTTAGCCTCTCCACAGAAGAAGTCAGGTCTCTTAACAATGTTGTTAGAAATAGTAAATAGAAACTAATTACCAACATGTTCTAAAATACTGAAATGAGAAGAATAATACTTAGCTCTATTAGTTGAATAACCAGAGGTGTCAGGATGCTTGTTCCCATTGTGGTTGATGTTGAGGTCCTCGTACAGTGCTTCAATCCAATCTCTATAATGACTTGTGCAAAACTTCAATAGCCTGGAGGATGATAGTTGAGTTCTGATGCTTGGTCTTAGAGTGTGCATGTCAACATCCCAAGAGTTGGGGGGCAGCTCAAGGTTAGAGCTCGAGTTATGTAATTGACATCGACGATCCCACCGACATTGGCCAACCATTGACCGATGTCGGTGGATAGAGAATAGGTAAAAGGGAGCTCTTGGCCCGTTTCTCCATCTACCAAGTGCTTTTGCCATTGGAGAATGGTCAAAACACGGGCTTATGAGGCACGAGAGTTTTTAAGGAGGTTAGGATGGAGTGAGAATAGGTCATGGGTAGTTAGGATTTAGATGACCTAGTCTCAGGGTGACTCATAGGGTAAGAAATGGTCTTAGGGCGAGGTGTCTAGGTGAGGTGTCTAGGCGAGGTGTCCAAGTGAGGTGTCCAAGGTGAGGTGTCTAAGTGAGGTCATTAATATAAGATAAGTAATTTATTTTAAATTAATAAAGTGTGTAAGTGGTTAGAAGGGGACCAAGAGGGGGTTGACACAATATTAGTGTCTACAATAACATGACAAAGTTTGAAAGTAACTGACTTCAAGACATCCTTCTTATCACTTACACTAGTTCTGCTTGTTAGATTAAATAAACAAGAATACATCTAGAAGACAGACATAAGAACAATCTCCTAAAATGGCACAAGCTATAATAGCATAAAGTCTACAAGTAACTTGCTTTCTCATTTAGATAAAATAATATGAACACCAATCTAAGCTCAAAGTCTCAGTATTTGCCTTTCAATTTAGGCAGAGTCTTACTTCTGTGATAAAAAAGATCTCCCTCAAAATGACATCAGAGAATATAATATATATTAGCCAAGAAAGGCTTGGCACTTTGTTCCATGGAATGGCCCATGCTGCTCTCAATTCATTTAATACATTTTCAATTTTGTCAAAAAGAGCCATGCTCAAACAGAGTGACTACCTTAACTGTGGCGTGTTGATTCATCTCAAATGTCCTTTCCTGGGCCTAATTCATCTGGTCTATCACCTAATGTCTATGCAATTGTCCACCTCACCTTTACCCCAAAGGAGACAAATAAGTTGTGCCTTCAATGTTTGCAATCTCAAATATCTACTTGGTGGACTGTTCCACCTACTGGAATAACTACTGCATAGATATTTCTGGTCTTCCCCCTCTCCTACTACAATTTGATCCCTCGAGCTACCTTTTCCCCTTTTTGGTTCTTTTGGTTCCTCCTCTTGGTAGTTCTTCCTTTCGGTCTGAAGGTCTTTGAATGCCTTTGAAAGCATTCAGGTCCACGCTTAGGCCTGTAAAGATAAACAACTATTTCATTGCTATAAATTTGACATCTTCAGGTCTGTCATCATTTGAAAGTGAATGACTAGTTGGTTACCCCAAATTTGATGGCTGCGGGCTAGCTGTGGGCCCATCATCCTTCTTAGAAATTCCTTCATGTCTTTCTTGCTTGCTTTGGCCACTTTCCATTGTGAAATAGGCGAGGACACTTGGCAGCTTCTGCTTAAATTATAGAAGCTTTAGACACCTTTTGAGAGTCTTATGGAAGATGACACATGATAGCTTCTACTAAGCTTTAGAAACAATATAGAAACATTCAGGACTCATTCGGATTCATGAAAATGATGACACTTGGTGTGATCTACTTACTTTTACAACTCACATGGGGCCCACCACAGTCCTTACTCAATAATGAAACAAAAGGAAGAAACTGTGGATGTTGACACTTGGCAGCTTTTGCTGAGCTTTATAAGGGACACGTGGAAAATTTCACTATTTTTTATAAAAACATATTAAAACCTTCCATGGTTGCCACATGGTGCCCTCTGTAGACCTCTGAGAGAAGCTTTTTGAAAGAAGATTTATAGCTTATAAGAAACTCAAAACATAGATGCAAACACTTATCATGCTCTATTGAGTTATAATGGGACACAAGGAGAAAACTATGGATGTTGACACTTGGCAGCTTCTGTTGAGCTTTACAAGGGACACGTGGCACGTTTTGCTACTTTTAGAAACAAATTGTAATGTGTCCTGACAGATGACACTTGGTAGCTTCCACTCTCAAGATTTTTACTTTTTGGCACTCCTTTGAACTATTGAACCATGAAGCGGTTGAACTTGATGAACTTTGACAAAGCGCTTGACTCTTTGAAGCTTGCTGATGACGTTGAACCTTGAACCCATTGAACCTTTGACTAAAAAAGCTTGAAAAATGAGGAATTTGAAAGCTCAAAACAAATTCTAAGAAGGGAAGAGATTATTTTGGTTTGTTGAACCAAAATAGTTCACATGTTGTCCCAAAAATGAGTGATATTTTTTAGGTACAATAAACTTAATGACTCAAGTTGACCTATTAGCATACTTACATTCTCAAGGCCTTTGGAACCTTGTTCTCAGTCCATACAAAGGTTAATGAAATGAATACACATTCAAGTTTTGATAAGGGTTTATGAATGTGGTTTTAGTTTTTTGATACCATTAAGGGGAATTTCATGTTTTAAGTAGGTTTATAATTCTAAAAGTATATATCAACCAAACTTATAGTCATCTACAACTAGTAGGGGCTAGGGTAAGTCAAGCAGGGTTTTTCATGCAAGGAGAAATGATCATGTGATTCACCAAGGTTCATGGGAAGTTATGAGAATGGAATGAGTAGGGAGATAAATAAAAGAGCCTAAATCATAGGCTAAGGAAGTTCTTAAAATGTGAAATGGTACCTTACAACCATACTTAAGAATGGCAAGCTTGTGGCCATATACAAGGTCTTTTGAATACTAGCAAACCTGGTAAATAGTGGTTTACAAGGTTGTTTCATTTTCAATGGATGAGGATTTTGAAGAGGAAAAATCTGAAATTTTGATCAAAAGGTAAATGAAATGACTATCAAAGGACTATCTATATATCCTAACCATACAGATTATGCTCGATTGGAGGCCTATAAAACTTGATTTGGGGACAAGTTGCATTGAAAGAAATATGTTGAAGCTTTATTTTAATATAAATAGATTCAAAAATATTTTTAATATGGAATTAACACTATGAAATATCAAAATTTATTAATATCCATCTTTGAAAGTGAAAATCAATCATTTTTATGCCTAAATGCCTTGTTTGGAGGTCTTATCATGCTTGAAAATAGGGGTAGAGCTTGTTTCAAAAATATTTAAAAGACTCTTGAGATTAATGAAGATTATTTTGACCTTTATATCATATAAATACATGAAATTAACCTCCAAAACATGAAAAATTATTCAAAAATGCAGATAGTCTATGCACAGAGGTCAAAATTGAGAGAAATTTGAAGATTTCAGGAGTTACAGGTGGAGTTAAGACCTAAAATTTTGTACACATGGTAATAATGAGTTGGGGAACCATATTATAAAATTTTATAGCCATTGTACATGTGAATATATTCACTATTTTGTCTCATACCTTAGCCTATTTGTTTGAGGTCACCATTAGAGCATGCTTCATCTCAGAGTGCCTCAGAAGATTCTAGTTCCAAGTGAAGGATTGATAATAATGGGATGACGTTTTTAAATCACAATAAGACATATATAGAGTGTAAAAATTTCAAATTTTATGCAGACCATGATCACATAGTGATTTGTAGGCAAATAGGCACTTAAGCCAAAAAGGCATTTTTGGATTTTCATGGAAAATTGACTTTCAAAGTGTTTTTATAGCATGGTAAAGGTCATATAATGATTTTTTAGTATTTTAAAGATATATTTTCATTTTAGTGATGTTTTCACTTTTTACAGTTCTAGGCACCCTTCTAAGCCACTTGTTTAGATGCTCATTTTGTTCACCAGATGTGGAGTTGGGGTAAACTATCTTAGTATGTTTTCATTACCCATATATACTTAGAATTAATGAATAATTTAGATAATTTTAGTGGTTTTTCTTTATGAACAATCATTAAGAGTATAGGCAGTCCACAATGTAGTCAATTCACCATAGGAAAATTTCATTCACATGGTAAATTTTCATATATTTTGCATGGGAACCCAATATTTTCAAGGATGCTAGAGGGGTTAACATGATACACATATATGGAAGTGGTTTGATATTTGGAGGTCTATACCTCATGAATCATTAGTTTGAAGTTTCATCTTCAAAGCCTTCCTAAGCACCTTAAAAACCAATTTTGAGAAATGTGGATTTTATTGAAATCAAATCACCATGGATCAATGTGAAAATTTTCCAAAATTAAATTAAATTCTAAGAGGATTCCATAAATTTAAATTTTGCATAGATCTATATAGATGAGGGCATAAATCATGTTTTTTATGGGAAAAAAGGTGTAAAATGAAGTACAAGGAAACTTAATAGAATCTAATCATTGGAGCTTGAATCTTAGAATTTTTTTTTTGTATTAAAATCTTTAGTTTTTCAGAAATCATCCTAGAGGTTCCCCTACCAGCTCAAGAAAAATGGCTACTCTACTAGAATTTTGAACAAAATGGGCCTAGTTAATCCTATTGACTAATTGGAATTTTTTTTATCATCAAAATCATAAATTTGGTGATGAATAATTATTTTTGAGGTGTAATTTGTTGTTGTTATAGGTTTAATGGCTTCTTATGTAGGTTTTATGGTGTCCAAGTTTGCAAAATAAACCTATTTGGCTTAACTAGTCTAGTTGGCTTAATTGTTTAAAATGCTAGGTGGAGTTTGGCATTGGGTGACTATTCAAGGAATTTAATTTGAGTTTATACACCACTTTGATATTATTTCATGAGGATCTCATGTTTATCTCACTCTTCAAGGGTTAATTTTCATGTAAGTGGAGGTTATTTGGAGTTGATTGGTCTTGAGTTTGAATTGACTTATTGTCAAAGTGCCATATTTATTCTTATTTATCTTGTTAATTGAAGGATTTCAACACTTCCAACTTATTCAAACTAATTTTCTTCACCAAAGGATTGACATAGCATCATCTCATGAAAGTTGGAGTTAAGTTGGGTTAACTTGTCAAAGCTTTCCACTTACACTATTGGTTTCCATGCATTTCAAGTAGAATTTTCCTTTAAAGATTGGCGTGGCATTCCATACAAAGATTTTTGACTTGTCATCTTGGGCCCCACCATGAAATTCCTAAGACAAAGTTAAGATAAACATGCAAGTTTAATGAATTTGAAAGATTTTTAAAAACATTGTAAAAGGTGTTTGTCTTGAGTTAACTTAACCAAGACCACCCTTATCCCTTTTCAACACCATTTAGGGCTATTTTAGGTTTTGAAGCTTAGATATTGACTTAATCAAGACATTATAAAAAAAATTGGAAGCTAAGAGAGAAATTGTAAGCTAGACCATTTATCAATAAAGGATTTTTTGTTATGTATATGAGTTTTGACAAAAGAATAGTGTGTATTTGATTGTGCATCATCGTATAAGTGAGATTTATCTCCTTTTGGCATGTCCCTTCCTCACCTATCTCTCTCTATATCACCTTCTATAGGTCATTTTAAGAGGTTTTCAACCCTTCATCTGAAATCTTTATGCTTAAGGACAAAAAAAGGAATTTTTATTGATTATGTGTGTGCATTAATTTTAGTAACTTTAGAGAGTATGAACAATTTAGGTGCATCACCCCTTTAATTAGAATTTCCCTATAGTTTTTCCTTTCTCTTTTCATCTAAGAAATCATAGTAGTCAAATTTATTGAAATTTTTTAAGGGAAGTGGCCCTCTCTAGAGGTTATTCTCATCATAGAGTCACCCACACTCTGAGAAGTTCCCATTGTATCAACTAGAGAGAAGGTGTGCTTGTACATCCTCAAGTAGGGTGCACTCTAGAGTGATAACAGGTTATAGCACACCTGATGGGACTACTTATTCACAATTTTTAAGTATTATCTATGCATCTAAGTATTTTATTCATTTCCAAATTTTAATTTTTAGATCTATATATTTTTTCATGCCACCAAATTTTATCACGAGATAATTTTTAAAAGGGAAAGAAATAGATTTCTTTGAAGTGTCTTACCAGCCGTAGAAAAGGAGAGCTTCTCAATCAAATCCAAATCTTACACCTTTTATTTCCCCTATTATTACACAAAATCCTCCCATTCAATCCAATATTATTCAGATAAATATTGTTATAAATCCTATTCCTTAGATAGTTATTATTAGAATATAAGTTTTTGTTGCATTCAATGGTGGTAGTCCTCTAAATCTCAATCAATGGGATGATATTCTAGCTTCTACTCTGAAGGTTCTTCCTTATTTTATAGGATAAAATACAAAAAATCCTATAGAACATATTGAATTTATTGTTAATATTTTTTCATTACATCATGTGACATAGGAAAATGTATAAATGAGGTTATTGGTAACTTATTTCAAAGGGAATACACTTTAGTGGTGCAGAGGTTTGACTCCTGCATCAATCAACAGCTAGGATGAATTTGGAGAATTTTTGTGCAAAACTTTTGAAGATAAAAGTGATCATCTTTCACTTGTGGAGCATCTTACAATAATTAAGAGATTCAACCATGAATTCATGGTGGATTTCAACTATATATTCTAGAAGACTTGGGATATAATTCTTACAGTGATCAAGCCTACACCCAACTATGATTTTTAATACTATTTGAAGGCTCTTAATTTAGATGTGGCTGTCATGATTCAATCTATGGGAGGTAATAATTTACGTAAAATATTTGAAGTAGAAATAAAGGCTGAAAATTTCCTTATACAAGTAGGCAAGTTATCTCTAAGGCCTTCAATGCCTCTTTTTCTAAATATTCCATCCTCCTACTCCAATTATTTCTCCAATTCCAGAGTCATCAAAGTTTCATCAAATAAAAGGTGATCAAAAAAATAGATTAGTAAAGATATAGAGTATTATTAAGGATGAAACTAACAAGTTGGTTATAATATAGAGGTAATAAGATCTACCATATAGTCCTTATCATAATACTAATTAGAATTATCAGCCCAATAGGCCATGTTATCAATCCAATTAGCAAGGACAAGGGTATAATTCTCAATCAAGGAAATATAATCCTAATGGTATAAGAAATTAAAGAGATATTGTGCCAAATCAAAGAAATTATGCTCAATAAGTACAATGGAATAATCAATGATATCAATCAAACAACATAATAATGGCTCCAACTAGTGGGAGTTCTCATCAATCTTTCATGCAACAAAGTTTAGTTCTTTCTTCATTTAAAAACTAGACACCTTCTCATAATAAGGAAGCCTCACTTTCTCATTGATACATTCCTTAATTCACTAAAAAAAAAGTTACAAATCAACAAGGAGAAGGTAGTGTTAAGGCACCTACTGAAACTACATTTGTTAATTTCTAGGAAGGTGAGAACTTTTTTGAACACTTGGTTGTAAATCAAAGTCAAGATTTTCTTAATGTTGATAATTTAGTTGTAGTGCATATTAGATCCAAGTAAAGAGAAATTGGATAAGGTTTAGGTCCTAAAAGGGCAGCCCCTTATTCTTCTCAGCCACAACAAAAGACAATAACACATGAGTTGTCTCAGAAAAATTCAAATCAACAAGCTCAAGATCCAAAAGATAAGAATGTGAAAGGACCTTACATACCTAAATTCACACAACATTTTGGAGATATTTTATCTCTTAAATTAGATTCAAAGGAAAACACTTCTCCACTCAATATATTGGATCATATGAAGAAGAATTTAGTATTAATTTTAATGTGGGATACTTTGCTAATCTCGAGATAAAAGGAATATTTGTAAGAGGAACTTTCAAAGCTCAATATCTCTGAGAAACCACATAAAAAAGAAAGAGTAAGTGATGTATTAACTAATTATAATCTATATGTTAAGTCCCAAACTCTTAAGGTGACTAAACCTCCTCTATTTTACCTTTTTATTATCATTAGAGATTTTCTAGTCATAATTGTATGATTGATAGTGGGGCTAGTACTTTTGTCATGCCCAAATCAATAGCTGATAAGTTAGGATTGTAGTATTAACCTCATGATAAAGGTGTATTGAAATTATATGGGTCTCCTACCATGATTTTAGGTGTGTTGAAATATCTAAAAATTATACTTGTTGCTTGTCCAAATTTCACCATTTTATTACGATGTTATTGTTGTTGATCTACCTCTCTATTTTGCACTGTGCCTATCCAAAGATTTTACTACCAAAATAGGAGGATTACTTTCTTAAAATTGGTCATACATAGTTTTTATAACCAAGTATGGAACTGAAGTAACTATTAGATTAGAGCCTATTTCTAGATTTCATCTTGAGCCATATATGCTAAATATGTCAAATGTGAATTATAGTATTTCAGAAGAAGATGATAACACCATAGATCAAGAGCCTTCTAAAACTCTTGAAGGCATTATAGATATTCTCTTAGATGAGTAGGATATTGATAATCATGGACATTAACCTTAAAAAATTATTGAATAGCTGGTTTTGGAGTCTACTATATGCATGAAGAAGGTAACTTATTACCTAGTCTCACTAGCTTAATGCAGGATCAAGAAGGAGTTTGGAATCTATTCTTTGATGGATCCATAAAAAATAATGGTAGTGGGGCTATTGTAATTTTGGTTTCACAAAAAAATAAAAGGTATTATTCTTCTAATATATTTTATTTTATCTATACTTCCAATACTGTAGAGTATGAAGCTCTTATTTATGGTCTTCAATGGGTTAGAAAGAGGGATATTAAGCTCTTTTAGGTAAAAGGTGATAGTGAATTGATAGTATATAAAGTTAGAGGTTTAATTTTATAAAATAAGCCTATTTTTAAGGCCTAAAAACATAGATTTTGGGATATCATATAATATTTCCTTACATTTGACATTCACTCCATTCTTAGAGGAGCAAATCAACATGCTGATAGACTTGCTGCTATAGGTGCACATTATGATATTATAGATCATATTAAGACAACAAAAATTAGAACTAAATAAAGGTGGTATACAAGGCTTCAGTTCCAAATAATGATGTAAGTTGGAAAGTTTTTTATTTTGATAAGCAAATAACATATTTTCTACAGAATGAGGTAGAATCTTGCCAAAGAAATCATGATAAATTGTAGGATCAATATGGAAATTAGATTTTTCAAAATAAATAAAATAAGATGCCTAAAGGTTTGGTGAATTTAAAAATTATTTTTAATGAATATGCTCAGCTAATTAAAGACAAAGTGAGTATTTATTCCAAGAAAGAGCATTATGAGCTAATTAGCATAGCTAAAGGTAAGCAACTCAAGTTGGATAAAATGAATACTGATTCTAGGAGAGTGGCTTTCATTTCATCATGTCAAGAATTCATGGATGTATTTTCTTTAGAATACCATGATTTGAAAGGTTTTAACCCCAAATTGGCACAACATGCTATTGAAATGGAATAGGGTGAAAAACTAGTAAGATAAAAGTAAAGGCCTATCAATCCCAAGGTTGAGATTCTCATGAAGAAAGAGCTTACAAAGCTAATTGAATCAGGTGTTATTTTTCCTATTAAGAATTCAACATGGGCATAAAATATTTTTTTAGTAAGAAAGAAGAATGAAGAGATAAGAATTTGTGTTGATTTTGGAGATTTGAATAGAGTATCATTGAAAGATCACTATCCACTTTCTTCCATGGATCAAATCTTGTAGAGAATTTCAAGTTCACATAGGTTCTCTTTATTGGATGGGTACTCAAGATATAACCAGATACTAGTGAAAGATCAAGATCAGTATAAAACTACTTTCACCACCAAATGGGGTACTTTTGCTTACAAAAAGATGCCCTTTAGACTCTCTAATGTTGGAGCTACCTTCCAAAGGGAAATGAATGTCACTTTCATGGTCTTTTAAGTGAAATGGTTTTAGTCTATCTTGATGAAATTATAGTATTTCCAAAGTATTATAATGGTCATCTAACACATTTGAAGATTGTTTTTGATAGATGTAGAGAATTTGGAGTTTCATTGAGTCCAAAGAAATGCATTTTTTTAGTGCATGAGGGGAGACTTCTTGGACATGTGGTGTCCAAAGCTGGTATTTCCATTGATCATAAAAGAATAGATGAAATCCTTGCCTTATCATTGCATAAAAAAAAGAAATAATTATAGAGATTCTTGGGTAAAATTAATTTTATTAGAAGATTCATTCCTGGTTTTGTAGAGCTAGTAAAGCCACTTACTTAAATGCTTAATAAACATCAAGAGTGCACTTGGTGTAAAGAAGGTAAAATAAGTTTTGAAGCTATAAAAATAGAAATTAGTCAAGAAAATACTTTTCTCAATCCATATTTTATCAAGGATTTCTTCTTGTATGCTTTCTCTACTTTTAGTACTATTTCAACCATGCTTATACAACAGAATGATGACGGTTTGGAACAATGCATTACTTTATTTAGTCAATCTTTAGAAGGTTATGAGAAGAGATATTATTTTTTATAAAATCACGTTCTTAATATTATAAGAGGTTTTAAAAAATTCAAACATTTAGTTTCAAATAAAAATATTATACTAATGGTTGCTCATCCAAGTGTGAAGGACTTTATTCTCAATAGAGACTTGAGTGAAAAGAGAGCTGGATGGGTTAATAAATACATGGAATATGACATTGAAGTCAAAGTTAAAAATATGGTCTAAGGTAAAGGTTTAGGTGAACATATTGTAGAAGATTTAAAATAAAAAAAAGAAATGATTTTGACAATCTAGAACACTCAACATGAAGCTAAAAATATACCTCCTATAAGTTGGACATAGAACATTGCTAGATTTATTCAAATTGGAGAATGTCTAAGAGGTTTGAATGCATAAAAAAGAAGACACTTTATGCTGAAATTAGTACCATACATTTTTATTGATGCAGTGATTTTCAAAAAATACATTCGAGGTATGATTTTAAGGTGTGTTGAAACTAGTCAATTTGACAAGCTTTTTAAGAAATTTCATGATAGTCCTTCTAGAGGTCATTTTTTAGTCAATACCAAAAATAAAAAAATAATTAGATCTATTTATTTTTGGCCTAATTTATTCATAGATACACATGCATGAGTTAGGAAATGTACAAAGTATGTAATGTTTGTAGGAAAATAGAAGCTAGATGTTATGCCACTAAATCCAATTAAAGTTGAGCAACCTTCATGAAATGGGGTTTATAATTAATTGGCATGATTAATCATCCATATATTTATGGTCAAATGTGTGTTTTGATAGCTACAAACTATTTCAATAGGTTGGTGGAAGCAGTGCCTTAAAAAGAGGCAAACGTGAACTTCATGATTGAGTTTTATGAGAGCCTAGTCACTCATTTTGGAGTACCATCTACTATCATATCAGATAATGCTTTGGTATTAAATATTACGAAGGTATGTGAATGGGATCTTAAACATGGTATTTATTTGACATCTTAATCTAATTACTTTCCATAGGGTAATGGACTAGCTGAGTCTACTAACAAAAAACTGATTTGGATCATCAAAAGAACAATGGAAGATAACCAAAGATCTTAGCATAAAAAGTTCAAGACTAATTTATGGGCTGATATGATCACCCCTAAGAAATCCATTAGCCATTCACCTTATTTCTTAGTTTATGAAAGAGAAGCAAGGCTGCCTATCTCATTGGAGCTTCTAATTTTGGAGCTTGCACACCAGCTAGAGCTTTTAGAAAGTGGTGTAATGGAGGTAAGAATGAATGAATTGAGAGAATTGGAAGAGATTAGATATGATGTTATGAATACTATGTGGTAAAATCAGCAACAAGTCAAGAGTACATTTTACAAAAGAGTTTCATCAAAAACATTTCAATAAGGACACATAGTTCTCAAATGAGATAAAGAATGTGCAAAGTTAGGTAAGCACTCCAAATTTGATATCCATTGGAGTGGACCTTATATTATCAATAATTGTAATAAGAAAAATTATTTTCAAGTATCTAATTTTAATGGAGAATAATTTCCCATTCCTATGAATTGGATGTTTCTTAAATACTGCTATTAGGAGAGTCACTCCTTTACATAGTCATAGTTTCATTCCTCTAAGTGATTTTCCACACATGATTTAGTAGTTATTTTCCCTTTTAGTTTTGTTGTTTTCCTTTCCTCTAAGTTCTCCCATGCACATGCTCATTATTTTTGTGTCAATTTTTCTTATTGTATATTGGTCTACAACATTCCTAGTTTAAGTGTTTGTCTTGGCCTATCCTTGCAAGAGTTCTGAGTTTTTTTTACTAGAAGGTTGGTAAAACCATAAAAGTTGCCAATTTTTTTTATTAATTTTTCCTGTCAAGGCCAAATTAATTTCCCTATTATTTGAAACTTTCCCCAAAATGGTCAAATTTCCCAATATGGCTAGTCAAACTGGTCAATTATGGCCTAAAAATGCAAATATTGGTTAAAAATGGGGTAAAAAACATAAAAATGGTTTAAAAAGTTATAAAATTAGGTCAAAAGATATTTATTCATGTTCAAAAAGGTGAAAATATCCAAAGTCCTAAGTTTCAAGTTATGAAAAGGTCAATTGATATGTTTTTTTAGCTCAAAAGGCCCCTTTTCCCCTCCCATGTGCCAAATTGCTCATTAAAAGGGTAAAAAATATTAAAATTTTCATGATATACATGAATTTATTCTCCAATGTTCTATTTAAAGTGGTGGGAAGTGAAGAATTAGCTTTAAAAGGCTAAAACATAGCCTTTTCATCTATTTTTCAAGAGAAGTATGGAATCTGTATCTAATCCATACAATCCAGGGCATGGGAAGTAATCTACAGGACATTTTAAATCTTACACATTAAATTCATGGAATTTCATGACCATACAGGCCCCAAACCAACTTCCTTTTGGTTTTTTGCTTGTTGGCACAAAGAGACATGCTTATAGGTTTCTTGATGGTACGGTCTACTCATGGAGGGTATAGATCTAAATTTTGGGCTGAAGAAACTAAAATTAGATAGATTATTGATGGTTTAAATAGTTTCTCAATTGGATTCTCCATGCTCATGAACCATCTAGTTGAATTGAGGGCAAATTTTGTTGCCTAACATCCATAAAGGTAATTGTTTTTCTTCAATTTCTTATCACCTAGGCAGAATTTTGGAAAAATTTAAATTATTTCCAAATCTTGAAGACATTATCTAACCTTTAATGGTATCATTAAGGTTTTATTAATCCATTTCAAGTTCAAATAGAGGATACAAAGCCAATCCAAATCTATAGTTGGCAAGCTTGTAAAGAGGATTTATATGGTCCAAGGAGAAGAAGTTGGCTTCAAATTGAAAAGATTTTGTGTGCTACAGGGTTTTCATAAAATTTCATGGTTTCTAATAATATTCATCAAATATTCTCCAATATTCATGGCTAAGGAAGCCTATCTCCATGCTTTCTAGTGTCTCAATTGAGCTAGTTTAGCATAATTTGAGGATATTTTTATAAATTTTAAGATTTTTTTAGAAAACCATGTTTCAAATACACCTCCTTAAAATTGTATAATGGACTCAAACTTAATGTGTTGGGATTATTTTTCACCCATGTTTTCTTTCCTTATTCTAGTCTCCATGCTTCTTTTCCATATACATCCCTTTCATCTCCATACCATTATCTAGCATTGTCATTTACCATTGTGTCCTCACTTCCTTTTCACCCTCCTTTCATGAATTTACTTCATCCATATCATCCTCAATCCCACTTTAATTTTATTTTCATCTCAAAGAGAAAATTTTGATCAATAAAGAATCATCAAGCATGGTCAAGGAGAATATAGGCCAATCAAGAATCAGGTGACCTAATCAAACAATCATGAGGACCTTTTAGTAAGATCAATCCAATCAAGATTTGATCATATGGTTCAGTTAAACATCAAAGTGGAACAAAAATTCTTGAGAGATGAGGTCACCAAACATTTCATTTAATAAAGAGGTTGTCATATTCATTTAAGATGAGGATCATATGGGTAACAATTAATCACCAAACACAACCCTACTAGGCTCCTATAGGCTTACTCTTTGGTAAAAACACAGTCAAGTTTTGGTAATAGTGAACATATCATTTGGGACTTTGATTGATATTTTGGTTGATTTTGGATAGAAGGGTGAGTGATACTTTTATAAGTTTAACTTACAAGTATATATGGGGTATATTCCCAATATATTATCCTAAAGCCTATCTAAACACCTACAAGCCTATGAATTCAAGAAAGAGAAGGCCTACATGATAATACCAAGGAATCTTCTAGGTTTTGGGTCTAATTTATTATCATGAAGTTGTTTGATGGTTTATTTATTATACACATTAATTTGAGGGAGCTAGGGTACATAGTCATGTGAGGCCTTGATAGGGGCCAATGAAGGATAAAATTCAAATCTTATAGGCCTATATGGACCTCTCCTACAACTAGGTATGAGTATTGGATTCCAAAGAGATCTCATGGAAGTTATTAACCTAAGATACTAATATTTTATGATGAAATATGGAAATGCTTACTTAAAAAGTAATGAATAAAAAAAGGTGGTCTTCATTTCCAAGTTCTAGCCTATGGTAGCCTCAACACTCACCTAAAACCATATACAAGGGTAGTTTACCTTAAAAACATAGTCAGGTTCATGAGATTTGGGAGTTTTGTCTTCATAGTGTTTTGGTTTAAGGAGGATGTGTTCATGAAAATTGATGAGGGTTTCATAAAGGGATGGAGATATCTCAAGGGAAAGGTTTATTCATATCCCTCTCCAATACACATATTGACCTACAGTCCACACACATAATACTACAAGGACCATCTAAAACTTTTTATAATATGGAATATCATACTTTAAATTTCAAGGAGTTTTGAAATTTTTTCTAAGTCATTTAAGTTTATAAAAGTTCCATCATAACATTCATAATGTACAAGAGCCTATTCTTACTCTTCAATCAAACCAATACAAGTCAAACCCCTAATAGTTGATTAGGCCCCTAACATTCATAATGTACAAGAGCCTATTCTTACTCTTCAATAAAAACAATACAAGTCAAAACTATTCTTACTCTTAGATTAGGCCCCTATTCTAAGTCTGTACAAAGGACATTACTGTGAATCATCAAGACTGTCTCATTTTAAAGTATGATCTCAACTCAAGCATTATATCCAAAACCCTAGATATTTGTTATGGTATTTTAAGTTGTGTTTCAATAAATAAACTATGTGTATTAAAGGTGATTCTCCATTTTTATGTATGATAGCCTATCAAACATTAAACACAACTAAAGATGACCTATAGTATCTTGAAACATCATGTTACAGGTAGCCTATAAGGAGTATATAGTCAGGTAGAGTTTTAACCTAGGAGATATAATAAATAGGTTGAGATGCCAGGCAAGGAAATGGGAGATGTGCCATTAAAAAATAATGATATACTTAATGACTCAAGTTGACCTATTAGCATGCTCACATTCTCAAGGCCTTTGGAACCCTGTTCTTAGTCCATACAAGGGTTAATGAAATGAATACACAGCTAGGTTTTGATAAGGGTTTAGGAATATGGTTTTAATTTTTTGATACCATAAAGGGGAATTTCATGTTTTAATCAGGTTTACAATTCTAAAAGTATCTATCATCCAAGCTTATAGTCATCTATAGCTAGCAGGGGCTAGGGTAAGTCAAGTAGGGTTTTTAAGGTAAGGAAAAATGATCAGGTGACTCACCAAGGTTCATGGGAAGTTATGAGAATGGAATGAGAAATGAGATAAATAAAATATACTCAAGAATAAGCTAAGGAAGGTCTAAAAATTTGAAATGGTACCTTACAACCATACTTAAGAATGGCAAACTTGTGGCTATATACAAGGTCTTTTGAATACTAGCAAGCATGGTAAACAATGGATTACAAGGTTATTTCATTTTCAATGGAATATGATTTTGAGGAGGAATAAGATGAAATTTTCATAAAAAGGTAAATGAAATTAATATCAAAGGATTATCTATATAGCCTAACCATATAGACTTGTATGGATTATGCTCAGTTGGAGGTCTATAAAACTTGATTTTGGGACAAGTGGCATCGAAGGAAATATGTTGACACTTTATTTTACTCTAAATAGATTAAAAAATATTTGGAATATGGAATTACCACTATAAAATCTCAAAATTGATCAATATCCATCTTTGAAAGTGAAAATCAATCATTTTTATGCATAAATGCCTTGTTTAGAGGTCTTATCATGCTTGTAAACAGGGGTAAAGGCTATTTCTAAACTCCTAAAAAGACCATTCAGATTAATTAAGATTTTTTTGAATTTAATAGACTAAAAATATATTAAATTCACTTCCAAAACATGAAAACTTAGTAAAAAATGTAGACAATCTATTGGAACATGCTTTGTCCCGGTGTGCCTTAGAAGCTTCTAGTACCAAGTAAAGGATTGATAATAATAGTATGATGTTTTAAAATAATAATAATAACTTTATAGAGTTTAAAAACTCCAAATTTTATGTAAACCATGCTCACATAGCGTTTTATAGGCAAATAGGCACTTAAGCCAAAACGACAATTTTGGATTTTTAATGGAAAATTGACTTTAAAAGTGTTTTTATAGCATGGTAAAGGTAATATAATTATTTTTTTATGATTTTTGAAGTTTTTAAATATATATTTTCATTTTAGTGAAGTTTTTCACTTTTTGCAGTTCTAAGCACCCTTCCAAGCCACCTGTTCAAATGTTCATTTTGATCACCACAAGTGGAGTTGGGATAAAATATATTAGTATGTTTTTATGACCCATATTTAATTATAATTCATGAAAAATTTAGGTAATATTATGGGCTTTTATTTATGAACAATTGCTAAGAGCGTAGGCAGCCCACAATGTAATCAATTCCTCATAGGCTAATTTCATTCACATGGTAGCTTTTCATATATTTTGCATGGGAGACCAATATTTATTTGAATGTTATAGGGGTAAATTTTATACACATAAATGGAATTGGTTTGATATTTTGAGGTTTTTACCTCATGAATCATCAGTTTGAAGTTCCAGCTTCAAAGCCTTCCTAATCACCTTAAAAACCAATTTTGAGAAAAGTAGATTTTATTACAACAAAATCACCATGGATAAAAATAAAACCATTTTAAACATCAATTAAACTCCAATATTATTCCATAAATTTAAATTTAATGTGTAGATATGTATAGATGATGGCATAAATCACATTTTTTGTGAAAAAAGTGTATAAAATGAAGTACAGGGTAATTTAAGAGAATATGATCATTGAAGATCAAATATTAAAAATTACTATTCATCTTAAAATATTTATTTGTTCATAAATAATCCCATAATTTCCCCTACCATTTCAATAAAAATGGCCAATCTATTGGAATTTTGACCAAAATGGGCCTAGTCAAGCATGTTAACTAATTGGTGAAGTTTTTCTCATCAAAATTATAACTTTGGTGATGAATAATTATTTTTAAAGTGTAATTTGTTTTTTTTCTATGTTTAATGGATTATTATGTAGGTTTCATGGATTTTTATGCAAGTTTCATGGTGTCCAAGTTTTCAAAATGGACCTATTTGGCTTAACTAGTCTAGTTGGCTTAATTGTTCAAAAAGCTAGGTGGAGTTTGGAATTGGGTGACTATTCAAGGAGTTAAATCTTAGTTTCTACACTAATTATATATTGTTTCATGAGTGTCTTATGTTTATCTCATTATTCAAGGGTTCTTTTTCATGCAAGTGGAGGTTATTTGGAGTTGACTGGTCTTGAGTTTGAATTGACTTATTGTCAAAGTGCCACATCTATTCTTATTTATCTTGTTAATTGAAGGATTTAAACAGTTAAAAATTGTTAAAACTAAATTTATTCACCAAAGGATTTATTTAACATCATCTCATGCAAGTTGGAGTTAAGTTGGGTTGACTTGTCAAAGCTTTCCACTTACATTATTGGTTTCCATGCATATCAAGTGGAGTTTTCATTTTAAGATTGGTGTGGCATTTCATGAAAAGATTTTTGACTTGTCATATTTGGCCCCACCATCAAATTCCTATTCCAAAGTTAAGAGAAACATGTAATTTTAATGAATTTGAAAGATTTTTATAAATATTTTAAAAGGTGTTTGTCTTTAGTTAACTTAACCAAGACCACCCTTATCCATTTTCAATGACACTTAGGGTTGTTTAGGTTTTTAATCTTATATATTGGCTTAATCAATCCATTATAAAAAAAACTGGAAGCTAAGAGAGAAATTATAAGATGGGCCATTTATCAATAAAATAGTTTTTGTTATGTATCTGAGTTTTGACAAAAGAATAGTGTGTATTTGATTGTACATCAGCATATAAGTGAGATTTATATCCTTTTGGTAGGTCCCTTACATATAACTCTCCATGTCAACTTGTGTAGGTCATTTGATGTGGTTTTCAACCCTTCATCTAAAATATTTATGCTTAAGGACAAAAATAAGAATTTTTATTGATTATATGTGTGCATTAATTTTAGTAACTTCAGAGAGTATGAACAATTTAGGTGCATCACCCCTTTAATTATAATTTTAATATATTTTTCCCTTCCCCTTTTCATCTAAGAAATCATAATAGTCAAATTTATTTAAAAATATTAAGGGAACTAACCCTCTCTAGAGGTTCTTCTAATTATAGAGTCACCCATACTCTAAGAAGTTCCCATTGTATCAACTGGAGATAAGGTGTGTTTGTACATCTTCAAGTAGGGTTCACTCTAGAGTGATAACATATACACCATCAATTCTCCCTCTTCTTCTCTCTCCTCATATTCTATATATTTAGGCTTTTAGGCCTTGTTTTAAGATCCCTCACTTGGGCATGATGAAACTCTACCAAGATTGAGATTTTTAACCTCTTAAGATAATAAAAAAGACTATTTTATATTCTTTTGTACAAGTGCAGTGTGTTTTATTAATTTTATTTACACATGTGGTAGTTTTTCCTTCCTTGGTAGATCTTAATCTCACCTAGTTACTAGTATATCATATTATGTAGGTCATATATGGTGTTTAATGTTGATTAAATGAGCTTGAAGTGGAGATATTTATTGGTTAGTACCTTTAATTAGGCATTGCATCATTGACATCATGTTTTGATCACTTGATGAAACCTTTATGTGAACCACTTTTACATAGGAGTCCCTTAGAGTTGTAAGATTCAATGATTTACATTACTTATTAGTGTTAGTTAGAGTTCAATTTTAGTGGATTTATGACATTAGGTACATCACTATTTTTTATTAACCAAAGGTTTAGGGAAGTCTAACTGTAGATGGTCTAGGATAAACCTAGCGACCAAGTGAGCCCTTTGAGGCCCAAATGATGGGGCAAGTTCTAGTCCCACTAGTCCCTCAAGAGGTATGCCTAAACCTTAGCTTAGACAAAATTTAGATAATTGATGGGATTTGAACTATGGTGTGGCTGATGGAAACCATCATGGCCACCTAGCCAGTCAAACCCCTGGGGCTAGGTGCATCACCATTACTAGTATAAGTTTTCCCTTTTTAGTTATCTTCCTAACTCTTTTCAGCCCCAAAATAAAGTAGGTTTTTGTAACTAATCCAAAGTTGATAAATTAGAGGATCTAGCCTCGTAATATATAGGTTTGGTTTAAGTTATAGGTATCCCACAACCTGCAGACCAATCCAATGTTAGTTCATGTTTAAAGGAGATCTAAATAATATACTTCAATAAGGTGTAACTTACATTGATAATATTTTTGAGACATGTGATGGGATTATATAAAAGTATTGAAGAATTTACATCAACATTTTGGTCTTCACAAGCAACTTCAAGCAATCATCTTGGTCATCATTTTAGAGGTATCAACAATTCTTGTTCATAAGTTCTTTGTTTTTCATGTGTCATGTGGTGAGATATGGTTGAATATAGGGAAAATTATTATCATTAACTACATTATTATCATCTCTATGATCCATTCTAATTCTAATATGATCCCTATCCATCTCATTATGACACATTTCAACCCTTTATTCACCCTAAACAATAATATGAGAACACTTATCAGGCCTATAATCCTTTTCAATACCAAAGACACCGCTCTATCCATATTTTTTAACTTAATTAACCTCCTTGGTAGCCATCTTATCAATATAATTAGTCATGCAAATATCATGACATTATTGATAAACTCAACTAAGTTTCAAAACAATCCATATCAAGCTTTAAACAGACCTTGTTTGGCTATGAGAAACACATGATGAGCATTGACACACAAAAGAGCTATGGATAAGAGATCCTTTGGCATGATATTGAGATCATGAGAGATTCATTGCATCAAGATAATGAATAATTGGCATATTTCATAAGATAAGGCCAATCAAAAGTCAACGGTGATATGCTTGACATCGGTGGTTTAATTAGAGGCATTGAAGAGAAGTTGGTAATTCATGAGAGACACTAGGTTCACCATAATCAACATCATGTTCCCTCTTTCATTCCATATTATTTCTCCATTGAACTACCCTTCCCTTCTCAATAATGTCAAATAAATGTGTGCCATAGTCCTCAAGATTCTTCTCAAACCTTACCAACTTTTCCTACTTGGAAGTCTATTCAAGAGAGGACTCAAAAGGTGTAAGTGGTGTGTTTTGAAGAGACTAAATTACATGTTTCATAGTAGATCATACAAGGGCCTTCATATTTTGATTATTATGGAGACATCTCCAATGAGATGTTGCTTGACTTTGAGGCCCACCTTGATAAACAAGTTGAGCTTGCAAGCCAACATCTACATCAATCAATAGTAGTTGTAGAAGCAATCTCATCTCAGTAGAAAGTTTCACCATTCATACCCATGGTTGCAATAAGTGTAAAATAAGAAGTTCCTAAACCCAAGTTTATGACTTGTAAACAAATACAATAGTTAAGGGAGAAACAAGAGTAGTTAAATAAGATCCAAGATTCTGAAGTCAAGGACAAATAATAAATCATTCAGCCCCCTCTTTAAAATCCCAAGGCTTTCCCCTCATGGAAGTCTATTCAAGAAAATGTTTAGTAGAGAGAAGTGATGTTTGTCAAAGTTTAGCATCCCAATGAGTATAAAGAGGTATCCATGGCAACACCATTAGATTTGTCTCATCTTCTTGAGCTTTTCTAAGGGTCCACCATGATAATACCCTAGAAGGAACCTCTCCTTTATGATATAAATGAAGAATATTCAACTGAGGTAATAAGTAATGGGAGTGATTTGAGTGAGAAAGAAGAATAAATCACCATTATGACACCCCTTGCCAAAGATAGATGTGAATCAATCTTTCTCAATATAGAAGAGGATGTTCCTTAATAAATCCTTGGTCACATGGTAGTTACCCTCAATCATGATAGCTCATAATAACTTACAGTAGCTACAAGGCAAGGAGATGACCTTCTAGAGTCTTTAAGCATCCAAGGAAAAGTATGTGTTCAAGAATCTTCTAGCTTCATTAAATATGAAAAACTAGTTCTTAGTCACCAAGATAAGATGGAGTTTGAGTGGGTTGATGTAATGCCATTTTTGATTGAAGATGAGGATGACCAAGTTATAGAAGAATGTGATTTTTACCAGCATAGCTTTCCATAAGTGAATGATAAGGATGAGAATGATCTCCATGTCTTTCCAACTGATCATGAAGAGATGGCCTTATGGGAGGACTTAGACAATTATTTTTAAGCTTAGACAATCCATATCTACCCCATAAGGAGATTGAGAAAGATATTATAAGAAATGTTACTAAATCTTCTCATCCTAAGTCTTATATGCAAAATCAAGGAGAGACTAATGACATGTTATAGCCATGCTTGTACACTTATAAAGAAGTTGAAGACCTTGACAAAACACTATCTCAAATGGAGCATAATGGAGGAACTAATCAAAGAATATAGTTTATTTTCCAATATAATCATTATATGATAATTTTACAAGTAATCAATAGCCCATAACTAAGGTAGAATTAGTATTTTTGATGTAAGAAAGATGGATATGGGAGGAATATGACTAGTTCTTAGACTCATATATATAATCCATGCACTTGAGGTTGGAACTAGGAGGCCCAAATCCTTCCCTAAGAGGCCATGAACATGTTAATGCTTCTAGATACAATAAGGAGCTATCAAGATGTGGTAATCATACTTTATGGTGCCATATTGGATAATCAATTTTTCTATTTGACCTTGGATGATAGAGTTTTTTCTCAGGTTAGTTGTTTTAGTATGTGTCTTATTTCAATAAGTGAATATCATAAACAATAATTTTTTACCTTCTTGTTTTGTTATTTTCCTTAGGTTAGTTTTGTGTACTTATTAGTTTAGGTATGTTTCTTTTGTTATTTCTATTGAGTCTTGTTGTTTATAGTCATAAGAGTGTCACAAAGTAAAAAAATCTATTTGGTAGTCCAAGATAGTCATAAAGACATGTTGTCATGTTTCACACTATCATTATCATGAAAATTAGTGGATTCTCTTGACCAATAGGCTAGTTAACCCCTGTGAGTCACTAAAAATATTGGCAATTTATCCTATCAAGGCCAAATGCCAACCCTTACAACTAAATTTTTTTCATTGATCATCTTGATGTCATTAAATGTTAGATGAATGGAGTATGTCTTAGTGTCATGTCATTTTTATGTCTCATTTAAATTGTTGTCAAGTTTCATTATGATGTTTGAAATTTTTTTGAGGTCTTTGATAAAGAATTCAAGTGGTCTTGTGATCTAAAAGTGCCTTAATGAGAATGGTGAGAGGTGACATCTAATAACTCACTATGATTTTATTTGTTATTTTTACTATATGCAAGTATGAAATGAGATATAATCTTATAATGGGTGTTAAAGACATGTAAAATCCTCATAGTACTTATTGACAATTCTCCTTGTGAAGCTATGTATATTACCTAAAAGAGAGGTTTTGAGCTTTAAATGAAAAATTTTGAGTCAAAAGGCCCCTAAATCATTCATAAGACCTTTAATCACCATCATAGTCATGTCATTTCTTTAATTTAAAAGTTTTATGCTTTGGAAATATCTCTTCTTCAAGTCTAAAGAGTAGTTTTACGTTCCAAAGAGCTCTCACATGTCAAATATGCCCCTATTTTGATGTAAAAAGAATTACTTCTTATTATAATCTCCCTTTTAACTTATAATCTTCATAATATTTCCATAAATTGGTGGTTTAAAGCTTTAAGTATGAATAAATACAAGAGAAAGTCCTTTTTCATGTGTTTTCATGTAGAGGTATAGATTTGTAAGGACTTTTCCATATACCAGAGGTCAAGAATTTGAATAAGGTTTTTATTGATCACTAAAATTGAATCATAGGGTTTCATTAGTGTTTAATGAACACTTCTCATTTATAAATTTATATAATTCATTGCATGAGTTTCTTGTTGTGATATTCTTGATATCTGTGGAGGAGTAGCAACAAAGCTAAATAGTTGTTCAAAAAATGAAATATGAATGGTTGCTAGGAGAAAATGTCATGTTAAATATTTCTTGTGAAAGATGGGATTAATATAAACTAATTAGAGTAAATTATGATCAAAACCTAAGGTCTTAAATCTAAGCTAGCATGTATATTTACAATGGAAGCTAAACTACAATGAGTTGTTTAAAAAATGAGCAAAAAGAAGGGTATCATAGAGAAGAAATAAGTTGTTGATCTTCAATCTAGACATTATGATAAAAATAAAATTTCATCAAAACATGCACTTAAACCAATATATGAAATGAAATAGCTAAAGCTAAAATCCTACCATATATTAGGCAAATATCTAAGGAAAGATGAAACACTACAAATAAGAAACATGATTCATTTTAAATTTTTACTTCTAAAAGAAAATTACATAAGAACATCTACAAGAGAGCAAGGAAAATGAACTGAATCTAATCTCTTTCAATCAATCTAACATAAGCACAAATTGACAACTCTGCATTCAAATGTACATGTCTAGAATCCATAAAAATAATGCAAACCTAAACATTAAACTAGTTAATTGAGGAATCATCCATAATAATAATCACATAAATAATTACTAGATAATATTTGTAGAATTCCTTGTTTGTTATTAATTGATCCAAGTTTATAGAATAGTTTTTGCTCAAAAACTCCCCCCTTTTTTATAAATGATAATACCCATTTTATAGAAGACTAAGGAGGTATGTCGATCAGCTATATCAAATGACAATTATACAAGTGTCAAGGACAATTATCCTTCTATAGTATTCTAGAACTAATCACATTTTCTAAATAGACTGACCTATAAGCAATATGCTTTACAAGTTGTATAATGTTTTTACAAAAACAATATTCCTTTTTCAAATGATATACATGTTTAATTATAAAATAATATGCTTAAGTCAAAAAATTTGACTTTAAGAAGCTCCTTTTTTCTTTTATTGCTTTATCATGTTGATGATAAATCAACTTGAATTTGATTATGGGCTTCATGAAAAGTTCTTATTCTTGATTAGTTAGGCCTTTGAGATCTTTGTCAAACTTGTCCAAAGCTTCTTTGATGCTTCTAGTATCTCCAATATTCTCCTCTATAGAAAATATCATGTCTAAGATCCTTTTGTTATTTTCCCCTATTTTACCTTGGCTTTTGCTTTTCACCTTCTACATGAATTGAGTAGCTCTATGATTGAACTCCTCATTAGTGATCGAACCAAATGACTAACTATAGTTGGGTCTATGATCAAGATTCCAAGTATACACATCATTTTTTTTCTAATTGCTTAAATATTTATAAATATCCCCCATTTCATTGGACCATTTGATCAAACCTTTGATCTTATCTATCAATATTTCCATAGCCATATTCAAATGGGCTAGGCTAATTATCTTGAACCTAGGAATTTGATCTTCTATCACTATATTGATTAACTCCTTCACCTTATTATATGAACCTTACTATAAGTTTACTAGGTTCATAGCCAAGGTACCCTATTTTTTCATCATGCCTTGCTTGGACCTTGTTGATTTTAAAGAGTTTAATATGTCATACATAGTGGTTTCAAATTATTTGACCATATCTCCTAGGATAAATAAGACAAACTACTCTTCTAGGTTCTTATTCTTCTATTTTAGAACTTTGATAATAACTTGAAACTATTTTAAATGTGTTTGAGCCAATTCTAAGACATCTTATTCAAAGATTTTATCTTCACCTAGAATTTGTCTTTCCTTCTAAGTCAAATTAGTCAAAGGATCTACTTTTAATAGGTAATCTCCTCACCATCTTTTATGACTATTTTCTCAATCACCCTTTGTAAACCAATAGTCTCTAGTTCAAATCTAACTCTGACTGAGGATTGAGTCACCTTTAGAATAGGGATCTCTAATTTTGATTGGGATAGTGACTGGCTTGGAGTATCCAACCTCTTTTCCTCTTCCTCTTGCAAATCAACAATCCATGATTTTAGTTCTTTTTTCATAGGGATAGTAGTAGACTTGACCAAGGCCCATAAGTGATAAATGGGTAGCTCTTCCACTCTTGGTTCATAAATGAACCATTCAGGAATAAGTTGACCATAAAAAATGTTTTCTTCACTAAAAAAATTGACTTCCCCTAAGGAAGGAGTGATGGTTACTTTAGGATTCTTAGCCTTTGAGATAATGGAAATCTCAGATTTACTTTTTGGAATATCAATGGGTACCAAGTCTAAAGACTTCCCTTTATCTTGTTTGACCTCTTTAACCTTTTATTTTACCTTTAAGTCTGACTCATACATCATGAATAACATATTTAATGCATCTTCCATTGACTCATTGGGATCCAATGCTATCATGTGTACGTCATGTTGAGTTAAATCTTGTTTTACTACTTTGAAAGATCCAATAGATGATGAACTAGAAGCTATATTCTCTGGCCTTCTCTCTTTAGGTTTATGATCTATTATAACTTCTATTATTTGGATCTCAAAAGGTTCATCACTTATCAAATGATATTTTTTGGGGCCTAACTACCATATATCATCAACCTTTTGATATCTACTTAGTTTAGACTTAGGTCTAATGTTGTACTCTTTTAATATCTTAGTTACTTTAAAGTAGGAGGAATCATTGGTGTATACAAGGTCAAATACACTATTCTCATGATCATATGACACATTCAAGATACCTTTGAGTCTTAAATGTTATTTAAATCTTCCAAAAGGGTCTCATTATCAAAGTTCATCCATCTATAGGTTAAAGGACAACCTATGCTTTGATGCTGCCTCAATATTATCCCACTATTTGAAAGTTATCTTACCAATGGTTTTAGGGAAGCTATGAAAAATTCCCTTTATTTTGGTTTTGCAAAGACCATCTACACCATCGAAGAGTTGATAGACCACATCTTACTCTTATAGCCTATCAAGGACATGGATTAAAAACTTGAGAGGAGAATTTTGAGTTTCCTCAATCCTTATGATAGTGCAATCAAGGAACAACCATATATCCCCCATGAATTTAATAGATTTATTGATCAAAGGGATAATTATTAACATAGGGATACCAATTATAGCTTCAGTCAATGATGGATAGACATAATCACAAATAAATTGAATGTGATCCCAATATTTATAGATTTGCAACTTAGAATCGTATTGATAAATAGTTTGGGTTCTTTATGGAGACCATTCCCTCTGATTAAAAATATTTTTAGTTACATATAGGGAATTTAGGAGATAAGAAATCATGAAAAATTCACTCCTCTTCTTATGCCTAATTGCATATATTTGTCTGCTCAAGGAGATACTAATTATCTCACCCAATGGAGGAACTATTACCCTTTCAATAATGAAATATACCATTGGTACCAACATAGGATCAATATAAGCTATGGTTTCAAAAACATACAGTTTGTTCAAAATTTTAATTACCATCCTAACCCTAGGTCTAAATTGACTAATAGGGATGTTCCTTGCAAGGTCTAAAAAGACTTGGTTACCAAATTCTAGCCACATAGCTAAGGTGTCCATCAAGTTATTGTTTGGCCCATGAATTGATACAAATTAGGTCAATTTAGGGTTTAAGGAGCTTGTAGTAAGGCTTGAAGGCAATTGGGGAAATGTAAGCAACTTTCCTCTGATTATGTTCATTAATTAACATGCCCTTATCTATTTTAGCATCCTTAAAAATGGGAGCAAAAACATCAATAGAATGGATTACCTCTAGTTTTGTAGCTACATAATGAAGTCCAATCATCTATATTGCTACAATGTCATCCTAGAGCTTCTTAGTTGAGATAATCTTCTCTTCTTATTTGGTGATGATTGGTTGGTTCTCAATTATCCAAAACAAGTTTGACTAGTTGTTATCCCATATGTTTAGAGTAGTAGCTACAAACTTAGTGTCCTTGAATACTCATCCTTTGATGTCTAATGATAAATACAACTCAACCTCTTATTTCAAAACATGTTTATGAGATGCCATTACTATAATTATAATTAAATTATCCTTTACAAATAATAATCCAACTATCTAGGCTTAGTTATAGTGAATTTTAGAGACAATTAGGGCAATACATACACTTTAGGGATTTTGGAGGTTTATGCAAATCTTCAATGGTGGTAAGCTAGTTTGAATGTGAGATTTAATGCCTTAGATTATATTTGGATTGCACATTTATACCTTTTATGTGTTGGGATCTATAATATCTCTAATTTTATGTGTCTTGCTTATGTGTCATTACCATGTCATGCTATTAATTTACTTAAAATATGACCATTTGTCATTTTTGGACATGTATCATTACCTTATGCAATCTTGAAGCTTGATCAATTTACACCATTGATCTATCAAAAGGTACTCTAGATTTTACTACATCATAGGTTATTGATCTTACATTTAAGCTCCTAAGAGTGTGGCACTTGGAAACTCCAAGGGATCTTTATTCACCTTACAAACACACTCCATCACTTAATACCTTTTCACCATATGGTAACCTCTTGTTAGATCTAGGCCCATTGAATTATTGACTCGATCTGCACCATTGATATTGATCTGAAAGTTTGAATGTTATTCATTGATCAACATCTAATTTATCATGGTTGTGACATGTGTCACCACCATGTTTAGTCTAGGCCCTTTGAAAATTCCACATTCATTCACAACATTGATCTGCTAGGTTTATGAATGAACACAGATAATTGATTCCTTTCTTTATACACAAGCTAGAACATGGACCATCAATTTTCTTGATCACTTGCTAAGATTTTGACACTTGTACTTCTCATTACCCTTTGTAGGCTCTTTGATAATTTGAATCTTCACTCCCTATTAGATATTTGATCTATATTTGAGATCATGACACTTAGCATCCTCACGTTAATTCATTATTGTAGGAAATGAAAATAAACTAAGGGCTTGGGTAATATAAAGATACTTAGGAAAAAACTTTGGACTAAGGTTTTAGTCATGTTTTAATAAACATGATTAAAACCTTCAGATAAAATTTAAACTAAGTTTAAAATATAATAAATTTCTCCCACATAAATTTGATCTTGCATAAATTTGAATTCAATTCAAAATAACTTAGAATAAAATAATTAGACTAAGGGATTTTGGATATTCAAACATGGCTTTAATTAATCAATTAAAATACCAAATTTTAATCAAAATAAAGGATAATATTAGATTTAATGTATAAAACCTTAAAAAATGTTCATTCAAAAGGATCTCCATTAAACCTAAAACATGGAAACATAAAAATCAAACATTAGAAATATTAGATAAGGTTAAATGAAGATTATAAGCTAATTGCCAATGTAGACTAGATCAAACATGGTATTCAAATAATGAAATTTGATCAAATTGAGTGTTTAATAAATATTAAAAATATTCTAAATTTGAATAAGGGTAATCATTTTTCAAAAATGGGGGTACGTTGACCTCAACAAATGAAGACTTCTGAGGGAAACATTTCAAAATGTTAGAACTTAGATACTCCTGGTTTAAACTAATAATAAGAATACTCATTCCACATGTTCAAGTAATATCATTGAGATTAATTCATGATTATAACAAGTTTTACAGATGTATAATTAGGCTCAAACATCAAAACTTAGTCATGTTGTGTGTGTGAATTGATTACTTAATTGATTACCATGGGATTTAGAGAAC
Source organism: Torreya grandis (assembly GCA_037957365.1). Taxonomy (NCBI): domain Eukaryota; kingdom Viridiplantae; phylum Streptophyta; class Pinopsida; order Cupressales; family Taxaceae; genus Torreya; species Torreya grandis. The sequence goes on from JARHVA010002677.1 coordinate 983,810, forward strand.
AACTTCTAGAATTCATGACCTCAATCATCAAAATTGACTTATAACATATTTAAATATTCATTAAGAATCATGATTTTAGAATAGATAATGATTGGACATTGCTCCACTACCATCCAAACATCCATAACCCTAACAAATATACCTTTAGCTCCACTCAATGCCTCACTTTACTCCTAGCCAAGCATCCATAGCCCTGATGGAGATTACCAGAAACACCTTTGCTTAGAAATCTTTCAATTTTTTAATAAAGCTCTTATTTTTTGTATTTTTCAAGTATATTTAGCTTCCAAAAAATTTTGGGAACCAAAATTAGCCAAATTTTAGGATTTTAGAAAATGTTTGATCTTCATAAAATCATCCTTGGTCATAAACTTCATCCTAGGCAATATTATTTTTTAAGTGCTAACATGACTTTGTTCGAATAATTCAAACTTTCACTCAACATATGCAATACCTATTAGAATAGAACTTAGATCAGAACAATGTTTAATATTTAAAGGAATAATTAACCTAGATATCAATCCTCACCAATTTTTCAAAACTATAACATTAGACTTGAATTTATAGAAGCCATGATCAACCATTATTTATGGCTTATACCTGCATTCTTGATTTGTGAAGTCCTTTTGATAATCTACATGAATTAGATTTGGAGACTATATTTAAAAATACTTATTGAAATTATGGAATAAAACAAAGAAAAAGAAACACATAATAAGCAAAAAAACAACAAGCAAACAAATATTTACAAGTACTATGTACAAACAAAGAACAAAAAAGAAACTAATCTAATCCTATCTACACTAACTCTAACTAATCTTACAAATTAATCCATGAAGACTTGAGGTGGAACCAAAAATAATTAGTGCTTGAGATATTTCACATTATTTGTCAAAGTAAACTCTATTCCCTATAAGTCTTTGATCTTGAAGGTGGTGTCTCCCAAAGTCTCAACAATCTAATAAGGGCCAATCCATAAAGGAGTGAATTTCACATACTTACCTTTTATTTCTAAGGCTTTATCCCATATGAGGACCAAGTATCCATATCTAAAAACATTAATATTTGAATTATTTTCAAACCATCTCTTGACTTTAGTTTGATGTTTGCTGATGTTGGTAAATGTTTCTTCTCTTGTATCTTCCATTTGAATAATGTCAAGCAATCTCAAATTAGTATACTCCTAGTCTTCTTCTATATACTCTTGTATGAACTTTTAGGTTAGAAAATTAAGGGTTATTGGAAATATATGCCATTGAACATACACAAAAATAAATGGTGATGCTTTCAAAGTTTTCTTAACTCTAGTTCTATCTTCCCAAAGAGCATACTTAAGCAATTTATGCCATGTCCTTGGTTATTCATCTATAGACATTTTGATCACTTTCATTAACTTCTTATTTTTTGATTCTAAGACTCCATTACCTTGAGGGTAATGATTTGATGAGAACTTGATAATCATGTTTTTATCATAAGACCATTTGGTTATTTCAATAAATATGAAGGTTGATCCATTATCACAAACTAATGAAATTGGTGTCTTAAATCTTGTACAATTATTCTCTTCCAAGAACTTGATTACATCTTTAGTTCTAAATTGTTTGGTTTCCACTACCTCTATCCATATTATGTAGTAATCAGTATTAGTAAGAACATATTTTCATCCATCTAAATAATTTGAGTTGATCACCCCTACAAAGTCTAATCCCTATTGAGAAAAAGGTTTATCAACTAAGACTAGTCGTAATGGCATGGCTGCTCTTGGTTCCTTAGTGTTGAAGATTTGGCATTGATGACATTATATAACATGTTTGTGTGCATATTTGAAGATTTTTGGATAATAATAACCTACCCTTAGGATTTTATGAGCTATTATCTTTCCATAAGGGCATCCACTTCCAGGCTTTTCATGAAAAGCACTCAAGATCTCAGCTACTTCTTCCTTTGAAACACATCTTAAGTATATTCCTTCATAGTTCTTCTTGATTAAAACTATATCCTTGATTAATAAATGTGTTTTATTGATACTTAAAACTCTTTTTTTCTCTATACTCAATATTTTAATATAAGAACCATTAATTATAAGATGAATAATTGCATCATACCAATCATTTGGTTGGAGTTATTGTTGATCAACCTGCATGACATTCACTTTATGATTAGTATTGGAAATCATTTGAATTAATCCTTAATACCTTAGAAATTTGGAAGTTTTTATTTCAATATCATATTCTTGGAGAATAGACATCCATTTACCTCTTCTCACTCCCAATTCACAATGATTGAGAATAAGCCTAGTGGTAGGGTCTGGTAATATTACATACACTTTATTCCTAAAAATATAGTGTCTAAACTTCTTAATAGCCTTAACTAAAGCACATGATTTTTTGTCAATCAAAGAATAGTTTAAATTAACATTATTAAAATTAGTGCTCATAAATGTAATAGGGTGATCACACTTATCTATTTTCTAAGTCAAAACAACAACTATTGTATGATTAGAAGCAAAAGAATAGAGATAAAAATCTTTTATGAAATCATGACTTATCAAGACCGATGTATATCTTTATTTATTATTTAATGTACTTGAAGGCTTTCCTTGTCTCTTCATTCCATATGATATTGGAATTCTTATTCAACATGTCATTAAGTGGATTTACAATCTCTACAAAACTAGAAATGAACTTTCTCACAAAATTGATTTAAAAAAAGAAAGACATCAATTCCTTTTTACAATTAGGGGTTTTTATTTTGGATATGGCATCACTCTATCAGGATCTATACAAATCCCATCCTCAGTTATGACATATCTTAATAATTTCCCTTTTGTAACATAAAAAATGATTTTCTTAGGATTGAGAGAAATTCCATACCTCCTATAATGTTTAAATACCTATTGTAAGTGTGTAATGTGATCCTCCCTATTTTTAGAAGACACAGTTAGATCATCCACATAGATAATAATTCACTTACCAATGAGACCCTAAAAATTATGGTCCATATCTCTCTAAAAAATTGATCCTATATTTATTAGTCCTAAAGTATTTCTTTTATAAGAAAAATTACCCCATTTAGTTGTGAATGTAGTCCTCATTCTATTGTCCTTGTTCACAAGTACTTGATTATAACTTGAAAAACCATGAAGAAGAGACATCATAGCAGAACTACTAATAATTTGAATGACTTGGTCAAGAGAGGGTAAGGGATAATTATCCTTTTATTAAGCTCTATTCAAATTTATAAAGTCTATGCATAATATATTTTTTCCATTCTTCTTTCTAACTAGTAATAAGTTAGCTACCTAGGTAGAATGTCTAATGGGAAACACTATTTTTGTATCCAATAGCTTCTTAACCTCTTTCAAGATCAATGGTTCTAAAATATGGTTGATTGGTCTTTATTTTTATCTAAAAGGTTTACAAGCTTCTTTTAATGGAATGGTATGGGTAATGACTCTAGGGTCAAATATCTTTAAGTCTTCATAGAACCATGCTATAACATCTTTGTACTTGGTTAGCAACTCTTCATATTTTCTAGACTCTTCACTAGTATAGGTTATACCAATATTTACTAGTTGGTTTGACCTTGAGTTCCTAGGTTAACTACATTATAATATTTCCCATTCACTTTAGGAACTTTGATAGTCTCAACTAGTTTTTCTATGTCAAACAATCTTTCTAAGGAAATCATGCCTTTGGGAATTTTTTTGTCAATTAATTAAATAATCTTGTCATCAACTTTGTCTTCATCAATATAATTTTCATTGACCTCATCAATGATGTGAGACTCAAGTACTCCTATGATATTCATTGTTATTTGTTGATCATCACTAAATACTTGAAAATGATTGACATTGTTAGGAACTGATGGACATGGAACCAAGTAAATGCTAAGGTTTTCTCATTTTGAATCTTGATTTGGCATAACATTGGCTACAACTAAGGCTAGCTCATCAACAAGCTTATTGTATTACCTAAGAATTGAGACAATATTAAAGGCATCAAAGTATTCTATCAGTTACCACACTCTAAACTTGTATTTCCTAAGATATGATAATTTGCATTGGTACTTACTTCTAACTTGATTGACTACTAGTTCAGAGTCACCATTCACTAATATCTATTTGACCTTGTGTTTGATGAAAAAATGTAATCCTAAGATTAAAGATTCATAATTTTCCAAGTTATTAGTGTAAGGAAATTGAAGTCTATAAGATGTATTAAAATCTTTGACAATAGGATTGATTAGAACAATTCCTACTCCAGTTCCAAATTTACTTCTAGCACCATCAAAGTATAATTTCCACATTTTAGGCATAACATGAGTATCTTTAGAGTCATATACCTTCAGAGTGTCAAGAGTTTAAAATCCTAATTGAGAATTGACCATGTTGACATTTTCATTTGCTACATTATACTCAATGATCACGTGTTTCATTTTTGGTTCCTTTCAATTCAAATTTGATTGGGAACTCCCTTCCATGGAAGCCACATATTAGAACAATCAATTGACATGTACCCATTTAAAGACTTGGTCCAATCCATACTGAGTGATATACCATAAGCATTAGGAATGTCTACCACTTGAATGTTTATGAATTTTTGTATCCTTGGCTTTGCAGCAAGCTGCATATGAAAATTCAACAATTCTCAAATTAATTTAACTCTTGATTTGTTTAATTAACTATTCTATTAGACTTAATTGAAGTTAAACCAAGATTCTTACAAATACATTTGGCATGATATTATCAGAAGCACCTAAATCTAACAAATAATTATGCAAGTTTTTACTAAAAAATCTGATTGTTAGTAAGAAGGGTGGAACCGCTACTTTGTTCTTATACACCACTACATTAGAATTTACAACTTTTTGGTGATTTACTAGGCTTCTTGGATAAATATTCAAGCAACAAGTCTCTTTGTACAATGATTTGAGTCAACTCATGTAAAGTGATATTAGAGTTAATCTTTTTCATATCCTCATCTATATTATATCCACTCCTAGTAGAAGAAATAGATGTATCAACATTTTTCTAGAGGTACTTCCCTTTGAAGGCTCTGGATTGTTATCAGCATGAGGATATAGAGGAGTATCAAATTTATTTGGTGGATTTAAAGTAGTCAATGGTTGATTTTATATCTATTAATTAAAGGACAAGTCTTATTTAGATACTATTAAAAATAATGAATCTCTTTAGGAGTATCCTTAGGGTCATTCTCATCTTAGAATAGAAAATCAAATATCTCCACCATGATAGTTGTATCTATAGAATTAGATGACTTTGATGAACCAGATGTACCTATAGTATTATATTTATTAGGTCCACCTTAAAATTTATCTAACTCATCTTGAAATGACTCAAAGGCATTACAAAATTAAATACAATCCAATTCACCATGTGTTGAAGTGTTATGAACTCTACAATATTTAGGTAAAGCTACATCACATATGTTTATTTCAGGATTGTTTTTACTTGAATAAGACTCATTTTTATTATTGTTATTGTTTATATTATTATGAAACTTATTTTTAGGTATATTTAACCTTTTATAGGAATAATTCATGTTAGAGTTTTCCCTAGTATTACCTACTTATTTTTGTAATTGAAGGAAATCAATGCTTAGTTTTTGAACCATTTTGAGTATGGAGTCATTCTCATTATTAGGTGCCTCTAAGTTGTGAAATTGAGTAATAATAATAGATGTGGGAACCAAATTTATTTTATCTTATGAATGGGATCCATTTTTAATATTATTCAAGAATCTCAAGTTTTGACTAGGATGAGCATGACTCAAGTGTAATTGATTTAACACTGGTGTTTCATTTAAAGTAGGCATATTCTGATTGGCATTGGGAATGACATTCAACATAGGTAGATTAGGATTTACATTGGGGATATCATTTTTAGTTGACCCTGGGGTTACATTTGATCATTGATTGTCACAACTTCAGCATAGGCTAAGTCTAATGTGTTAATAACTCTAATCAATCTTTTTAAAAACACAAAAGTCATTCGATATAAAGAATCCTTATATATTTCTAAAGATAAAGCTTCATTAGGTTTATAGGGAGATATGGTTATAATAAAAATATTCTAGAATCTATAATTAAAAGATATATTATTTTTACTCAAATATCTCTTCATAGTAGTAATGATTTTTCCATATTTGTAAATGAAAATATTGTTAAAATCATTCCATCTAGTAATGTAATTCTCAGGAAGGTTGAAAACCCAATCATATGTAACATATTTGAAAGTAAAAGGGAATAATATATATGCAACATATTTATGAACAACATTTAGTAATCTTAAAGCAACCTTAAAATATTTGATATATTCTTTAGTAGTAACCACACCATTAAGACTGAAAGAGGGCAAATATTTTTCAAGATTTATAAGTTAGTCATTTACCTAACCAAGCACATTGATGGAAGATCCACCTAACCAAACCATACCTTGATAGGTATTGAACACATGATCACCAAAAATAGGTGAAGTAGGTTAAGATTTGGAAACCCTTCACTTATGTTTATTTGCTCTTACTTTCCTATGAAATTATAATGAAAGGAGAAGTAATCTTGACTTAGACTATGACCTAGTCCTAATTCTTGGAAATTCCATATTGTAAACTTTGAATCCTATTCAAAATATGATGTGTAAATCTTATCTTTGTAAAGAATAATGATCATATTTGCATGTTAAGTAAATTTTCACCAATTCATACAATTCTATCCAAAGGATGACTATATTTAACTGAATTAGCTCAAAGATACTCCCAAATTTTTAAATATGAGTGATCTTTACACTTATAAGTTCAAATAAACCTAAATTTGAAAAGAACCAATCAATCTTTGAAAAAACATTCTATTACTAACCTTGAACACATTGAATTCTCAAACCTTAAGCTACCTTTGTAATAATTTCTCATAAATCTTTAATTAATAACTATCTTTAGCTAAATAAGCCTAAATACTGGTCTAAAACCATGAATATCAATGATATTTACACAATTGCGCTAAGAAAGACACAAATATGTAAAGAATCAATTGACCTTTGAATAAAATTCACTAAAATTAGCAAAGATACTTCAAATTTACAAAGATTTAGCTAAGGCCCTCTTTTTAGTGCTAATTTTCACACCTATTGATCATTGAAAGTGCATCATAGGGTTTTAATAGTGTTTAAGAAATACTTATCATTTTTGAATTTAGAAAATTCATTGCATAATTTGCTAGTTATGGTATTCTTGATATCTATGGTGGAGTAGTAGAAAATCTAAATAGTTGTTCACAAAATGAAACATGAATGGTTTTTGGGAGTCCATGGCATTAATCTTGCATGTGAAAAATTAAAGTAATCAGAACTAAGTAGAGTGAATTATGATCAAAACCTAGTGTCTAAAATCTAAGCTAGCATGTATATTTACAATGGAAGCTAAACTATAGTGAGTTGATTAAAAAATGAGAAAAAGGAAGGGTAGGGAACAGAAGAAAGATGTTGCTAATATTCAATCCAAACATTATGATAAAGATTAAATTTATCCAAACATGTACTTAATCCAATATATGACATGAAATATCTAAATCTCAAATCCTACCATATATCATGCAAATATCTAAGGAAAGATGAAACACTAGATATAAGAAATCAGATTCAATTTAAAGATTTACTTCTAAAAGAAAATTGCATAAGCACATCCACAAGAGAGAAAGGAAAATGAATTGAACCTAATCTCTTTCAATCAATCTATCAGAAGCACAAATTGACAACTCTTCATTCAAATGTTCACATCTAGAATGCATAAAAATAATTCAAGCCTAGATATTACACTAGTTAGTTGAGGAAATAGTCATAATAACAATCACACAAACAAATACTAGACAATCTTTGTAGAATTCCTTACTTGTATTAATTTCTCCAAGTTTATAGAATAGTTTTCTCTCAAAAACTCCCCCCTTTTTACAAATGAGAATACCCCTTTTATATAAGACTAAGGAGGTATATCAGTTAGTAATATCAAATGATAATTATACAAGTGCCAAGGATAGTTATCCTTCTACAATATTTTAGAACTAATGACACTTTCTAAATAGACTGACCTATAAGCAATGCACTTTACAAGTTACATAATGATTTTACAAAAAGAATATTCCTTTTTAAAATATTATACATGCTTAATTATAAAAGAATATGCTTAAGTCAACAAATTTGACTTTGAGAAGCTCCTTGTTGCTTTTGTTGCTTCATCTTCATTGATTTATCATGTTGATCATCAATCAGCTTGAATTTGATGATGGGATTCATTAAAATTTCTTCTTCTTGATCAATCAAGCCTTTGAGATCCTAGTCAAACTTTTCCAAAGTTTCCTTGATGCATTTATAATCTCCAATCTTTTCCTATATAGACATGATCATGTCTAAGATCCTTTTGTTGCCTAACATTATTTTACCTTAGCTTTTGATTTTCACCTCTTGCATGAATTGAGTAGCTCTATGTTTGAAATCCTCATCAATGATCAAGCAAATAGGACTAAGTGTAGTTGGGTCTATGATTAAGCTCCAAAGCATATGCATCATTTTTTTCCAATTGCTTGAGATATTTAAGAAGATCCCCCATTTCATTGAACCATTTGATCAAACCTTTGATATTATTTATAAATAATACCATATCCATATTCAAATGGGATAAGATAACTATCCTAAACCTAATAATTTGATCTTTTGTCACTATATTGATAATCTCCTTCACCTTATTATATGAACCTTGCTATAAGTTTACTAGGTTCACAACCAATTTACCCTAATTGTTTATCATGCCTTGCTTGGACCTTATTGATTTCAAAAAGTTGAATATGTCATACATAGTGGTTTAAAATTAGTTGACCATATCTCTTAGGATAGACATGACAAACTACTCTTTTATGTTCTTATTCTTTGGTTTCAGACCCTTGATAGAAGCTTGTAGCTATTATGAATGTGCTTGATTCAATTACATGACATCTTTTTCAAATATTTTATCTTCACTTGGCCTATGTCTTTATTTTTAAGTCAAATTATTTAAAGGATCTACCTTTTGATAGGTCATCTCCTCACCACCTTATATGACTATTTTCTTAGTCACTCTTAGTAAAATAGGATTCCTTGGGTCAAACCTACCTCCAACTGAAGATTGAGTCACATATAGAATAAGGATCACTACTTATGAATGGGATGGTGACTAAATTAGATTATCCAACCTCTTCCTCTTGCAAAGCAATAATTCATGGTTTGATTTCTTACTATAGAGGGATATTAATAGCCTTGACCAAGGCCCGTGGGTGATAAGTGGGTAGATCTTCCACTCTTGGTTCATAAATGAACCACCTAGGTATAAGTGGCCCATATAATTTTTTTTCTTCACTAAATAAATTGTCTTCCTTTAAGGTAGGAGTGATTGTTACTTTAGGATTATTAGCCTTTGAGTCAATGGAAATCTAATCTTTCCTTTTTGGAGTACCAATGGGTACCAAGTCCAAAGACTTCCCTTTATCTTGTTTTACCTCTTGAACCTTTTATTTTGCCTATAAATATAACTCATAAATCATGGATAACATCTTTAATGCATCTTATAATGACTTATTGGGATCTAATGCTATCATATGTACCTCATATTTAGGTAATTCTTATTCTACTACTTTGGAAGATCTAGGAGCTGATGACTTAGAAGATATTTCTTTTGCCCTTCTCTCTTTAGGTTTATGCTCTATTTTAACTTATGTTGTTGGGAGCTTATAAGGTTCACCACTTATAAAATTATATTGTCTAGGGCCCAATTATCATATGCCATCTACCTTTTGATTTCTACTTAGTCTAGACTTAGGTCTAATGTTGTACTCTTTCAATCTCTTAGCTACTTCAAAGTAAGAGGAAGCTTTGGTGTATACAAGGTCAAATGCATCATGTTCATGATCATATGATACATTAAAGATAATTTTGAGTCTTAAATGTTCTTTAAATCTTCCACATGGGTCCTATTATCTGAGTTCATCCATATGTAGGTTGAAGGACAACCTATGATTTAATGTTGCTTTAATATTATCCCACTATCTAAAATTTGTCTTACCAATGGTCATAGGGAAGATATGAAAAATTCCCTTTATTTTGGTTTTTCAAAGGCCATATACACTATGGAAGAGTTGATAGACCACCTCTTGATTTGCTAGATTACCAAGAACATGGACTAGTAACTTAAGAGAAGAATTTTGAGTTCCCTCAATCCTTATGATAGTGCAGTCAGGGCAAAACCATATATCCCCCATTAATTCAATAGATTTATTGATCAAAGGGCTAATTCTTGACATAAGGATACTATCTATAACTTCAATCAATGTTGGATAGACACAATCATAGATAAATTGAATGTAATCCCTATATTGATAGATGTGAAACTTAAAATAGTATTGAGAAATGGTTTGTTTTCTATTTAGAGACCATTCCCTCTGATTGTTAATCTTTTTAGTTACACATAGGATATCTAGGAGATAAGACATGAAAAACTCATTCTTATTCTTATGCCCAATTACATATATTTGTCTGATCAAGGAGATACTAATTATCTAACCCAATGAAGGAATTATTACCCTTTTAACAATGAAATACACCATTGGTACCCATATAGGATCAACATAAGCTATGGTTACACATCCATATAGTTTATTCAACATTGACATTACCATTATAACCCTAGATCTAAACTAATTTATAGGGATATTCTTTGCAAGGTCTTAAAATAATTGGTTACCATATTCTATCCACATAGCTAGGGTATCCATCAAGTTATGTTGTTTATCCCATGAATTGTTATAGGCTAGGTCAATCTGGGGTTTAACAAGCATGTATTAAGACTCAAATGCAATTGGGGAAATGTAACAAAATTTCCTCCAATTATGTTCATAATTATCATGCCCTTGTCTATTTTATCATCTTAAAAATGGGAATAAGAACATCAATGCAATGAATTACCTCTATTTTTACAGTTTCCTAGTAACGTCTAGTCATCTATATTGCTACAATGTCATCATAGAGCCTCTTGATTGAGAGAAAATTCTATTATTATAAGGTGATGACTAGATGGTTCTCAACTATCTAGAATAATTTTAACTAGTTGTTAGCCCTTGTGTTTAGAGTAACGGTTACAAATTTAGTTTCCTTGAACACTCATAATTTAGTGTCTGATGATAAATATAGCTCAACCTCTTATTTTGAAACATGTTTGTGAGATGCCATTTTTATAATTCCAATTGAATTATCCTTTTCAAATAATAATCCAACTATCTAATCTTAATTATAGTGAATTTTAAAGACAATTAAAATAAACTAAGGGCTTAGGTAATATAAAGAGACTTAGTATAAATTTTAGACTAAGGTTTTAGTCATGTTAATAAACATGATTAAAACTTTAGGATAAAATTTAAACTAAGTTTTAAAATATAATAAAGTTATCCCACATAAATTTGATCCCACGTAAATTTGAATTCAATTCAAATTAAATTATTTTAAAATAATTAGACTAAGGGTTTTTGGATATTCAAACATGGATCCAATTAATTGATTAAAATACTAAGGTTTAATCAAAATAAAGGATCAAATTAGTGTCAATGTATAAAACCCTAAAAACTATTCATTTAAAAGGATCTCCATTAAACCTGCAACATGGAAACACAAAAAACAAACACTAGCTATATTATATAAGGTTAAATTAATATTATGATCTAACATGCCAATGTATACTAAATCAAACATGATATTCAAATAATGCAATCTTATCAAATTGAGTGTTTATTGTATAACATAAATTTGTGGAATTTGAACAAGGGTCCTCATTTTAAAAAATGGGGGTATGTTGACCTCAATATTTTCATGATAGGTGTTATAGAAAATATTCAAGGCAAAAGGATCTCAACAAGATCAAAACCAATTCTCTTCATCCACCTAGATCCCTTGCACTTCAAGAGAGCCCTTCATGTTTTCAAATGGTATAGTCACGAGAGAGAATTTTAAGATCTATAATTTTGGGTAGAGAAAGGGGTTTCAGAGAGATTAAATATTTGGGAATTTTTCTTAATTTTGTCTCTCTCTCTCTCTTTTATGAATAATCATTTACAAGTTAAGGCACTCATAGTGGTTCTTTCATTCAAGTAGGCAGCCAATTTTATGAGTTTTCTCCTCTCTTGAGCATGGTGATAGAAAAATGGAAGTTTGTGGAGATTTTCAAGAGTATTAAACACATTTACATGACATTACTAAAATTATTTCCACACATGTGAGGTCATATGGATCTAAATAAGATAAATTAATTCCAATTCTATAGTCTGCAGGTAGTTTGGAGAAATTATACAGTACAAGGGATGATCCATGGTTGTCAATCACAATATATTCTATCTCAGAGGTTTCATTCATGTTCATGTGTTATTATTTAAATTTTATCAAAGTTTCCTTAGCTTAACATAGCAAATAAACCATCAATTTTCTCTCAATATCTTCATGGAGTCTTAGTTTAGCAAAATTTAAGCAAACTTAACATTTGTTAAGGTATTTGATGATTCTTAGGTTTCTATTTTAGTAGTGTGTGCTTATTCAAAGACCTAAAAAATGATATAAATGGTTACTTATATGATTATTATACCTTAATATCCTTCATTGTATATCTTGATAGTGGAGTTGTGTTCTTTTCACCTCTTTCGCATGTCATCCCATTTCACAGACATTCACATTGTCATTCATCACTATTGCAAGCTTGTTACTACATCTCTATTCTCATTATCCATGATAAATTATCATCATACCACATATACATATAATTAAATCTCATTAATAAATTTTTAAATAATATTAAATAATTTTAAAAATCATTATGGTCATGAATTTATGTTATAAGGTCTCAAAATCTTGCTTAAGAGGTTAAAGATCATCTATATCCAAGGTCATTGAACATCTATAGTATCTTGTTAAGGTAAATTTAAAATAATTTATATGTATTGAGTTATATAAAGTAAGTTTTTAACTTTCATTAAGTTTTAATAACACCATGGACATGTTGGTAACCTCCTCAAGCTCTTTTAGCATCCAATCTTACACACAGTCCATACAAACAACATAGTGATATTCACCTACAACCATGCTAAAAAGAAGTGAGATCAAATATAAACAACGAGAAATTTGGATTTATGAAGATATAATTTAAATAGAAGGTAAGATCATTAGAGTGACTTTGGAGGTTTGTTAGTGTCAAGTTAAAGACATAAAACTATGTTCAATCCATACAGTGGGATCTACAAGCTTCTTAAGATATAGGTTATTGAATTAAGATTAGATATTTAATTCTAAGTGAATATGATAATGATAAGGTATATAATGTAAAGGATTAATTTCTTTAGGATGATTCACTATCATATTCCCACTTCTCAAAGTTGTCCTAGTCTGTAAACATTGTCAACTATTGCCTATAACCATGCAAAGAAGGGATGGACATGAAGATTTTAAAGTGAATGGATATTCATAACCCATGATTGACACTAGGTTTGATACAATGTATTATAACCAATATATTTAGTTTTATCTAGAGTCGATATTCTAAGATCAAGATCACATATGGTCATATCTTTAATCACACTCAGTCATAAGCACAAGAAGTGGATGAATAATGAATGAAGACTTTCAAGATGAGAGAAGCTTAAAATAAAGTTATGGATATTATGAATAAAATTTAATGAATTAATAATATGTTAATAGGTTATATCCTTGATCTTCTCAAGGTTTAAATCTCTCTTATTTTGTAGAAAGCTCATCATAACCATTATCTACACTCATGCCAAAATACAGTCAAATTACCTCTTCAAGGTTTGTTTCAAAGAGAGGAAATGGATTATTTATGAATAAAAGTTTTTTGAGAAAAATAAAGGTTTAAAAAATATCAAAGATAAAATTAAAATATCCTATACCAAATGATATAACCATAGACACCTATAACCAACCTAATAGAATTATGTAATCGGGTGGAGCAAACTGAGTTTTAACCAAAGATGGAAGGTGGACTTGTGGTTATGAAAATTAAGAGGTGTTTGAGACCTATAAAAGTTTTAAACCATATAAAATTAGACTATGGAAGTTTAATTAAACATAAACACAAGTCCTTTAACATAAAAACATAGTCAAGAGGGGAAGCTACAATCCACTTATTCTTAAGAGCCCTTGCTTAGATTAAAGGATGCCAAGGACTATATGCATGTTTAGTGGAATGAGGCATATTTGAGGGTAGTTTATAAATGAATTAACACTAATAAACCATTCATACCTTTATAATTATGATTATATGGTCAGGATATGACTTGAATAGTTAAACCTAAGAGAAAATGTAGTCACAGTCAATGTAAGAAGTTAGTTTTGAGAGAATTTGAGGTTTTAAAGCCTCTATAAGGGTAATTATGTCTCAAAATTTGGTAAAAAATAGTAATTATAAGTTTTTAAATGTTACAATTAAATTATAAAGGTTAGACAATTAGTGAAATCATTCACTATTTTGTCACAGAGCTTCACTAGTTTGTTAGCAGTCATGGATGAGACTAAGTGAGAAAATTGAGAGTTTTGAAGAATATAAAAAAGATTAAGACAAATGAATGGGTTTTTAGATAGGAAATTATGAATTATTTAATTTATATTATATATGGAGTATGTGATAGGTATTTTTCAAGGAAAAATTCCCTTGAAGGCATAATAAGGAGACAAACCTAAACATGACTGAATGTGGAGGATGTTTCTTGCTCAAGATATATGCATAATTTTTAATGTTGAAATGGTGAATACATATTTTTATGTAGGTAATAATTATATAATAATATTTTAAATATGTAAAATCCTTAGTGGATTTTTAAAAAACATCAAACTTGACTTAGGGTTGCTTAGGCCTAGTGAATCCCAAACCCTAAGCGGGTTGTAATGGAGTATGTAGAGACATGGTTGAAGAATAGTTTGTATATGAGGTTTTTGTGACATTTTAAATATTTTATATAATTTAAAAATATTTAAAAATTTCATTTTAATGATAAAAATCATCCATACCTTTGTAAACACATAGTCCGAGTAGTGATCTCTACAAACACAGTTTTTAGTTAATGAAGACAAAATGGTATTTTAAATGATAAGGTCAGTTTTTTAAGGTGATAAAAACTATAAAATGGATTATAAATATGTTTTTCATCCCAAACACCTACAATACATCCAAACTCTTAACACTTAGTATTACGCCTTTTAGGCCTAAATTTAGTCTTAAGACCTATAAGCTCCACTATCACATGGAGGCACTCTTAGACTCTAATAAGAAAGATGACATCATGAAAAGATTTAAGGATATTATTCAGGTCTTAAAAATATTTTTTTAAGATGAAAATAATAAGGTAAATGTCAGTTTTGGTCTCAAATAGCTAACTTGAACCATACAGTCTACATAGCCAGTTCGACCAATTAGTTTGGATGCTCATATATTTTACCACAAGAAGACTTGGACCAAATGATCTTATCAAGATTTGAGGACCCATATTTAATTAATATAAATTGAATATTGAGTTTTATTGAGGAAATGAGGTTTATGAACCATCACTAAGATTATAAGTAGGTCCATAATGCATTTGGGAAGCTTATAGTTAACTTCTCTATGCACAAATATTGATGTATCTTTTGCATGGGAACCTAATATTATTAGGAAAGTTGAAGGGGTATATGTAAGAAATATCCATGGTAATAAGTTATGGTTTGGAGGTTCATATTTTATAAACCATAAATAAGAAGGTGAACCTCTAAAACCCTCCCTAAACCCTCCTATGGACTAGTTTTGAGAAAAATGAAGTTTCTTGAACCAAAACACTCATGAATCACCTGATAAACAATTGAATCAGGAATTACAATTAGATAGGGTCCTATCCATGGTATCATGTTCTACATAACTATATGAACTTGTCAAAAAATATGTTTTTTAGGAAAAAGTGCAAAAATAGAGGTACAAGGTAGTTTAATATGATGCCAATCATTTTAAAATGAATTTTTGCACTTGTTTTACATTATCAATCCATAAGATGATCAAACTATGCCTGTAAGTTCCCCTATGAGTCTCTTCCAATCAACCAGTCTATAGAAATGAAGGATAGAGTGATCTAGTCAACTAGTGTGGTAAAATTACAGGTGTCTCTTGTTCAAAAAACATTTATTTCATGATATGGGATGTTTTTTCAAGCCTAAAAATCACTTTTACATAATTTTATAAGGCTTTATATAGGGTTTTATAGCCATAAAATGTAATTAATTAGACTACTAGGCCTAATTGGCCTACTACACCTACTTGGTCAACAAGAGGAGCTAAATAATGGCATAAAAGACCATTAAGAAAGTTGATAAGAGGAAATCCATGTCACATAACTAACCCTTGAGATAGTGATCACACCACATAATTTATCCTTAAGAGGCAATTCCATGCATAACTTGCTTTAAGAAGCAATTCCATGCATAACTTGTCTTAAGTGGCAATTCCAGGCATATCTTGTCTTAAGTGTCAATCATGAGCTAATTGATCCTAAAGTGGCAATAAATGCATGTTCCATGGTCTCAATTAAAGAAGGATTCATTCACTTAACTTGGTGTTATGTTACAAGGAAGGAGAAGTTATTACATGCCTATGAGTCCTTATAGAGAATGTATTGGTTTGTAAAAGCAATAGAAATGATTATTTTCCATTCAAATTCTAATTGTATATTATATTATGGAAATTTATAAATTTGAATTTTTATAATTGGTTTAAAATAATAGTTTTTTCCTTTTATAAAATTTCTAAATGGATTGATTAGTGTGAAACCATGAAAGACTAGTTGTGTTATATTAATTTTAAAGAAATTAAATCATTTAAAATTTCTCTTAATTTTTAATATAATGAAAATTAGGTTCAATCAAGGATTTAATGTAATCTATAGCATAGTTTTTGGAGTTATGGGTGAATTTTTATTAATTTTTAAAGTTTATAGTCTAAAAACCCTTATATATCATTTATAATTTTCCTTCACTTTGCCTAATTATTTGGCATGAAAAATAGTGTATTTTAAGGTTAAAAATAATTTTAACATAAAACTATAGATTTTTTGAACCCAACTCTACTAGTTTCATACTTTTTTGCCTTGTGTTTTGTTAGATATGGTTTTTAGAAAAATTCTAATTTGTAAGATAGTTTCTTTTATTCACAGACCCACTGAGAGGGCACTAGATACTTACCTTAGGGTAGTTATCTAAGATAAGTGCTAGTACCCCATGTGACTACTTTCTATGTGTGTTTATCCCCTTAGGGGTGGGTCAAAATGGTAATGTATCTTATTGTTCACATGATCAACATAACAATGCATGTGAACATTTAGATGGTTAACTATTGACAGGCCTTGAATCTAGCCTAGGATGTGGTGGTTAGATTAACTAACTACCATGAAAATTATTAAATAAAAATATTTTTTATTATATTAAAAAAATATTGACTTTTATAAAGTTTAAAAACTATAACACAAAAAAACATAACTATTTACTTCAATAAGACCAATTTTATTCCTTAAAATATGAGGTCTTGGTGGCCAAGAGGTAGGATGGGCCTAAAATGGAACCCATCCATTTTTTATCTTCCACAGGGTCCAATTTTTGAGACCTAGAACCTGCTTATTTTTTCATATATGACCTTTTTTACTCAACTATGCTTTAAACCTCCTTGAAACCTAATATACCTATTTTGGTAACATGTAATTGCAAAGAATCGATCACTTGGAGGTGAGGAAACCCAAAGGGTAACCCCCTTAATTTTTTTCTCTTTCCACTTGGAAGTGGTTTTGGGACTTGAAACTTCATAATTTCCACTTTGTGCTTGTTTTGTCCTAGGGAGGCATGTTTGGGCCTTATTAGCTATCACTAGATCTCAATATCTCTAAAATAGGTGGTCCAAAAGGGGACCCTTGATGTTTTTTATTACCATTCAGTCTAAGACAAAATTCTAGTTTTAAAACTAAAAAAAATCTAAAAATTTACCTTTAACCTTGTTGGTAATCATTAATGTCTATATAAGAGCTTAGAGCTCCCAAGTCTATTTTGGAAATTATAGGAGACTGAGACCTTATGGAAGCTTTCCAAAAATAAAGGAACATTTATAAAAAAAACCTTGTATACATGTATCAAAGTAGACATTAAAAATAATAATTTAAAAAAGGATAAAAATCTTGCAGACTCTATTAATGGTAGGCATCAATAGTTAAGGAAAGAGAGAAGGAATGATTATGAAAAAATAATCCTCCAACACATCCTCCCTCCTTTCCAAAATATAAAATTGTGATTTACTCTAATTTTAGGAATTTATTGACTTCTATAAGGATCTCTATGGCTTCCTCATCTTTGACCAAATCTGATGGTCAAGTTTGAATTGATATGATGATTGACATGGAGTGATCCATCCTTAAGGGTCTTATATGAGATATTTTAGACCCCTTTTGAGGTCATATGGGGAATACACTATCTTTATATGAGATATTTATTTGAACTTTATTTAAGTGTAAAATTGACTTTTATTTACAACTTAAGTGTGAATTGAGCCCTATGATTGGTTGGATTTACTCAGAGACACTTTTGAGCATCACAAAGAGTTAGATAATATAGTTCAAGATAAGGGTTTATTTAAACCACATCACATTAATAAAATGTTATTTTTGAGCCTTAGGTTTGTGAGGCTTGATAATCTTGATTAAAGAGTTGTAGGCTTATTGATAGCCAATAGGACAATTAGAGCAAGTGGGGCCAACATGGTTACATAACAACTGTGTGACCACTTGAACATTATGATCCATGTCATTTAGGAATGTGAGTTTATTTGGATGAATTTTTCATCTTGTACCACATTTTTGGATAGCCCATGGGTAATACATTTATGTAGGATGTGATTTATACATTCTCAAAAAAAAAAATTGGCCTATTTTTGTGTGTTTTCATTATGTCAATTTTTGGGCATGACATTACTTTAATTTGCATAATATATAAAAATAAACAAGCTAAATATATTAATAAATTTACAACAAGAGGTAAGAATGATTTGAGATTGTTTGATACATTAATTTGAGTTTTCATTATTTGAATTATGTGTCTTAGGACTATGAAAATACTTTTTATTTGATCCTTTTCTACTTGTCATCTCTTGGTTAGTTACAATAGATTAGATAAATATCAATAATAGATAATTAAATGTATTAGATAGAATTGATTTACACATAAAGATCTATTTCTTTATTTTGGTGTGATGCACATGTGTTTATAATGTACTCTTATGTCTTTTAATACTTTTAAAATCATGTGAGTATACCTATATGTTCAAACCCTATTTATGCACAAGAAATTTGTGTTGAATAGGGGGATGTAAGGTGAAAAGGTTGAGTTGGAATGACCTTGATTAATCCCCATATATAGACCAAGTGATACACTACATATCCATAAGTTTAAAGAGGGCTCAAAATCAATTTTAGATCTCTCACTAATGTGTATGTGTGTAATTGTGTATGCAAGCCTAGATGATATTTATCCTATCTTTCCCTTGGTATAAACATGTAGATGTAAATCAACCCTTATAAAATTTATATTTAAGTCTAATAATTATGTAGGTGAAATATGCAATCTTATCTATCTATTGATAATGCAACATGTTTATTTTAAAATACCTTATAATAGATTTGTATATATAATATTATTTAACTTTGAGTTAAGGACCTAATGGAATGTAAATCCAACCAAAATAACCTAAAACATGCCCAAACATTGGTCAAAAAGTGAAACATGCAAAAAATAAATTGAAATGGGACCTAGGTTAGTTATGCTATCATCAGTCAATACTAATAGTCAATACCAACTGTATGTGGTATAACTAACCCATAGCCTAAAAATAATACACAAAGGAAAGGAATGGTAAGTATATCTATGATATGGAATCTAGAATCATTATTTATTCTAATGATGTTCAATTATTCCTACAAGAGATAATGTTATATTTATGCTCACATAAAGAAGCATAGCTACAATGAAAAATATATTCAAAGAAAAAATACACTTGTATATGTGTCATAGGTTTTCACTTAAGAAATATAATCTTTTGTCATGAAGAGTGGATATGGAGAGGGTTAACAATTGACCCAATCACTATGGAGAATATTAAGGAAATTATAGTCTTGTTCACTTCATATCCATTGAAATGAATGAACTTCCAAGTGGTTATTTGAAGATCAATTCCTAGATGAAAAGTGAAAACTCTATTATGGGTTAAGGACTGATGTTTTAAGTATCACTTAACCTTAACATGTGACTTAAAATGAATCATCCATTATAGATGATTTATAGATTTAATTTGTATAATTTCATTCGAGTTTTCTCAAGTTTACTCCATACATGATCAAAAGGAAATGAACAGTGTTCATGAAACCATCATAATTTTAGGTTTTATTTGTATTTTTTCTCTCAATTTCTCTCAATTTATAATATACAATAGAAAGAGAATGAAATTTTTTCATGCCCCCATCATGAATAAAAATTTGTTAAGGCTAAATTGGAATCAAAACCATTGGGCATTCAACTATAAACTATGTTATTGTGTAAGTGCATGATCTATTATCCTTCTACATGAATATGGGAGTGTGTATATGTGAATGAATCACTTCATGCCCAATGAATATGATAATGTGTATATGTGAAATAATAAATTACAAACCATACACATTAAGTCCAAATAA
The DNA here is from genome assembly GCA_037957365.1 of Torreya grandis. Classification (NCBI taxonomy): domain Eukaryota; kingdom Viridiplantae; phylum Streptophyta; class Pinopsida; order Cupressales; family Taxaceae; genus Torreya; species Torreya grandis. Next base: position 1,004,624 of record JARHVA010002677.1, read on the forward strand.
ATTAAATATAGGGACTATCACCATCATTATTTGGTGTTGTTTCCCTTTTTCATTATATCATAAATAATCAAGACCCTAGATAAAACCTAAAACATTATATTTCATGCCAATGTTAGTTTTAAACTCTAATTCTTATCAATCATTCTACTTCACAATGAACCAACACTAACATTAATTATCACACCATTATATATTAAAAATGATAACCATCAATTCCTTCCAAATACAACACATAATCTTGAAACAAAATGAGAGTTTAAACATATCCAACAAAATTTATTTAAAAGAGTTTGGTGTACCCCATTCATGACCTTAATATTGATATTTAATGTTGTAAAAAATAATTAATATTTAATTAATTGGAGTAATTGATTCAATACCATGAAAAATACATTCATTCAACCAATTATTAATACTATAATTGAAAACGATTGCTATTTGGTGAAGATAATAATTATTCAAAAATGTAGTGTTTCTACCTTGAAAACCATAATATAATTTTAACATATTATATAGAATACCAATACTACGCATATCTATAAAAAATAATAAAAAGTCATAAAATAATTCAAGTTCATTTCCACGTTTATATACTTGAAATATCAAATATACAAATGTATTAATTACAATACTACTTCAATTTGTTCCATATAAACATTTCATATGATCATGAATATAATTTAATGTAAAAATAGAATAAAGTTATTCTATCAAAATGGAAATACAAGTTAATACATGACTCGACTATAGAAGTTGATCCAGTTTTTAGTCCATAACTTTCATCAACAAACACCCTACTTATTCATAAATTCACAATTGATACAAATTAATTTGCATGCAGTGAATCTTTGCATATCAATAATCATATACAATGACTATAGGAGTGATATATATCCCAATATTTCATCTCCATATCCTTGTAGCTTTATGCATTTCCAAATGACCAAAATATTGACTTAATATGATAATGAATATAATTGCATAACCTAAAATATATTTATATCCCAAAAATAAGGAATGTTAACCTTATAAAATTTGACAACATATAAAAATACCTTAAAACCCTATTGTTTACATGAATAACAAGAATGAAAACCTTATAAGAAAGTGTTATCAATACATAATTATGTAAAGACACCTTTGCGTAGAACAAAAATATCATAAATAAACAAATTAATCAATTAGTTGACATTCCATTATATAAAACAAAGTACAAGACACATTACAATTTCACCTTTATAATATACCATAAACCCTACAAACTCTTATAGGATAATAAATCCATAATTTTAACACTATGATGTATACCTTAAAATAGTTGTCACTTGAACTTACACCCAATGAGGAGATGGGAAAATCTTCTCCTCATTAAAGTGAGACAATGGAGCCATACCAAGGCTATGGGTATCCCTATTGTGGGGTGGATCTCTAGATTAGGGGCTAGCTCCCCTTGATGCATCACTAAAGCACTTATCCTAAAACTATCACTTTGGGGTTAAAAAGGGTTAATAATAGCATGAAAAGTAAGCCTAATATATGGGGGTGATACACCAAATGTTTTTTCTCCTCACACTCTTTTAAATGCACGTGAAACCAAGAAAAATTTATGCATACACTTCACTCAATATCAAATCTCTCTCTCTCTCTCACACACACATCAATTCTTCAACATGGGGTCTAGGAGATAGCATAGATTAGGAAGACTTAGGCAATAGGCATGGCAGGTCACTATATTGAATGACATATTCATTATACTTGAAACCTCACTTAACACTTCTTGTTTACCTGTAATAAAGAGAACATAAAACACACTAGGTACTAGTAGGAATAGTATGTGAAGGTAAATATACATCACTCTTGCACGACACTAAACACTATCATTTACACTTAGTGAATTCTTTTAAAGATGTAAAATTACTTGTATTTATTGATACAAGGCACAATTTTGATATGGATTTACCATACCCAAGTGGAGAGAGATCTATACAATGTCCCAGAAGGCCCAATTTATAGAAATTGGAAGAAGAGAGAGAGAGAAAGGAGAAGATGAAGAGGTACAAGTACATGTGTCACCAATTTTAAGACTAGTTAAAAATACATGAGAGAGGATGGGATGAGCCATATCATGTCAGTAGTTACAAATGTCATCTTCAATTATCTAAAAGCTGCAAATAGTCAAGAAACTCCTTTTCTATGAATATAAAATTGCCCCTTATGATTGGCCTTATAAAACTACCCAAAATCTACACTTGATCGATTTTGATGATGAATATGAGTAGGAGGGGTTACCAAGAATCCGTCAAATTCATTGGGTAGGCTCCTAACCCTTCTTATCATCTTTGACATGCATGATCACTCTTGGTAGTCTTAAAATAAACCTTTTCCCTTCACCTCTCACACTTGGCACCATCAAACTCTTAAAAAATACAATATGATCCATAAAAGAGGATAAATGACATGTTTAAGGAGTGATCATACCATCAGTTATAATAAATTATTCTTAAAAGGCTCTTCAAATGAGTATTTGTCATTTCTTCTAAGTCCTCACTAGTTGGCTCACTAGACTAGCTGACAAGAATGAGTTGATAGGAACACTTATGATGTTAATAACTTGATATAATGACCATATGGAATTATAAAAGTCCAAATCTTCCCTCCAAAAGTGATTTCATCTCTTAGAAGTTCACCACATTTACAAAACAAAAAAATGGTCAAAATAATCCCTAGTTTACTCTTTTCCATATAGTTTAGTACAATCCAAGGACGTGGATGTGATAGCCATGGAGTAGGAAAAAAATTATCTTCATAACTTAGGGTCAAATTCCTCCATCTGGGTACACTTTTAGGCTCATTTTTCCTCTAGGTCTTAAAATAGGGTTTTGGAGGGTTTGTACTCTTAACCTTTGTTCATAAAGGTTTGACATTTAAATTATCTCAAAATGGAACTTGTGGCTTCTTAATGACCCCCTAAAACTTCCTTGAATATATCTAGGTCCCATGAAAATTCCCATGAAAGATATGAACATTCTAAGATGACCATTCAAGTCAATTTTGCACAAATAATAGGGTCTAAGTATGTTCTAGAGTAAATGGTGGCTTCATAATGAATATCTTGCAAACTAGAGGTTTTAAAACCTCTGAATATGTCCTATAAATATCCTCTAATCCATATAAAATATCCCTTGAAGATATAAATTAAATTAAACACTACTCTGGAGACATCTCTAGCCTTGCCAATAGCCCTGTCTATACCCTAGATTCAAAATGGCACTCATAATGGATTTATCTACCTATTGTTAGCATAAAAACTTCATTTAAACTTCCATTAAGGTGAATCAAGACATTTTTATTCTTTTATAAGGCCCAAAATGAAAGTGACTCTCCATTTGAGACTAGACCTATTTCTTGCCCACTAGGTATACATGCAAACCTCCTTGGTTGGAGCACTCTATTTTCCCTCAGACCCTCTAGTTTGGATTATCATGTCTTATTTGGTGTGTTATAGCTTCAAAAATCTTATCTTTATCCCTCATTACATTTTGGTCCATGATTTGACCTATTTTCATGAAATGGTAAGGTCTAGGCAAAGGGAAAAATGCCCCCTATCTAAGACAAAATAGGGGCACTTCCCTGGTTGGTCTTACCAATTTTATTTTTGGGGAATATTAATAAAAATAAATGGTAATATATACCAAATTTAACCCATTTATTCCTAGTTTTGACCCTCAAGACCTCCAAATTTGAAAATTGGTCATTAAGTAGGTAAAATATGCATGGTAGGCAGGGTATAAGTTTGTTTTGCCTTTAGAAAAATGGTTTCCTTTGCTTTAACTCATAATTTTTATGTTTAAATTTAATTTTGATCCATATATATACCTTTTTAAAACTAATTTTCAATGTGACTCTCACTATAACATGCATCCAAACATCTCATCCTTGCTTACTAGTCCTCGTGTTTTAACTGAGACAGAGTCCTTTGACTGTGTTTAGAAGATTTTTAGGCCTCAAAACCATGTTTTAAAGTTTTTTAATCATGTTAATATTCTATTTATATTAATCATTAATTTTTACAAGATTAATTTCACCTACAAGGTCCCTATTGTGCAAAGGAGAACCTATTTTCAACTTCATGCCTATAGGACTGTATTTCATGCATTTTGGGCTTCCCTAGAGGTGCTCTTGAACTTTGGATGATGGTGTATGGAATTTGTATTCATTTTTATTGGTAATATGACATCTTAATGCATTTTTTCACTTTTAAAACCATCAAACCATACACCAATTCAATCTTAAGCTCTCAACTAGCAACCTTGTCTACCTTGACTATTTTCCATGGAGTTTGAGGCTTGTAGGTGGTTAGCTGAGTCTAATTAGGTCATTTTATTGAAAATGAATTATTAAAGCTTAAGAATAGTACTTATTCAAACATATAATTCATTTCACACCTTTAACTTGATCACTATAATTCATATTAAGGTTAAAAGCTTGTTAAGGCTGTTGACTGTTGGTGTTCCTAGGCCTATACGAATAGGGGAGGGTGTGTTAGGGGTCCAAAACATTGGAAATGACATTGTATTTGTCATATTGGCATATTAATTCCCTTTGGAATAGTTTTAAATGGTTTCAAATTTAATCATGGTTTATAACTTCTCAAATAAAACACAAGATCACTTTTGACACCTTCTTATAGATATCACTGCTACAAATTAGTGATTTTTGGTAGCTTTTGAGTTTGTTCAAAAACCATCTTCCATTCCTCATTTTGACCTAAAAATTGGAATAAGTAGTGCTTGTGGATATGGATACAAGGTAAACCAATCAAGGTCATTCAAAACCACCATGATATCATAATATGAAAACATCAAAAGCACCTAAGATCTCTATTTTGATCCTTTAGGGACTGAGAACCCAAAATGGCCTTCTCACTATTTGAAGTGAGAATATTACCTTTAATATACTTTATACCTTCATAGTATGGAATAAAATTACCCTTGGATATGTAATAATACTTATATCATTAACTCCACCATAAATTCATCATTAAAATATTTGTACAAACCTCATAGAAAAGCTGACTGTAAGCACATTTTGGAAACAAGGCAGTGAGAAAAGAGACTAAGGAAAATTAGCTTGGAAGGAGTACTTGATTTGATATCCCAAAATATTATTAATGAAATAAAAATTTAAAAAATGATTTAAAACATAATAAAACCTCCATGGAGCCCCTTTCATGTTATAAAACTTATATTCCACATACATGACTGCCAACTTGGCAAAATAAGCATAATTTAGAATCCTCCTTTAAGTGGTATTGAAAGAGAAGGAGTTTGAAGTTGGAAAAACCAAAATAATAATAATAATATCTTTAAAATAATTTATAATATCATAAAACAAACCATTCCATCAATCTAAAGTAATAAAAGTTGAAACAAATTCAAAAAGAGACCCCCTCAAGGTTGAATAAACATAAAAAGCTACTTGGAGTGTTAACTATTGTTAATGAAAGAGTAACCACCAATCTAAGAGTTCTTGTTATGGATGTGAAGTGCACTTAGAGTTCCATTGACTTGTATAAACACTCACCTTAACTCCACCTATATCATCTATAGTGAGTGCTTGAACTTGCCCTTCCTTGGTTTGCTAATGGAAAATGAAGAGAAATGAGTTGCAGATGAAAATTTTCATGCCATATATGAAAACAAAACATGTATATGACCTTTTTGGATGTGAATAGTAACTTCATGTTTTTTCCTACAAGGGAGCTTGAGAAGTTTGTATAAGTGTTTAAGAAGGTCTATTTTTTAGAGAAAACTACTTCTTTCCTAATGAACCTAACTTATAACTATCACCTGACATGATCCTAACATGACCCACATTTAAACTCACCTTTTTGTCAAATTTTCTTGCATAAAAGTAAGTGCAAGTCATTTAATAGGCTAAAAGGTGGCCAAAAGACCTCTTTTTGCACATGAAACCTAACAAATGACTAGTTTATGACCTGTAATTACATTGAAACAAGATAAATGACATATTATGGAAATTTGGCACAAAATGGAACTTTGACTAAGTTTGACCAAGGTTTGACCATAGTTGATCATGATTGACTAGGCCAATTTAAGGGGAATGAAATTAGATAAGGACTAAGATAAGACCAAGTAAGATATATAGGACAATATGAGACCCCATAAGATGTGTATAAACCTTCTTGAAAAGTTTAAAATGATAGGGGTTGACCTCATTTGAATAGAAGTCAAATTTGGTCAATAATTTGGCAACTCCTAGGGGTGACATGCTTGCCTATGTTAAGGACTAGTATCCTTATCCTATACATTGGGCAAGGGAATTAGAATACACTTGGAAAACATCAATAACAGACCCTAAAGAGACCAAAATGATAGTAATATTACCTCAAAATACACAAAGGGAAATAACAACACACAATAAAGACCCAAAAACAAATAAGACAAGGACACACTTGTGCTACTAAGCACTTAAGGAAAGCAAAACACAACACAACTAAAAGAAAACTAACACATACATCTAACCTGATACATTTTTCCCCCTCATAGATCAAAGGGGAAACTTCTTAGGTCTCCTTCTTGGAAAGAAACCTTATGGTGGTAACCAAGTATTTTATAGAAGCAAAAACATGTCAACTCACCCTTCTTATTTGCCATCTTGATTGGCATGTATTCCAATTCATCAGGTTCAAACATGTCTTCCACATCCATGCATTCATATTTCTCTTTAAGACATGTTTCATGATGGTCCTTCATGTAGGTGTAGTCCATCAATGGACCAATGGCTACAATCTCATCATTATAGGGATCATTTGGCTCATGGCCCTCTTGATATGCATCATAGTCTAGCTCATTATTTTCTATATATTAAAGAAGCTTATCAAACTGATCTCTTGATTAATCATGGATCTCTTGAGGAAGGGTGGCTATGTGATGTTTGAGCTGAGACAAAATTTTTCTAGTTCATCCCAAAAATCATCATTTTCTTTCTTAAGGTCTCCTTATTCAATACTTCTATCAAACCAATCTAATTCTTTTCCTTTTTATTAAAAAACAAGAGTCTCTAGCTACTCAAAAACATGATATTGAATCTCATTCAAATAAAGTCCCATGATTTGATCACTATCTTCATTAAATCAAAAAGAAGGCTCATCAAACAAAGGGAAAAAGAGCTCACCATGCTTACATTCCTCATCATCCAATATTGACATGTGAAGTTTGTCAATATCATATTTATATTATTGGAACATTTTCATGTAGGTGTGACATATATCTTATCCTTTAACCATGACACCTTCAAGGGCTACTTATTCAACCTTAGCATCATGATATTCTCCTAGAATAGCCACCTCTTGAGATATGATTTAACTATGTTATTCATCTTTGGTAATGCATTTCACCTTATTTTCATGATGATGATCACCATGATTATTATCATGGGGAGTAATTATGATGATCTCATCTTCATTATCACTCATTATAGCCTCTTGGTCAGCTAAAAATTGCATTTTCTCTTATTCACTTGCCTCCCCCAAAATGGGATCCTCTTCAGGAGGGAATGAAGTGAAGGGTGACTGGATAGGTTCATGAATTTAAGGTGAAGGAGCTAGAATATGGAATATAATAGAGGGTGAAGGGAATGAAAATTGAGTTCAAGATGAAGGAGAGGATTTAATAATGGACTTTGAAAATAGGCAAGCACTAGTGAGATCGAATGGAAGTCCACTATTGGGCTGGTTGGAAGGAACATCACTTACATGAGTAAGAATCTCCCTTTGCCAATGATCTCCTTGCATATAATTCATGATAAATTACTATTTTAAATAATAAGGCTAATGGGGATATGCTTGAGGATGATAGGAATTAATATATGAGGGGTAGGGCTCAAATCAAGGCTAGTAACAAGGCATTTCTAGGTAACCATTCCTATAGGATTGCTAAACATCTTGATGATAACTACGAAGGGATGAAAAAGAAGGATCATAGGGTTGAAAAAGGCCATATTGGAGTTGATAAAGGTCATATTGGGCCTAATAAGGATTAAAAAAAGGTTGATAAAGATCATGATCAAGTTGAGCAAGTACTTGCTCACTGTAAAGAAGAAGAGGAAAAGCTTGTAATGTCTCGCCCACTTGTAGAGGGGAAAATTAAACATCAAAACCAACCTTGAAAGATTCATTTTGAAACCAAGACATGGAAAAGGCTATGAATAAAATTCAAATGGAATACCTAGTTACTAAACCTTCTGATTTAACTTTGGAATTTCCATTGGTACTTGGAAAAGTGCCTCCCAAGGCTAATGTATTGAAGGAAAACACCAAAAACTCCTCTAAATCTAGGAACTCATGTCCCATCGGGCATGCCAAAAACTATTTTCACTTGAAATTTCACAAAATGAGGATATGGGACAAGCTTATAATCATTAAAGTGAGATAATGGAACCAACCTAGGGTTGTGGGTATCCATAATGTGGGGTGGATCTCTAGATTAGGGGCTAGCTCCCCTTGATGCATCACTAAAGAACTTATCCTAAAAATATCACTTTAGGGTTGAAAAGGGATAAGAATATCATGAAAATTAAGAATAATATATGGGGGTGATACACATTTTTTTTATACTCGCACTCTTTGAAATGCACTTGAAACTAAGAACAAGTTACATATACACTTCACTCAATATCAACTCTCTCACACATCAATGCTTCAACATGGGGTCTATGAGATAGCATAGATTAAGAAGACTTAAGAAATAGGAATGATAGGACACTTTATTAAATTATATATTAATTATACCTGAAATCTCACTTGAAATTTTTTTGACCTATAAGAAAGAGAACATAACACATTAGGTACTAGTAGGAATAATATGTGAAGGCAAATAGACATCACTCTTGCACAAGACTAAATGATATCTCTTAAACTTAGTGAATTATTGAAAATGACATAAAATTACTTGCCTTTATTAATTCAAGGCACAAATTTGGTAGGGGTTCACCATGCACAAGTGGAGAGATATCCATACAATGGCCTAAAAGGCCCAATTTATAGAACCTAGAAGAAGAGAGAGAGAGAGAGGAGAAGTTGAAGAGGCATAAGGACATGTGTCACCAATGTGAATACCAATTATAAATGAATGAGAGAGAAGGATGGGGTGATAAATATCATTTTAGGAGTTACAAATGTCATCTTTAATCATCCAAAACCTATAAATAGTCAAGAAACTCCTTTTCTATGAATAGAAAATTGCCCCTTATGATTGACCTTACAAAACTACTAAAACTCTACAACTGATAAATTTTGATAATTAATATAAGTAGGAAGGTTAAATAAAAAACCCTCACATGCATTGGGGAGTCTCCTAACCCTTACTATGATCTTGTCCATGCATGATCACACTTGGTAGTCTTAAAATAGCCCTTTTCCCTTCACCTTTCACACTTAGCACCTTCAAGCTCTTCAAAACTAAAATATAATCCTTAAAAGAGGAAAAATGACATTTGTAAGGAGCGATCATACCATTTGTTACAATAAATTGAGCTATTCAAATTAAGATTTTTCATTTCTTCTAAGTCCTCACTAGCTGGCTCACTGGACTGGCTAAAAAAACAAGTTGGTAGGCAAAATTAAAAGATTATGCACTTGATATAATGAATATAAGGACTTAAAAAAATCCCTAATATTCCCTCAAAAAGTGATTTCATCTCCTATAAGTTCACCAAGGATGCAAACCACAAAAAATGGTCAAAATAAGCCCTATTTTTCTTTTTTCTAAATAGCTCATTACAATCTAAGGCCATGGATATGATCCTCATGGATTTGGAAACAACTTATATTCAGAACTTAGGGGCAAATTATTCAATCTAGGTGCACTTTTAGGCTCATTTTCACCTCTAGGTCTAAAAATAGGGTTTTGGAGGGTTTGTACTCTTAACCTTTGTTCATAAATATTTGAGGTTTAAATTATCTCCAAATGGTAGTTTTGGATACTTAAGGACACCTTAAAACTTCCTTGAACATCTCTAAGTCCCATGCAATGGCTCATGAAAGATATAATAATTATAAGATGACCATTCAAGTCAATTTTACATAAATTAGTATCCTTATCCTATCCATTTGGAAAGGGAGTGGAAATACACTTGGAAAACATAAATAATAGACCCTAAAGAGACCAAAAAGACAATAATCCTACCTAAAACACACAAAGGGAAATAACAACACACAACAAAGACCCAACAATAAACAAGACAAGGACACACTTATGCTATTAAGCACTTAGGGAAAACAAAACAAAACACAACTAAAAACAAATTAATATGTACATATGACTTGATACAATTCACCCATCATAGATCAAATGGGAAAATTATTAGGCCTCCTTCATGGAAATAAACCTCATTGTGGTAACCAAGTAGTTTGTAGGAGTGAAAACTTGGTGACTCACCCTTCTTATTTGCCATCTTGATTGGCATGTATTCCAATGCATAAGTTAAAATATGTCTTCCACCTCCATGTATTCATATTAATCTTTGAGAAATATTTCATGTTGGACCTTCATATAGGTGTAGTCTATTAATGGATCAATGGATACTATCTCATCATTATAGAGCTCATTTGGATCATGGCCCTCTTGGCATGCATCATGGAAGAACTCACTCTTTTCTATCTCTTTGAGAATCTTGTCAAACTAATCTCTTGATTAATCATGGCTCTCTTGAGAAAGGGTGCTGGTGTGATGTTTGAGGTGAGATAAAAACTTTCTAGTTCATCCCAAAAATCATCATTTTCTTTCTTAAGGTCACCCTCTTCAATACTTCCATCAAATCAATATGATTTTTTTCCTTCTTGTTCAAAAATAAGAGTTTCCTACTACTCAAAAACATGTTCTTGAACCTCATCCAACTTAAGTCCCATGATTTTATCAATATCTTTATCAAAACAAAAATAAGGCTTATCAAAGAAAGGGAGAAAGAGCTCACCATGCTTACATTCCTCATCATCCAATGTTGGCATGTGAAGTTTGTCAATCTCATCGTCATATTATTGGAGAATTTGCATGTAGGTGTGACATATATCTTCTCCTTGAACTATGACACCTTCAAGGGCTACTTATTCAACCTTAGCATCATGATATTCTCATATAACAACCACCTCTTGAGATATGATTTGACTATGTTGTTCATCTTTAGTAATGCCTTTCACCTCATGTTCATGATGATGATCACCATGATGATGATCATGGGGATTACTTATGATGATATCATCTTCATTATCACTCATGATAGACTCTTGGTCATCCAAAAATTACATTTTATCTTGCTCACTTGACTCCCTCAAAATAATTTCCTCTTTAGGAGGGAATGAAGTGAAGGGTGAATGGATAGGTTCATGAATTTGAGGTGAAGGAGATGGAATATGGAAGATAGTGGAGGGTGAAGGGAATAAAAATGGAGTGTGGGATGAAGGAGAGGATTTAGGAATGGAATTTGAAAAGAGGAAATCACTAGTGAGCTTGAATGGAAGTCCACTCCTGGGTTGGTTGGAAGGAACATCACTTACATGAGCAAGAATCTCACTTTGCCAATGATCTCTTTGCATATAGTTCATGAGAACTTCATCTTTCACATAAAAAGGTTGATGGGAATATGATTGAGGATGATAGGCATAAAAATATGAGGGGTAGGACTTAAATTAGGGCTGGTAACAAGGAATTTCTTGGTAACCATTCCCATTGGACTACCAAATATCTTAATGATGACTATGAAGGGATGAAAAAGAAGGATCATAGGGTTGATAAAGGCAATATTAGAGCTGATTAAGGTCATATTAGGCCTGATAAGGAAAAAAAAAAGGTTGATAAATATCATGATCAAGTTGACCAAGTACTTGCTCTCTTTGAAGAGGAAGAGTTAAAGCTTGTAATGTCTTACCCACTTATAGAGGGAGAAATTCAACATCAAGACCAACCTTGAAAGCTTAATTTGGAAACCAAGACATATAAAAGGATATGAATAAAATTGAAATGGAATACCTAGCTAATAAAAATCTGATTTAACTTTGGAGTCACCATTGGTACTTGGAAAAGTGCCTCCCAAGGCTGATGTATTGAAGGACAACACCAAAACATCCTCCAACTCTTGGACTCATGTCCCACCGAGCATGCCAAAAACTATTATCACTTGAAATTACACCCAATGAGGATATGGGAAAATATTATCCTCATTAAATTGAGACAATGTAACCACCCTAGGGCTGTGGGTATCCCTTTTGGGTGGTGGATCTCTAGATTAGGGTCCAACTCCCCTTGATGCAGCACTAAAGCACTTATCCTAAAACTATCACTTTATGGTTAAAAATGGTTAATAACAACATGAAAATTAATCATAATATATGGGGATGATACACCAATTTTTTTTGTACTCACACTCTTTAAAATGAACTTGAAACTAATAACAAGTTATGTATACACTTCACTCAATATCAACTCTCTCTCACATCAATGCTTTAACATGGGGTCTATGAAATAACATAGATTAGGAAGACTTAGGAAATAGGAATGATAGGAAAATATATTTAATTATAAATTCATTATACCTGAAACCTCTCTTGACGCTTATTTTTGACCTACAAGAAAGAGAACATAACACACTAGGTACTAGTAGGAATAGTATGTGAAGACAAATATACATTACTCTTGCACAATACTAAATGCTATCATTTACACTTAGTGAATTATTTGAATGATGTAAAATTATATTAATTTATTGATTCAAGGAAAAAATTTGTCATGTATTTTCCATACCCAAGTGGAGAGAGAGGAAAAAATTTGTCATGTATTTTCCATACCCAAGTGGAGAGAGATCCATACAATGGCCTAGAAGGCCCAATTTATAGAACATGGAATAAGAGAGAGAGAGGGGAGAAGTTGAAGAGGCACAAGGACATGTGTCACCAATGTGAATACTAGAAAAAAATGCATGATAAAGAAGTATGGGGTGATAAATATCATGTTATTAATTACAAATGTCATATTCACTCATCCAAAACCTAAAAATAGTTAAGAAACTCCTTTTCTATGCATAGAAAACTGCCCTTTTTGATTGGCCTTAAAAAACTATCCAAACTCTACACATGATAAAATTTGATGATTAATATAAGTATTATGGTTAACTAAGAATCACTCAAATTCATTGGGGATTATCCTAACCCTTAATATCGTCTTGGCCATGCATGATCACACTTGGTAGTCTCAAAATAGCCCCTTTCCCTTCACCTTTCACACTTGTCACCTTAAATATATTCAAAAATTAAATATTATACATAAAATAGGATAAATTACATTTTTGAGTTATAATAACATTATTTACAATAAAATTTCCTTAAAATTCTCTTCAAATCAATATTTGTTAGTTATTCTAAGTCCTCACTAGTTGGCTCACTGGACTGGGTGAAAATAATGAGTTGGTAGGCACATTTATTATATTATGAACTTGATATAATGACCATAATTACTTATAAAAATCCATAATATTCCCTCAAAAATTTATTTAATCTTCTATAATTTCAACATGGATGCAAAACATAAAAAATGGTCAAAATAAGCCCTCTTTTCCTCTTTTCAAAATAGTTAATTACAATCCAATTCCATTTATGTGATCCTAATGAATTTTAAAACAACTTATATTCAGAACATAAGGTCAAATTCCTCAATTTTGGTGCACTTTTAGGCTCATTTTCACATTTAGGTCTCAAAATAGGGTTTTGGAAGGTTTGTACTCTTAACCTTTATTCATAAATATTTGACATTTAAATTTTCTCCTAATGGAACTTTTGGATTCTTAATTATCCCCTCCAACTTCCTTGAACATATCCAAGTCTAATGCAAAGGCTCATGAAAGATATGAGCATTCGAAGATGGCCATTCAAATCAATTTTACACAAATAACAGGGTCTGAGTATGTTCTAGGCCAAATGGTGGTTTCCTGGTGAATATATTACAAAAAAAGGTTTTAAAACCTCTTAATATGTCCTATAAAAATCCTAAAATAACTATAAAATCTCCCTTGAAGATAAAAATGAAATTGACCCCTACTTTGGAAACATGTCTAGCCTTGCCAATAGGTCTGTCTATACCTTGGATTCAAAATGGCCCTCAAAATGGATTTATCTACCTCATGATATCTCGAAAATTCATCTCCAATTTCATGAATGTGACTCAAGACATTGGGATGCTTTACTAAGGCCCAAAATGAAAGTGACTCTCTATTTGAGACTAGACCTATTTATTTCCCACCAGGTATACATATAAACCTCCTTAGTTGGAGTATCCTATTTGCCTTTATACCCTAAATTTTGGCTTCTAATGTATCCATTTATGTGTTCCATCTTCAAAAATATTAAATTTAACCATACTTACCTTCTAGTCCATGATTTGACCTATTTTCATGAAATTGTAGGGTCCATGCAAAGGGAAAAGTGCCCCTATCTGAGACAAAATAGGAGGTACTTCCCATATTTTTATTGATAATTGGATTATTTTTGAATCTTAATCAACCCATAAGGGTAATTTTTACCAAATTTAACCTCTTTATTCCTATTTTTGACCCTCAAGACTTCTAAATTCCAAAATTTGTCATTAGGTAGGAAGAATATGCATGGTAGGAAGGGTACAAGTTTGTTTTACCTTTGGAAAAATGGTTTCCTTTTATTTTACTCCCTTTTGTGTTTAAATAGACATGTTATCTATATATAGACCTTTTTTAAAATAATTTATAATGTGACTCTCACTATAACCTGCATCCAGACATCTCATCCTTGCTTACTAGTCCTCATGTTTTGACTGGGATAGAGTCCTTTGACTGTGTTTGGAAGTTTTTTAGGCCTCAAAACTAGGTTTGAAAGTTTTTTAAGATTTTTAATATTTTATTTATATCACTCATTACTTTTTACAATCTTAATTTCACATACAAAGTCCTTTTTGTGTAAAGGAGAACCTATTTTCAACTTCTTGCCTATAGGATTGTATTTCATGCATTTTAGGCTTGCATGGAGGTGCTCTTGAAATTTAAATGATGGTGTATGGTATTATTATTAATGTTTCTTAGTAATAATACATACTAATACATTGTTTTAAATTATAAAAAATTCAAACCATACACCAATTCATGCTTATGTTTTCAACAAGCAACCTTGCCTGCCTTGATTGTGTTTTCATGGAGTTTGAGGCCTGTAGGTGGTTGGCTGAGTCCAATTAGGTCATATTATTGACAATAAATAATTTTAACTTAGGAATAATACTTATTCAAACATATAATTCAGTTCACACCTTTAAATTTATCACTATAATCCCTATTGAGGTTAAAAACTTGTTAAGGCTATTGATTGTTGGTGTTCTCATGCCTGTACGAACAGGGTAGGGTGTGTTAGGGGTTCAAAACATTTGAAATGACATTTTATTTATCATCTTGGTCTATGAATTAAATTTATACTAGTTTAAAATGTTTTAAACTTTAATCATGGTTTATAAATTCTCAAATGAAACATAAGATCACTTTTTACACCTTGTAGATATCACTACTATAAATCAGTGATTTTTGACAGCTTTTGAGTTTGTTCAAAAATCAACTTCCACTCCTCCTTTTGACCTAAAATTTTTAATAATTAGTTATTATGGATATGGATATAATTTAAAACAATTATGGTCATTCAAAACCATTATGATCTCATAATATGAAAACATTAAAAGCACCTAGGATATCTATTTTGATCCTTTAGGGACTGAGAACCCAAAATAGCCTTCTCACTGTTTGAAGTGAGAATATTGCCTTGCATAGAATTTAAAACTTCATAGTATGGAATATAATGACCCTTGGATATGTGATAAGACTTAAATCATGAACTCTAACATACATTAATCATTAAAAGCTCTGTATAAACCTTCTAGAGAAGTTGACTATAAGCACATTTTGGAAATAAGGCAATGAGGAAAGAGACTAAGGCAAATTAGCTTGGAAGGATTACTTGGTTTTATATACCACAAGATTATTCATTAAATAAAACTTTAAAACATTATTTCAAACACAATAAAACCTCCTTGGATCTCCTTTCATGTTATGAAATTCATATTCCACATACATGACTGCCAACATGGCAAACAAGCATAATTTGGAATCCTCCTTTAAGTGGCATGAAAAGAGGAGTTGGAAGTTATAAACACAAAAATAAGCATAATAATTTATTGAAATAATGTTTAAGTACATATCATAACCATTTCATCAATCCAAATCAATAAAAGTTGAAATAGATTCAAAAAGAGACCCCCCATGGTTGAACAGGCATAAAAAGTTTCTTAGAGTGTTAATCATTATTAATGAACAAGGAGAGAAAAATATTATATTTATTTAAATGGATGTTAAGTACACTCAGAGTGATATCCACCTATAGAATAATTTCCATTAACTCCACTTGTAGCTTCCATAGTGAGTGCTTGAACTTGCCATACCTTGACTTGCCAATGGAGAATGAAGAGAAATGAGTTGAAGATGAAAATTTTGGTGTGATATATGAAAAAAACATTTATATGAACTTTGGGGAGGTGAAGAGTCACTGCACCATGTTTTTTTTTATATAAGGGATCATGACAAGTTTGTAAAAGTGTTGAAAAAGATCTATTTTTTAGGGAAAACTACTTCTTGCCTAATGAACCTAACTTATAACTATCACCTAACATGATCTTGACATGACCCATGTTTAAAATCACCTTGGTGTCAATTTTTTTTACATAAAAGTAAGTACAAGTCATTTAATATGCTAAAAGGTGGCCAAAACACCCCTTTGTGCACATGAAACCTAATAAATAAATAGTTTATGACCTATAATCACATTAAAAATGATAAATGACATATTATGAAAATTTGACACAAAATGGACCTTTGACTAATTTTTACCAAGGTTTGATCATAGTTGACCATAATTAACTAGGCCAATTCAAGGGGAATGAACTTAGATAAGGACTAAGATAAGACCAAGTAAGATATATAGGATAATATGAGACCCCATAAGATGTGTATAGACCTTCTTGAAAAGTATAAAATGATAGGGGTTGACCTCATTTGACTAGAAGTCAAATTTAGTCAATAACTTGGTAACTCCTAGGGTTAACATGCTTGCCTATATTAAGGACTAGTATCCTTATCCTATCCATTAGGCAAGTGAGTTAGAATATTCTTGGAAAACATCAAGAGTAGACCCTAAAGAGACTAAAAATATAGTAATCCTACCTAAAACACACAAAGGTAAATAACAACACACAACAAATAACCAACAAAAAATAAGACAATGACACATTTGTGCTACTAAGCACTTAGGGAAAGCAAAACATAACACAACTGAAAGCAAACTAATATGTACATCTGACTTGATACATTTTCCCCCTCCTGGATCAAAGGGGAAACTTCTTAGGTCTTCTTCATAGAAAGAAACCTCATTGTGATAACCAATTAGTTTGTAGGAGTGAAAACTTGGTGATTCACCATTCTTGTTTTCCATCTTTATTGGCTTGTATTCCAATGCATTAGGTTCAAACATGTCTTCCACCTCTATGTATTTATATTTCTCTTTGATAAATTTTTCATGCTAGCCCTTTATGTATTTGTAGTCTATCAATGGATCAATGGATACAATATCATCATTATAGGGCTCATTTGGCTCATGGCCCTCTTGGTATGCTTCATGGACCAACTCATTCTATTTTATCTCTTTAAGAATCTTGTCAAACTAATCTCTTATTTCATTATGTCTCTCTTGAGGAAGGGTGGCTGGTGTGATGTTTGAGCCGAGATAAAAATTTTCTAGTTCATCCCAAAAATCATCATTTTATTGGCTTGTGTTCCAATGCATTAGGTTCAAACATGTCTTCCACCTCTATGTATTTATATTTCTCTTTGATAAATGTTTCATGATGGCCCTTTATGTATTTGTAGTCTATCAATGGATCAATGGCTACAATCTCATCATTATAGGGCTCATTTGGCTCATGGCCCTCTTGGTATGCTTCATGGATCAACTCATTCTATTTTATCTCTTTAAGAATCTAATCAAACTGATCTCTTATTTCATCATGTCTCTCTTGAGGAAGGGTGGCTGGTCTGATGTTTGAGCTGAGATAAAAATTTTCTAGTTCATCCCAAAAATAATCATTTTATTTCTTAAGGTCTCCCTTTTCAATACTTCTATCAAAACAATATGATTCTTTTCCTTATTGTTAAAAAACAAGAGTCTCTATCTACTCAACAACATGCTATTGAACCTCATTTAACTCAGGTCCCATGATTTTATCACTATCTTCATCAAAACAAAAAGAAGGCTCATCAAACAAAGGGAAAGAGAGCTCACCATGATTACATTCCTCATCATCCAACATTGACATGTGAATTTTGTCAATATCATCTTCATATTCTTGGAAAATTTACATGTAGGTGTGATCTATATCTTTTCCTTGAACCATGACACCTTCAAGGGCTACTTCTTTAACCTTAACATCATGAGATTCTCCTAGAACAACCACCTCTTGAGATATGATTTGACTATGTTGTTCATCTTTGGTAATTATTTTCACCTCATGTTCATGATGATGTTCATGGGGAGTACTTATGATGATTTTATCTTCATTATCACTCATTATAACCTCTTGGTTAGCCAAAAATTGCATTTTCTCTTTCTCACTTGCCTCCCTCAAAATAGTTTCCTCTTTAGGAGGGAATGAAGTGAAGGGTGAATTGATAGGTTCATGAATTTGAGGTGAAGGAGCTAGAATATGGAAGATAGTGGAGGGTGAAGGGAATTAAAATGGAGTGTGGGTTAAAGGAGAGGATTTAGGAATGGAATTTGAAAAGAGGTAAGCACTAGTGAGCTCGAATGGAAGTCCACTCTTAGGCTGGTTGGAAGGAACATCACTTACATGAGTAGGAATCTCACTTTTCCAATGATCTCCTTACATATATTTCGTGGGAACTTATTATTTCACATAACAAGGCTAATGGGAATATGCTTGAGGATGATAGGAATAAACATATGAGAGGTAGGGCTCAAATTGGGGTTGGTAACAAGGCATTTCTTGGTAACCATTCCCATAGGACTACTAGATATCTTGATGATGACTATGAAGGGATGAAAAATAAGGGTCATAGGGCTAATAAAGGTCATATTAGGCCTAATAATGATAAAAAAAAGGTTGATAAATATCATGATCAATTTGACCAAGTACTTTCTCTCTTTTAAGAGGAAGAGTTAAAGCTTGTAATGTCTTACCCACTTATAAAGGGAAAAATTCAACATCAAGACCAACCTTGAAAGCTTAATTTGGAAACCAAGACATATAAAAGGATATGAATAAAATTAAAATGGAATACCTAGCTAATGAACCATCTGATTAAAATTTTGAGTCACCATTGGTACTTGGAAAATTGCCTCCCAAGGCTGATGTATTGAAGGACAATACCAAAAAGTCCTCCAACTCTTGGAATCATATCCCACCGAGCATGCCAAAAACTATTGTAACTTGTAATTACACCCAATGAGGACATGGGAAAAATATTATCCTCATTTTATTGATACAATGGAATGAACCTAGGGTTGTGGGTATCCCTATTGGGGGGTGGATCTCTAGATTAGGGTCCAACTCCCCTTGATGCATCACTAAATCACTTATCCTAAAACTGTCACTTTGGGGTTGAAAAGGGTTAATTTAGAAGAGCATGAAAAGTAAGAATAATATATGGAGGTGATTCACTAATTTTTTTTTCTACTCACACTCTTTTAAATTCACTTGAAAATAAGAACAAGTTATGTATTCACTTTACTCAATATCAAGTCTCTCTCTCTCTTTCTCTCACATCAATGCTTCAACATGGGGTCTAAGACATAGCATAGATTAGCAAGACTTAATAAATAGGAATAATAGGACACCATATTTAATTATATATTCATTATACATAAAACCTTTCTTGACACTTCTTGTTGACCTACAAGAAATAGAGAATAACACACTAGGTACTAGTAAGAATAGTATGTGAAGGCAAATAGACATCACTCTTGCACAAGACTAAATGCTATCATTTACACTTAGTGAATTATTTGAATGAGGTAAAATAAAATGCCTTTATTTATTCAAGGAAAAATTTTGGTAGTGATTAACCATACCCAAGTGGAGAGAGATCCATATAATGGCCCAAAAGGCCCAATTTATAGAACTTGATAGAAGGGAGAGAGAGAAGTTGAAGAGGCACAAGGACATGTGTCAAAAATGTGAAGACTAGTTAAAAATAAATGATGGAGAATTATGGTTTGATTAATATCATGTTATGATTTACTAATGTCATCTTCAATCATCCAAAACCTATAAATAGTCAAGAAACTCCTTTTTTATGCATAGAAAACTGCCCCTTATGATTGGCCTTACCAAACTACCCAAAATCTACACCTGATCAATTTTGATGATGAATTTAAGTATTAGGGTTAACTAAGAATACCTCACATGCATTTATGTGTCTCCTTACCCTTACTATCATCTTGGCCATGCATGATCACACTTGGCAATCTCAAAATAGCCCTTTTCCCTTCACCTTTCACACTTGGCACCTTGAATCTCTTCAAACCTGAAATATGACCCATAAAAGAGTATAAATGAAAATTTAAAGGAGTGATCATACCAGTAATTTAAATTAATTTGCCTTAAAAGGCTCTTCAAATCAATATTTGTCATTTCTTCTAAGTCCTCACTAGTTGGCTCACTGGAATGGATGAAAAGAATGAGTTGGTAGGCACACTTAGGAGATTAGGAACTTTATATAAGGAAAATAATGAATTATAAAATACCTAATATTCCTTTCAAAAGTGATTTCATCTCTTAGAAGTTCACCATGGATGAAAAACAAAAATAATGGTTAAAATAATCCCTATTTTCCTCTTTTTCAAATAGTTCAGCACAATCCAAGGCCATGGATGTGATCCTAATGGAATTTTAAACAACTTATATTGAACACTTAGGATCAAATTCCTTAATATAGGTGCACTTTTAGGCTCATTTTCACTTTTAGGTCTCAAAATAGGGTTTTTGAGGGTTTGTACTCTTAACCTTTGTTCATAAAGATTTGATATTGAACTTCTCTCCAAATGGAAATTTTGGATTATTAAATACCCCCTGAAAATTCCTTAAACATCTATAGGTCCCATGAAAATTCTCATGAAATATATGAACATTCTAAGATGACCATTCGAGTCAATTATACATAAATAGTAGGGTCTAAGTATGTTCTAGGCCAAATGGTGGCTTCCTGGTGAATCTATTGCAAACCATAGGTAAGAAAACATCTTAATATTTTCTATAATCATCCTCCAATAACTATAAAATCTCCCTTGAAGATAAAAATGAAATTGACCCCTTCTTTAGAAACATGTCTAGCCTTGCCAATAGGTCTGTCTATACCCTGGATTCAAAATGGCCCTCAAAATGGATTTTTATACCTCTTGATAGATCCAAAAATTAATTTCAACTTCCATGAAGCTTAATTGAGACATTTTGATGCTTTAATAAGTCCCAAAATTAAAGTGACTCTCTATCGACTAGGCCTATTTGTTTCCCACCAGGTATACATGCAAACCTCCTTGGTTGGAGTACCTTATTTTCCATCAGAACCTCCAAGTTGGATTATCATGTCTCCCTTAGTGTGTTAAATCTTAAAAAATCTTAAATGTAACCCTCCTTACCTTCTGTTCCATGATTAGACCTATTTTCATGAAATGGTAGGGTCTATGTAAAGGGAAAAGTGCCCCCTATCTTAGACAAAATAGGGGGTAATGCCCCTATTATTATTGATAATTTTATTATTGGTTATTATTAATCAACCCCCATGGGTACTATGTACCAAATTTCACCTCTTTATTCCTATTTTTGACCCTCAATACCTCCAAATTCAAAAATTGGTCATTAGATAGGCAGAATATGCATGGTAGGTAGGGTACACATTTATTTTGTCTTTGGAAAAATGGTTTCCTTTGATTTTAATCCTCCTTTTGATGTTTAAATGGAATTTTTATCCATCTATATACCTTTTTTAAACTACTTTTTAATGTGACTCTCACTATAACCTGCATCAAAACATCTCATCCTTGCTTACCTTTCCTCATGTTTTGACTGGGACAGAGTCATTTGACTATGTTTAGAAGTTTTTTAGGCCTCAAAACTAGGTTTGAATTTTTTTTAATAATGTTTATATTATATTTATATCACTAATTACTATTTACAATCTTCATTTCACCTATAAGGTCCCTGTTGTGCAAAGGAGAACCTATTTTCAACTTCCTACCTATAGGACTACATTTCATGCATTTTGGGCTTACTTGGAGGTGCTATTAAACTTTAGATGATGGTTTATGGACTTAATCTTCATGTTTATTAGAATAGGACATATTAATTCATTTTTTTTACTTATAAAACCTTCAAACCATACACCAATTTATGCTTAAGTTTCCAACTAGCAACCCTATTTGCCTTGACTGTGTTACCATGGAGTTTGAGGCATGTAAGTGGTTGGCTGAGTCCAATTAGGTCATTTTATTGACAATAAATAATTTTACCTTAGGAATAATACTTATTAAAACATATAATTGATTTTAAACCTTCAACTTGATCACTATAATCCCTATTGAGGTTAAAAACTTGTTAAGGCTACTGACTGTTGGTGTTCCTAGGCCTATACAGATAGGGGAGGGTGTGTTAGGGGTCCAAAACATTAGAAATGACCTTTTATTTATCATCTTGGCATATTAACTACATTTTGAAAAGTTTTAAATGGTTTAAACTTGAATCATGGTCTATAACTTCTCAAATGAAACACGAGATTCACTTTTTACACTTTGTAGATATCACTGATACAAATCAATGATTTTTGGTAGCTTTTGAGTTTGTTCAAAAACCATCTTCTACTCATTTTAACCTAAAATTTTTCATAATTAGTGATTTTGGATAGGGATAAAAGTTAAAATAATAAATTTAATTTAAAACCACCATGATCTCATAATTTGAAAATATTAAAAGCACCTAGGATCTCTATTTTGATCCTTTAGGGACTGAGAACCCAAAATGGCCTTCTCACTGTTTGAAGTGAGAATCTTGCCTTGCATAGCATTTAAAAATTCATAGTATGGAATAAATTGACCCTTGGATATTTTATATGACTTCAATCATGAAATCCACCATATATTCATCATTAAAAGCTCTGTACAAACCTCCTAGAGAAGCTGACTATAAGCACATTTTTGAAACAAGGTAGTGAGCAAAGAGACTAAGGTAAATTAACTTGGAAGGAGTACTTGATTTTATATCCCATAAGATTATTCATGAAATAAAAACTGAAAACGTGATTTTAAACAAAATTAACTTCCATGGAGCTCCTTCTATATTGCAAAACTTATATTCCACATACATGACTACCAACTTGGCAAAACAAGCATAATTTGGAATCCTCTTCCAAGTGGCATTGAAAGAAAAGGAGTTGGAAGTTGAAAACACAAAAAGAAGAATAATAATGTCTTTAAAATCATTTATAAGTACCTAAAACAAACCATTACATCAATCTAAAGCAATAAAAGTTGAAATAGATTCAAAAAGAGACCCCCTCATGGTTGAATAGGCATAAAAAGTTGCTTGGAGTGTTAATCATTGTTCATGAAGTAAGAGACACAAATATTAGAGTTATTAATATGTATTTGAAGTAAAATTAGATATATATACACCTATAGAATCATTTCCATTAACTACACCTTTAGCTTCCATAGTGAGTGCTTGAACATGCCCTTCCTTGGCTTGCCAATGGAGAATGAAGAAAAATGAGTTGTAGATGAAAATTTTCATGCCATATATGAAAAAAACATGTATATGACCTTGAAAACTAATTTTGGGATTAAGGAGAGGATTTAGGAATGGAATTTGAAAAGAGGCAAGCACTAGTGAGCTTGAATGGAAGTCCACTCTTGGGCTAGATAGAAGGAACATCACTTACATGAGCAAGAATCTCACTTTGCCAATGATCTCCTTACATATATTTCATGGTAACTTCCTCTTTCACATAAAAAGGATAATTTTAATATGCTTAAGGATGAGAGGATCAACATATGAATGGTAGGGCTCAAATTAGGGCTGGTAACAAGGACTTTCTTGGTAACCATTCCCATAGGATTGCCAAACATCTTGATGATGATGATGATGATGATGATGAAGGGATGAAAAATAAGGATCATACAGTTAAAAAGGCCATATTGGAGATTATTAATGTCATATTGGGCTTGATAAGGATCAAAAAAGGTTGATAAAGATCATGATCAAGTTGACCAAGTACTTTCTCACTTTAAAGAGGAAGTGGCAAAGCTTGTAATGTCTCACCCATTTGTAGAAGGAAAAATTCAACATCAAGACCAACCTTGAAATATTTATTTGGAAACCAAGACATATAAAATGCTATGAAAAACCTTCAAATGGAATACCTAGCTACTAACCCATCTGATTTAACTTTAGAGTCACCATTGGTGCTTGGAAAAGTGCCTCCTAAGGCTGATGTATTGAAGGACAACACCAAAAAATCTTCCAACTCTTGGAACTCTTGTCCCACCAAGTGGGCCAAAAAATATTTTCACTTGAAATTTCATGAAATGAGGATATGGGACAAGCTTATCCTCATTCAATTGAGACAATGGAACCACCCCAAGGCTGTGGGTATCCCTATTGGGGGTAGATCTCTAGATTAGGGGTTAGCTCCTCTTGATACATCACTAAAGCACTTATCCTAAAACTATCACTTTGGGGTTGAAAATTGTTAATAAGAGCATGAAAATTAAGCCTAATATATTTGGATGATACACAAAATGTTTTTTATACTCACACTCCTTTAAATGCACTTGAAACTAAGAACAAGTTACGTATACACTTCACTCAATATCAACTCTCTCTCTCTCACACACATCAATGCTTCAACATGGGGTCTAGGCGTTAGTATAGATTAGGAAGACTTAGGTAATAGGCATGATAGGACACTATATATAATTAGCTATTAATTATACCTAAAACCTCACTTGACACTTCTTGTTAACCTACAATAAAGAGAACATAACACACTAGGTACTAGTAGAAATAGTATGTGAAGGCAAATACACATCACTCTTACCCAAGACTAAACACTATCATTTACACTTAGTGAATTAGTTGAATGGGGTAAAATTAATTGTATTTATTTATTCAAGGCACAATTTTTGTAGGGATTCACCATACCCAAGTGGAGAGAGATCCATACAATGGCCTAAAAGGCCCAATTTATAGAACTTGGAAGAAGAGAGAGAGAGGAGAAGTTGAAGAGGCACAAGGACATGTGTCACAAATGTGAATTACATTTAAAAATTAATGATAGATATTTATGGGGTGATCCATATCATTTCAAGTGTTAAAAATGTCATCTTTAATCATCCAAAACATACAAATAGTAAAAAAACTCCTTTTCTATGCATAGAAAATTGCCCCTTATGATTAGCCTTATAAAACTACCCAAATTATATACTTAATAAATTTTTATGATGAATATAAGTATGAGGGGTTAATAATAATACCTCACATGTATTGGATAGGCTTCTGACCCTTTCTATCATCTTGTCCATACATGATCACACTTGACAGTCTCAAAATATCCCTTTTCCCTTCACCTTTCACACTTGGCACTTTAAATATCTTCAAAACTATAATATGATCTATAAAATAGGTGAAATGACATTTTTAATGAGTGATAATACCATTATTTACAATAAATTATCCTTAAAATGTTCTTCAAATGAAAATTTGTCATTTCTTCTAAGTCCTCACTAGCTGGCTCACTAGACTAGCTAACAAGAATGAGGTGGTAGGAACATTTAGGAGATTATGAAATTTATATAATAACCATATGGACTTATAAAAAGTAATAATATTCCATCCAAGAGTGGTTTCACCTCCTAAAGCTTCACCATGCTTGCACACACAAAAAAGTCAAAATTAGCATTGTTTTCCTCTTTTCTATATAGTTTAATAAAATCCAAGGCCATGGATGTGATCCTAATAAATTAAAAAAAAAATTATATTCATCACTTAGGGTTAAATTCCTCCATTTAGGTGTACTTTTAGGCTCATTTTCACCTCTAGGTCTTAAAATAGGGTTTTGGAAGGTTTGTACTCTTAACCTTTGTTCATAAAGGTTTGATGTTGAAATTATCTCCAAATGGAAATTTTGGATTATTAAGGACCCCCTAAAACTTCATTTAATATCTCTAAGTCCCATGTAAAATCTCATTAAAGATATGAGCATTCTAAGATGATCATTCAAGTCAATTTTGCACAAATAATAGGGTCTGTGTATGTTCTAGGCCAAATTATGGATTATTTGTGAATATATTACAAACAATAGGTTATAAAACCTTTTAATATTTCCTATAAAAATCTTATAATCACTATAAAATCTCCTTTCAAGATAGAAATAAAATTGACCCCTGCTTTGGAAACATTTCTAGCATTACCAATAGGTCTGTTTGTACCCTAGATTCAAAATAGCCCTCAAAATGGAATTCTCTACCTCCTGATAGCTCCATAACTTCATTTCCACTTCCATGAATGTTAATAAAGACATTTGGATTCTATAATAAGGTCCAAAGTCAAAGTGACTCTCCATTTGAGACTAGACCTATTTCTTGCCCACCAAGTATACATGTAAACCTCCTTGGTTAGAGCACCCTGTTTGCCCTTAGACCCTATAGTTTGGATTATAATGTATCAAATGGTGTTTTAAATCTTAAAAAATCTTAACTTTAACCCTCCTTACCTTTTAGTCCTTGATTTGACCTATTTTCATGAAATGGTAGGGTCTATGCAAAGGGAAAAGTGCCCCTTATTTGAGACAAAATAGGAGGCACTTAACCTATTGGTCTTTCCAATTTGATTATTATGGAATATTAATCAACCCAAAATGATAATATATACCTAATTTCACATATTTATTATTATTTTTTCCCTCAAGACCTCTAAAATCCAAGACTAGTCATTAGGCAGGCAGAATATGCATGGTAGGTAGGGTATAAGTTTGTTTTGCCTTTGGAAAAATGGTTTCATTTTCTTCTAATCCTAATTTTTATGTTTAAATTTAATTTTTATCCATATATATATACCTTGTTTCAACCATTTTTCAATGTGACTCTCACTATAACCTGCATCTAAACATCTCATCCTTGCTTACCTATCCTCATGTTTTGATTGGGACAAAGTCGTTTGATTATGTTTGGAAGTTTCTTAGGCCTAAAAACCAGGTTTTAAATTGTTTTGAACATATTTATATCACTAATTTATTTTTATAATATTCATTTCACCTACAAGGTTCCTTAAAGGAGAACCTATTTTCAACTTCTTGCCTATATGACTATATTTCATGTATTTTGGGCTTGCCTAGAGGTGATCTTGAACTTTGGATGATGGTTTATGGAATTAATATTAATTTTTATTGGTAATATGACATACTAATGCAATTTTTTCACTTATAAAACCTTCAAACCATACACTAACTCATGCTTAATTTTCCAACTAGCAACCATGTCTACCTTGACTATGTTTTCATGGAGTTTGAGGCTTGTAGGTGGTTGGTTGAGTCCAATTAGGTCAGGTTATTGAAAAAAATACTTTTAACTTAGGAATAGTATGTATTAAAACATATAATTCATTTCACAACTTAAACTTTATCACTATAAGCCCTATTGAGTTTTAAAACTTGTTAAGGCTACTGACTATTAGTGTTCCCAGGCCTGTACAGACAGAGGAGGGTGTGTTAAGGGTCCAAAACATTGGAAATGACCTTGTCTATGTCATCTTGGATTATTAATTCCAATTTTAATATTTTTAAATGGTTTCAACTTGAATCATGGTCTATAACTTCTCAAATGAAACATAAGATCACTTTTTACACCTTGTAGATATCACTGCTACAAATTGGTGATTTTTGGTAGCTTTTGAGTTTGTCCAAAAACCATCTTCCACTCCTCCTTTTGACCTCAATGTTGGAATAAATAATTATTGTGGATAAGGATAAAAATTAAACCAATTAAGGTCATTCAAAACCACCATGATCTCATAATATGAAAATATCAAAAAACACCTAGGATCTCTATTTTGATCATTTAGGGATTAAGAACCCAAAATGGCCTTCTCATTATTTTAAGTGAGAATATTTCCTTTCCTAGCCTTTAAAAATTAATAGTATGGAATCAAATGATATTTATATATGTTGTATGACTTCAATCATGCACTTTGCCATACATTCATCATTAAAAGCTCTATACAAACCTCTTAGAGAAGCTAACTATAAGCACATTTTGGAAACAAGGCAGTGAGCAAAGAGAATGAGGCAAATTAGCTTGGAAGGAGTTCTCTATTTTATATCCCATAATATTATTCATGAAATAAAACTTGAAAACATGATTTCAAACACATTGAAACCTTTATGGATCTCCTTCCACATTGTAAAACTTAGATTCTACATACATGACTGCCAACTTGGTAAAATAAGCATAATTTGGAATCCTCCTTCAAGTGGCATTGAAAAATAAGGAGTTAAAATTTGTAAACACCAAAATAAGAATAATAATGTATTGAAAATCATATGAAATCATCTGTAACAAACCATTCCATCAATCTAAATCAAGAAAAGTTGAAACAGATTCAAAAAGAGACCCACTCATGGTTGAATAGGAATAAAAAGATACTTGGAGTGTTAAAAATTGTTAATGAAGGAAGAGAAACCAATATGAGAGTTATTAATATGGATGTGAATTTAACTTAGAGTGTTATCCACCTATAGAAGCATTTACCTTAACTCTACCTGTAGCTTCCATAATGAGTGCTTGAACTTGCCCTTTCTTGGCTTGCCAATGGAGAATGAAGAGAAATGAGTTTTAGATGAAAAATTTCATGAAATATATGAAAAACAATCTAGATATTACTTTTTTTTAGGTGAAGAGTCACTCCACCATATTTTTTGCTTTAAGGGAACTTGAGAAGTCTATATAAGTGTTGAAAAAGATTTATTTTTTAGGGAAAACTACTTTTTTCTTGATGAAATTGACTTATAAATATAACCTAACCTGATAGTAACATGACCCACATTGAAACTCACTTTTTTGTAAAATTTTATTGTATAAAAGTAAGTATAAGTCATTTAATAGGTTAAAAGGTGGCCAAAAGACCTCTTTTTGCACATGAAACCTAACAAATGACTATTTTATGACTTATAATCACATTGAAACATGATAAATCACATATTATGACAATTTTACACAAAATGGAATTTTGAATAAGTTTGACCAAGGATTGATCATAGTTGACCATGATTGACTAGGCCAATTCAATGTGACTGAACTTACACAAGGACTAAGACAAGAACAAGTAAGATATATAGGACAATATGAGACCCCATAAGAAGTGTATAAACCTTATTGAAAAGTTTAAAATGATAGGGGTTGACCTAATTTGAATATAAGTCAAATTTGGTCAATAACAACCATGCCAAATATAACAGAATATAAAACAATATTTCTACATGATATGAAGTAACTCACGACTCTCTTATATTCTCATAATAGAAAGACATTAAAAAATATATTAATAATAAAAACATATTATGCATATTTACAAATATATTTAAAACTATCACATTTATCTATGAATGAAATCAATCCAAATTTATAAGCATATCCATAACAATGGATAATATAACCACCACTTTAGAGTTGATCCCAATGCATACTCTTTACATAGAAAGGTATTGTACATTTTTGTCAGCAAGATTTCAAACATGCATATTTTACCAAAGAATATTTACATATAAATCCATATGTATGTTCAAGATAATCCCAACCATAGATAGGTTTCCCTATCCCCCAAATCATTGGTTAGAGATGGAAGCAAGAATCTAACCAAAAACACACAATACTCAATTGAACCATGATGGTGATGCAATAATGACCAATAACCTAGTATCTTAAGGTCAAAATGATAATACTCAACATAAACCTTACTTAAGGGTTTTTAAAAATAGCAAGCACTTGAACACACTCAAAAAAAAAATACCCATAATTAGGGTTTGCACCCAAAAATAAAAAATCATAAACCATTCAAATCTTTAAGATTCTAATCCAATCCAATAAAAAACATTACACCTTTTTATTTACTTATTGTCATATATGGGTGAGTATTCTTAATTATCTAATTGTACTTTGTATCATTGACTAACTATCATTCATAATAAATGATAGGTCTAGTTAGGAAAATAATTCCAAACCTTATACATTATTTGTATCAATCATCACATGCACCATTTCAACATTGTAGTAAAAAAAAAGAACTTACTTATTTTCTCAACACAATGTGATAAAAATAAGGGTTATTGACCTTCACTTGCTTCTTCTCTTTTCTCCTCCACATCATTTTCTTTTTTCCTTCTTTCTCCCCACACTCTTTTATTATTGATAACCTCTTTATCCACCATTGGTAGTGACTATTCCATTTGGTAGAACTATGAGTTTTATCAAGTGGAACTCCCACTCCTTTCTTCATTAAAAACCCACATGTATGATTTCCTCTACATTTCATCAAGTGAAAATAGATAGGTTTACACCTCTTACATGATTATTATTTTCAAATTTAAAACTAGCTACATCACCATGCATAATCCTATCGAGTAGCTTCCCTAAAATACAAACCCTAATCATCATTTTACCCAAGTCAATAATAACATCATAACCATCGTTTCTTACTCTAAACCAACATGATTACCTTGCCCTCAACTTAAACTTTTATCTTAAATTTTAAGTTACAAATGAAAACCAAGATTTAGGTCTATGTTATGCATAACTTAGGGTTTGATATACCCTTAGAACCTATAATCATCATGATCTGACCTAAGTCTTATGACTTATGGTGTAAGCTTATACATGAACCTATCAAGAATAAGTCCTAGTCCCTTTTATGGACTATAATAGCATATACATCCTTCACTAGTTTATATCAGAAACTAAATGAATTAAATCATTACCTTTGTACTATAACTAACTTTATAATCATAGTGTTATCCCTTCCCACTCATGGTATCTTTTTTAGTTTTTGGTGCACAAACCTAAATTGGTCTTTTAATCAAGGATTATATAACTCATCCAATATATCATGATATTCAAGTGACATATATTTCCTTTTACTTTCATCAACAATTTTAGAGTGAACCACATCCATATTGAATGGTTAATTTGATTGATCAGTTATCCTTAAAAACCAAAGGACAAAAGATGACACAATAACCATCTAGTCAACAACTAAAAAATATAGCTAAATGACAAAATGACCAAGAAAATGGCTCAATTAAGGTTCTATACACTATTACATCACCATGGTGGTTTATATACATACCATGTCCTTACCACTTAGCACAAAGCTCCTACCTCTAACCTATAGTTATTTTTTGCATACTTAATATATCCATATAGACATCAACAATATACAATCATAGTTAACAATAATAAGGAATATCATAAACTCATTAAATATTGTAAAAATGATTACAATTTTATTTAAACCAATAAATAATGTTATGAACATCAACTAATGTCTAGAATAAATGTCCACATAATATAAGAATATTAAAATAATTTTGATAATTAGCCAAAGTTAATGTGCTGAGTAGGTGTGGTCATGTCAATTATAAGCATGATCCAAGTTGACATCACCACCACCATTGTTATTATAAAAAACATTATAAATGCCAAAAATTATGCTAACATTGGTTTTAATATTACTATCACCTACATTCCTGATATCATTACCACTATAACCATTAATACTAGCATTGTCTCTATTGGCTCATATCCTCACCATGCTTAGAAATAATAATACATGTTCAAACAATTATTCCTTGGAGATACCTAGCGTAATAACTAAGATCTTATACCACTATCACAACCCAAAAATAAAATAATTTTTTTTGTAGGATATTTAGGGTTATGATACTTGGATTCCAACATTTAACTATGTACACATGTATCAACTTCCAAAACTTAATGAACTCATGTACATGATTGATTTTGCATTCTTATCACAATGAAGTTCATTGTGACCCACTAGGTTAGGTGGTTAAGTATATTATCATAATAATATAATTAATATTTGAATGTCTTACATAAGGATTCCTAAATCTTTATCCACTTACTCCTCTAAGAGTCATGTGCTTTTAAATCACAACTAATTTCCAAATGAGGATGATCTGCTAAAGCTTCTAAGAGAACAAGATTTCCATTTTTTAAGAAGAATGGTAATTATTAAACCAAATTATAATAAATTATAAAGTATAATAAAGGTTTATAATTTATTAGAGTGACATTAATTTTATTTTAAATAAATATTTCCATTATCTTATAAATAACCTTATAGATTTACTTAAAAATTCACATAAGTATGGTAAGTTAGATACTTAATCTAAATTCTTGTATAAAGTCTTAGAAATATAATATTTCATTATTGAATCTACTAAAAGAATCATATTATTCCAAACTTACAAAGTATATCAAGCCTTAAGATAACCCTAACAAATTATATAAGACTAAAATTTATAGTTTATGAAGTTTTATATGCATTCCTCACTACTTTTTAATTGTATAAACTTATAATAAACCCTTAACAATGAATATAAATAGATCACTATGTGTAGAATTATGTGATTATGAGGTTAGTCAAATGATATTCAATTATTTAAGGTTTAGTATTTACAAAAATTTATTACACTTTATTTATTTCAATTAATGTTTACATTTCCTTAGGAAGTTACTCAATCAATAAACATAAGACATATACTAGGAGAAGTGAAGTCTTACACCTATAAAAATGCTCATACTAGAAGGTAATGTCTTATATTGTATATATCAATATTTTATGGATAGCTAGTTTTAATTCCATTTATAATATTTCAATAATTAAAATTACGCATTTAAACCACTAAACCCTCATTAAAACCTTCCTTTAATGTGACCATAGGGTCATGAATGTTTAGTTTGAGATTGAAAATGTTTGCCATGTCAATGAAGGTTTTAAATTAAGTACTTAAAAAATTATAATTAAACATAAGATGATTCATTAACCTTAAAATTCTTTTGTCACTAGTAAAAAAAATATGCTCACTAATTACAAATACAATACATAACAAGATAATTAAGTTCCTAGTCACATAGTTCATCTTAATGATATAAAATACATAGTGAACAATACTATATAATAAAGTGACATCCAATAAAGTTATTCTAATAGTAAAATAAAATAAAGTTTAATTATTTCCTATTAACCACACTAAAAACCCACATTTATTGACTTTAAAAATTCCATTGTCTATAGTATCAAATGAATCTCAACTCAGTCTCCTTGAATGAAAGATGGAATGCATTTTTGGGCATAATACACTACCAAATAAGTATTAGACTATATATATATATATATATATATATATATATATATATATATATATATATATATATATATATATATATATATATATATATATATATATATATATATCTTCCATTAGGTTTTGTATAATTTTATTCATCTACTATACTCATTTATAAGTTTTCATTTTAGATGTAATTGCATATACAAAAGGGGTAAATAAACAAGAGCAACCTAATTTCCACATTGTAATAATATAGTCATAGAGAAATACAACCAAGATATAAGATGATAAATAAAAATATAATGTATCATAAAATTATATCCATAATAATTATATAGGCATAGTATCAATGTTGTTCAAAATGTGTTATAACACATAACACCCTAAATATCCTTCAATTGTACTTCCAAGGTCCAAGCAAAAAAATATTGTTTATTAATCATTTTGAATGTGTGTGTGTGTGTGTGTGTCTATATATATATATATATATATATATATAT
Organism: Torreya grandis; assembly: GCA_037957365.1. Classification (NCBI taxonomy): domain Eukaryota; kingdom Viridiplantae; phylum Streptophyta; class Pinopsida; order Cupressales; family Taxaceae; genus Torreya; species Torreya grandis. The sequence continues at coordinate 1,038,679 of JARHVA010002677.1, forward strand.
ATATATATATATATATATATATATATATATATATATAAGTTTATAAATAATTTAAAGATAATATATACAATGAAATAAGATACATCATTATCAAATTATACCCAAGAAACACATAATTTGTTACATAGTACCCATTTACTAATGCAGATGACATCAATACTTCATATTTATTTATGTAAAGAAAGTACCAAATTTTCCAACCCATAATACCTGACACAATTAGGTAATACATAAAATATACAATAAATTTAAGTAAATTATATGTTTATTGATATATACTATAGTTTTAATCAGTCATAACATCTTTGCTAAAACAAATCCAATACAATTTTCATTAAATCAGTTAAGGGTTAAACAAAGTCACCTATTTTTGTAATACTTCACTGAAGTCTAATTTTCAACTTAAAAATGCAATATTAGGTTATTAATATTAAATAAAATTTATCAATGACTAAATTTATTGTAATAATTTCATCATAGTTACATTCTACCACATAATACATTCAATATACAACAACTAACCTAAACAATAAAATGAACCATAACTCAAATCTACAAGAGTATTATTCTTGTAATAGGCATAATTTAATGAAATTATTATAAGAAATTAAACAAAATACATTCACCAAGATTTCCTTATTAAAGGATTATAATAGTTATTAACAACACCATAGACAACATAAATGATTCCCATTTATAATTACATTACATTGTCAAGAAGAATTACAATACTAAATAGGAGATGAAAATGGACCCAATTCCTCATAGGTCATTGTGATTGATAAAAAAACTTCATGAGACTCTTTCAGAATCTTAAAAAAATCAACCTACTAGTTATTTACTCTTGAAAGCATTCATTATGCATAGACACCAAAGACAATGTGGAATTTGAGCCCATCCATATGGTGGTATCCTTACCCCACCACATCCATTAGTCTAGGGTTGATATATTCCACTAAATTTAAGACAAAAAACATAAAAAATAATAATAATAAGGATTTATAGAGATAAAAATTCCATGAAGGTCATGGTTTTACACACAAGGCCAAAACAGAGTATAATAAGAACTAGCCAACACAAACACAAAGCAAAATTCCAAATCAACATAGGAAGACTTCATGGTTGTATCTTCATCACTCATTTAATATGTACACCATATAAGTTAAAGATGAAAAAACCAAGGTTTCACCCACAAAGGATTATTGAATCTTATACACAACTTCATAAAAAATAGATTTACCCTTTAGATCTTAGTCCAAGAGTAGCTACAATATGAGATAGTTATAATAAGGTGAATGAGAGAGTTTTAAGGAGAGTGAGATATATTAAAATAATCCTCTCATTTACCTAGGTATATATGAGTGAAACAAAATAGTAATAGCATAAAATGAATGCAATAATATATTTGAAGAAAAAGAATAATTTCTTCTATGTAAAAACTTCTATAACCTCTCTCTTCACTCCCTTCTCCCCTTTCTCTTCCATTTTGTTTTCCAACACTTTATTTCCACCATATTATTTATTGTTGTGTTTGGAAACATTAAAAAATATCATAAATCTTTACACCAGATTCCATGTACACCAAAATAATATCATTACTTTTGTATAGTAAATGTTAAAAATAGCATCCACTATAACCATGAAAACAACCAAAATGCTAAGAAAACCCTAATTTTCCTCCACACACATTATCCATTATTTTGTCTCCTTTAATCCATAAGGAATGAAGTTAATGATTGGAATGATAACCATTATTCCATCAATTTTCTATGAAAACACTAAATAATTTAAAAGGTTTATTTAATCCATATCAATTGGTGAAATGACATATCCAAGGCAAAATATTCCCATGAACCCATGATGGGTCATTCAAAAATTTTCCACCAAGACCATAAGACCATGAAAAATGACATGATGTTAAATAATCATTGAGCCATGCATAAAAAATAACATATTATCAACATAATAATATCAAAGAAACTTAATAACCATTTATGATATGTTATATATAATTGATGGCTTGTGTTTATTAGCTTAATAACTAAACTAGCCTACCACCAATTATAATCAATCATATAAGCATAATGAGTAAGATAATGATGACCACTTAAGAAACAAATAAAAATTATTATGCACAACATTAGGTTAATGTAAAATATGACATCATAGAGGGAAATGATGGACACATAAATTGATTTCTCTCTTTTTAACAGATGCTCATTCATCTATATGACATTATTGAGATGATTAGATGGATATTCTAGTCCTCAACCTAGCTTAGTCTCTAAACTATTACCTAAAATTATAGAATGATATTAGAAGTACTACCTCTATATGGTAATCATAAAAATCATAATTATATGACTGACTAAAGTATGAAATGAAATACTAAAATATAAAACTCTTTAAGTAAAAATATATATGAACATATGAAAAGTACACATAACAAAAAATTGGCTTATTGAAATAACTCACTATGAACATTATTCAATGTCTTCCTAAGTGGGATGCGATAAAATGATCATGGGTAAGACTTTCATGGCCATATGGGTTTGTAAGATAAGTTATTACTTAGGAATAATTTTGAAGGAAGGGCCAAGAAATGGGAAGGGACAAGTATCACCTTTCATTGCCTATTGTGATATAGTGATTTATCTATAATATGAGGGAGAGATTTACTTTGAAGAAATATTTATCATTATTTATATTTTAAGAGGTGAGCTTGAGTTTGAGGAGGAAGAATATTGAAGTAGATGAAGTTATCTTACAGCAAGGAACTTTTAGGAGGATTTCATGCTTAGGATAAAGTGGAGGAACTAAGGTAGGGTAATCCTTCACCTAGGAAAGAATTTTTATTATTCAATTCTAAAATTTATTTTTCCTTTCTTGTTTGAGAGTTTCAAAGGGTTTCATGGCAATTTTACTTCCCCATTTTTATAGTTTGTTTTCCATGTTTGGGCATATGTCCACAATATTTTTTTATCCATTTAAGGGAATGTATATTTAAAAATTTCTCCACTTATTATTTATATTTTTAAATTAATTTTATTGACTTTAAATGATGTTGTTATGCTTCCCAAATGGGATTAGCTTGTGTGTTTTATGTATGACTTATTTGGATAAGGTTTGGGAATGGGAAATATGTTCCAAAGCCCTCATACATGGATCTATTTCATGGGGTTTTGGAAACAAGAAACATTTTTTTAAATGAGGTTCTCAAATGGAAAGGGAGAAGGGTTTGGAAAATAGGAGGCATCCTAAAAAACTCATCCCACCTTATTAAGTGGAGAGTAATGATTCTCCTACACAATGGGTGATACTTTAGTCTTGTCAAATATTCATATATATTTTGTCTTCCATATATATTCACACAATTTATATTTATATGTTATTCATATAGTTTCATTTAATATTTATTAGGTGATGGTAGGATCCCCTTTATTTCATGGAAGATTGATATGATGAACCAATTAGTTATGCTTGTCACTTTACCTTTAATGAAACTTTACCTTATCTATTTTTTGGTGATACCTATGTTTGTATATGGGAATCTTTGGATAGGGGGATGACTAGGATATTCACCTAATGATGGTATTAATGGATGTCAGGTGATAACCTCTTTGGTTTGGCCTTATGGGGTACATTAGATCTTGGATTCAAATATTAATTTTATTTACTTTCTTATAAAATTTTATGAAAATTTTAGTTCATTTTTGAAATCCATTAAAATGTAATTAATTTAATTTTAGTTATAAGAGTTTATAAATATAAAATAAAATTAGTTGAGCTTAGAAATTTTTTAACATTCCTTATTGTACCTTGTTAAAAGAGGTAAAGTTCATAATGATGAAATTTATTACTTTGGTGGATTATTGAATTTGAAAATTTTATATGAAAAATTATATCTTGGAGGATTTATTACCATAGTGCAAAAAAATAATAAAATATTTGTCTTTGTTTTTAGAATTTTAAATGATATACAAACCCTTAAGCACTAAAGGTCTAGTTTGATTTACATGATTTTTGATTTAATATAAACTCTCCTAAATCTCCCAAAATTAATTTAATTACATAGTGGACTCTGCCATGATTTGACAACATTTCATAGAACGATTTTAGGAGCCATAGATTAATTTTATTAACTTTGAAGTCAAAGGTCCTAAATGGACTCAAATCCTTTGTAAAAATTCATGTACTTCTAGTAATTAACTCATGAAAACTAAAATGTGTCTAATTATAAATATAATTTTAGATAAAATTACATGTTTTTTGGATCCTGTAAAAATTTATTTTACATTTTTAGGGGTTTTCTATAACTTGTGATGATTTTTTTTATATTATTAGTATATAGTGAAATTTCCCTTTATACATGCCTTTTTTATTATAGGGAAATACCATTTTTGTATGGTAGGACTATGATTAAGATGGTGGTCATACATATGACCACATATATTATGAATAAATCCCAAGGTGCTAATGAAATGGGGTGAGGTGGATATACCTCTATGGTTATGAATTATTTGATCCATGTGATCAAAACCAATGAGTTCTTACCATAATGGTGGTAAAAGTTTGTCGTGGGTTTGAATCCATGTGGGCATTCTATCTCTCCAATTTTTTGAGTTTATCACCACCTCTATTTATATTTTGTCATGACCATATTTATGATCATTTTTTAATATATGTATTTTTAATTTAATATTTATTATTTAAAATATTTTTTTAGTGAACTTTATGAATTTTATAAAGTTTGGTTTTGTATATTATTAATTTAAAATAGACTTTTGTTTAAATCTATAATTATTTATGTATGATTATTTTTGGAGAATAAAAGGCCCAAAATTGGGGTGAATTGAAAGGGACCCACCTCCCCCCACCCCTTAATATTTTTAACTCTCCTACATGTAATTGATTTCTAAGATTGAAACTTTCTAATTTTTTTTTTAAATGAAAATTTCTCAAATATAGGTCATTTTATCTTTAATGGGTTTTGTAGTGACTTGGAAGCCTTGGAATGGGTTGACCAAAAATTGAACCCTCATTAATTTTAAATCCTCTACTATGTGAAATAATAATTAAGATCTGAAATTAAAAATTAATAGTACCTTATTCATAATATGGATATTGGTGTACATTAATGGATGTAGAGGAGCTTGAAGCTTGCAATGATTATTTTTAAAAATGTGAGAGCTTTAAACCACTTGTAGGTATTTTGAGATGTTGGGTACCTACAAAATTCACACACCAAACTTTGTATCAAAGCATAAAATTAAAACAAAATAAAATTGAAAATGATTAAACATTGGAGACCCCATTAATAGTAGCCATCCAAGGGTGGGGAATGTATAAAGGGATGATTATGGAAAATTCATCCTCCAAACCTTCTCCTCACTTCAAAAAATCTGAATTTCAGAACCCTTTATTGCCTTAATGATTCTTAAAGTTTTTTCATCTTTTCCTGATCTGATAGTTGAGATAAAAGGAATCTAATGGTTGAGATGGAATGCTTCATCCTCAAGGAGATAATCATAGATATTGTAGACAAATTTTAAGGTAATATGAGGAGTATGAGTCCTACTTGATAATAAATTTAAATAAAAGAGAAGTTGTAGACACTCCACTTTTATCACTTCCATGTCAAGTTTAAAAATGGAATGATTCCAAGCAATTGCACACAATTTGGTCTGAAATATTCTATTCATATAATGTACATGTTTGAATTCACCTTGGAGCATATCTAGGTGGGAAAATTAACCATGTTAGATATGTTCAATTATCATTATTTTCAATTTATCTATTCAATTATCATTTTTTTAATTACCATTATGGTCAATTTCTCTAGTCAATTATGCTCTTCTAATTAATTCACTAATTCCCATTTGTTGATCAATTAATGCAATTAATTCCATATTATATAAATAATTATTCTAGATTATATTTATATTTCAAATATAATTATAATTTACTTTTGTTTAATTAATTCTTCTTTTCCTCCAAAGGGGAATCCCCATTCAAGAAAGGATCTTAAGATTCTTTGGAATATGCTTTTGTGAGTTAAATCAATTTGATAAAGTGAATTAATATACAAGATTATTATCCACCTTTCATCTTAGAGATAGTATGAAGGGACCTTAATGAGTCTTGTAGGATATTTTAGGATCATTATCAACCCTTCATATGGGAAATGATAAAAAGGGCCCACATAGGTGATCCATGTGGTTTATTGGGAATTACTCTCCTCCCTTCATCTTGGAAGCAAGATGAAGGGTCTAAATGGACTCTCACAAAGATATTATAAGGAGAATTCACTACCCTTCATCTTGGAAACAAGATGAATGGCTTATATTAATTATCATTTGATATCTTCAAAAATTATCCTCCACCCTTTATCTCAATTAAGATGAAGGGATCACATTAGTGATCCATGTGCACTATTGAGGACTCTTTTTCAAAAATTCATCTTGATTTCAAGATGAAGTGTCCTCACTGATCCTAGATCATTATGAATAGGCATCATCATGTTATAATTATTATGTTCAAGATATAAAATGAAGTATTGGTAATTTGTCGAGTCCCCTTGTGCATCATATTTTTTGAATTCATCATCAAATACAACTAATACATAGATTTAATGGATATGTGTCAACATAATTTAAATTGACAAAGATAATATGACACTAAATTCAAGCCACATCCTATGCAAATATGTTTCTAATGGAGGTTTAAATTATTTTATTTGAATCTTATGCATTATTAGCCAATCATTATATTATCATGAGGTCTTAGGCTCAAGAATTTTTCAATTATTTTGTGGGTTTAATCAAATAAAACCAACTTGGTGAAAATATGGCTTGTGAAGATTCCTAATTACACATATGGAATGTTTAGTGGGGCTAGTAACCCATACCTTTATTTTGAGGATTTTAACAACATTCCTTTGAAGAATATTTTATTATTTTAGCTCTTTTCTATTCATATTTTATGTCATTTTATATTTTCTATGTTTTTGTGAATTCATTCATGAAAATGGTGAAAACATTCTAGTTTTTATATTAATCAACAAAATCACCTAGTAATTAATGAAATCATCACTATATTTTATTCTCTACTCTATGTTTCTTGCATAGGTTTAAAAATTAGTGAAATCATTCAAATATCAATGAAATAAACACATCAATCAATAAAATCTACTACTTATCGATGAAATCAAAATTTTGGGTGGCAAAATCATTTATATTTCTTCTTTATCTTCTATAGTCTATTTGTGAGGATTTTTATTATTAGTGAATTTGTTTAGATATCAATGAAATTATTAAGATAATTAATGAAATTATTTAAATATTAGTGAAATTGTCTAAACATTTCACAATTTTGATTTACTATTTATTAAAAAATGGTTTGATTATTAGTGAAATTATTTTGTTACTAACATAATTATTCCTGCTAATTAGTAAAATAATTTCTTGTTTATGTGTTTTTGTGTTCTATTCTTTGTTCCCACATGTTTTTGAAATTGGCAAATTTATCTTGAAAAATGGTGAACTTGTCTATGTCAAACTTTGAAAGTTTATAAAACATAAAAAATCAACTTCCATTTGTCAAAAACCCACTAAGTAAAACTACTTACCTTGTTTGGTTTCAGGTTCTAAAAAGGGTGTGGTATTTTATTCAAATAATTACATATTTTACTCACATTTGATTTTAATGATATAAAACCAATTCAAATTTAATTTTGGGCTATAATAAAACTTGATTTCAAATATTTTTTCATTATGTATAATTTTTCTTGTTGCTTCTTGTTACTTGAGTGTTTTTTAAGGATATTTTGTGTGTATTCTCTCTCCTTTTGGGTGACTCAGAAATACAAAATTCATATATTTTTTTTAATCTTGACTATTTTACTATTATGATATTTTCTCACCCTTAGTGGAATTTGCATGAATTAGAATGGAAATACCTCCCCTTTTCTTTTGGCTACACAATTGGGGTATCATTTCCTTTTTGTGAGTCCTTAAATAAAAGTGATTGGGATGACATTAACCAAAATTTGTACCAAAATCCACTTATCTAGTAGGGAATATAAATTGAGTAATATTACCATCATGAAGACATAACTTTGTGCTTGTATAAAGTCATGTGAGGATTGAACCCTTAGGAGTTCTTTCCAATATCATAGGTCAATGTGTGGTTCCCTAAAAAAGAGAAATCTTGGAAACAAGATTGAACTTCTTCATTGATGGATTTTGTGCTTAATTATATCAAAGTATATAGGGACCATCTAGATATCCCAATTAAAATAGTAAGAAAACCTCAAATCTAGTAGCACTTCATTGAAACCCCAACAAATAAAATGATTGCAAAGGGACATGACCCTCTCATGAATGGCCTAATATTGGATTGATTCTTAGATACCTCTTTTTATATGAATAATTAATTGATGAAAAAGTGTAAAGGTTAACACCCCACTTAAATATTACCTTACTCATATAGACCTTTTGAGATAAGGGTGGGATTAAAACACCACCAATAATTGAAATACTTTATTTAATGAATCTCACACTTTTAATCATATATCAAGGCAATTATATTGAAGGTTAAATGAATTTTATGTACACTCACATTAGTTATTAAATTGACTCATAATTTTTTTTTGTTGATGTTTTATTTTCATGTCAAAACCTCATTTTGTATTCCAAAACCAATCTCATTAAGCAAAGGTCAAAACCAAAGTTCACAAAAAGGTGTTACCCACATTCCAATTCAATATTGTTCCTTTATAAAAAATTTGTCCAATTTTTTTATCAAATCACACCTCCCTTATTTAAAATTATTCCATTATATTATCCATGTGAGTTTGAAACTATTCTCATCATTTTCCTAAGTTCCTAATTATAAGGTCATTTCCAAAATTGAGACTTGTTTAAATCAACATTTCTAGTCTTGATACCATTCCCTTATGTTCAAATTGACTATGTTCAAGCCTAAAGTTTTCTCTTGTCATTCTCCAAGAATAATATTTTACTATTCCCATCTAGGTCCATTCCAAAGTTCATGTTGAATATGCTTCTTTAAAAAAAATTTGGCATGGATTATAATACTACTTATGATGATGATTGGACTCAAGGTCAAACTAAAACATTTATATATCAACCCACTTCCCCCCAAATCAAGAGGCTTTCATGAATGTAATGGATATGGAATTTCATTAAAAAGTGTATGAAGTAATGCCACTAATGTATGATGCATCTAAAACGCAAATTGAGAAATAATTATTTGATAATAGAGATGATTTTTTTTTTTTAGTTTATTAGTGATGGGTAGGAAATCTCCTCATGATTTTCCACTACAAAACTTATGTTAGGTTGAAATATCACCACCAATAAAAGAGTCAAAATTATCAATTGGAATGATAATATACCCTCTTCTAGTCATGATCCCCTAATTGTTCAAATGCCCACAATTATAGAAATGTCTAGGAAAGGGAAGGAATTACTTGTAGCTTCCCCAAAGTTTTTTGTAGTATGGTAACCTAAATACAACAATATTGTAAAGTGATTAGTGACCTTGATACCTTGTTACTTAATATAGTCATTAATCCTCCACTTGAACATCAAAGAAAAGATTCATTGGTTGAGACATTTCCTAATTTGGAGACATTTATTGCTCATAAACAACATACATCTGGATATTATTTACAACTAATTGTATAAAATATTCAACAAACATTCCCTAATCCTCAACAAATTTATAGAAATACATGTCAAATTCCATCTAACAAAATTTCCTCTAAATAGTATCGAGTTCAAGGCATCTCTAGAAAGTTCCTATTGAGACATTGAATGTTAATTTTAATTCCCATATTCCCCAATGCAATTTTGATAATGTTCCCTCTAATAAGTAGAAATAGGTTCCTTATGTTGAATAAGTTGCTTTTACTCAGTAACAAATTCTCATGATTGAACAATAATTCCTTAGTCAAAATAAATAGTTTCCTCATACACAACAACATGTTTCCATTCCACCATCTAATCATAATCAATACTAGTATATTTATCCTACACAAAAATGTGTATCCATTCCTTCTTATAATAAAAACCAATACCAAATTCCACCTAACCATTAAAACACTAGAAATATAAATAATAACTCTAATTGGTTAGGGAAAATTTTTACCATAAATCTGTCAAACACCCAATTCTATTCTCATTCGAATAATCCCCCACCTACTACCCAAAGTACCTTATTTTACCAAGAATTTTAGGCTATCAAAGATGTAATATCAAGATTACAAGCTGGGACTCAAAATAAAAAAATACAAGCTAGATCATATATGTTCATATCCATTTGATTCATGTATTTTTCATATATCATTTCCATATCATTTTGATATTTTAAAATTTGAAAAATATAAAAGAAAAGGTGACCCAAGAGAGAAATGATAGCTAAAATTTGGCCACCACAAATGTGAGTCATTTAAAACATTGATGTATTTGACCTTAACTTTGGTGATATCCATTACGAAGGTCATGTGTTAGTCATTAATGATCCAAGATGATAAGTATTATGTCTTCCTTAGTAGCTTTCAAGGTTATTTAGCATGGTCTAGTTGTTAGTTGAGTCAAGTCATGTTGTCTTATCATCAAATGGTCATTAGTTATAGTCTTAATTTTGTGTTTAGAAAATTTTAAGGTAGGTTTGATAAAGTTAAGGTTAAATATGAAATAAAGTTAATGGAGAACTATGCTCAAGGAGACAAGGTGGTGACCCTTATAGGAAAAACATGGTCTAAAGCTAACCAAATTGATGAAAGAACAAAGATATTAAGTTGATCTTATTGTTTGTCAATAAATTTTTAAATATTAAGGTAGTTTTGACAAGTTTAAGGTATTTCACCAATTTAGTCTTATTGTATATTCAAATATTGAGATGATACTTGATAGTTATGAGCTAATGTGAAGGATACCAAAGGTAATGGTACATACATATGTATGTTATAAGACATATGAGAAGGTTTATAGAGTGAAATAGGTATAAATTAAGTCAAAAATGATAGTTTGAATTAGAACATATAATCATGCTCTTACAAATAACTATAAATGAAAGTACTTAGACAAGAAAGAGAGAGAAAATGCATTTAAAGGAGATAAAAGGACAAATTTAATTTATAATGGCTTAAATAATGTTAAATAATGTTTGGATAATCTTTAAAAAGTTATTTCAAGCTAAAAATTACATCAGACACTCCATTGAGTTCTTGATAGGTTCACAATGGCCATCTTTAGATGCTCAGTTTATACAGGAGAGAGAGAGTCAGCACCCAAGCTCTTATAAAAATATGAGGGCCCTAATGCCATAAATTTTAAATTTATTAGTCTTAATTTTAATGGTATATGCTTTATGAATTAATGGTAACAAGTTAAGCAGGTCTAAAACCCTAATTAAACCCTATAGGCTTAGTTTTGGGAATTTAATATGAATTTGTGAGCATTTTGTTGATGGAATAAGGTTTTTAAAGTACCTAAATATCCTAAATAGTCTTATAAATCCATATCCAATCACATTCATGGCTGTGTAGGCATAAATGAGTAACATCTTTCAAGAGTGGCGAGATCACATGGTTGAGCCTAGAGAGCTTTGTGCCTCCATAAAGACACATGTCCATATTAAGAGTTTGAAAAAGTTATAAATCCACCCTAATATATCATTGGAATAATTTATATCCATAAAAAATATTTTAAATGATAATAATTCTAAGTTTTCATAGGTTCGCTATCATAAAATCCCATTTTAAGAGGTTAGAGGCCTAGTTTCCAAAGGTTCTCATTATCTTCATTATGATAAAGTGACATTAAAATATGGATAGATGAGTTAGTCATAAAAATTTGTGCCAAATTCCCCATAAATCCTCAATACCCTCATAAAAATATCCTATCCAAATTACCACTGACAACCACTTCAAGCACTATAGTAGTAGACTGTGTGGATTGAGATAAGGACCAAGTGAGTTGGGTACATCTATTTACTTGACTAAAAAAATGTAGGAAAATAATGAATCATGGATAAAAATTTATTATAGGGTAAAAATGGAATAATTTTAATAAAAAATAATATATCACAATAAAAATGAATTCATACCTCAAAGCCTAACACCTAAAAGGTCTAATGTGTATTTAGAAGCCTATCATAAGCCTAATTGAGGAAAATAATAGTTGTGCATTATTGAATGGAAATATGAGAGGATAAAAAGTGAAATTAGGAGAATATTTAATTTTTTCACCCTTATTATCATCATAAATAGACTAAACTATCCTTAAAAGGCTCATTCTATTAAAAATTACATTGATATAGTCCTAATCAACACACACATGCATGCCACAAGAAATTAAGGAGTAAAAAGATGTGTATGATGAGAAACAATTTTTTAGAGGTATTAAATGATTAAATATAATAATTATATCCAATTTTATATCATATAATATTCCAAAGTTCCAATAATAGTATAATACTCATACCACAACCAAGGCAAACCTAATGAGCACCTACAAGGAGAATTTGGGTAAATGAAGGAAATGTGTTGATCATTGATTGAAGCCATGAGATATAAAATAAATTTAAGGAGGTATTTTTATTGAATAATAAATTTTAAAATGGTTTAAATTAATTTTTAAAGTTATTAAAACCAATGAGAGGCTTAAAAAGGGATAATTAAGCCTAGCAGGCCTAAATGAGCATACACAGGCTTGTGTATGAAGTATGAGGAAAACTTGCATGTTTTTGAGTGTTTTGGTAAATTTAATAGTGAAAGGGTAACATTTAAAGGTTTTATAAATAATTTATGAATATTTTAACCATTTATAAATAAGTAAAGTGTGAGAAAAGGCCTGTTAGGGTTAATTAAATAAGACTCTCTACAAACCCTTGCATAGGGATTAAGACAATTTCCAATAGTTTGAAGGGTCAATAATTTTATGATATCACTTGAGAATATAAAATTACGTGGTAAATTACTCATTTAGGTTTATATATGCAAAAAACAATCACTCTCATCTCTTTACCTTGTCAAATGATGCCTCTCAAACACATAGTTAGGCTTGCATTGCTCAAGAAGGGTAACTTTGGCATGTGTGAACTTGTACACAAAGATTTATGGGATAATAATACTACAATGGATGTATAAGGGGTTAATATAATTAGTATTATTGTCATTTTTTCTTGGGTTAGGTCACTTAAATCTATGAATCATTCTTAAGACTCTAAGTGCTCTTAAACCCTACTTAAACCCCTAACGTGACCCAATGGGTAAAATTGACCTTATAAGCACTAAAAATGGATTGATTTGAGATAAAAATAACTTGGAAAAACTTAATAAGTTTCTCAATAATCTAAATAAATAAATTTTTGGCACATATTTACTATTTTTATATAAAAAAAAGGGCATGAAAATCTTCCTTTTGTGGTTGTATGCAGGGAATTGAACTAGATAAAGCTTCTTGATCAATTAAGGAGAGTTTTTGAGGTAATATATAATTTTGTAATCATTTTAGACCATTAAATAGGATTATATATTCATATCATAGGTTCTATGTTAATAACCAATCTTTAATGAAGAAATGTGACCAATCTTGCATTAAGGTTGAGAAGTTACAAGCTTGTTTCAAGACCTCAAAAATAAGAGAATTTTAGAAAATCTTGATGATAATATATTACTATTTATGCAAGGTATTAGGAATCATTAAATAGGGATATAAACCATTTTCAACTCTCAAAGTCATTTAAATCTTCAAGACATGAATGTCTCTTACTATCCATTGTCAAACAAGTGTTAGTACTATAGCTACAAGGTGATTTACAATGCTTAAACAAAGGTTTTATCAGCTAATGCAAAACCTAAGACAAAAAAAAAACTATGATGGAGATATCTAAATAAAAAAATTAGAGATTACTTATAGAATCAAGCCTTGGTAGTAAGAGGGATTGTTAAAATGAGTCATGGAGTTCAAATGTAAGTCTCATGTGATGAAGAATAATTGCAAGGAGAGAGTTGGCATAAAAAGCTCCCAATAATGCTAAGTGTCAATTGAAGAACTTATAATTGCCCTTTAATAGGTATATGTGTAATTTTTGAAAATTAGTTAAATTCAAGAAAACTTAGGCATAACAAAGTAACCTCCTACACCACTCCTCATAATAAGTCACATTAACACTTGGTTAAGAAGTTCGAGAGGCAACATGACAACACACCTTCTGTATACTTGGTGTAAAATTTATTATATCTTGTAACTAGTTTTATGATGATAATGTCATGATGAACTCCTCCTATATTCACCTTATCTCTCTCTCTCTCTCTCTCTCTCTCTCTCTCTCTCTCTCTCTCTCTCTCTCTCTCTCTCTCATCTCTCTCTCTCTCTCTCTCTCTCTCTCTCTCTCTCTCTCTCTCTCTCTCTCTCTCTCTCTCTCTCTCTCTCCTCTCTCTCTCTCTCTCTCTCTCTCTCTCAATTAGACAAACCTTGAATGGTATTTTGAGGAAGCCTCTATTGGTTATGGTGAAACATTAAACAAACTTGAAATTGAAAACTTCTCAAATCAATAAATAAGCCTTATTTTCCATTCCTATATGCTATGTTATGTTTTAACTATGAAATTGTGTTGATCTTTTCTAGTGAATGTTTTACTTTCTTATATTGTTGTCTATATTTGCTCACCATTATGTATAAAAAAATATTATTACAGGTCATTACTAGTGTTGTAATTTTTTATATGTAAGATTTAGAAGTGGAATTTCATATTCTATATTTTCACTAGGTCAAGTGTTACCATCCTAAGTATTGCAATGTACTCTTGAGCCTATCAATGAAACACTCATGTGATAGTCATGTCAAGGTTATAGGTTATGTGAAAGAGATTAATTCCTTGCCTTAAATAATGTATATTAAATCAAGTAGAGTAATAATATTATTGGTGCATCACCTCCTTTAGGGTTTAGAATATCATTTTTTTTCCATTTTTCAAGAAATTGAAAAGTTCAGTAATAGTTTTGGTGAATCATCAAGGAAGCTATCCAAATATAAAGGTTCAATCCACTTAGTAGGTCATACACAACCTAATATTGTTCCCATTATATATATTAAGTGATATGACATGAAAAATCCTCTAAATGGTGATAATTAAGCTATAATAGTCACCTAATCTTATTATTTGTTGCTTGTTAAGAGGTTAGCTATAACTCAAATTTCCTACTTAGATTATTATCATGAATTTGGTTGGTCCTACTTTATACTAGTTTACACATCTCCAAAAGGTTTTATTACAACTTTTGAGGACTTTTCAAATAATTTCATTAAAAAAATTTCTTATAAAATTGAGCATGAGTTAAAAAATATTAACATATGTGCTATCAAAAAAATAGGTGAGAGATTTACTATGTATATTCAAATATGGTGAACATTAGCTAGTAGATTTACATGTGCACTTCTTAAAATTGAGTTAGAAAATATATTCATGACAAATTTGAACTCATTGATAACACTTAATCTTAGATTATAGTGTCTAGATAATTTTGATGATGTTATCACTAAGGGTGTTTAATAGATAAATCTCTCATTGACAAAGGATTGATTAAAATATATTCACAAAATTAGTCTCAAAATTAGAACTATAATTAATATTAAAATACCATTCCAAATCTAAAAAATGTGGTAGATAAACTTGAGCCTTTTAATTATAATAATAATATGTTGGGAAATGGATTTACAGAAGGTAGACCTATTCAAATAATACAATAAAAAATATATAAAAGGTTCCTTAATCATAACCACTTGCTTTGCAAAGGTAATTTCCTCAAAAGAATCAGTTTACTTGAAGACAATTTGCTAATTTAGGAGAACCCATTGAGAACATATTTCAAAATCTACATGCTATGAATATGATTGGTTGGACAAATACCAAAACCTTTGATGAAAGTAGACCTAAAATAGAGTGGTATAGGGATATTAGATACTTTGAGTATCATCTCATAAAATTAAATGCAATACATATATGTGTATAACTTCAACATCTCATTCAAGACATTATGGAAAGAAGATAAATTGAGTTAAATAATGCTTCATCTTCTAATTCTAGTCAGAATATGGGGATATATAAAAACCTTTTCCCTCAAAATAATAACAATTAACATAAACAACAACAACATCAACATAAAAAAAATTCATAATCATAATTAGGGTTCCTGAACTAACAACATTGATTACCATACTACCCCCTACAATTATAATGTAGTGGGACATATCATAGAACATCACATAGCCGTGATAATGATCAATCCCCATTCCCATAATTACCAACAAGCCAATCCATTTATTCTAGGATAAGGTCCATCTATCTTGGGAATTACTCCCTCCACGATCCTCATTCTCTATTTATTATTTTAGGGCCTATTTATTATACTTAAAATTTTGATATCTCTATTCCTACTTAAGATTATGTTGTTAAAACTTGACATGATAAAATCACCCTTCAAGGTCTTGTACATTCCTTTGTTGATCCTAATCCACCTTCTAATTCTAATCATATTCTTGATCAATCCAAACTCAATTATGTACTTGGAAAAAATTTGTATGATTGTATGGATCAATCGTATAAGATGCCATCACAAATTTTCATCTTAGATCTATTATGTACTTCTCATATTTTCAAGGATGTCTTATATGATATTTTGAGTCAATCTCAGGTGCCTATAAATATTGCATTAGATAAATTTTAGACATTATTCTGACACTTATCTTTAGGCCCACATCTAATATTTGATCAAAGTGATATATCATCCCTTAGATCTTCCTAGACCAATTCCTTATATATTGGAGTCACAGTTACTCACCACAAAATCAAGTGATAGATAATGTTTTTAGACTTAATATTTAAATCTAATCTAATGTTTGAGATATAATTGAACATATCTCATGAATGATATAATAACTATCAATGGGTATGATAAGATTGAGTGAAAATCAACATTTATAATTTCCTTGCCCATCCAAGTTGGGCATGCCATCTATAGTACCTTATGCCATGTCATTAATATAAACTTACCTTATAATCTCCTATTGGGATGAATAACTGGAAGCACACAATTTATTACCAAGCAACTTAACATGTGGAAATTAACCAGAATACACAAGTAACTAGAATTTAGAAATAACACATGATATGAGAGACAATACACAACTTGTATTAAAACTCTTTCAGAAGGAAATACAACAAAGAAGGCTGCCACAACTCTTCTTCCTTACACACCTCTAGGGCTCCCACACCTCTAGGGCATAAACAATAAATCTTCCCTCAAAGCTCTCTCCCTTAAGTCCCAACACCCAACTCAAACATAGATTTGGTGTTCACCTTACACCTGTGCTCCACGCACTCCACAAGTGCTCCATACACTCCATAAGTACACACACGTACTCCAAGTAGATCCCACCTGATTCTACTCCCTGTTGTGTTGATGTCCTATCTGATCTTGCACACCTACAAATCAATCTGGTTCTGCACACCTATGAACCTTGATCTTGCACACACATACACCTACAAATCAATGATCTTACTTACCCATGCAGATCTCTTATCATAGCCATGCTCACCTAATGACCAAGATCATACATACATGAAGAACCCTGCTGATTCTCCAATCCAGTACCCACACTTGGTACTGTGGCACTAGGAGGAACACACCATTGCTCTCTTCTCTCTGAAGGAGCTTATTTGCTCTCTTACTCTCTAGCACTAATTTACAATACAACCAATGAGTCTCTTAAATAGATCTCATGCAAACAATAATTAGACACCTAATTACAATAATTAGATCCACAGCTCTTAGTATAAAATTAACTCTTGACATGCAAACACTTGGTTCATTAGCTAACTACCTGTAACACACGTAGCTCAAACCAGATAGGTGACCGACGTCAGTCCCTATCTGCCTGGGGGGTGCCAACACCAGCCAACTTCTGATCGACGTCAGTTGCCTTCTTATCTCCTCCCTACTGATGTCGGTTGGCCTGACCGATGCCAGTGATAGTAACACTCTGCAACCCTTCGCAACCTCCTTCCCTGCTTACATCAGTGAAGCTTTTAGCTCCATAACCTAACAATCTCCCACTTGGAGATAAATAGCTGCACTGTACCTATACCTGTACCCCATCTAATCTATTTCCTGGCTTGTATCCCTCTTCAAGATCAATCTTGAAGACAACCCACCACACAACCTGTGGTGTACCCCCTATCATCCAAGTACCCTATCGCATTTACATCTACAAATCCATGTAGTGAAGTCCTGACCCTGAATAACATGAATCCCTACTGCTGGTCCCTCTCAAATACCTGAGAACCCACTTCCCTGAATTGGCTCCTAACTCTCTGACAACACCCACTGCTTGGGCAAACTCAGGCCTATACTAGACCTCATGTGATTTCGGACACTAAACTATCCAGCCCTTAGTGTGCTCTGATTCTACAACCTAAACCTTGCCAACACCTAATTCACATCAGCTCCCACTGGAGACAAAATCAACCTATGATCTCCCATGTCCCCCATGCCAAAGAATTTTGCTGCTCCAAATTCTTCATAGCAAACCACTAAACTAATCTTACCCTTAGCTCAGCAAAACCTTGTATGTACAAACCTGCTAGCAAACATACCATCCACATACAGCAACAAAATGATGTTGCAATCATCATCCACTTGGTAAGACAAACCACAGTAGTTATCCTGACATTGACTAAAGTCATGCTTTGTCATCCCACTATCAAAACCTATACCACTATCCTGTAGCTTCCTCAAGACCATATGCCTTGGTCTTCCATCTCACGTGTCCATTCTCTCTATTCTTCAACTAAGGTATCCATTCGTCTTTGTGCTTTCTTCCTGCTGGCAACCCTACCAAATCTCCCGCTTGGTTCTGCAAACTATTCCTGCCATGCTCCCACTGTTTCCTGGATCCTTCTTGCTCTGTAGTCAGCAACAAGTATGAAGAAGAGGAACAAAAAATTTGAGGCTTACTTAACCATCTTCAATCCTCTATATGGGTGTTTGAGACTCCTTGACAACTCCCTGTCCGCCCAAAATATGTTACAGTAACTAACCTCGATCACCACACAGTCTACTTCCGACTGATGTCAGTTCCTATGCCTGTCTTGACTACCAAATTTGCCTACGTCGATGTCCTCCTGACCGACGTCGGTCTTACCTGCTGTTGACGCCAGTTTTCCTGTCGATGCCGATACCTATGTTCACCTGTGAGTGATGACTTTTTCCCTTCGAGATCCTTTAAATCAAAACCCATTTCAAACTACCCTGCTCAAAAGTATCCAGCCCCATCCACTGGTATCTGTCTGCCATCTCCTCCATAAATACCAAGGCTTTCTAGTTCTTCAACCTGTCAAATATATCAGTCTTTCTCTTAAGAACATGCATCTCCTTCTTGCTCATGTGACCAAGCCTATGAAGCCATGTCTCCGTAACAGAAGAAGAATCAGTAATATAAACAAGTAGATAAAGAGTACCTATTTTCTTACCACCAACTAATTCAAGTGCATCCGCTATGAGAGTTCTTGTGCATCTCTCATCACCCAACTTTTCTAAATAAAATAGCCATATCTCCAAACCTGGGACCTGCATGACCTCCTTCAACACCCATGTGTTGGCTGCCTGCAATTTCAGCTTCACTTCCCCTTTGTCAATTCTTTGACAAGGCTCACCAGCTCCTCTTCCTGGGGCTGCATGGAAAGAGGCAGCATAATCTATTATCCAAGATTCAACTTTATCCAAGAAACCTCCCAAAGCATACTATGCAATAACACCTACAACATCTGCATCTTCAGTTCCTTCATGCTGATCTGCTACCAACCAACAATATTATTTTACCTGCTCTTTCTTTCCATAAGATCGTAAGTGACCATCTGTGCTTTTCAACTCCTCCATTCTTAGCTTACTTTGATCTGCCATTACTCTACTCCCACTTGATCATAAACCCCTGAGAGTGACCTGTAACCAAAGACAAAACCTGCTCCCTACAACCTTAGCTCCAATACCACGTGTTGGGATGAATAACTAAAAGCACACAATTAATTACCAAGCAACTTAACATGTGGAAATTAACCAAAATACATAAGTAAATAGAATTTAGAAATAACACATGATATGAGAGACAATACACAACTTGTATTAAAACTCTTTCAGAAGGAAATACAACAAAGAAGGCTACCACAGTTCTTCTTCCTTACACACCTCTAGGGCTCCCACACCTCTAGGGCATAAACAGTAAATCTTCCCTCAAAGCTCTCTCCCTTAGGTCCCAACACCCAACTCAAACATAGAGTTGGTGTTCACCTTACACCTGTGCTCCACGCACTCCACAAGTGCTCCATGCACTCCACAAGTACACACACGTACTCCAAGTAGATCCCACCTAATTCTACTCCCTATTGTGTTGCTGTCCTATCTGATCTTGCACACCTACAAATCAATCTAGTTCTTCACACCTATGAACCTTGACCTTGCACACACATACACCTGCAAATCAATGATCTTACTTACCCATGCAGATCTCCTATCGTAGCCATGCTCACCTGATGACCAAGATCATACATACATGAAGAACCCTGCTGATTCTCCAATCCAACATCCACACTTGGTACTGTGGCACTAGGAGGAACACACCATTGCTCTCTTCTCTCTGAAGGAGCTTATTTGCTCTCTTACTCTCTATCACTAATTTACAATACAAACAATGAGTCTCTTAAATAGATCTCATGCAAACAATAATTAGACACCTAATTACAATAATTAGATCCACAGCTCTCAGTCTAAATTAACTCTCAACATGCAAACACTTGGTTCGTTAGCTAACTGCCCATAACACATGCAGCTCGAACCACACAGGTGACCGACATCGGTCCCTGTCTGCCTGGGGGTGCCGACACCGATCGACTTCTGATCGATGTCGGTTGCCTTCCTATCTCCTCCCTACCGATATCGGTTGGCCTGACCGACACCGGCGACAGTAACACTCCATAACCCTTCACAACCTCCTTCCCTGCTTGCATCAGTGAAGCTCTTAGCTCCACAACCTAACATCTCCTTCTTAGCCATCCATAGATTCATGAGATGCATTCAATTCCTTTTACATTCCATAAATTTATCAAATTTACTCATATTAGAAGGGAGGTTACTATTCCTAGAGATTCACAATCATATAAATATTATAAACATCTCAAAGCAGAAGATCATCAATATACCTATTGTCTTAGTGTTACTAGTACCATAAAAAAGGACAAGTAAGTAATATTTAAGCCACCTTAATATAATTATTTATATCCCAATACACTTGATTCTTCTTCCAATTCACCTTTCCCCTCATTAAATTTCTCCCATTTCAACATTCATGACAAAGGTCTTGGTATATATAGTATGGAAGATGCCTTTCTTGTTGCCAAATTACCTAGATCACCTAAATCCCATTGCCAGAATGAAATGGAATGGCATAAGAAGAAGACACCATCTTCTCCTATGAATCCTCTTCTATTCATTTTAGGAAAATCATTTAGCTAAGAAAAATTTAAAGTAATAATATGAGTCATGGTTGTATAATAAAGATTTAACTACTTATTTTCAACGTAAAAAGTACCCTATCCAAAATATAATTATGTCCCATAATACTTATAAAATCAAGGGATTGGTGGAAAAATATTAATGTTGAATAGACCCTATTATTACTATAAAAAATTCAAATAAACAATTTCTAGGATAAAAATAACCTAGGTTAGTCCCCAAACATATTGAAAATGGTTTGAACTTTGTGTTAAATGATGATATTCTTGGCAGTGACATAAAGTCATATTATAATATCTATGATGAGATTGACAACATTAATTTGTTTGATTCCTTTTCTATTCTCACCATTTCCACTATTCCCACCATTCCCCTTACCCTTCATTATCCTAACCTTATTGATTGGGACTAACAAGACAACAATATCATTCTTTATTATTTTTCAAATGAAGAAGCTATTTTAGATTTATGGGTTAAAGAAATGGTTTACCAATAGGTGACCACAAGTAAAGATTTGAATACACTTTGGACCCTCTATCCTAATTTGGGGAGAAAGTGAAATTCCTTGGTCAAAATAAAAATGAAACATTGATATTCTTAAGTGAAAACCTTTCTGAGGTGATTTTAGATCAAGGAAAAAGTAAATAAAAATACAAGTCCCTTGGTGAAAACCTATTTCAAGCACCATTGGATAGGGAATTTTGTTCTTCTTCATAGGAAGCCTAGGAATCCACAAGTCCATGCTTATCATATGGTGCTAAAATCATGCTTGAAGATCATGAAGAATTAGAGCATATGGTTTTAGAGAATCCACATTTGGTAGCTCATTAGCCATTTTCTAAGGGGGATGATTTTTATTATTCCTACATGGGTCAATCCAAGAGACCACTTTTCTAGTTCAATGATCATTTACCTTATTTTCCTATGATACTAGATGATGGTTTCACTCTTATTATGGAAGACATGACATAAGTCAATATTGGTATGCATGATGATCCTAAGACAATCAAGCTTGGTGCATCCATCACTTCAAATAAGTGTGAATTGGTTATTTCCATTCTTAGAGAGTTAGTTGGTATATTTACTTGGGCCTATTTAGATATGCCTGGTTCAAATCCTTCATTAGTATTTCATCATTTAGTTATTCACCTAGATGCCAAACCTATTAATCATAAGCTGATAAATATGAATCCATGGATTTTTCTCCTAGTCAAAGTTGAGATATTAAAATTTGATTCAAATATGTTTGATCATATCTATTCCCTATGTAGATTGGATTTATAACATCGTTCTTATCAACAAAAAACTAGTTGACATCCAAATCTATACAAAATTTAGAGATCTAAATAAAGATTATCCTAAAGATGATTTTCCATTGTCTAATATATATATATATATATGATTTTGGAATATATAATTCTTTATGATATTTTATCTCTCATGGATGGATTATTTGGCCATAATCATATTAATATCACTCAAGAGGATCAATCCAAAATGACATTTATGACCCTTTGGGGCACATTCTATTATCAAGTCATGCCATTTGGCTTGAAAAAAGTTAGATCCACATATCAATGAGTAATGACTATTATCTTTCATGATCTCATGCATGATATTATTCAAGACTATGTTGATGATATTCTGAGCAAATCCAAAACTTGTGTAGAGCATCTAAAAGTGTTATGAAGAATATTTAAATAGTTTCATGTGTATAAAATGTATTTGAACCCTAAAAAAGTGTTTTTTTAGGTTATGTCTAGATAATTATTTGTATTGATTGTCTCTCATAGGGGAATTGATTGTCTATAGGGTAATATCTAGGCTATTTAATGCTTCATCTCTCAACTTGTTGATCATTGTCATCCATTTACACATATTTTAAATAAGGACATTACTTTTCAATGTAATGTTGAATTCCAATAATATTTTGAGTAACTTAAGAAATAACTCAAAAATACTCCAATACTTATTCCACCAATGTTTGGGAATCCTTTATCACTGTACATTTCTGATACTACAAGTGCCTTGGGGACACTCCTAGCTAAGCATGATATTCAAGGAAAATAAAGATTTGTTTATTATTTGAGCTGTGTATTAGTATATTATGAGAAAAATTATACTCCAATATAAAATTAATGTCTTGAATTACTTTGTGATTTCCATAATCTTTGGCATTACACTTTGAAAAATAAGACCATGTTGATTGCCAAAGTGGATCCTTTGAAATATCTATTAGAAAAAGCAAATCTAACTAGGAGAATGCCCAAATGGGTCATGTTTTTTAATGGGTTTGATATTGAATACACACATTAAAATTTTCTCAAAGGATAAGTATTAGGTGATCAATTGGTTGAATCATCTCTCCAAGATTCTACTCCTATTATAGTGCACTTTCTTGAAGAGTCTATTATTACTCTAGTTGAACACATAATGAAAGATTTATTTCAATGGTTCTCTCACATCCCATGGAATAGGAGCATGAATATTATTCATAAAACCATAGGGATATCCTATTCCTAAATATTTTCACATTAGATTCCCATGCATGAATAATATAGCTAAATATGAGGCTTTACTTCTTGGACTTTGTCTTGCAATGCATTGGAATATTCAACATTTGCAAGTATTTGGTGATTCATAGATAATTATAAATCAAGTCACTAATAAGTATCAAACAAAATATGAAAATATGGTTCCTTATAAAGCTATGGTGGATACTCTCAAAATCAAATTTGATTCCATTTAGTTTGAAAAAATTCCTAGATCCAATAATAAGTCAGTTGATGCTATGGTTACCATTGGTTCAATTATTGAACTTTCTTCTTCTATAAAATAGTATCAATTTCTCATTTAAAACATTATTATTATAGAGTATGAATGTTTAAATTCTAAGATGATATGTGTCATTTTTTTTCCCTATTCCTCTTGATATACTGACATTTTTTCCTATCTTCATAATCAAATCCTTCCACCTGATCTATCCTATAACCAAACAAAATAATCTCTCTAAATAATTTCCCACTACAACATATTTGGAAACATGATCTATTGTAGAGTATATGATATAAATTTTATTCATTATTTAAATATAATATAATATGAATTAGCACTTAAGGTAATTCATAAAGGGATCTATAGGGCACACACTAGCAGTATGGTCCTAGTTAAGAAGCTCCTTCATACTAGTTATTATTAGCCTAACATTAAAATATATGCATGTGATTATATAAATAAATTTATAGAATGTCAATAAAATGGTGATATAATTCATTATCTAGCACATGCACTACAACTAGTCATAACTCTTTGGCAATTTTTAGGATGGGGACTTGATCTCATAAACAACATTAAAGCTACTTATTTAGATGGTCATAAACATATCCTTACTGCTAACAAACATTTTAATAAATGGGTAGAGGTAATACCTTTCAATTACATATCTGATAAACATATTTAAAATTTCATTTTGAATCACATCATTTTCCATTATGGCATCCCTTTAACTATCATCTTAGATAATGGTAAATCCTTTAATAGTAAGGACGTCTCCTCCCTCTATTTTGAGTTCTACATCAAACATAATTTTTCCACTCATTATTACCCTCAAGGAAATGGATAGGTAGAAAAAGATGATAAAAACCTTATCAAAATCCTCAAAAATAATGTCAATACATTTGGCCACAATTGAAATCTAAAAATATTCCTTACCTTATGGGTATATCATATTAATATCTGCACTCCTACTGGTGAAACTCCCTATTCCCTAGTTTATGGATATGAATATATTATTACTATTACTATTGAGATTCCATCCATAGACAATTTTTTTGAGGACATTCTTGATGAATAAGACTACCTAGTGGCCTAATTAGCAGAGCTGGAGCTTATAGATGAAAAAAAGCTAGCCACCCTAAATCACCTCAAGTCTTATTAGAATAGATATGTTAGGGCTATAAAAAGTGAATTATATCATGATAGTTTGATATTGGTGATATTATGGTAAAATTAAATCAAAATAATACAAATTTTGAATGATAAAACAAAGATAAGTTTGAACATGATTGGTTAGGTAACTTTGTTATTATAACTAACTACAAGTCTAGTGCATATAGACTAGCTACTCCATAAGGTGACAAGTTAGACAAGACAATGAATAATATGCATCTCAAGTTATTTCATGATTAAATTTGATGAACTCTTATCTATAAATTCTCATGATTTGGGGAATATCTACTCCAATTTATCTTCCCTATTCCTTTTTCCCCTTTCTTGGGGGTACCCTATTACTGTTCCTAATTTCCCTTTCCTATTACCACCCTAATCTGATTATGATTATCTAGATATAATAGGTAAATTAGAGAAACATTCAAAAATATCATAAAAAATTAAATAATAGTGTTGTTTTATAATCTCTTGGTAGAATAAATGTCACAATATGGATTATCATGATGTTCTAGCTTATATGACTTTTATTATTCCTTTGAGTTCCTAGTAATTACTATACACATTCCCTCATTCACCTTTGTTTCATATTGATTTATTATTACAAAATAGGAAGTTATATCCTATTACAATTTGTTCTTGAGTGGTATTCCATAAATGGATCATGTATTGACAATCCCTTCATGTTTCATGTTTACTATTGAGTTCACTCACCCATAATCCTTATTTCCTTTTATAGGTGTTTTAGGAGTTGTCTATTCCCATTTATTGTATTTATCTAGGAAAAATACCCTATTATTTATATCATGTTCTAAAAATCCCAAAAATACTTAAATTATTACAAAAATAGTGCAAATATTCCAAAAATCCCTAAAAGTCCAAATATTCCCTTATGTATAAAACCCTAAATAGTTATATGACTCAATTTTCCCATCTATGCCAATTTATATTATCATGTAATTAACTAGTTATCATTTTTTTACTCAAATTAGATTTCCAATTTCTTATAGTTATGTGGCACATACTGAAGTACCTCATTGGTTATTTTCATTTCTTCATGAGTATGACATTTTAAAAAGTGGGACCAACTTCCCATGTTCTCACTATTTTGTGAGTTAATTCCATGATCTCATCATTTTGTGAGTTAATTTCATGTTATCACCATTTTTCAAGTTTAATTTAAATATCTCACCATTTTTAAAGTATAAATTCTATGCTCTCACCATTTTATGAGTTAACTTCTCATGTTCTCACTATTTTATAAAGTATCACATTGTTCATTTTCTTGTCTTTGATCATACTTATCATTTTATCTACCCAATTTTTGGTCAAACTAAAATGGCTTGAGGTCCAATTGGATTACGTAGGTAATACTTAGTTTTTTGAGGTCATCTCAGTCATACCTTGTTGCATACTCTCAACATTTTTATGAGCATATCTCTTGTCATTTTGGCAAGAATATTTCTTATATGCTCTCATCATTTTTTGAGATACTATTCCTCTTTTTCCTCTATAATCTATCTTCTTAACTTTTCATCAATTTTATTCGATCCCAAATCCTTGGGGGAACTACATCTGGACTAAATTCCATATGACTATGTAGGAAACATCCACTTGCATGGGGAATTTGGAGTCATTTTGGCCACCCCTTCCTTATTTTTATATTTCCCTTGCCCTGGTCATGATTGTTATGTCTCATCCTTGGTCTCAAATAGTAATACATTATTTCCACCCACACTCTATAAATTCAATGTTTATTTATTTTCAATTATGTGTTTATGTGTTAATTATTTTTTTACTTATCGGTAAGTTGTTTTTTACTCGTGTGCCTTAATTTAGAACATTATGTTTTTAAATTAAGTCTTGATGATTCATATCATGATTTTGAGTTGAAAATATTTGTATGTAAATTATAGTTTATTTAAGTGCATTATGTTGTACATTTAAATCTTGATTTTTCATATATATTTTTAAGTTGTATACATTTACATTTTGAATTCAAAATTTTATGCATTTTGAGAAATAAATGTTATCATAGTTTTTCCTAAATTATGATACACATTGTCACATGTAATATAAAAAATCAAGTTTAAAAATGGTTTACATGTCAATGCCATAAATCAAATACATATCTATCTATCTGATCCAATCATCAAAGTTAACAAACATCTGGTCATCTCATCAATACTAAAAGAAAGAGAATCTATAAATTAGAGTCATATCCATCATGTCTAATGTAAGTAAAAGAGACATAAACAAGTGAAATAAGAATCAAATTAGATAAAACTAAATATCATAAATCTCACATATCACAAGCGTCAAATGTCCACATATAAAAAAAAATGGGGAATATACATCAAAATATAATATAATTACATCTTAGATCATCCACGTACATCATGTAAATCATTACATCTCATAGATTAAAATATAAATCTCTACAACTCAACCGTAGTTATGACTACATCTAGTATCTCTATCCTATGGATCCACATGCTTAGAGATCTCACTTGTCCTATCTTGTGGTGGAGTCAATTGTGTAGGATGACCGATGGCCAAGGATAAAGGTATTGGTTGAGATACCTATCTTGATGATGTATAAGTCATGTGTGATTGACTTGATCTAGAAGCTAATCTTTGTGCACTATACTAAAAAATGTAGGCCTCCAAGATGTTTCTAGTACTAATGACTCGTATAATATTTTATAGTATCTCACCTCATCCTTATCTTAAAGGCTCTTCTCACATATTGATAACAAACCTTTCTCTATCACAATAAATTGGGCCTCATCAAACTCTATTTATAATCTAGCCATCCCTACCTATGTTGTGTCCCTCTCATCCCCAATCTACTATTGTAGAGTCTCTATGAGAAATAACATGGGCATGTCCCTTAATACAACATTATTCTTAGATCTAGTAGAATATATCTTTGAGGTAAGATATACCTATATCTCACACATCCATCTCAAATCTACAATCAATCTAGATATCTCTATCTAATTCACATTAATCTGACTATGAGCTATAGATAACTATTAGGATCAATAATTTAGTCATGTCTATAAACCTATGAGTTCAGTATCTTGAGTAATAATCTCCTATCTCAATCTATCAATAAGAGCCTAAGTTTTAATAAATAATGTGGGTCTTGATGGACTAGCCTGCCTCACATCCCTCATCACCTGTACACCCTAATAATCTCTTGTCACATCTACCTCTACCATATCCTCATATCAATCACTGCCTCCTCCTTAATATACTCTATCTCTATGTCATCTCCATTCTCTACCTCATGAATCTCATCTCCTTTATCTTTTTTGTACTCATTTAACCCTCCTCCTCTACTTTGAAATCCACTACCATTACTATAGGAATAGGTCACACAACATGTACTAGAGCCTATCTCTAATGGCCCCAACCCTATACCTCATATCCACTCAATGGAATAGTAAATATCAAAGGTTGATGTTGAACCCACCATGATACATATGCCTATGTCACCCATACATCTGATGGACCACCTAGATACACCTAGGATACCTATGGTAGCAACCCAAAACTCACTCCAGCCTCAACCTAAATGGAATGGTCCCCACTATTATCTATATCTCTCATTGCATGATAAAATTGGTGAGGTCCTAATGGTACATCCTACTACAAACCAAACTAGTGTTATATTATGGCTAGCCTATAACACTTAATGATATATCTTGGTGACCCATAATGTAGCATAACATGGTCATAAAATAATATACTATGTGTCCTTTGGCCATTAAAATTGAATATCTAAGTATGGTCTCCATGTCAAATCAACATCAATCATCTCATATATGGCTCAACTAAAGTTTCTATGTTACCCTCTATGACTCTTATGACCTAGACCCACCTGATACCATCCATATGACTTAGTCTTCTCTAATTCTCTATACTGACATTTACTAAATGTTTTTTGATAGATATATGCTTTCATACCAAGACATGGAGTAGTTGTTGATAGTTTTGACCTCATGGGTCAAATTGTCACCCATACCACTTGAAAATTTTATTATCAGGACATTGTTTTCTTGTACAGGCCTGAAAAGATCTAATGGATACATTTTAAGCATTTTAAACAAGATTCTCAAGTTATTTTGGTAGTTTTAGTGCCAAAAGGCCTATTTTGAGGCCATTCGTATAATTATTCAAGTTAAAATTAAATTTAAATCATATTAAAGTCCTTATTTTCCATGAAAAGTTAAAACAAATTAGTTTTAAGAGTTTTCAAGTCTCAAAATGAAGAAAGCTAATTTATCTCTCATATTGATCTCCTTAGTACCTCTAGAAGGTCAGTTTTCAAGTGCTCAGTAATAATAGAGGAGAGATATTTAGTATTTTAAAATTTGTATATTTTTAGGGGTCATGTTAAGCTTGAAATAATTTTATTTTTTTATATTTATGGTTTCTTCTTTATTAACAATAGCTAAGAGTGATAGCAGGTCACTATGGCATATTCATTTGAGAGTATCAAAAATAAATGGAGAGGAATGTTTTTTAAGGATGATTTTATAGGTCATGTATATAATTTTCATGGTGGTATAATTAACAAAATCATCTCCTTGAACTACCTTCACTTGGAAGAAGAATGTCTTGGTGTATAAGTTATTTTAATGGATTCTAGTGCAAGTTATTGTTTCCTTTTCATGGTGGAAATTATTATAGGTTTATAGTGATTTTTAAATCATGGGATATCCATAATTTTCATGTATTTCATTATCTTTTGTATGATATGGTCTTTGGTCTATTTTCTTCAAGGGATCTTGCTATGTGAGACATTGTTAAGGTTTACATAGCCCACTAGAGTTTTGGTTGATAATTTTGGCTCAAATGAAAGTAATGCATCATGGTGTTAGGTTTGAGATGATTTTATATCATTTTAAGTCAATAAAAGTGAAGATAAAATCTTAAATACACACTTTCAATTAAGATCACAAGTGTCTCCTCCATATGCCAGTTGTACAGACTATAAAGTGTTTGGGAGAAGCTTAGATCCATGATGGAAAATAAATGCATATATTAATACCTTAATATATAAATAATTACTTCAATACCATCATTGAGTTTCTAGAGCTAATTAGATACTCTAAATATCTACAATAATGATTATGCACAAGATGACTATATGTAGTCTATAAGTTGAGTTGAGGGTGACTTGAATCATGGCCATATGCTTTGAGAACAATTGATGAATGATATAAGTAGGTGTATTTAATTAAATTTTTTTAAAATTCTAAGGACTTAGGAAAGATGACTTTGTGTAGTAAACATAGTCAAATAAGACCTATAGGCCCTAAGCCTATAGGTCCTCATTTGGACCAAGATCAAACTTAGACCAACTTAATGATGAAAAAACAAAGTGTTGAAATTGTAAAGTCTAACCCCAGTGCATAAAAATAGTTTCATAACTCCCTTGGTCTATATTCTCTAAATCATTAGTGGAAAGTGAGAAGAGTAGGTTTAAGATCGTATATATAATCAATTATACCTAATGGACATCTACAGGTGGCCAAATAGATAGTGTTTTAAAGTCTAGTAAAGAGAGATGATAAATGTGTTATGAAATGTTTTAAGGGTTCTTGAACCTATTTTTTCATCTTTAAGCATCAAATGGAAAGTGAAGAAGCTAGGTTCAAGACTATGTCCTCAAATCTAGCCCTAATGAGTACCTATAGCCATCCTTGACAAGTTTGAAGTAAAATGCATACAATTAAGTTTTAGAGGCATTGAATCCTAATTGAAACCTAAATAAAGTTCATGAGTTATTGAAGGATATCAATGATGATAATGGTTAGGTCTAAAGTATTCTAATACAATCAAGTGACTAAAAAGGCACCTACAAGCCTAATTTAAGGTTAGATCATTATTTAGGTTAAAGAGAATAGTAGGGGTGTGTTTTAAGATAATTTTAACTCATTCAAGGCTTCAAAAACGTTAAAGAATATAAAAAAGGATTTTATGTAGAATATGAGTTCCTAAAACACAAGAGAATGCAATCAACACCCTTTACAAGCACCTACAAGCCACTTATAACACCTTGTATGTAAAGGAATAAGGAAAAGTGGTAAAGAGTGTTGAAATAGGATTTTAAGATAATTATGAGCCTATTTGAGATGGAAAATAAGGACAAATAACACAATAAAAAACTTTTAAAGACACCTATAGCTAGCTTGGGAGTCTAATTGAGTTTTAAGGGATTAAGACTTAGGACTAAGTTTTAAGGTGAATTTCATAAAGATTTGTAGTACATTTGAAATTTGTATAAGTTGGATCCAATATCATGAGGTGTTTTAAGAGTAATAATCCTCTTAAATATAATTCATAGGCTTAGGTTAAGCCTACATTCAAGTGAAGAGAACACAGTCTGTTGTATTTTAAATGGTGAGGAATATTGTGTGAGAGAGAGGACATTGAAAGAGTTTGGATACCCTCACAAGGTGATAGGGGATCTTGATACATGTTACACACCCTTTATATAGGTATTTTTTAAGTCACTTTACTAGTGTAATCCAAGGAGAATCCATAATGGCCACCTATAGATAATGAAACCTACAGTCAGGCAAGAGAAGGCATAGTCAGTTGTGTGCTTGGGATCATGAGAAGCTAGTCTAATGAAGGCAGTGATATTTAAGGAGTAATAGACGTTATAAATTTATATAAATGAAATTATCAAGGTCTTGTTATATATTATTCTCCATATATAGTAAAACAAATAGAGAATGGTAGTCTATAACGAATATATGATTATAGACAGTCAAAGGCAGGAGTGGAGATGTGGATAGATGTCAAGAATGTGATGATGGGAGAGAGACTCTAATGGGTTGTATGAATTTTTTTTGAGGATATAATAAGAACTTAATCCAAGTAAAATATAATTATAAGGAGGTAAGGGTGGGGTATCAAACACAAAGTAGCATAGTCAATGACCTTAAATAGCTACCTACAAGCTAAATGTGGAGAGATTGGTCTTAAGTCTCAAATAAGACTTGATAACATGATGAATGGATAATAAGATATATATAAGTAATACTAAAAATTCATAAGGATTTTTTAGACCAAAGGAAGTGAAACTTGAGAAAGATTGATCAAAACTAAGTTTCACTCCTCTACACACAGTCATAGGCCTATAATTTAACCATGTGAGAGAGTTTGTTGTGTTGAGGGTCCTATAGGCATGAAAAACATTTTAAATTTGGTATAGATGTTTATAATGAGTGGATTAATGTGTTAATAATATCCTCAAGGTCACACAAGAAGTAGGCATATCCACTATTTTTTTCAAACCTGACCCACTCCTTTGGCAAGGGGCAGTCATGAGACTAGGTGGTCTATTTGAGATCTAAGAACAAAATAAGTAGGATAGACTTCATGAAGTGTCTTAAAATAAATTAAAAATGATATAAATGGCCTCAATACACCTACAAGTGGTAATAAGTCTTAGGTTTCATCCCAAGTTCCCTTAAGGGCTATTAAGGATATGACAAGCTTAAAAATCAAATACCCTAACTAGTAAACCATGAGCATAAAGTGGGGTAACAAAGACTTCCAGAGAATGTAGAATCATGGATAGAATTTTTTTAAATATGTATGAACTCCTAAAAGTAGTGGGAATGACTTTTGAGACCCAAAACTTAGTTTTGACCTCTCTCAAGGCTCAAGAATGTTAAACAGCCACATGAGGAGGAAATTTGCATATTCGTACCATCTCTCACAATTTACATAAGGATATGACCATTTGGGATAGTTTAGGAGGTATGAAAATAATGTTTTTGAGTAGAATGAGGTTAGTTCATGGTTTGTCCTTTATGAATAATTGTTAAGACCCCAAACATGTGTTAAACCCTTCTAAAACCCTAATTGTGAGGAAATGGAATTGAAATTCACCTATAATGCAATATATTGAGATTTAAACATATTTTATGTTTTTGAGAACTCCAAATAGGTTATCCATATGTCACTTGTACATATTGTTCCAAATACCTTATTTTTCATGATTTTTGATATTTTTAGGTGTTTTGAGAAGGGGATAACTTCCCAATCATTGGATTAGGTATTTGGGAGTTTTAATATCTATTAAAATAAAAAAAATCATATAAGATTATGGAGGTGACCAAAGTAGGATAGTTTCCCAAGGTAGTCCTAAACAGGCTCAAAATAAGGCTAGGTGGCAAGGTGGTTTCTTAGTTTGAATATTTACATAGGGTTTCAAGACCTAAAAATTGACATGGAGGTTTTTGGTAGAGTATGGAAATTTAATCACATGATTTTGGGTGGTTTCACATGTTTTGGAGATCTTAGGATAAATATTTATACTTTCTAGGCCTAGGAGGGCTAATTAGGCCTAATTTGAGAGAGAGAATGAGCTAGAAATTAAACTTACACTCAGAATCTGATCATTAAATTTTTTGTGAAAGTGTAAGGGGATAGAAGGTATATAAAAATATTGTCATTTTTCCATAGTCATCTCCATATTCTTCTATATAAGGAGCTTTACCTATTTTGAGGGCTACAAGAATTTGAGAAGAAATTTAAGGTTTTGGTACCAAATGAAGTATTTTTGAGTGTTTGGTGTCTTAAATTTTTTTTATAGATCTGGTATGATATTTATAGACCATCAATGGATGAAATTTTTAGTCTTGAGGAAAAACATAACTTTTTCCTTCTATGCCATGTGGAAGATGAGCTTTACAAGGGGTCAAAACACTAAATTGATGAATAAGAGCTATTTAAAAAGATTTCTAAAGTTAATTATTAAATTCCACACCACTCTAAAGTTATAATAAATCAATGCAACTATATAATAATGCTTAAAATTTATAAAAGGTCTCAAAGACTCCAAAAAATCCTTCCTTCCTTCCAATGCCTAAGATGTTGAAAAGGTCAAACTTGCACTCAAAGAGATTTTAACATCTAAATAATGATGGAGGGACCTCATAAATCATGGGATAATTTATCAAAGGAGATATTAATAAATAATTAACTAATATTTTAAGGCCTATTTTCAAGGAAATGACTTCTTGACCAAGGATATAGGAGTATGCAACCAAAAACCTAGGATGTTGTATGGGTCAAGGACTAGGAATAAATGATAATGTCTCCTTCAACTTTCAAACAAGATTCCCTCAACTATATACACCATTTTCCAAATGTGGGTGATAAATATTCAATATAATTCTATGTTGGGTTTGGATAAGGACTAAGTGAAGGTTTCATCTCCTAATTTTGGGGTGTTTTGTCTCTTTTAATCTTCTCATATTATCTATAAGTAAGCCAATTTTTGGCATTTTAAAAGAATACTTAGCCTAATTTGTCACAAGTTCATGCTTAGAAAACACTTGTACTTGCCTATATTGAATGAATAATAATAAATTTATGCCTCCTCAAAACTTCTATTTAGTGTATTTTCATGGTTAGTTGATGAATGATAGTGATAGTACATGCTTCCTCTCATCTTGACCTTTCCTCTTTACCTTTTCATAGTTACTAGCTCATCTTTATAGGTTTTAGAGTGTGTACTAATAATATTATATGTTTTGAATGTGTGATCTTTCTTTAGTGTTTTCAAGAGACCTATGGAACAAGCTACCTTAAATCGTCCATCAAGCTAAGCCTCTATGTGAAACATTTTTGTTTGGAGAATCTCATTTAGGAAGTGCAATCAGGTCCATGTTCTTATTCAACCTTCTAAGTACATATTACATAAGTGGAGGACACATTTTGGTATATCACCTCAATTAGATAGGTTTTCCTTTTAATTTACCTTATTCTCTTTTCCCTTACAAACTAGTAGAGTAGAGTAGAGTAGAGATCCTAATTGATACATCAAAGGGAGCTAGCCCTTAGAATCTAGAGATTCAGTCCACCTATTAGGCCACTCACATCCTAGGATTATCTCCATGTTACTTTAGTGTAATTAAATTACATAGATATTCACACAAAATGATTTTATATTGCATAGAATAAGAAAATATGATAGATTACACAATGATAATTGATAACATAATAGAATACTAGATAATATAGTAAAACCACTTCGAGGGGGATAACCTCCACAAAAATGCACTAATATAAAAATACTTAACATGATGATTAAAGACTAACCACTACCTCCTATATATAGTATAATTAGCCAAGGTTATTCCATAGGCTGACTGTTAGGTTGTGGAGCTAAAAGCTTCACCAGGATGTAAATAGGAGAATTTATGGAGGATGCAGAGTTGCAGGGAGTTGTAGAATTAGTTGCAGGGAAATCGGCATCGGTCTGATCAGCCGACATTGGTCAGATGGTAGTGAGGAAGCAACTGGTATCGGTTACCAGTTAGCCGATATCGGTCATGGAGGAGCTGCCATCGGCAACCTATGCATGAACAGGTAGTTCACATGTTGATTCTAGAGAGTCTATTTTTGGACTATTAGTTTGCATGTTGAAGGCTAGTCTTAGTCTTGAGTTGCGTGTCTAATTATTGTAATTAGGTTAGTCTAATTATTGTAAGCATGAGATCTATATATGGACTCATGGGCTGTATTGTAAAAGTGTGCTAGAAAGCCATAGAGCTTTTAGAGAGCTAGATTAGCTCCTCCTAGTTCCAAAGGGGTGTTGAGTGTGTATGATCAGGGAGAGTTGCAAGGTCTGCAAGGTTAAGGAGCTGATCCATCGGGGTACTGGTTAAAGAATCATAAGGACTTGGTGAGGCAAGGACAAGGGTTCTTCAGGGGTGTAGAGATATCTACATGGTGAGTAAGGTCTAGTGATTTGTAGGTAGCAGAGAGCAGTTGATCTACTTGGAGTAAGGTTGTGTACTTGGTGAACTGGCAGCGTGTTACTGATTGGTTGGAGAGGTGAACATCAATTCCATATTGGAGTTGATTGTTGGGACTGAGAGAGAGAGGGAAGAAGGTCTTGAGGCGTGGCGAACCTTTGAGGTGGAGGAAGAAGTGGCATCTTCCTTATTGTATATTCTTCTGAGTGATTATTAATACAATTGTGTATTGTCTCTCAATTCCTATGTTGTTTCCTATTTCTAGTTACTTATTGATTCTGGTATAATTCTGTGTTTAGTTGCTAATACAAGAAGTAATCATATGTGCTCTAATTGGTAGAGCAAGATCCTGACTAAGTAGGCATCGAATCATGTTTATTGTTCTAGGTTCCTTGTCAAGTGGTATCAGAGCTTTTGGTTGGGTTTACTAACAGGTGGTTTCAGATCTGGTAGTGTTTGTTGATTATAGGTTACTCACAGGGGTTTCTGATTGAGTGGGAGTATAGCAATGGCAGAAGAAAGTAAGCTATGAATGGAGAAACTGAATAGCATGAATGGTCTGATTGATGGAAAGAAAGAGTAGGGAAAAAGATATTGTTGGTTGGTAGCAGATCAACATGAAGGAACTAAAGATGCAGATGTTGCAGGTGTTGTTGCACATGATGCTTTGGGAGGTTTCTTAGATGAAGTTGAATCTTGGATAATAGATTATGTTGCCTCTTTCCATGCAGCCCCAAGGAGAGGAGCTGGTGAGCCTTGCCAAAGAATTGGCAAAGGGGAAGTGAAGCTAAAATTGCAGATGGATGACACACAGTTGTTGAAGGAAGTCATGCAGGTACCAGTCTTGGAGATGAGTCTAATTTATTTAGGAAATTTGGGTGATGAGAGATGCACTGTAACTCTCACAGTGGATACACTTGAATTAGATGGTGGTAAGAAAGTAGGTATCCTTTATCTATCTACTTATATTACTAATTCACCTTCTATTGCAGAGATGTGGCTTCATAGGCTTAGTCACATATGTAGAAGGAGAATGCAGGTTTTGAAGCGGAAGATAGATGTTTTTGACAAGCTAAAGAACTGGAAAGCCTTGGTGTTCATGGAGGAGATGACGGACAGAGATCAGGTGATGGAACTAAATTATTCTGAGCAGAGCAAGGTTGATTTGATTAGGACTTTGATCCATGGAGAGCTCACGGGTAAAAAGTTATCACTCACAGATGAACACAGGTACCGATGTTGGTCAGATAGTAATCGACATCGGCAATAGGAAGACCGATGTTGGTCATGAAGAAACTAACATTGGCAAAAAGGATACCAGCATTGGCCAGGGAGATGACGTCGGTAGTCAGGGTCAGTGCAGGGAACTGACATCAGTCGGGAGCAGACTGGGAGATGGTTGAGATCAGTCACTGGAATGGATATTGGGCAGACATCAAGTTTTCAACAAGTCTCAAACGCTCATGTGGAGGTCAAAAAGGGTAAGTGAACCTCATATTCATTGTTCACCTTCTTTATATTTCTTACTGATGGTCAAGAACTAGGAAGATGTGAAGAGGCAATGCAAGTAGAATCTAGATACAATGGGAGCTTGGCATGGATGAGGAGTGTGAGTCTTTGGAGAAAAACCAAACAGGTATTCATTGGTAGAGTTGTCAGCTAGAAGAAAGCACTGAGAGATGGAATGGATTCCCATGTTAAAGAAGAGAGTGGATGGATACATGAGATGGAAGGCTAAGGCATATGGTCTTGAGGAAGCTGCAGGACAGTGGTACAGGTTTTGACAGGTAGATGACTAAGCATGGCTTCAATCAATGTCAGTGTAACTATTGTGTTTATCTTACCAGGTGGATGATGAGTCATGACATCATCTTGTTACTATATGTGGGTGATTTACTAGTAGGTTTGTACATACAGGTATTTGCTGAGTTAAGGGCAAGGTTAGTTCGGAGGTGTGTCATGAAGAATTTGGAGCAGCAAAATTCTTTGGCATAAGAGACATGGAGATTTTATCTCCAGTGGGAGCTGATGTGAAGATGGTGTTGGCAGAATTCATGATGCAGGATGCAGAATCAGAAACCACACCAATGGCTGGACAATTCAAGCTTAGCTTGAAACAGGGTTCAAAATCACATGAGGTCTATTGTAGGCCTGAGTTTTCCCAATCAGTGGGGGTTGTCAGATAGTATGGAGCCAATTTGGGGAAGGAGTACTTGAGGGCAATTCAGTGGGACTAGCAGCAGGGATTCTTGTTATGCAGGGTCAAGTTCTTCACTACATGGATGTGTAGGTTCGGATATGGCAGGTTACTTGAATGATAGGTATAGCATCACAGGTTTTGTGGTGGTTGGTCTTCAGGATTGATCTTGAAGAGGAATACAAGCTAGGGAATAATTCAGATGGTGTATAGGTACAGGTATAGGTGCAGCTATTTATCTCCAAGTGGGAGATTATTAGGTTATGGAGCTAAAAGCTTCACCAAGATGCAAACAGGAGAAGTTATGGAGGATGCAAAGTTGCGGGGAGTTGCAAAATCAGTTGTAGGGAAACTGGCATCAGTCTGATCAACCGACGTTGGTCAGATGGCAGTGAGGAAGCAACCGGTGTCGGTTACCAATTGGCCGATATCGGTCATGGAGGAGCTGACGTCGACAGCCTGTGCGTGAACAGGTAGTTCGCATGTTGATTTTGGAGAGTCTATTTTTGGACTGTTAGTTTGCATGTTGAAGGCTAGTCTTAGTCTTGAGTTGTGTGTCTAATTATTGTAATTAGGTTAGTCTAATTATTGTAAGCATGAGATCTATATATGGACTCATGGGCTGTATTGTAAAAATGTGCTAAAAATCCATAGAGCTTTTAGAGAGAGCTAGATTAGCTCCTCCTAGTTCCAAAGGGGTGCTGAGTGTGTATGATCAGGGAGAGTTGCAAGGTCTGCAAGTTCAAGGAGCTGATCCACCAGGGTACTGGTTGAAGAATCATAAGGACTTGGTGAGGCAAGGAAAAGGGTTCTTCAGGGGTGTAGAGATATCTACATGGTGATTAAGGTCTAGTGATTTATAGGTAGCAGAGAGCAGGTGATCTACTTGGAGTATGGTTGTGTACTTGGTGAACTCGTAGTGTGTTACTGACTGGTTGGAGAGGTGAACATCAATTCCATATTGGAGTTGATTGTTGGGACCGAGAGAGAGAGGGAAGAAGGTCTTGAGGCATGGTGAACCTTTGAGGTGGAGGAAGAAGTGGCATCTTCCTTATTGTATATTCTTCTGAGTGATTATTAATACAATTGTGTATTGTCTCTCAATTCCTGTGTTGTTTCCTATTTCTAGTTACTTATTGATTCTGGTATAATTTCGTGTTTAGTTGCTAATACAAGAAGTAATCATATGTGCTCTAATTGGTAGAGCAAGATCCTGACTAAGTAGGCATCGGAGCATGTTTATTGTTTTAGGTTCCCTGTCACTGACCTATCTAAGAACATAAATAACTATAACAAGTAAATAAAAGAGGTATGTAAGCCACAAGTCGGCCACACATATCCCTAAACACACCAATGGTTAAGGGCATAACAAGCCCTTCCCCTTTAAAACAATTTTGTCCTCAACATTATGGAAAATTTGGATGCTGATGCACAAATTCTTCTTCCTCCCAAGTGGCATCTTCACATGGTAGATTCTTCCATTTGATCAGGTATTCTATAATTTCTCTAGAACGTAGTTTCTTGGTATGTCATTGAAGGATTGCCTTAAGATCAAGAACAAATCTACCTTCCTCATCCAATTTTGGTAATTATATTTAAATGGTAACTCCATGTCTAATGAATTTATTCAAGCATGATACATGAAATACTAGATGTATTTGAGTGGATGAAGAAAAATCTAACTTGTAGGCCACACTGCCAATTTTTCGCAATATCTGATAAGGCCCATAATACTTAGGGGATAACTTGTTATCCTTTTTTTTTTGCTTTAATGACATCTATTTTTATGGTTGTAAGTTAACAAAGACCTAATCACTAATTTAAAAATGTGTCTCTCTTTTATGTTGATTTGTTTTTTTCTTCATGTGATTCTGGGCCATAGCTAAATTTTCATGCAAACTTGCAAGATCCTCCTATTGATGGTGAATATGTTCTTCAACTGCATGAACCTTAAGATGGACCTTGAAGGTTAAAGTGATGGATGTAGGGTGGTATCCATATAGTGCCACAAAAGGAGATATTTTGGAAGAACTATGAATAAAAGTATTATACCTCATTCAACAAGTGGTAGCCAATGAACCTATTTATCCTATTTATCAGAAACAAAATAATAGAGATATCCTTTTAGAAATTTGTTGACTACCTTAGTTTTTCCATTATATTGAGGATGATAGGATGAACTATGAGCCAATTGGGTGCCTAAACATGTAAATAACTCAGTCTAAAAATTACTAGTAAAAATGGGATCTCTATCATTAACAATGATCTTAGGGGTCCCATGCAGTTTTTGAACTGCATTGAGAAAATAAAAAGCTACTGTACTAATAATAAATGGTTGGGATAATGAAAAAAATGATCATACTTACTGAGATGATCTATAATAACCATGATAACATTTTGACCATCAGATCTTGGTAAACCTGTAATGAAATCCATAGATACCTCTTCCCAATGCTGGCTAGGGATAGATAAAGGGTGTAAAAGACTTAGAGTTTTGATGGTTTCACCTTTATTTTGTTGACAAATCATACATTCAGCCACATATTTCTAGACATCCCCCTTGAGACCTTGCTAAAAAAATCTTGCTTGATCTTGTGATCGATTTTCAAAAATCTTGATAAACCCCCAATTAGAGTTGCATGAAGTTCTTGAAGGATCTTTTGTTTAAGAAGATAATTATTACATATGTACAATATATTTTTATACCATAATGCATTACCTTTCCATGTGATTTTTTCAAATCCACCTAAACCTTGCTAAATATTTTGAATCAAATCATGAAAAGTACTATCAAGTTCCCATTTTGATCATGCTTCCTCTAGCCAATCTACCTATAAAATAGTTATGGCACATAGCAATGCCTCAACTGATTCATCTTTTTTGGATAGTACATCTACCACCACATTGTCCTTGCCTTTTTTGTAGACTATTTCAAAATCATAGCCTAGCATCTTAGCTACCCATTTCTATTGTTCTTCAAATGACAACATTTGTTCTAAAAAATATTTAAGACTATCATGATCAATTTTTACCTATAAGTGATGAACCATCAAATAAGGTCTCTATTGTTTGATTGCATGCAAAATAGCCATCATTTCCTTCTCATAGATGGGCTTGTGCTGATTTTTACCCTTGAGTTGATGACTTTCAAATGCCAATGGTTTGTCTTCTTACATGAGTACAATACCCATACCATACCTAGATGCATCACATTAAACCACAAAAGTCTTAGAAAAATCTAGAGTGACCCATACTAGAGTAGTACACATGGCTAATTTCAATTATTCAAATGCTAAAGAGGATAAATTAGTTCATTTAAAGGAGTCTTTATTTAACAAAGAGGTAAGTGGGGCTTTAGTACTACCATAATTT
The DNA here is from genome assembly GCA_037957365.1 of Torreya grandis. Lineage (NCBI taxonomy): Eukaryota > Viridiplantae > Streptophyta > Pinopsida > Cupressales > Taxaceae > Torreya > Torreya grandis. The sequence goes on from JARHVA010002677.1 coordinate 1,080,587, forward strand.
TTGACAAATCTATGATAGTAACCAGTAGGCCCCAAAAATCCCTGAAGTTGCTTGAGTGTCTTAGGAATTGGCCAGTCCACCATTGCATGGATTTTTTTAGGATCCACTTTCACTCATTCATAAGACACCAATGACCCAAATATTCAACCTCACTAGCCCCAAAAGTACATTTGGAAGGTTTGGCATACAATTGATTTTGCTTCAAAATAGAGAGTACCTATTTCACATGTTCCAAATGGTCTACCCAAATTTTACTATAATTGAGGATATCATAAAATAATACCAAAATAAATTTCCTTGAAAATGGCTTAAAAATAGTATTCATCAAGCTCTAAAAATTAGATGGTGCATTTATTAGGCCAAAAGGCATAACCAAAAACTCATAATGGCCCTCATGAGTCTTGAAAGTGGTTTTTTATATGTCTTCATCATGGATCTAGATTTGATGATACCCAGAACATAGATCTAACATGGTAAAATAAAGAGCACCATTCAATTCATCTATCAAATCATCAATGATAGGAATTAGAAACTTATCTTTAATAGCATACTTATTGAGTTCTTTGTAGTCAAGGCACATCCTCCAAGTGTCATCTTTCTTTCTCACCATGACAACTGGGGAAGAGTATTCACTTTGGCTATGGAAAATGATTCCTAAATATAATAGGTCTTATACCATCTTTTAAATTTCACTTTTTTTGGCATAGGGATACATGTATGGATTAATGTTAGGTGGTGTACTATCAAGAATAAGTGTGATAGCATGATCATGCATGTAGCTAGGTGGAAGTGCTTTTGGCATGTCTCCAAAAATAATAGAATGAGCATCAATTATTTATTGTAGATCAAGAGGTGGAGATGGCTGAGTTGGCTATAATTCCATAGAAAACAAGTGAGCTATAAATCCCTCAGCACACTTATAGAGAATTTATCATTTGATGGGAGCTAATAAGTTGGGGAGATTTAGCCTTTAATCCTCTTAGCTTAAATGTACTTTCTTGAGAATGAAAATGCATGAATAATTCTTGAAAATTCATATCAATAGTGCCCAAAGCGGTGAGCCACTAAACTTCCAAAACAATATCAACTCCACCCATCAGAATAACAAACATAGGAAAATATAATAAGTAGTCTCCCATGACCAACTTAATACTATGACATTTTCTTGAATAGCTGATAGTACCACCATCTATAATCATAACCTAAAATTCTAGAGCTAGATAAATGAAATAGTTTAAATGAGTATCCAACTTAATATGGATTAAGTTGTGTGTGCTTTTAGAATCAATCAAGATAGTGACCTTCTATTTCTTAAGGAAACCAATCACCTTAAGAGTTTGGGGAATACAAATACCTGATAGGGCATGGCATGAGATAGTAGGTTGAGAGTTTTCAAATTACTCCTTAGGAACTTCTGTATCTGCATCATGTACTTCTACATCATCTTCATCATCATTGGCACCTTCAATGTAAAATAGCTTCTTTTTAACACAATGATTGTCTTTGGTCCATTTTCTATCATAAACATAACACAACCCTTTGGCTCACTTCTCCTTAATTTGTCATTGTGTTAATCTGGTGGGCTATGGAAATGATGGTGCTAGAAAGTTATGATCATGACCAATAGTGAAAGTTTTCCTTTTGACCATCTCTTTTTCTTTTATCATGTGTGCCTTAGGGATAACTTCTAATATAGATGTTGGGATAAACATTCAAACCTCATATTGGATGCTATCTTTAAGGCCACCCAAAAATAGATTCATCAAATTTCTCTCAGTGATATTTTCCACCCATAAAGAGAGATTCTAAAATTGATGAATATAATCCTTCATAGGTCCTATTTTCTACATCTTGGATAGTTGGATAAAATAGTTCTTAGAGACATTATTTTGATAATGAGCTATCAACTCCTCAATAAAAATAGTCCATGTAATATGAGCACCATTATTTTTATTTTGAGCACATAACCAATGATACCAAATGAATTGCTTAGGTTCCATATAAAAGGATGCCACCATTACCCTCTAATAACTAGGGGTTTGATGTAGCTCAAATAATATCTCAATTTGGTTAATCCAAGTGAGAGGATACTTACCATTAAACTTACACATGTCCACTTTTGGCAACATCAATTTCATACCAGCATGGGAGTTGTTGAGAGGAGGATTTGAATGCTAAAGTGGAGGGTTGTTAGGCTAAAAATTAGATGTGAGGGTAGCCAATTGCATAGTGATATGCTAAAATTCACTATGAACTCCATTAATTTATTCATGCATCCTTGAAACATCAGCTTGGACTATAATAAATTCATCATGCCTCACCAAGTTTTTTATGTCCTCTTGAAGTTGAAAAATCATTAGATTTGAAGTTCCAAATTCCATGTCATTGGTAGGAGTCTTAGGAGTTTATACTACCCCTTTTCTTCCCCAAGTTAAAGGATTTTTCATAAACAAACCCTAGTAGGGTTTTGAACCTAAAAAAAGTATACTAAGAAATGGTATCATTGCGATCACCTTGTCAAGATGAATCTAATGATTACCTTTACACACTAAAGTAAAATTTTTGATACCAAAAAAGTATACTGATAAAATATACCATTATGATTATCTCATTGATATGAATCTAATGACTGCAAGTGTGTAAGGGGGAAAAAAATTCTAGACTTTTTTTTTAAATAATTTTTTTCAAAAAAGTGTTATGAGAAATACTACACTGACAAAAAAAATTAATTCTTCCTAGATTGCAAGTTATATTTTTTAGCTTTCACTACTCCCAGAATCCATGCCTCACCAAATCCAATAACAAAATCATAGGAAATGTGCCCAAATCTAAGATTTGATACAACTTATAATGAAATTACTTAGATATTCACATAGGATGATTTTATATTGCATAGAATAAGAAAATATAAGAGCTTACATAGTGATAATTGAAAATAGAATAGAATAATAGATAATATATCAAAGCCACTTCAAGGGAAAAACCTCCACAATAATGAACTAATAGTAGAATACTTAACATGATGCTTAAATAATAACCACTACCTCTTATATATATTCTACTTAGCCAAGGTTATTCCATAGGCTGACCTATCTAAGAACATAGAGAAATTTAATAAGTAAATAAAAGAGGTATGTAAGTCACAAGTTGGCCACACATATCCCTAGACACACCGATGGTTAAGGGCATAACATTCAAATGACAAAAGTTTGAAATAACCTTCATAAGGGTGCAAGTCTAATAGTCAATAATTTTTGGCATGCCCAGTGGGATGTAAGTCCAAAGTAATGAAAGAATTTTTTGGTGTTGTTATTTTACTAATCAAACTTTAGAGGAGTTAAAAACATCAATGACATCTTCAAGTTCCATCAACTAGTTATAGTAGCCTAGGCATAGTTTCCAAGTAAGTGAATTTTCATTGCACCATCCTGATGTTATTTTAATGGCTCACTTTGAATAAAATGACAATTTCATGCAAATTGATGAGCCTTATCAGCATTATGGTAATGTTTATCACCCCTATGATGATTCTTATTAGTCTTATGATGAACCTTAACATTAGTATGTTAATTATTAGCCTTATAGTGATCCTTATCAACCTCACTATGACCTTAATTATGCATTTTAGTAGCCTTATAAGGACATACATCAGTCATACTCACCTCTTCCTAGTCCTTTTTGAACTCAAAATCATGATTCCCCTACTATATCCTTGTTGGAATTTAGGTCAAATATGTTAAAATATAAAGGGGTGATGAGAGTGTGGGATAGAGAGTTGGATGTGATACCTTTTCACCTCATATAAAAAATGAAGAAGATAGTATAAATATTGATAGATAGGTGGGAAATAATTGGAGAGGAGAATCAGTATGTCAAGAATTATGAGTTGTGTAAAATGAGAACCATGATCTAATGGTGGATAAATATGTTAGTGAGATGGGATAATCAAGACATCCAAACTGAACCACCTCAAGCATCTCTTCCTACCCTTCATCAAACTCCTTGTTTTCCATGTTTTCTACTAGCTACACCTACCCTTCCTCAAAAAAGCAACTTATTCCATCTTTTAAGCACTCTTGGTATATGATTCCTAGTTATTCTATGACAAATATTATGGATGAATCTCTTGAGCCTTCCCTTATGTCCATTCAAAATTAGAGCTATGATGATTCTTTAAAGTAGCTTGTAATCCTATCAAACCTTTTATCCCTCCCTCAAGATATAATGAATCTTCTAGAGGAGGATTCTAAGCCTAAGGTTTCAAGTTTTAAAATTTTGGTTGAATCATGGGAAAATAAGAATGAATAATTCTTTGATCAAGTGAAATAAGAGGTTATTGAGTCCATCCCAAAGAAATTACCAAGTTGGAAAGAGTTTTTTCATGAATTAGCTCAAAACCAAGAGGGAGAAAGAGTGTTCCAAGCCAATCCAAGGGAATCCTCAAGCTTCCAAAATATTTCATCTACTCCTCAAGTTTTAGTTACATATGATTAATAAATTACATTTAAGGTTGATGGATTGATTTTTAAGTGGAAGAAAGAAAATAATAATTCTATCCTCATTAAATTTAGAACCTCTCCAAGAATACTTTGATAAGCCTAAACTCAAAATTCCAAGTTGGAAGGATAATCTTTCAATTTTTAAACTAGTCAATGAAATTTCTTTCCCTCCCACCCTCTCCTTGTATAAAAAATAACCTCTTGTTTTGAGTGAAGAATATGAACATCTAGTTGGAAATGAGAGTTTTTTAAGCAAGTTAGAGAAAGTAGTGGTCCTTGAATAACTTGTTGAGGTTATAGCCATAAAAGAGACTCTAGAGATCTCTATTGAAGACATTGAAAGTGAATATGATGAATAATTTTTCATTGGTAGTCCTCTTCATGAGAGAAAAGAAATCAAATAAGACTTGGATTTTGATAGGTATGATGATTTAAATCTCTCTTGAACCGATGAGTTTTCATTCAAGATAGAGGAGGAAGAAGATCAATCTAGTTCTTATGGATTGAGCTCTAATAGATAGGATGAAGAAACCTCATGGTAGTAGTCATACCATGAATTTATGGGAGAGTTTTAAGTTTTTACTATTAGTTAATACTTTGAAATAGTAGATGAGCATAATGAATTTGACCTTGAGTAGGTTGATTCCATGTTTGACACTCTTGACAACCCTTTAATTATACTTGAATAGGAGGATAAAGATGCCATTAAATCTAATCTCATTTAGGCTGAGCAAAGTGAGAAACAAAAGGATGATTGACATCTATATATTGGGTGCCTATAAGAGATTGAAGATATTTGTAAGGATACATTACCCATTAGAGATCATGCTTATGAGAAGGTTGATCAAGAGTCACTCATTTAAGACCAAGATACAGATTGGATTGAATATTCAAAACTCTTTGAAAATCTTGATAAACTTGTAGTAGATTATAATAATGATGAGGTCAATCAAGATGCCATAAAAACTTAAAGATAATGGATAGATGAGATATGACTTAATGAGGTTGAAGTTGACAAGCAATATGAGAAATATCCTAAGTACAAGATGAATATGTCTTCATAGTGACTAGTTTGATGCTAATGTTTCATTTGAATTTTTTTGAAGAGGATTGCCAACCATAAATCAACTAAGATCCATCAAGTAAAAGTACAAGAAGCATATTATTTCATGTTCTTGTTCACCATGTGAATTAAATGATCCAAAAAAATTTCCTTTCAATCCTAAATGAGGATTCTTTAAAGGTTAGTTGTAGTTAGTTTAGCTTTGCTCTAAGTGTTTTCAATCACATTAGTTTACTTACATTTTGTTTAAATAAGCACTTTGATAGCACAAGTGTTTTGTTAGTCTAGTTTGTTTACTTTGTTGTCTTTTCTTTCCTATTTTGGGGAGTAATAAACTATCTTATATTGAGTCAAGAGTTGTGGTCATTGGTCAAGGTCTAATAATGATTGTTTTATAGTGTAAGAGTGATCTTATGATCTTAAAAGATATGCCAATGGTTAGATTCTTAAACATAACAAGCATGCTTCTTAGTTGAGTCACCAAAATGTTGATAATTTTGACCTCACAGGTTAAATTGTCACCTATACCACTTGAAAATTTTCTTTTTAGGACATAGTTTTCTTTTTAGGCCTGAAAATATCCAATGGATACATTTTTCAGCATTTTAATCAAGATTCTCAAGTGATATTAGTAGTTTTAGTGATTAAAGGCATTATTTGAGGCCATCCATATAGTTATTCAAGGTAAAATTGAGGTTAAGTAATATTAAATACATTATTTATACATGAAAAGGTTAAACAAATGATTTATAAGATGTTTAAAGTCTCAAAATGAAGAAAACAAATTTATCTCTCATATCGATCTCCTTGGTAGCTCTAAAAGGGCAATTTTCAAGTGCTCGATATGGATAGAGGAGAGATATTAAAGAGTTTAAAATTTGGAAATCATTAGGTATCTTAGTAATCTTGAAATAAATCTCATTTATTTTCATATTTATGGCTTATTATTTATGAACATTTGTTAAGAGTGATAATAGGTCAATATGGATTATTCATCTAAGAGGGATCTATTCTTGCACTTACATACACACACACACACACACACACACACACACACACACACACATAGAGATAAATGGTTTTTTATGGATTATTTTATAGGTCGTGGAGATCATTTTCATGGTGTTTTAATTATCCAAATAATCTCCTTGAACTACCTTAACTTGGAAGAAGAATGTCTTAGTGTACAAGTTGTTCTAGTGGATTCTGTTGAAATTTATTTTTTCATTTTCATAGAGGTAATTATTAGAGGTTTATAGTGATTTTACATTCTTTGTATATCCATATGTTTAATGTATTTCATGTTCTTTTGTTTGAGATGGTCTTTGGTCCATTTAATTGAAGTAAGCCTATTATTTGAGACATTGCCAAGGTTTGCATAGTCCATTAGAGTTTTGGTTAATAATTTTAGATAAAATTACATTAACACATCATGGTGTAAGGTTTTTAGATCATATTTTATAATTTTAAGTAAATAAAAGTGAAAATAAGATCTTAAATGCATACTTTCAATGAAGATCACAAGTGTTTCCTCTATATTCTTATTGTACAAAATGTGAAGTGTTTGGGAGAATCTTAGAGCCATAATGGGAACCAAATACATATATTAATAAATTAATATAACCCTAAATACTTCATTTAAATCATTAAGTTTCTCAAGTTTATTTGACACTCCAAATCTATACTCACAATGTTTATGCATAAGATGATTGTATAGAGTCTATATAGGACTATAAGGTGAGTTGAGGGTGACTTGAAGCATGGTCATATGATTTGTAAACAATTAAGGAATGAAAAAAGGATGTGTATTGATTTGATAATGTTGACAAGTTAAATGACTCAGGAAAGATGACTTTGTATAGCCAATATAGTCAAATGAGACCTACAGGCCCTAAGCTTGTAGGTCCTCATTTAGACCAAGATCAAACTCAAAACAACTTACGAAAGAAAAAAACAAAGTATTGAAATTATAATGTCTAACCTTAGTTAATAAAAATGGTGTCATAAATCCTTCAGCCTATATTCTCCAAAGCATCAATGACAAGTGAGAAGAGTAAGTTTGATACCTTATGTATAGTCAATTAGCCCTAATGAGCATCTATAGGCAGCCAAATAGACAGTGGTTTTAAGTCTAGTAAATAGACATGATATAGGTCTTGTGACATGTTTCAGGGTTATTGAACCTATTTTGGCATCTTCAAGCATCAAATGGTAAGTAAAGAAGCTAGGTTCAAGCTCAAATCTAGCCCTAATGAGTACCTACAACCATCCTTGATAGGTTTGGGGTAAAATGAATAAAATGAAGTTATAGAGGTGTTGAAGCCTAATTTAAACCTCAAGAAAGCTCATGAGCTATTGAAGGAGATCAATGATGAGAATGGTGAGGTCTAAAGGATGTTAATACAATCAAGTGACTAAAAGGGCACTTATAGGCCTAATTTAGAGTTAGATCATTCTTTAGGTTAAAGAGAAGAGAAGATTGTGTTTAAATATTATTTGAACACATTCAAGGATATAAACATGTTAAATAATATCAAAAAGGTTGGTATGTATAATATGAGCTCCTAAAACACAAGATAATGTAATCAACACTCTCTACAAGCACCTATAAAACAATTAGAACACCCTGTATAGAAAGGAGCAAGGACAAGTGGTAAAGAGTATTGATAGAGGATTTTGAGATAATTATGAGCCTATTAGAGATGGAAAAAAGGGACCAAGAACATTGTAAAAACCTTCTAAAGAGACTGATAGCCAATTTGGAAGTCTAATTGAGTTTTAAGGGCTTAGGATTGAGGACTGAGTTTTAAGGTGAATTTAATAAGGAGTTGCAATAGATTTTTGAAGTTTGTATGAGTTGGATCCAAGATAATGAGGTGTTTCAATGGTAGGAATTCTCTCAAATATAATTCATAGGCTTAGGTTAAACCTACATTCAAGTTAAGATAACACAATTAGATGTGTTCTAGATGGTTAGGAAGTTTTTGTTAGAGAGAGGGGGTTGGGAGAGTTTGGATACCCTCACAAGGTGATAGGGGATCTTGATCCATGTTATAGATTTTTTATATAGGTTTTATTTTAGTCACTTTCCTAATGTAATCCAAGGATACTCCATAATGGCCACCTATAACTAATGAAACCTATAGTCAGGTAAGAGGAGGCATAGTTAACTGTGTGCTTGGGATCATGAGAAGTTGGTCTAAGGAAGGCAGTGAGAGTTTAGTGATTTTAAACTAGTGAAATTTTTTATAAATTAATATCAATTACCCTATCAAGTTTAGGTTATATCTTCTTGTCCATATATAGTAAAATAAAAAGAGAATGGTAGTTTACAACTAGTATATGATTGTAGACAATTAAACGTAGGAGTGGAGATGTGGATAGATGTCAAGAATGTGACAATGGGAGAGATAATATAATGGATTTAATGAAAAAGTGTTGAGGCCATATAATTAACTTCATCCAAATTAAATATCATTGGAAGATCACTGAGGTAAGGGTGAGGTCTAAAACCCAAAGTAGCATAGTCAATGACCCTAAACAACTACCTACAAGCTAAATAATGAGAGATTAGTTTTAAGTATGAAATAAGAATTGATAACAAGATGAAGTAATAATGAGATATATCTCAGTCAGACCAAAAATTCATAAGTATTTTTGAGACCAAAGGAAGTGAAGCTTGAGAAGGATTGATCAAAACTAGGTTTCACTCCTATACACACAATCGCAGGCCTAAAGTCAAACCAAGAGAGAGTTTGTTGTTTTGAAGTCAAACAAAAGAGAGAGTTTGTTGTTTTGAGGGTCTTATAGGCATGATCAATATTTAAAATTTAGTATATATGGTTATCATGAGTGTATTATTTTTTTCACTATCTATTCAAGGTCACATAAGTAGTGGGCATATCCATTGTTTTATCATAGACCTGGTCCACTTATTTGGCAAGGAGTAGTCATGAGACTAGGTGGTTTATTTGAGGTATAAGAATACAAAAAGTAGGTTTTAATTAATTAATGGTGTTTTATAAAATTAAAAGTGATATTAATGGTATCAATACACCTCTAGGTGGTAATAAGATTTATGTTTTAGCCCAAGTACCCTTGAGGGCTATCAAGGAGATGACAAACCAAACCCAAGCACCCTAACCAGTATACCATGAGCATAAGCTAGGGTAAAAAAGAATGAAAAATAATTTATAATCATGAATAGGATTTTTTTTAATGTGTATGAACTCTTCCCATCTATGGGAATGAAATTTAGACCAAAAACTCAGTTTTGACCTCTCTTGAGCCTTAAGAATGCTAATCAAGCCACCCAAGGAACAACTTTGCATATTCGTACCATCTATAAAACTTTTAATGGTGAGTTGAGACATTAGAGATACATGAGGAGATAAATAAATATTTTTTTCCAAGTGGAATGATGTTAGTTGGTGGTGTGTCCTTTATGAACAATCGTTAAGACCCTAGATAGGTCGTAAACCCCTATAAAACCTTGATTATGATCAATCAAGGGAAATGGACTCAAAATTCAACTATAATGAAAAATATTGATAATAAAACCTATTTTATGTTGTTAATTAATATAATGAGGTTCCCAAAATGAATTTTTATGCTAATGTCACTTATACAGATTGATCTAAATATCCCATTTTCTTGATTTTTGGTGTTTTTTAGGTGTTTTGAGAAGGTGATAACTTAAAAATCATTTTATGATGTAATTATATATTTTTGATATCCATTAAAGTCCAAAAAATTTCACAATATATTTTGGAGGTGACCAAACCAAGCTCATTTTCTAAGGCAGTCCCAAAGAGACTCAAAATAAGGTTAGGTGGCAAGGTAGTTTCTTGGTTTGCATATTTTCATAGGGTCTTAGAACCTAAGAATTGACATGGAGATTGGTTATATCCTAGGTAAATTTAATAAAATTACTTTGGGTGGTTTAACACGTGTGAGATCTCTTAGGAGCAAGATTTATACTTTCTAGGCTAAGGAGGGCTAATTAGGCCTAATTTGAGAGAGAGAATGAGCTAGAAAGTACACTTACACTAAAAATATGATCATGAATTTTTTTTTGGATATGTAAGGTGATAGAGGGTATCTAAAAATATGGTAAAATTTCCACAGTAATCCCCATATTAATCTAGACAAGGAGATGTATCTATTTTGAGGGCTACAAAGATTTGAGAAAAAATTCAAGGTTTTGGTGCCAAATCAAGTATTTTTTATTGTTTTGTGTCTTAAAATTTATTATTATAGATCTATAATTATGTTGATATACCATTCATATATGAAATTTTTATTCTTGAGTAAAAGAGTATCTTTTTTCCTTCTATGCCATGTTGAATATGAGCTTTACAAGGGGATAAAGCACTAAATTGATGCATAAGAGCTATTAAATAAGATTTATAAAGTTCCTTATTACCTTACATGAAAATATAAAGTTTGAATAAGTAAATTAAATTATGGAATAAGTTATTAAAATTGAAAAATGTCTCAAAGACTCCAAAAAATCCTTCCTTCCTTCCAATGCCTATGATATTAAAAAGGTCAAACTTGTACTCAAAGAGATTTTAAGAACCCAAGAATTATGGAAGGAACTCATAAATAATGGGATAATGTTTAAAATGAGATATTAATTAATCCTTCAAGTCATATTTTCAAGGAAATGACATTTTGACCAAGGATATAAGAGTATGCAAGCAAAAACCTAGGATGTTGTATGGGTCAAGGACCAAGAATACATGATAATGACTCCAAATTTGAAAAAATAATACCTCAACCATATATTCCATTTTAAAAATTTGGGTGATAAATATTAAAGGGAATGCTACATTAGGTTTAGAAAATGACTAAGTGAAGGTTTCATTTCCTAGATTTGGGATGCCTTGTCTCTTTCTCTCTCCTCTCTCATATTATCTATATGTAAGCCAATTTTTGGAAATTTTAAAGAATCCTTAACCTAAGTTATGGAAAATAAATGCCTAAAAAATACTTTTAATTTCCTATATTGAATGAATAATATTGAATTCATGCATCTTCAAAGATTTTGTTTAGTGTATTTTCATGTTTATTTGATGAATGATAGTGATAGTAAATGCTTCCTCTAATCTTTTCCTTCCCTCTTTACCTATTTTTAGGGTATAATTTATCATTATAGGTTTCATATAATTCTCTAATCATCTTATATGTTTAGAAAGTGTGATCTTTCCTTAGTGTTTTTAAGAGACCTATGGAACAAGCTACCTTAGATCATCCATCAACCCAAGCCTCTATGTGAAAAAACTATTATTTAGAGACTCTCATTTGGGAAGTGAAATAATTTAAATGTTTTTTATTCAACATTATTAGTGTCTATTATAAAATTGGAGGACACATTTTTGTATATCACCTCAGTTAGATAAGTTTTCCTTTCAATTTACCTTATTATCTTTTCCCTTGGAAGATGGTAGAGTATAGTAGAGATCCTAATTGATACATCAAAGGGAGATAAACCTTATAATATATAGATTTAATCCACCTATTATTCCACCCATACCCTAGGGTTTTATCCATGTTACTTTAGACTGTGAAGGCCTAAAACCACCTTCATAAGGGTGCAAGTCTAGTAGTCAACAATTGTGTTATTGGGTGATTGATACATCCTCCTCAGTGAACCAAATAGTGAATCTCATGGTATAATTGAGATAAAATTGCTAATCCCCAAGAAAAACCAATATATCACAAGCATGTATCAAACCACACCTCCTAAACCCATGTGAAGAAATAACCACTATTATTAGGTAACAATATGCTACTAAACATAACCATATGGACTATCACTACTCTATCAAACACAAGTCCTAGAACATCTGATTCCATATCCCCATCTCATAGTATGTCCATCACAAGATTAATATAAGTGATGTAAACATATCCATCTTGAACCATATCAATGTCCAAATGTCCTATCAAATCCTCTAGAGCAGCCAATCTATCCCTCAAGAAAAGATAATATAATGGATGACCTATAATTAGTACTCATAACATATGTCAAATATCTTACAAGGTAAAAATCACCTCCCTTATTAGTATCTAGAAGGTAGATGTATCTAATCTCCACCACTCTGTAAGGGAACTAAGTAACACTTGATCCACTTGCATATCAGGTATCCTCACTACATGCAAAAGGTCAGTCATATAAAAATAGCCACACATGTCATATGTCCACAATGCTAGCTGATGAATAATGTGTGAATGTCACTCATCTGTTATTAAAACCTCTACTCACTCCTAAAATATATTCAAATTATCTAAAATCAATCATTTTTTACTAATTTAATTGTATTTCTACTTACTAATCACATATATTTCTATAATAACATCATGTAATCTAGTCTTGTTCAACTTCAATGATCAGTTTTATTTATGTGTTTAATTTCAATTCCTCTAGGTAGCTAGGAAATTTTCACTATTATTATAACTCACTATATAATAGGCTTATTTTTTTATTTATATGATGATTTCACTATTAAATAGGTTCTAGACCATTTCATTAATTTCATAACAATTTAGATGATAATCAATACCATTTCATTATTCTCTATTTAATTTCATTGTTTGGATGATATTGAAATTATTTCAACATTTTCATCATTTTAATGATGAATTTACTATTTAGATAGAACAATTCATCATTTTAGGTAGACAAAATCATTGTTTTCATGAAATCACTTTTTGTCATTTGGATATTTTGGGATTTCACTATTTTCAAGGGCTAATTCATAGATAAGATTGACCAATTCACTATTTTATAGACCAATTCACCATTTTTGACTATGAATTCACCATTTACATGATCAAATTCACCATTTTAAAAATGGCGAATCCATCAAATTTCCTATTTTTACATGTAATAAATGCTATTAAATGTAAAATGTTGGAATAAAAAATGGCACTAACTAGTGGTCTTGTACCTCATGGTTTTCTATGCTCTTCCATGTGGTTTCAAAGTGCCCTCAATCATGGTATGTATTAAAAAATATTAGATGTAAATTTATAAATGAGAGGGTGAAAATGAACCAAAATTTCACCCCTAGATGAATCTATAGGATTTTATTTCAAAAATATTCCCCCAAATGTGTTAATATTCTTTTCTGGAGGCTAGTTTTTAGCCCCAATGTAATCAATTAAAAGTATTATTTGAGTGATAAGAGTGCTACTTGAGACTATCTATTATTAACTTAACCCTAGACCTATCCTATATTCTATTATCACACTTTCCAATATTCATGTGGTCCATTGGTGTCCCTAATCATTTCAAATGTGGTCCTAAACTCTCATTTTCTCATCATATCCCTTCATGCCTAGTGTTCTGTTATCTAGACAATAGCCCCATATTAAGGACATTAGAGCCACATGGCCCTAGTGTCCCAAAAATGGTGCCTAGGTACTTTACCCTAAATTTCCTAAATAAATAGATTTTAAAAATTAAAACCTATAAACACCCCATTCTATCCATAATTGGCTTTAGACCAGACTTCAAACTGAGTTCTACCAAATATTACAAATTAAGCCTAAGAATCACTAAACATCCAAATTTAATATGCATACCATTCATTAATGATTAGAATAATGTTGAGGCATCCCTATTTAGGGTATTATATTTTACACAATAATAACCTCTCATGGATTCATCCTTAGTCACCTTATGACCTGACAACTGGTAGTTTGGCCTATGGACCCATTAAGCAAGGGACTTGAACAATTCTCAAAAGAGATAAAAATATAATCAAAATGAATCAACTAATCAAAATATATTAAATTCTTATATAAATAATCCATTTTTAATTAATTATTATCTAAAAATGGAAATTTAAAAAATAAAAATATCAAACTTCATCATTGCCTTTATGAGTTGTCAAGCTCTCATAATTATCTAAAAATATCTAATTTGAAAGCCATGCATATTAATTGAAAATCATAATTACATATAACCTCCTTAACTCAAATAAAGTTAAATTTAACACACCTAAGGTTATTTTAAACTCATTCTATGCTTAAATCCTAACCTAACTCAACTTGGGTAAGAGTTAACTTTGGAGGATATAAATACAAGGCCTTACATATTGGTCTCTAAGCTATCTTGGTGTAAAGTTATTACGCTCAAATAGGTGAAAAATATCTTTTGGTATAAATTTATTATTCTCAAAAAGATGCAATAAGATCTTATACTAATATTACCATGCCAAATTCAAAAGCCAAGTTAAGCCAACCAACATTACCAAGGTTCCAAGGAAAGGTGGAACAATGGAGTTTCATTGATAAAGATTTCTTGATCACATAGCTGAGCAAGTCAATTCAACAAGCCATTTTAGATCTAAAAGGAAGGTAAAAGGATGATATGTTTTATTAACTACATGTGTTTTCATTTTATTCTTATTACCTATGTTTTCCCTATTGTCTATGTTAGAGGTGTTAGTGTTTAGTATGTTTATTTTGATTGGATTTTATTTAACTAACACTATACTAATATCCCCTCTATGGATTCCTTATTCACATTAATGGCACACCCAATGGGACCACACACCCCACAATCATGAATGAAGTATCTTGTGAGACTTTTGGAGACAACAATATTTCATTATAGAACTTAAATTCTTAAGTTGTTGCCAACTTTACCATTTTTTCCTTGTGATTATGTATTCACAAATTTATGACTGCATAATTGTGAATTCGGCAAGGTAAATCACAAAAGCATTGGTTGAATCTATAAATTTGTCTTTGAAAATAGCAAACTTGCTTTGGTTTAGTCTCAACCATGCAAAAATATGAAATAAATCTCAAAAATGGTAAAAATCAAGAAAATAATGAATTTGATCTAACAAGAAAACATGTCTTTTCTTGGCTTTTTGAGATAATTGTGAAATTATCTTTCATCTAAAAATTTATTTGTTTGAGTAGAGAAATCATCTTTCATAGTAGTGAAATTGCATTTTTAAGTAGAGAAATTGCATTTTGGAGTTACGAATTCATGTTGCCTAGCTATAAATTTATTTTGTTGAGTGGAAAATTCATTCACTAACAAAGAAATTAAGATACATTCACAAAATCATTTCTTTATGTTTGTGTTTTCTAACATGTTTTCCTAGAATCATGAAATTATCACCTGAATGATGAAATTGTCATCTACAGTATGAAATTGTAATCTAAATTGTGAATTCATCTATTAGACTAGAAAAATCATCTCCTTAAACTATGAAATCATTTATCAAAATAACGAAATCATCAAACTGAGTGGTGAAATCATTCATAAACCATGAAATTGCCCACTATGAGTTTTAAGCATTCAGGTTTTGACTATGTTTTTTTATGATAAGATAATTTTTTAGTTTTTTACTTTATTTGTAACAATGAAATCATTCTAGAAAGGTGATTCTATATGTCTTTAAGATATTTTTCAAGGATATCACTTTTGACAAGCAACAAGTAAACTAACTAACATATTTTGTAGGAGATAAAGACCAAGGAAAGATGTTTTTAACACTCTAAGATTCAAAATCACATTTACATTTGGTTTTTAAGACTCATTTACTTGACTTATTTCATTTTTCAAAGTTCTTAACTAATTATAATGGGATAAACTTCATATCATATTTCACTTAGTGCTCTAAAAATGAACTCAAACTATAATTAAGTGCTCATAAGAGCTTTTGTTTTTTATGGTTATTATTGTGTGTTTATTTCACAAACCAAGTGTATCATGTATGCTCTCCCCCTCCCCTTTAGGGAACTTGGATGATGAAAAACACTTCACTTATTTCATTTTTAACTTTTTTCAAAGCATGGAAGGAAATTATCTAAGGCACTCCCAAAAATTTGAGTGATTTGGGTGATCCCAAAATAACCCTAAAGTCCTACTCAATATTTATTTAATGCATCATGACTTGTGGGTGGGAGTTTATCACCTCCCCACGAGTTTTCTAGGGAAGTGATGACCTGAGAATTCATCTCTTGACATCATTTTAACCCCACTCCATGATAGGGGTATATAAATTTAGGTAAACTTACTAGGATGCTTGTTTGAGAAGTTAAACAAGATTTGTTAGTAAGATACTTCCTCAAAACATAGGTTTAACTTAGACATTGCACTACACTAAGCAATTGATATATGAGGTGGTTGTGAAAAGGACATGACCTTTTCACAACAAGCTAGTTAATTCAGATCCAAATGATGTGTTTTACCCTAGTGTTGGCCACACATATGGGACCATTTAGAATGTACAAAAATTTATATATTTTAGACAGCCCTACTTACCATAGATATAATATCAATATAGGGTGAGTAGCCCAAAGTTCTATGTCATCGTATGAACTCTTAAGAGAAGAGGGGGCCTAAAAAACCATACTTTTCATGTGCATTTAAATTTTTGGATTAACAAATATAATTTCCTTTCAAGTGTAAGTATATAGATGAAAGTTGACAGTATAAAGCCAACTTACTAGTTTTTAGGATCAGGATGATACAATTTGGTGTTTTTGTTGTTTTTCCTTTTTACTTACATTATTTTGAGTCAAAACTATTTGTTTATTTAAACCACATCCAAAATGATAAATATTTTCACATCACTCTTTTTTTTAAAGAGGTTTTATGCCATCCATTTGACACCACACTTTGCCTTAATCATTTTAAAAAAATTGTTTGTGTGTGTCACTTGTTTGAAAGGGGCATCATTATGCTACGCATTTAATTCGAAGTATTATGTCTTATACTTTTTAAAACACACCATTTTTCATGCCTTTAGAGAAATATATCATCATCATGCTACTCACATTATTTCAAAGACTTGTTGCCTTGTACCCAATCATAATTTCAAAACATGCGTGCCTTTTGGGTCTATGCCTAATATCATTATACCATCCATCTTGGTCTAGCTTGTTGTCCATTTAAAGTTAATTACTTTAAACCAAGTTCAAAATTGGTATTGTTAAGTTTAGATTCAAATGCTAATTGGTTTATGCCTACGCCTTATATAATTTTGGCTTAGATATTAACCTCTCTCTTTTGGATTATGTAACTTGGACTAAATCCTTTCTTACTTTAATGTCTTTTATGCTTCAATTTGGGATGTGGTCTATATTCCATGTTCCTAAAATCCAAGATGTTTTACCAATAATCAAGAGAGTGTTTGAATCTGAATGCCTAATTTGATTCTAAGTGTTTCAAATTTGTTAGATTAATTTTATTACCTTTTATACCTAGTGTTGTGCCAAGTATAGATTTTGTGTCATGTTTCCAAAATACCTAGAAATTACCATTTGGTTTTAGACCTAGTGTGTTTCAAGTCTAGATTTTGTGATGTGTTTTTAAAAGACCTAGAAAATTATCATTTATTTTTAGACCTAGTGTGTTTACATCTAGCTTTTATGAATGTTTCCAAAAGACCTAGATTCTTACCTCTTTGTTTTAGACCTATTTATTTTGAGCCTATCTTAGTGCCTTGTTCCCAAAAACATAACAACCTTTTCCAATTTTAGACCTATATTAGAGTTGTTTAAAACACTTTTACCAAAGTTTAGCATTTTGATTTATCCATTTACTTAACCATTTGTGTGAGACATTTGACATTAGAACTTTTTGACCAAGTTTATCATTAATCAAATTTTAGAGAATGGCTCCATTTCTAGACCCATTCCTAGATCAATTCCACTTACAAACCTAGACCTAGACCCATACCATTTTCATATACTAAGATATCCCTCATTAGGATAATTACCAAACCCAACCATGTCAATTATCATATGCTATGATCACACTTATTTGGGACAATTAACATACCAAATTCACCCTTTTATTAATAATGGTATTATATACCCTACCTATACCATTAACCCTCCTTTGGCCTATTATAGAAACCAAGCTTTGCAATACCCTTCCATTACATTCCGGACCTCATCTTTTGTCCTATGCTAGCAACCAATCTTCACAATACCCATTTATTACCATTCAAAGACCTCATCCTTTGGTTTGTGTTAGAAAACAATATTTGAATCACCATTTAATTGCCATTCTAAATCCTTTCCAAATCCAATATATTAATATCCCAACAAAGTTATGGAATCACAACTCAAGAGGTCACAGTTACCATTCTAGACTGGCAACCTAGCTTTTTTGAGCCCATCTTTAATGATCCTATTTAAAAAGAGATAATTATACAAATGGTCATCATTATTTATCTAGTGATAACCTTTCCCCACTTTATAAAACCCATGCTAATCTTCAATCCATAATAGAGCTATTCATTACCTCTCCTAGATCCATCATTTAAAGACCAAGATGTGTTTAAAACTAATATTTTGCAAACAAATGTGAACCAAGGACAATAAAACCAACCAATCATGATGTTTTTATTGAAAAAAATATTTGTGACAAGTCAACCTATAATGAATCATCTTTTGATACTTTCCCTTTGGTTGAAAAGTCTCACTTTGAAAAGCTAGTCTTTACTGAGTCAAGTCTTAATGATTATAACTACCTTTCAAAAAATCATTATCTCAACCATTGTACTATTTTTAAAGATACCCCATTTGACAAGCCAATATATGTTGATTTTTATATTGACTTTTTCCCCTCATTGAGGAGTCTCACTTTGATAAACTAGTCTCTATGGATTCATCCCTTAAACCGTTCCCTCTCTTTGAGAGGCTTCAACTAGATGAGCTAGTCTATGTTGAGCCCTTCTTAGATGAGTCTATTTTTAAAGATATTATTATTCCATCATATGACATTACATGTTCAATAAAAAAAATCAACATGACATATAATATCACATACAATCAAATAAGAATGAAAATTAGAGTCATGTTCTATTTTGAACTGATATCAGATTTAACATCGAAAGTAAAGTCAACATCAGATTTAGAGTCCCTTGAATTAGAATTAGATTCAAAATTAGAATACATTTGTGGTTGTTACAAAATTAGTTACACATGCCTCATAGATTAGTTTGAATACATTTGTGATAATTATATAGTTTGTTAGGATGATTGATTCATCATCAATATAAGTTATCCTAGTATCTCCTATGAAGATTGTGTTACCTATTCCCATTTCATTACTATTTCACATGCCATTAACACCACCCAACATAGCCATTATATTGACATTACACCTCCCACAAGTGTCTATTGGGATCGATAGAATCACACCTTGTTGAAGTACATCTATGAGAATATATTAGTTGTAAAATATCAAGGGGACCAAGACCACATTCATGTAGAAGAAGAAAAATATCCTAGTGAAACCTTCTTAGAGGAACTAGGGGGCAATCAAAGACCAAAATTACATCTTATAGTGAAACCTTATTTGAGGCATTAGCTGACAATCAAAGTCAAAAGTCAATGTTCCTTACTAAAACCTTTTCATAGGTACTATGTGATAATTAAGACAACTTTATTGGTGAAAACCTCTTTGAGGCACAAATAGATGAACATAATAGTTATTAAATGACTGATGAAGACATTATAAAAGATAACATCAATACAAATTCCAATGTATAACATAATAAAATGTAAGCTCTTAGGCCCATATAATAGAAAAATATAGTGGTCCTATTGAGAGTGTATTCAAAAGTCTTTAGCCTTACCAAAGCTAAAATTATGTTGAATCTAGAATAAATAACATTGTGTGTTCCTAAAAATCTTGATCTTCATTTATTTCCTAGCCATTACACATCCCATTATGATCCATTTATTAATTCCAAACCTATATTACATTACCAAATCAAACATATCAACCAATATTTATCCTTATTTACTATCCCTGGCTGTAAATTCCTTTATAAAAGCTATGAAGACATCTTGTCTCAAAGTTTGGAGGAAACATAATCAATGACTAATGAATATCACAACATTATTAAAGTCCAAATTAGCATTAGTTTCTTAATAGAGTAGCTATTTAGAAGAGGTTTGGGCTATCAATTTACAACATTTGACTATTCTAGTTGTATCATATGTTGACTAGGACATGCATATCCACATCATTAGTAATAAAAAATCATTTGCTTTGCCATTTCTCTTTTTGTTGTTCCATACCTTGTACCTTACCCTTTACCCCACCATTTACCTAACCTTGTCACTTGGGAGAAACCCTATTATCATCATCTCCATTTTATTATAACATCACCTTCCTTATACCATATCCCCTACCATTCTACCCATACCTTATTAACCAAATTTATTTTACCCTCCTAGCCCAACCTTTTTTTCTTTGGTTCTGATCCATTGGTTCTTTAGGCATATTCATTGAGAGGATTTAGACCAAGTTTTAATAGTTGATTCATTATTCTAGATAGAGGTAGTATCTTGGACCAGTATGAAAGTGGTTTGGAAATTATATCCTTCATTTGTTATTTCCTTTTTAGTGTTACTACTTATAACTACCTTTGGGAAAATTAGTATCATTGAACTATACTATTGTTTCCTAATTATAACTACCTTTGGACATATTAAGAACAACACTTTTACCATCCATTGCCACATTGCCTTACCATTCCTATGCTATACTTTTCCAATTTACTACTTCATGAGCTTACTGATACGTAGTCATATTCCTCCACTCTAAGGTAACACTATAGTTACTTGAGGTCCTAATGAGACTATGTAGGTAGTGCTCTATTTACATTAAGGTCAACTTAGTCACCCCCTTTCCCACACTCTTACCATTTTGTGATCAATTTAAGTTTGAATTCTCTTTCCATTTTACAAGAAAGCTAAGTTACACTCTCACCATTTTGTGAGTTAGACCATTTAGTATTTCATAATTTTTTATCAAGTTGAGATGCATATAAAATTTCAAAAACATTTTAAAAATATCTAACAAATCCTAAAAGTCAAAAAATCATTAAAATTATCTTATAATTTCCATGAGAGATATAAATCCATCAAAAATTTTAGGATGGGCCATCTTATTTGTTTAGTTTATTTCTAAACCACCTTGGTATTTTTCCTTCCATTTTTAGGAGAACTACAATGGCCTAAGGTTTGTACAGACTATGTAGGTAACACTTGGATATATGGGGTATCTCAAGTTAGCTTGATCATACCTTCCTTTATTTTTAACCACTTCTTTAACTTAAATATCCTGGGACCCCTAACTATCTTATGAGTAACCACTTGTCATTTAGTTTCCCCATCCTTACTATCCTAAAGCCTTATGCTCTTGTTATTTTATGATTTTATATTTTGAAAAGTATGTATTTAACTTTGATACATTAATGACCACTAGGATTCACCTTAATATCTCACCATTTTTTAATTATTCTCTACTTCAAATTATCTCATCATTTTACAAGACCATCCCCATATTACTCTACACACCAATCATGTTTTTATCAATCATCATTTTCTTATATCCCATATCTTGGGAGAACTAAATTTGGATTAAATTTCATATTAGAACTTGCATCCTTGGAACTATGTAGGTAATTCCCACTTTCCTAGTGCATCTGGAGTCAACTCGGTTACCCCTTCCTTTTCTTATATTTTCCCTATTTTATATATATTTTTCATTATCTCCTATAACCTAGGGGAAATGTCTATCCTCTTATTTATGTTGTTACTTCCCTATATCCTAGGGGAAAACTTTTGTCATTGTTCTTGTGTTGTTATACCCGTGTCATTATTGTTTAGCTTAGGGGTAACCCTGTCTCAAAGAGTAACACCTCTATTATACATGCATAAACAATTTGTTTTATATTTTCACTAACATTGTGATTAACCATTGCTTGTGTTTGTTTGATGTTGTTTTGATTATTTTATTCACTTTTTATTTCTTGGTGTTTTATTATGATTTTTATTTATTAGTGTTTTGTTTATTGGTGTTTGTTTGTTTGTTTATTGCTTATTTATTTGTTTCCATTTTTATTCCTTGACTTATTCTATATGTGTTCATTGGATATTCCTTGCACATTATACTTAAGTCCATCCATATTCACACATCAACATTGTCATTATAGTTTTTATCATTGGTGCATTGTTTTCACTTGTTTATTGGATTGCATTCTTATACATATTATGACTAAATTATCATGGATTTTTATATCGTAATACATACAATCATGTGCTAAAAAAAAAGTTCAACTTAATAAATATTAAAAGAAATGATGTTATGGTAATTCTCCTTGGTTACATGAAAAAATTCCCAATCTATCCAAATCATTTCCTAAATATAGAGTGATTAAATCACCAATGAATTTTAATCCTTGATAGTTCATATGTGTATCTCCATATTCATAGGTATCTTTAATTCATATTTCTCCTCTATCTTAGCTTACTCTTACTCCATGAGTACTGATTCAATTTGTAAGCCCCATTTTCCAATTTTTCATATTATTTTAAATCACAGTGCCAATGATTATAACCACCTTTGGGAAAATCAATGTGTTTCAATATGCTTGGATACTAATTATTATAACCACCTTTGGGAAATCATTATCATTCTCCTAACTTGTAGGGGCATGTTTTCATTATGCTAATTATTATAAATGCCTTTGGCCAAATAATTATCTCTATCTACCCAATTAGGGCATGCTTTTATTTTTACTAATGATTATAACTACCTTTGGGAAAATCATTATATTTTTACCTTGATATGCTAATGATTATAACTACCTTTGGGTAAATCATCCTTTTTTCTACTTAACTGGGCCACTTCACTTTGTTGATGATTATAATTGCCTTTGGGTAAATAATCTTTTTTATCTACCCAATTGGGCCATCTCACTATGCCACTGATTATAAGGGAATTTGGTTAAATTAGTCTTTTCCACCCCCTTTACCTTTATGTCCCATCATTTTTTTTCTTTCAAGGGACCAATTTATGACCTTATTTACTGCCTGCTCCCTCAAGGGGGCATCCAAGTCTCATCCATAACCTATTAGGGCATTAGACATTAAATATTTTTTTATTATTTGAGAATATGTTATTTTTATTATATCTTGAAATTCCTTCCCAAATAAGGGTAAACTATAGACACCCCATTCTGGCCATAACTGGGTTTCAACCAAACTTCATACTGATTTCTACTAAACATTGAAAATTAAGCCTAGGAATCACTAAATGTCCCAATTTCATCCACACACCATTACTTAATTATAATAATTATGTTGAGGCATCTCTATTTGGGGTATTATACCATATAAAAACTAATAACCTCCATGGATTCATCTTTTGTCACCTTGTGATACCTGATAATTGGTACTTTGGCCTATGGACCCATTAAGAGGGGCACTTGAAAAATTCTTAAAATAGATAAAATGATAATCAAAATGAATAAAATAATTAAACTAGATTAAATAATTAACTAAATAATCCATTTGTAATTAATGAATATCTAAAAATATAAATTTAAAAATTCAAAATATCAAGCTTCTTCATCATTGCCTTTATGAGTTGTCAAGATCTCACAAATATATAAAAATATATAATTTGAGAGCCATGCATATTAATTAAAAATCACAATTACATGTACCCTTATTAACTCAACTAGAGTTAACTTTAACTCACTTAGGGTTAGTTTAAACTTATTCCATGCTTAAATATTATTTTAACTCAACTTGGGTAAGAGTTAACTTTGGAAGCTATAAATACAAGGCCTTACCTATTAATCTCTAAGCTATCTTGGTGTAAAGTTATTATGCTCAAATAGGTTAAAAATCTATTTTGGTGTAAATTTATTATGCTCAAATAGATGTAATAAGCTTTTTTAGAAGTGTTACAACCAAATTCACAAGCCAAGCCAATACAACCAACATTACCAAGGTGCCAAAAAAATATGGAGTAATATAGCTTCATTAACAATTTTTTTTTTTAATTTTTTGAAACGCGAAAGGCAGAAGGAGGATGGTTTCAAAATTTGA
The DNA here is from genome assembly GCA_037957365.1 of Torreya grandis. Lineage (NCBI taxonomy): Eukaryota > Viridiplantae > Streptophyta > Pinopsida > Cupressales > Taxaceae > Torreya > Torreya grandis. Next base: position 1,105,046 of record JARHVA010002677.1, read on the forward strand.
ATGACGTGCTGGGGCACATTGGGTGCGCTGGGTGCGCTGGGAGTGCTGGGCGGGCAGGGTGTGCTGGTAGCATTCCCAGAATATGTAGGGAGGCAGATAGAAGGCGCCCTTCCAGAAGGGGGAAAAGAAGGATGGAAGGTAAATGGAAAATTGTTGGTGGCAAACCAAGAAGGAGGTAATAACCCTGGAGGGACAGCAGGAGAGGTAGAAATAAATGAAGAGACTAAATTTTATAGTGATAAAAAGACTGGAATACCTACCAGTACTACCCTATAGGATTACTCTCTTGCTGTGGTGGGGCAGAAGACTAAAAAGGAGAAAGAGAATGTGCATTTAAACAAGGAAAAATTCTCAGAAGAGCTAAAGGTAGAGTAGTCTGAACAAAAGAAGTGGCCCTCTCTATTTGGCAAGAAACCCAATGAAAAACTTCTCTTCCCCCCGGTTATTACAAAATCTTGTTGGGAGAATGGTGAGTTTCAAGTTATTATCCCAGATCCTTTAATAGATTTTTCTATGTCTTCTTTGGAATTCACCCTAGTGGGTAAATTTTTAGGGGCAAGACCAGATATAGAATCCCTTACTAAAATGGTTAAAAGGAAATGGGTCATTTGAGGAGAGGTTGAAATGGCTCCAATGTTGAATGGTTTTTTCTTGTTTAATTTCAACTGTAAAGAGGACATGAATATGGTTCTGTGTGGAGGACCATGGTATTTTGGCAAATGTTCTTTAACTATTAAAAAATGGGAGCCTAACATGGATCTTTCAGATTCTTTCTTCTTAAACACTCCCATTTGGGTAAGACTTCCTGGCCTACCTCTAGAGTTTTGGCACGAAGACATTTTTAAAGGCATAGCCAGCTCTTTTGGTGAACTGGTGGCTTTGGATAATGTAACGGCTACCAGATCCAAACTTCAACATGCCAGACTTTATGTTAAAGTAGCAGATTTGAATAATCTCCCAGAAAAAGTGGATTTAATTCCTAAGCATGGAAAAAAAACTCAAAGGTTTGTTTTTGAAGATCTGCCCAATTCTTGCTATGTTTGTAAAAAGTAGGGGCATTGGGCCAAAAACTGCCCTTACAAAAGAAAAAATTATTCAAGCAGTGGTTTGGATGATAGAAAGACCAAGGTTTAGCACAAGAAAGTATGGATACCCAAAGAAAATAATCTACAAGAACTAAAGAATAATGAAGATAATAAAGTCCTGCATGCTGAGGAGGAGAAAGAGATTTCTAGTGAAGATCCCAAAGTTCCACAATCAGAGGCGGATGAAGAGTTTGTTGATGAGAATGAAAATTCTGAGCAAGAAGGATATTGGCTGCAATTAGAAATCACAATTCTTGAACAAAGAAGTGTTGATTTGATAGATTTATCAAAACAAATCGTGGGCTGTCAAAAGATGGAAGACCGATGGGGAGATGTAGAAGACAAAACTGAGTGGGAGAAAGGAAAATTCGTGGATGGAATTGAAAATAAATTAGAGAAAGGAGATCCTCTTGATTCTTAGTCCAAGGAGATTCAGGTTGAGAATGCTCCCCCTTTGAAGGAGATAAACGTAAATGATAATGGAGAAAACATAAAGCACTTCCTAAACCAAAGAAAAGTGCTGATAAAAAAGACCATAACAAATGGCGTTGAAACAAGAAGTAGCAAAAAAGACCAAAAAATGAAGGTGAAATAGCCGGTTTCTACAATGGATAAATCTGGAAAAGGAAATGGACAGTTTTTAAAAGTGAAACCGGATGTTGGCTCTCTAGACAGACCGGGAAGAAGATCCACAAAGAAAAATAGAGAGCTAGAAAGTAAGCAAAATATTGCTGATGGTAGGCAGGCAACTATTCTAGACTTTACCCCTCAAAAATAGTTAGAAAATATTTATTTGGAGTTTTAGGGGGGCGGAATATAAAATGGATAATGATGCTGCCCCTGTTTTTGCTGCTAGTTTTTAGTAGGCTTAAGGATTGCTGATCTTGGTGCTTGTAATTGCTCTATCTTTTTTTATCCTATCATAGGGTTTCGGGGCCCCTTCAAAACCTGTTTTTACCTCAATCTAAAACAAAGATTTCTTTAGCACATAGATAATTAAAAAAATTTAACAAGCCATTTTAGCACTATAAATAAGGTAAAAGGATGATTTGTTTTGTGTTCTAGTTGTATTTTTATTGTATTCTTGTTACCTATGTACTCCCTACTATCTAGGATAGAAGTGTTAGTGTTTAGTTTGTTTTTTTATTGTATTTTATTTGATTAACACTATACTAATCTCCCCTCTATAGATTCATTATTCACAAAACCCTCATAAGGTCAGTCTAGACATATTTTATTATTCACACAAGCAACATAATAATTTAAATACATGACTTTTATCTCTATATCTACTAGATGGAAATTAGATAGAAAATACCTATTTAATGATGAAACAAGTTGAGAAAAATCAAGGTTATTAATCCCTATTATACCCTAGCTTTGCATACTATCATCTAAAACATCCTAAGCTTAGATTTTCTATATTTCCAATCTCAAGCACACTCAAGGCCATTATCATACTAACATTACTTGAACTTGCACCAAAACTTAGGTGGGGAGAACTACATCAATATTTATCCCTCCTTAAAGTATTGGTATGTATGAAACTCTCTTCATTATAGGGTGTTGAGGATGTCCAACCTATCCTACTAATGAACACACTTCTCTACTCATACCCTACTTGTAAAGAGGATTAGGATTTGTATCATAAATTAGTCATTATAGGCATAAGATAAATTTCTAGACTTCATTCATGTAGGAATATAACTCAAAAATATAGAGGTAGGTGCACCTAGAAGTTTAGGACAATCCTAAACAAACTACACTAGTACCAATATCATGAAACTATAATCACATGGTACTACTATTCAAATGTGGTTATATTGTCTAGGAGGGGTTATGACATAGGGATATAATTGACAACACTTAGACCTACTTCTATATCAACTTCTAGCACTTAGATAATTTGTATCATGGTTTTTTAGATAAGTCTTTATTTTCACATATTTATTATTATTTGTATAAATTTAAATCAAGTTAAATATATAATAAATTAGTGGTTATTTTATGCATATTACCTCCTTGATTTATTCTACTCAACCTTTTAATCAAACATAGGATTTACATAAGCTAAACCCTAAAATTTTAGAACATTTAGTGAACCCAAATTACTTTGAATGTTGCTCAAACCCTAACTCTAAATACTCTTAGGGTTTGTATCTTTTTTATGTCTATGCTCAAATTTTAGTTCCAAAATTTTATATTTATTTCAATATTTTTTTTTTTGTAATCTTTCTTAGATTGAAATTATTTAAAGGTTCAAAATATACAACTTATTTTCCTACTTCCCAAATTACAATGGTAGAATTTGATAACCAATTTGATGAGACCGATAAGAAAGAATCACAAGATTTTGTGTCCAAACATGTAGATATGCAAGATGACCTCATCACTATTATTCAAAAATAAATTAAAAAATTAAACAAGGTCAATCTTCAACTCCCCTAAATAATAAAATTGTTATACCTACAGTGGGGCCAACATAGCTAGCACAACCTACAATTTTAATTAAACAAACTTCAGTGACAACTACACCTCTTGTGGCTAGTTCCTCCATTTCATATGTACAATCCCTTATGCATGAGGTTCATACTTTGTAGGTTAGGGCGTTACATCTTGAGAAGGGAGACACTAGGCAATCATATACCTTAGATTATAATATTCTCTTACATACACCTTTAGCACACTACATATCATCAAATACCTTTCCATTCATATTCATGGCACCTAATATTACATTATATGATGGAAAGGGTGACCAAGAGCACCATATTTAAGTTTTTCATGCAACATGTTTGGCTATGTGCCTAAATATTGGCTTCTCACAAAGTTGTTTCCATGTAGTTTAAATTATTATGCCTTACAATTATTTTATGACTTATTGAATTAATTTATCACAACATTTAATCCTTTGGTGGACATGTTTTTAACACACTTATCCATCAATATCAATGACAAGATCTCATATGCCCAAGTTGCATAGTTGAAACAAAAGTCAAATGAACTTATCACATAATACTTATTATGATACAAGATTATATTAGATAAATTGAATATCCCCATGATATAAAAATAGTGTTAGGACATCTTCAAATATAGTCTTTTACTATCATTACACATAACTATCTTGTTTAATAAGTTTCCTACATTCATAGATTTGTGCCCATAACAAAAAAAAATAGAGGTCAAGTTTTTATCAATGGTAAAACTAAAATATACCAATGAATCAATCAGGATTAACTTCTAAGAGTTCAAATAAGAATCCATAAAAGGTAAGGGCCATCGAGAATAAGAGTGGTCAAAAGGCCATAGTTAGTACAACTTTAGATCCATATCCTCAATTGGTTTTATTTGCTCCTTAGCTCTGAATCTTCACCAACCTTCCAAAGTCACAAACATGGGTTTTAAAATAGATATTATAATGTAATGTCATATCTCTCCCTCCAATTAAAGAGATTGATATGAGATAACCTCTTCCAAAAAAATATGATTCCAATGCATATTATGAGTATCATAGGGCACCAATCCATACAAAAAATAGATGCATCAACCTAAAACTTAATGTTATTAATTTTGTCTATGAAGGTCAAATTACTACCCCTATCATATGAAACTTTCCAAAATCCATTCCTTACCCCTTTTCAGTTGGTCAAACCAGTCAATTATGGTCTTAAAATGCAAATTTTGGTCAAAATGCCAAAAATTAGGGTAAAAAGCATAAAAAATGGTTTAAAAAGTCATTAAATTATCTTAAAATGGATTTTAATAGATTCAAAAGGGTGAAAATAACATATATCTAAAGTTTTAAGTCTTAAAAATCCATTTGATATGTCATAATAGCCCAAAAGAGACCCAAGACTCCTCCCACATGCCAAATTTGTTAATTAAAAGGTAAAAAATATGTATTATGCATGATAAGGCACTGTTATTTCTAAAACATTCCATTTCAAGTGGTGGAGAATGAGAGTTAGCTTTTAAAAGGGTAAAGAGACTATTTTCACCTATTTTTCAAGAGAAGTATAGAATCAATATGGATTCCATACAATATAGGGTAGGAAAATTCTTCTAAAGGTCATTACCAAGATTCTTCAATAGTTTCATGGCATTAATTAGCCATACAGCTCCAAAACTAGTCCCTTTTTGGTTTCTTGCTTCTTGACATAGAGAGACCTACCTGTATGTTTTTTGATGGTATCTCTATTGGAGGAAAGTGAAGGTCTAAAATTTGGGGGGAGAAACTAGACTCAGAGGGATTAATGATGGTCCAAGTAGCATCTCAATTGGATTATCCATGCTCATGAACAATCTAGTTGAAGTTAGGTCAAATTTTGCTACCTTACAACCATAAAGGTCACTATTTTTCTCCAATTTCTCCTCACCTGGGTAGAGTTCCAAAGAAATTAAAATTGTTACATAATATTTAGGAATTTATCTAAATTTCCATGGAATTATAAAGGTGTCATTCATCCAATTAAAGGTCAATAAAATATCCCAAACTCAGCTAGTCAATCTACTATTGGCATGCTTGCAAGGAGGAGTTGTATGGTCATGAAAGAAGAAGTTAGCTTCAAGTTTTCAAGGAAATAGTGTTTTTAGGGTTTTACATAAAGTTTTCATGATTTTAAATCATTTTTATAATATATTATTCAAGTTTCATGGCCAAAAATGCCCATTTTCATGCCCTAAAGGTGTCTTCAAAGAGCTAGTTTAGCATATTTCAACGAATTTTTACAAATTTTAAGGTTTTTTGAGAAAACTAGGTTTCAATTTTGATCTCTTACCCTCATTCAATGGCCTCAAAATTCATGTGATAAGATGAATATATATTTAGGTATGTGGATTGATATTCAAGTTATCTTAACATGCTTCCTAGTTCTCCTTTCTAACCTCCATCTCTTTCACTCCAAACCATTATTAAATCACTGAGTTTATCTCTATGTTTTGTGTCTCCACATCCTCCTTCCATGGTTTCCCTTCAATTTTCACCATCCTTTATCCATATCATCCTAAATCCCATTCCCATCACCTTTTTCATCGCTAATGAACCAAGGTTTGAAGAGAAGAAAGCCATCAAAAGCATGATTAAGGGGTATATGGGCAAGAAAATCATAGTCTACTATCCATACATATGGTACTAGAAGGATTACCTACAAAAAACTTCAATGAGATGTCATTATTTAGGCAAAAAATCAAGGATTTTGATTATTTTTATAAGGTTAGATAGGGTTTCCAAGAGACATCATGGATTTGAAACCACCAAAGTAACCTTTTATAGCTTGTACTTCATGCACATAATCTATAGCTTATTAAAGGAATTCTATAAGCCAAATGATAACAAAGCCTATTATGGCACATGATTAAGTGGAGATAGGCATTTTAAAGGTTTGAAAATCAGGTTCCTAGTTTCTATTTGGAAATTATCACATCATGTTTGAATGTGTTTTAGGCCTAAGCTACTTAAGGGTTAGATATATAACCTACAGCCAACCCTAATAAGCCTATTATTGCAGGTGGTAATATGAGCATAAGAAGAGACTTAGGGTTGTTTTTCATTAAATTAAACATGATTTAATAAGGTTTATTGAAACATTGAAGACATTATGTAATGATAAATAATAGCAAGCCCTCCTCTTATGTTTTCAAACCCTCTAAGCCATCTTCCAGTTGTAGCTGGTCTATATAATCACCAACAGTCAGGTTTGGAGAAAATAGGAAATGAATTAATGATAGATTGATAATTATAAGGATTTTTATCCAAAATGGTTACTAAAAAAAGTTTCTTGATTTAATAAAGAGTTTTTAAACCATACAATCAAGGTATTTAATAGGGATAAAGGACAAAATGAAACCCTATAGGCTTATACAGACGTCACCTACAACATGTCAAGGTTTTGGTTTCCAAAGTGACTTCTTGAAGAGATTGCCAATACATGGTTAGATATGAGGTTATTTGGACCTCATTCAAGGCTTAAAGAGTATATTGGGTCTTTTCAATGAATCTAGGATAACCTACAAATGCTAATAACACCCTTCAGCCACCTAGGAATATAAGAAACAACCATCTAAATGCTACCTTGAAAGGAGGGTTTAGCCACAAGGGTTAGAGATTTCACAGGGGTTCAAGTTAGTAAGGTATGGTTTGAAAAAAATCAATGCGACATTAAAAGTTTAGGAGATGTAAATCATATCCTACAATCCTCTTATTGAAACTTACATCCATACTCAGCAAGTTTGTAGCTATCTACAAAGTTTTCAAGCACAAAAGGCCTAATGTGAAGGTTTCATTACATAAAGATGATGTGAAGTAAATTTGTTCATTTATATTCATCATTATTCATGATCTAAAAATCACTGACAAATCCTACCATACAAAGCTAATAAAGTGACTTACAACCATGATGAGTCAATTGTAAGGCAGTCTAAAGGAAGAGGTTAAATTTCTTGAAGTGTTTCAATAACAATAAAAAAATTTAGTGAATTTGGGATATTTTTTGGTCAATACCAAGATAAGACATAATTTATAGTCTCTCTACTCACTTTCAGCCACCATGATGGACTCCTACAGCCTATATAGAGCATTCAATCTGTACATTGATCATCATCTTCAACCACCAATGAGGTGCCATAGTCAAGAGGGTGTTTGATGTTTTAAGGTTTTTTAGACACTTCAAAGGTTTTTTTGGTTTAAGAGAGATTACCATTAAAATAATGAGGCTAAAATACATGTAGGGCCTTGGTAGGGGCCAATGAAGGACAAGGTTGAATTCCATAAGCTTGTACAAATAACCAACAATCATAAAGAAAGTAGACTATTTTATGAGATCAAGGGTTCACTTAAGGATTCAATGAGTGATATTAGGTTGTGATTGATATGATAATCTAGAACTGGAAAAAAATTATGAGTATATTTGTATCAAAGGTCATTTCCACCTTGCAGTCACTATGAAAAGGAAGCCCTACAGGTTTGTATATTGCAAGGTATAAAGGTTTTGATTCATTATGAGGGTTTTAAGTTTTGAAGAATCATCATGAAAATTAGGTAAAAAATTAAGAGTTAAGTAGGGGTAATAAGTGGAAGAGAAAAATCTCATCAATGGACTTTCAAAAGGAAGAACCTATAGTACCTAAACACATTCCACAGACTTATATGGAGCTATGGATAGGAGACACCTAAAAACAGTGCATAAGGGAGTCAAATGGATACAAAGAGATGAATTGAGATTATAAAATAGTTTTAATTATCTTAAATAACCTAATATTATTATATTTACACTAAATTTCTCAAACTTCATCAGTACTCACCTACAACAAACTACATAGTCATTGAAGCTAAAACGCCTTATTGGAGGTCAAAGTATGCTTGAAAATAGGGGTAGAGGTTATTTTAAAAATATTGAAGATGAAATTGAGATAAATTAATATTATTTTGACATTAAAACCTATAAAATACATGAAATTAACCTTCATAATACCAAAACATAGTCAAAAAAGTAGACAATCCATGCACAGAGGTCATTTTTGAGGGAAAATTGAGTTTTTTGGGAGCTACAAGTGGAATCAAGACTCAAAATTTGATACATAGGGTAAAAATGAGTTTTATAACCATTTTACCAAGTTTTTTGTCAATTGGAAAAGTTTACATATTCTCTTTTTTGTCTCAGACCTCAACCTATTTGTTTGAGGTCACCATTGGAGCATGCTTCATTATGGAGTGTTTTAGAAGATTATAAGCCAAAATAAAGGATTTAAAAGCATGGGAGGTGTTTTTAAATAATAATTAGACAATTTTAGAGTGTAAAAACTCTAAATTATATGCAAACCATGCTCATACAGGTTTTTGCAAGCAAATAGGCACATAGGCCAAAAAGACATTTTTGTTTTTTTCAAGAAAAAATGACTTTCAGAGTGTTTTGATAGAATGGTATAGGTACCATAATGATTTTTTTAGGATTTGAGAATCTTGGAAGGAACTATTTTCATTTTAGTGAAGTTTTTCACTTATTTGCAGTTCTAAGCACCCTTTCAAGCCTCATGTTTAGATGCTCATTTTGTTCACCATGTGTGGATTTTGGCCAAGTATGTTTTTATGACCCATATGTAATTGGAATTAATGAACAATTGAGATTATTTTATGGGATATTCTTTATAAACAATCATTAAGAGCATATGTAACCCAAAATATAGTCAAAACCCCATAAGCAGATTTCTCCACATGATAACTTTTCATATATTTTTCATGGGAACCCAATATTTTCAAGGATGTTATGGGGTTAGTGTTATATACATAAATGGAAATATTTTGGGATTTTGAGGTCTATACTTCATGAACCATCATTTTGAAGATTCAACTTCAAAGCCCTACTAAACCCTCCAAAAACTAGTTCTGAGAAAAAATGATTTTATTGCCATCAAATGATCATGGATAAACCTAATTTTTTTTTAAAAATCAAATAAACTCAAAAAGGATTCTATAAATGTCAATTTTATGCATGTATTTGTAAGGATGAGGGAATAAATCATGTTTTTTAATGGAAAAAAGCATGTAAACTAAAGTAAAAGGTAATTCAATGTAATATAATCAATGGAGTTTGAACCCTAATACTTTTTATTCATCCTAAAATCTTAATTTGATCAAAAATCATCCTAGAAGTGTCCCCACCAGCTCAATCAAAATGGCTAGTCTACTAGAAAATGCAGTAAAATAGGCCTAGTCAACCTTGTTGACTGAATGGTGAAAGTTTTCACATCAAAATTACATTTGTGATGATAAAGAAGGTTTTTACATGTCTAATTAATTTTTTTTAGGTTTAATGGCTTCTTATTTCAGGTTTAATTGTTTCCAAGTGCACAATTTGGCTAATAGGCTTTTTTGGCTTAGTTGGCCTAATTGTTCAAATAGCCAAGTTGGAGTTTGGCATTGAATGGCTGATGAAAGAGTTTCAAATGGATTTTCATGACACTTTTATGGTTCTTAATAAAGATATTCATACACTTATCATTATTAAAAATTCCATTTTCATGCAAGATGGAGTGAGTGGGAGTTGACTAGTCTTGCACTTTGGTTGACTACTTGACAAGCCATGCATCTATTCTTGGTTAACTTGTCATCCAAGCCTTTCAAGCACTTCCAACTCAGCTTCAAGTGGAGTTTTCCATCCAATATGTGGCATATAATTCCATGTAATATAATTTTACTTTTCAAATGGGCACAACACCTTATTTTTATGCGAAAATTTTAAGAGCATGCATGTTTGGTGGAGTTTGAAGATTTTAATGAATTGTTTAAACATTGTAAAAGGAGTTAGTCAACCAACACTAACCCTTATCCATTTTAATGGAACATTTGGTAGAGTTAGGTTTTATAAATGTATATATTATATTTTTAAGGTATTTTTAATTAATTCTTGAAGCAGAGATGAAATTGTAATTGAAACCATTTTTATCAAATAAAGATGATTTTTTGCATATATTTTTTGAATCAAAATAGAGTGTAATTTGACAATGTAACGACATAAAAGTGGCATATACTTTAAATTATTTTAGGAAATTTCCATACCTAATATGAAAATGTCATCCTCTATAGGTCATTTGAAGAGATAGGATTTGAATTTGCTTTGCAAACTTCTTTCAGGCCTTCTTTTGAAAGACTGATGTTCAGGATTGAATGTAGAGTTTTATTTCAAATCCATATGTGTATCTTACTTATTTTTATAAATATTTTAGAGAATATCAATCCTTCAATTGCATCACCCAATTATATAGGATTTTCCATTTTAGTTTCCTTCTCCCTTTTCATCCCAAAAATCAAAGTAGATTAGTTTTAGAGATAAAGCTTAAGAGAACCAACCCTTTCTGGAGGTTATTCTCAATTCAAAGTCACCAAAACTATAAGAATATCCAATTATATTAATTGGATAGAATATGTGCCTTTAAAATCTTCAAATAGGGTATAATCCATAGTGATAACAGTTTCTAGCATGCCCAATGGGACACACATTCTACATACTAGCCTTTGGAGGCATTCAGAAGATCAATACAACTCTTAGGCACTCAACACTAGTTCAAAAGATCAAGTATCATTTCAAATATTGAATAATTTTATCACTTAATTTAATAATGGTCTCAAATTAATTATGTTATTATGCATCCATATAATCCTCACTATGATTAATATGACCAACCACACTATGATCCTCACCAGGAGTTTGAGGATCTATATTAGGTATATATACAAGAGTACTACCCAAATCATCCCTATAAATATCCATTCCATCATAATAATTCCCATTAACAACCCTACCATGAGCCATCCTACCCATCTAGTCAACATAATCATGGCTATTTTATAACTACCCAATCCATACTAACAATTAAACAAACTTTTGTGAGCTTTAAAAAGCATGCACTAGAGTTGTACTCATAGAGATATTATGGTCAAGATACCCTTACTCACTAGATCCTTTATGTGAGATATTATTTACAATAAATAAAATAAAAATGGGCACCTATTGAGAGGGAAAATTGGGGTAATCACTAGTGAGATGATGGATGTAAGTGGTTACATTCAGATCATTGAGGATAAACTAAAAGTCCTTAAATAACAATAGGTTCAACCACAACCTTCTGATATGCCATCCATTCCTCCTCAATAGACCATTCCAAGAGCCCTTTTGAGTTTTCCAAATTCTTATTCTATTTCTTAGACCTTCCCTTCTTGGAGATCTATCTAAGAGAACTATCAAAGAAAGAAAGAGATTGTTATGGCACAACCTATAGTTGAGATCATTGACCACTTTAAAGAGAAGATATTCCAAGAGAATATTAATAAGTAGATCAGAGAGTTGGAGATAAAGACAAAGAAAGAGGAGGAGAACAAGAATAAAAAGGTAAAAAAAGAGCCTCTATCTTTCTCATCTTTGAACCAAGTCATGCAGTCAAGTTAATTCAAAGCTACTTAGGTATTATCCCTCCCTCCTCAAGAATCTAACTCATTTTCATCTTGGAAATCCATCTAGAGCAACATGTAGAAGAAGGAAGAGGAGCATGTCATGTGGGAAATATATCAATAAATTTCAAATTTAAATGAGTTTCAATAAGAACATGTTGAGGAGGATGCAAGTGTTCATGAAGAGGCTGAGGAAGCAGTGTTTCCATCTTATAAAAAAATGAAGAAATTGATGTAATAACTGATCAAATTGATCAATTTATGGACTAGTTAGAGATTACCAATAAGCTAGAAAGCTTATTGGAGGACTTGTTTGAAGTTTTGGGAGTAGGATATGATATTCTCCAAGGGGATTATGATCTAGTTTCAGCCAAAGAGAGCAGTTTTGTCAAGCCAAATTAAGAGAAAGGATTGGGTATCCCTTCAATTCTGCTACCTCAAGAGTTCATTGTTGATAGGGATTTGTTTCAGATATTTAGAATGGGTTATCATCTCCTTGATGAGCCTAAAGATAAAGTTATGCTTCCAAAAGGTAATACAATTATATTTTGTTTTCATATTATTCAACTAAATTATGAGGAAATGAAGCTTGAAAAAGTAAAAGAGCCACCAAATGAGTATGTTTACATTGGAGGTTACTTTGCTCCTACTATTCCACATATGAGCATGCCAAAGGAGTTGGCAAAGAAGATACTTGATTTTTCAATCACTAATATTGGAAGGTAACATGTGATGTATCATTATCCATCTTACCATGGAAGTGAATTATAAAATTTTCCTTTTGATCCAAGAGGACTAGTAAGGTAGAGGTTAGTTTGTACATAATAAACTTCCTTGTGTTTCATTTCTCTAAGTGCTTTTTTGCACACGTTTTTAGTTGTTGTTTTTCCTTTCCATGTTGTTTTTGTACTTTAATCTAAGTGCACACATGAACATGTTTGTTTTTTTTATGTCAATTTGTCCTATTGTGTCTTGGTCTACAAGCTTTCCCAGTTTTAGTATTTGTCATAGTTTATCCTTGCTAGAGTTTTGAGTTCTTTTGATCAGCAGGTTGGTCAACCCCCAAAATTCACTAAAATTATTAGTAATTTATCCTCTCAAGGTCAAATTACTACCCCTATCATATGAAACTTTCAAAAATCCAATCCTTACCCCTTTGTAGTTGGTCAAACCAATCAATTATGGTCTTAAAATGCAAATTTTGGTCAATTTTTTTAAAAATTAGGGTAAAAAGCATAAAAATTGGTTTCAAAAGTCATTAAATTATCTCAAAATTTATTTTAATAGGTTAAATAGGGTGAAAATATCCTATATCCAAAGTTTCAAGTCATAAAAGGTCATTTGATATGTCATAATAACCCAAAAGATCCCAAAGACCCCTCCCACATGCCAAATTTGCTAATTAAAAGGTCAAAATTATGTATTTTTCATGATAAGGCACGTATTAGTTCTCAAAAATTTCATTTAAAGTGGTGGATAATGAGAGTTAGCTTTTAAAAATGCAAAGAGACTCTTTTTTCACCTATTTTGCAAGAGAAGTACGAAAATCGTATGGATTCTATATAATCTATGGTAGTATAAGTATTATACATGTCATTACCAAAAATTTTAAGAAGTGTCATGGAATTTTTTTTCCATATAGGCCCAAAACCAGTCCTATTTTAGTTTCTTGCTTCTTGACATAGAGAGACCTACCTGTAGGTTTTCTAATGGTATAGTCTACTAGAGGAGAGTGAAGGTCTAAAATTTGGGGTGGAGAAACTAGACACATAGGGATTCCTGATGATATAAGTGGAATATAAATTGGATTCTCCATGCTCATGAACCATCTAGTTGAATTTAGGTTAAATTTAACTGCCTTGCAACCAGAAAGGTCACTATTTTTCTCCAATTTTTCCTCACTTGGGTAGAGTTCTAGGGAAATTCATCTTGGTAAAGAATATTGAGAACTTTATCTACATTTTCATGTAATTATTAATGTTTTATTAATACAATTAAAGGTCAAGAAAAGAACTCAAACTTAGCTAGTCAATCTGTAGTTGGCATGCTTGCAAGGAGGAGTTGTCTGGTCATGAAAGAAGTTAGCTTCAAGTTTTCAATAAAATGGTGTTTTCAAGGTTTTCCATCAATTTTTCATGATTTTAAATAATTTTTATAAGATATTATTCAAGTTTAATTACCAAGAATTCCCATCTCCATGCTCTCTAAAGGTGTCTTCAAAGAGCTAATTTAGCATATTTTAAGGAATTTTTGCAAATTTTAAGATTTTTTGAGAAAACTAGGTTTTAATTTTGCTCTCTTCCCATCCTCCAATGGCCTTCAAATTCATGTGATAGGATGAATATATATTTAGGTTTTTGGATTGATCTTTAAGTTGTCTTGGCATGCTTCCTAGTTCTCCTTTCCAACCTTCATCTCTTTCACTCCAAACCACTATCAAATCATTGAGTTTGTCACTATGTTTTGTGTCTCCCCATCCTCCTTCCATGATTTCCCTTCAATTTTCACCATCTTTTATCCCTATCACCCATCATCCCATTTCTATCACTAATGAACCAAGGGTTGAAGAGAAGAAATACATTAAAATCATGATTAAGGGGTATATGGGCAAGCAAAGCATAGTCTACTATCCATACATATGGTACTAGAAGGATTACCTACAACAAACTTTAATGAGAGGTCATTCTGCAAGCCAAGCATCAAAGAATTTGATCATTTTTATAGGGTTAGATATGGTTTGAAAGAGACATCATGGCTTTAATACCACCAAAGTAACATTTTATAGATTGTAATTCATGCACATAATCTACAACTTATTGAAGGCATTATATGAGACAAATGATAACAAAGCCTATTATGGCACATGATTAAGTGGAGATAGGCCTTTTCAGGGTTTGAAAAGTAGGTTATTAGTTTGTATTTGGAAATTATCACCTCATGTTTGAACATGTTCTAGGCCTAAGCTACTTAAGGGCTAGATATACAACCTACAACTATGTTTTGTGTCTCCCCATCCTCTTTCCATGATTTCCCTTCAATTTTCACCATCTTTTATCCCTATCACCCATCATCCCATTTCTATCACTAATGAACCAAGGGTTGAAGAGAAGAAATACATTAAAATCATGATTAAGGGGTATATGGGCAAGCAAAGCATAGTCTACTATCCATACATATGGTACTAGAAGGATTACCTACAACAAACTTTAATGAGAGGTCATTCTGCAAGCCAAGCATAAAAGAATTTGATCATTTTTATAGGGTTAGATATGGTTTGAAAGAGACATCATGGCTTTAATACCACCAAAGTAACATTTTATAGCTTGTAATTCATGCACATAATCTACAACTTATTGAAGGCATTATATGAGACAAATGATAACAAAGCCTATTATGGCACATGATTAAGTGGAGATAGGCCTTTTCAGGGTTTGAAAAGTAGGTTATTAGTTTGTATTTGGAAATTATCACCTCATGTTTGAACATGTTCTAGGCCTAAGCTACTTAAGGGCTAGATATACAACCTACAACCAACCCTAATAAGCCTATTATTGTAGGTGGTAATATGAGCATAAGAAGAGACTTGGAGACATTTTTCCTTAAAGGAAACATGATTAAATAAGGTTTATTGAAAAAAATGAATATATTATGTAATGATTAGTAATTTTAAACCCTCCTCTTATGTTTTCAAACCCTCCAAGCCATCTTCCAATTGTAGTTGGTCTGTACAATCACCAATAATCAGGTTTGGAGAAAATGGGCAATGAATTAATGATAGATTGAAAATTGTAAGGCTTCTTGTCCACAAGGGATCATAAAACAAGTATATTGAATTTGATCAAGATTTTTCAAACCATATAATTAAGGTATTTAATAGGGATAAAGGATAACATGAAAGCCTCTAGGATGGTACAGACCTCACCTACAACATGTCGAGGTTTTGGTTTCCAAAGTGACTTCTTGAAGAGATTGTCAATACATGGTTGGTTATGAGTTTTATTGGACATAATTTAGGGATTAAAGATTATATTGGGTATTTTAAGGACTCTGGGATAACTTACAAGTGGTAATAACACCCTTCATCCACCTGGGAACATAAATAACAACCATCTAAATGTAACTTTAAAAGGAGGGTTTAGCCACAAGGGTTATCGAAGGTAAATAAGGTCTATCTACATGTCTTTGAGATTTCATAGGGATTAAAATTAATAAGGTAGTGTTTTAAAAATATTAATGTGACATTAAAATTTTAGAAGATGAAAATCATATCCTACAACCCTCTCATTGAAACCTATAGCCATACTCAACAAGTTTGTAGCCATCTACAAAGTTTTCAAGCACAAAAGGCATAATGTGAAGGTTTCATTACATAAGGATGATATGAAGTGAATTTGGTAATTTATATTCATAATTTTTAATGATCTCAAAATCATTGACAAATCATACCATATAAAGCCAATAATGTGACCTATAGCCATGATGAGTCAATTGTAAGGCAGTCTAAAGGAAGAGGTTGAATTTCTTGAAATATTTCAAGAACAATAAAAAAATTTAGTGACTTTGGGATATTATTTGGGAAAGACCAAGCTAAGACCTAATTTAAAATATATATACTCACTTTCATCCACCATGATAGACTCTAACAACCTATATAGAGCCTTCAGTTTGTACACTAATCATCATCTTTAGCCACCAAGGAGGTGCCATAGTCAAGAGGGTGTTCGATGTTTTAAGGGTTTATAGACACTTAAAATGGGTTTTTTATTTAATATATATTACCATTGAAATTATAAGGATAAAATAAATGTGGGGCCTTGGTAGGGGCCAATGAAGGACAAGGTTAAATTCAATAGGCTTATACGGATCACCAATAGTCATAAAGAAAGCAAGCTATTTTATGAGGTCAGGGGTTCACTTAAGGCTTAAATGAGTGATATTAGGTTGTGATTGATATTATAATATATAATTTGAAACAAATTATGAGTATATTTGTCTCAAAGGTCATTTCCACCTTACAGTCACTATGAAAAGAAAGTCCTACATGTTTGTATATTACAAGGCATAAAGGTTTTGATTCATTATGAGGGTTTTAAGTTTTGAAGAATCATTAAGACAATGAGGTGGATAATGAAGAGGTAACAAGGGGTAAGGAGTGGAATATAAAAATATCATCAATTTAATTTAAAAATGAAGTACCTACATTACCTAAACACATTCCATAGACTTGTATAAAGCTATGGATAATGGATAGGAGAGGCCTAAAAATAGTACATAAGGGAGTCAAATGGATGAAAAGAGATGAATTGAAATTATAAAATAGTATGAATTTTATTAAATAAAATAATGAGATGATATTTCCACTAAATTTATAAAACTTCATCAGTACTCAACTACAACAACCTACATAGTCATTGAAGCTAAAATACCTTATTGGAGGTCAAAGTATGCTTGAAAAAAAGGGTAGAGGTTATTTAAAAACTAATAAAGAGGTGATTGAGATAAAATAATATTATTTTGACCTTTAAAACTATAAAATCCATGAAATTCACCTTCAAAACACCAAAACTCAGTCAGAAATGTAGACAATCCATGCACATAAGTCATTTTTGAGGGAACATTGAGCTTTCTAAGAGCTACAAGTGGAATCAAGACTCAAAATTTGATACACAGGGTCATAATTAGTTTGAGAAACATATGAAAAAGTTTCATGGCCATTGGAAAAGTGTAAATATTCTCTGTATTATCTCAGATCTCAGCCTATTTGTTTGAAGTCACCATTGGAACATGCTTCATTATAGAGTGCTTTAGAAGATTATAATAACAATTAAAGGATTTAAAGGCATGGGATTATTTTTTTAAATCATAATAAGACCATTATAAAGTTTAAAAACTCTAAATTTTATTCAAACAATGCTCATATAGGATTTTGCAAGCAAATAGGCACATAGGCCAAAATAACATTTTTCGTGTTTCCAAGAAAAAAATGAATTTTAGAGTATTCTAATAGAATGTTACAGGTAAAATAATGATTTTTTAAGGATTTTATAATATTTTAATTAAATATTTTTATTTTAGTGATTTTTTTCACTTTTTTGTAGTTCTAAGCACCCTTCCAAGCCTCCTATTCAGATGCTCATTTTGTTCACCACATGTGGATTTTGGATGAAAATTTTTAGTATATTTTTAGGATCCATATTTCATTATAATTCATGAAAAATTGAGATCATTTTAGGGGCTGTGATTTATGAACAATTATTAAGAGCATAGGTAACCCATAATGCAATCAAAACCCCATAGATAGATTTCTCCATGTGATAAATTTTCATATCTTTTTTATGGGAACCCAATATTTGTATGGATGTTAGGGGGGTAAGTTTTATATACTTAAAAGGAAATATTTTGGGGTTTTTAAGTCTATACTTCATGAACCATCATTTTGAAGATTCGATT
Organism: Torreya grandis; assembly: GCA_037957365.1. Taxonomy (NCBI): domain Eukaryota; kingdom Viridiplantae; phylum Streptophyta; class Pinopsida; order Cupressales; family Taxaceae; genus Torreya; species Torreya grandis. The sequence continues at coordinate 1,123,526 of JARHVA010002677.1, forward strand.
CAAAGCCCTCATAAACCCTCAAAAAACTAGTTTTGAGAAAAGATGATTTTATTTCTATAAAATCATCATGGATAAACCTGAAACATTTTCAAACATTAACTAAAATTAAATATTATTCCATAAATGTCAATTTTATGTATGGGTCTATATGGATGAGAGGATAAATAATGTATTTTTTGGAAAAGAGCAAGTAAATGAAATATAGGGCATTTCAATGGAATATAATCAATGGAGATCGAAGCCTAATAATTTTTTATTCATACTCAAATATTTATTTGATCATAAATAATCTCATAATTTTCCATACTAGCTTAATCAAAATGGCCAGTCTGCTGGAAAATGGAGCAAAATAAGCCTAGTCAACCCTATTGACTGAATAGTGAAGTTTTCACATCAAAATCACATTTTTGATGATGAAGAAGGTTTATATATATATAATTAATTATTTTTAAGTTTTCATGGATTATTATTTTAGGTTTCATGGTGACCAAGTGCACAAGTTGGCTAATAGGCCTTTTAGCTTAGTTGGCCTAATTATTCAAATAGTCAAGTTGGAGTTTGGCATCGAATGACTAACTAAATAGTTTAAAATATATTTCCATGCCACTTTGATGATGTTTAATAAAGATATTCATAAACTTATAATTATTCAAAATTCCCTTTTCATGCAAGATGGAGTGAGTGGGAGTTGACTAGTCTTGCACTTTGGTTGACTAGTTGACAAGTCATGCATCTATTCTTGGTTAACTTGTCATCCAAGCCTTTCAAGCACTTCCAAATCCACTTCAAGTGGAGTTATCCATCCAATATTTGGTTTATCATTCCATGAAAGATAATTTTAATTTTAAAATGGGCCCACCACCTTATTCCTATGCCAAATTTTGAAGAGTATGTATGTTTGGTGGAGTTTAAACATTTTAACAAATTGTTTAAACATTGTAAAAGAAGTTAGTCTTGAGTTAGTCAACCAAGACCAAACCTTCTCCTTTTAAATGACACATTAGGTATATTTAGGCTTTGGAAACATATATATTGTATTTTTGAAGCTAATTTTTAATTAATTCCTAAAGCAAAGAAGAAATTGTAATTGATACCATTTTTATCAAATAAAGAAGATTTTTTGCATATATTTTTTGGATCAGAATAGAGTGTAATTTGAGAGTGTACCATCATACAAGTGGAATATACTTTTCATTTTTGTGGGTCCTTTCAAAACCTATGAATAAAATCTCATCCTCTACAGTTCATTTGAAGAGATAGGATTTGAATTTTCTTTGCAAACTTATTTTAGGCCTTTTTTTGAAACATTGATGTTAAAGATTAAATGTAGATTTTTCTTTCAGATTCATATGTGTATCTTACTAATTTTTTGAAATATTTCAAAGGATATCAATTATTCAAGTGCATCACCCAATTAGATAGGATTTTCCATTTTAGTTTCTTTCTCCCTTTTCATCCCAAAAATCAAAGTAGAGTAGTTTTAGAGATAAGTCTTAAGGGAACTAACCCTCTCTAGATGTTTTTCTCAATTCAGAGTCACCCACACTCTGAGAAGATATAATTATATTATCTAAAGAGAAGGTGTGGCTTTCACATCTTCAAATAGGGTGCACTCCATAATGATAACACATAATATACAAGATTTTATTGAGGCTAACATTATTGATGTTGTCACACCCATAGAGGCACCAAAAATACAAAAAATAGAAGCTAAGGCATTAAATATATTCTCATATCCATTTCCAAATCATATAATAAATGAGTTAGGGATCATTTTAGGTGTTCATTACACATATTAGGCACATCCACAACCATATTAATATCATACTATTATAGAGGAGGTACACCCATTTCACAACATCATTAGTATGTACCACACTATAGTTTCATCTAGACCACTCATCACATTCTCATACTAGGAGCTTATTGATGATGATACTTATTTACATGCACTCTTTGTACGAGCATACATAAATCATCATCCTATCTAGAGTGTTATGGTTAAAATGGGTCAAGCATTAATATGTGAACTATGACACTTTTAAAACATTTGGGTTATTCAGAGTAGGATATATTCACCAATGACATAATTATTAATGGTTTAAGTGGTCATGTTTAGAGCTACACTAGGGAGATTATGCTTCTATTATAGATTGAACCAACACATATAGCCACTTGATTCTTAGTATTACCTATTTTAGGCATGTTAGATATGTTATTAGGTAGGCCATGGATATAGTAACTACATTCCATCCCATCCATAGTGCACAGATGCTTGAAATATATACATGCAAATCATCAAAGTTGAGGGTTTTTCATATGAGTATTTTCTACTTATCCTATAGGTAGGTACAACATAATCATCAATTATAGTTACAACATAGTTACCATATATAAAATAGTTATTAGTCACAACTTATAACATAGTTCCTATTGATACATCATAGAGTTCAATAGAGCCACTAGTGCAGGCAAGGTCTACTCCTAAAGTATCAACATGTATGCATACTCTCCCATAGAGACTAGTATTAAAGAGACCCTTACATTAGAGATATGTCATAGATTCTAAAGGAATTATTCCACTCACATTTTTATAAGATCAAAATTATTGGTTTCTCAAGGTTCTCAACATAGGGAACTTATGTCACCTATAAATTTTACAAGATGGTTTCCTAAGATCCATATAGTTCATAGCACACCATAGTTAGTGCCACAAATTTATAACATTACTATATATATATATATATATATATATATATATATATATATATATATATATATATATATATATATATATATATATATATATATATATATATATATATATATATATATATATATATATATATATATATATATATATATATATATATATATATATATATATATATATATATATATATATATATATATGTATGTATGTATGTATATATACATATATATGCACACACACACACACACACATATATATATGTGTGTGTGTGTGTATTTATACATACATATATATATATATATATATATATATATATATATATATTTATTTATATATACATATATATATATATATATATACATACATATATATATAGATAGATATGTGTGTGTGTGTGTGTGTGTGTGTGTGTGTGTGTGTGTGTGTGTGTGTGTGTGTGTGTGTGTGTGTGTGTGTGTGTGTGTGTGTATGTATGCATGTATGTATATGTATATATATATGTATATATATATACATATATATATATATATATACATACACACACACACACATATATATATATATCTATGTATATATATCTGTGTATATATATATATATGTACATATATACATACATACATACATACATACATACATACATACATTATATATATATATATATATATATATATATATATATATATATATATATATATATAATCTCTCTGATAATTGTCCATAATTCATTTTCATATTGCTTTTACATAGCTTATTTCTAGAAAATATAAAAATAATACAATATTTGAGAAAAAACAAAAACATTCAAATAATTATTCAAAAAACACAAAATTATAGATTGTATGCATTACTATGTGTTGATGCTTAAATATGTGTCACAAGGTGATTAGAGTGTTTAAAAAACACTTCTCATTTTAGAATTCAAAGAATTCAGAGCATGAGTTGTAGTTTGTGATAATCCTATTATCTATGGTGGAATATAGGCAAAAAAGTGATTGTTTCACAATATTTATATTAGTTGGTGGTTGGGAGCCACCATGTCCTATAAATATTTATAAATAAGAATATGATCTATACTAATTAAGGTTAATTATGCTAAATTATAAATCTAAAGCTAAGATAAGAGGGACATATATAATAAAGCTTTAATCTAAAGTGAATTGGTTAACAAAGAAGAAAAAAGAAGGGTAGGGTAGATAGAAAATATGTGGCTACTAATCTTCATTATAGAAGTTATGAAAAAGTTAAAATAATATCTAGGCATGTACTTAAAACTAATGTATGATATGAAATAGATTAAGCTCAAATAGTACCACTCATCAGGTAAAATTCTAAGGAATATGAAAATTGATACAAATGAGAACCAAGATTACTTTAAGGATTTACCCCTATAAATAGATAGCTGATGCACATCTACAAATGTAGAGAAAATAAAATAAAGTAAACTACCGAGCCTTTATTTATCCTATCATAATTTTTCATTCAAAGGTACACACCAAGATTTTAAAAGAACTATTCAAATCTAGAATTTAGAATAGATAAGTGAGAGAGAAGCCATATAAAAATTCACATAAATAAAATGAGATAATATTTTTAGAATTCTATGATTGCATTAGTTGTTCCAATTTTACACTAGTTTTTAGCTCAAAAACTCCCTCTATTTACAAATGGTAATACTCTCATTTATATAATGCTAAGGCAACATACTAGTCAGTCACATCAAATTACAAGTGTACAAGTATAAGGATAGTTGTCCTTTCTACAAAGTTTCTAGAATACACTAGATTTTTCCATATCAACTGACCTATAGGCAATGTAATTTTACAAATTGCACATACCTTTACAAAGGAATATTTTATTTTAAAAATATTACAAAGTTATACAAGATAATATTCCTAACTAACTTTGTAAACCTTGTGTTGATGTTGCCTCTTATTTCTATTGAAGGATCTTCTATCTATAATGTTGTTCATTGATAAACTAAAGATCCACCACTGGATTTAGGGAAATATCTTTTCCATGATCTTCTAGGTATTTAATTTTATTTTTAATATTCTCTATATCTCATTTTATTCCCCTGGCATCTCCCATATTCTCCTTGGATGATAAGAGTAAGCCCATGACTTTCTTGTTACCATATGTCATCTGGTTTTGCCCCTGGTTTCTTACTTCTTACATGAACTAAAAGGTCCTATGTTTGAACTCTTCATCATTTAAGAGACTTAGTGAGTTGAGGCATATGGGATCCTTTATCAAGCTATTTAAGATATGAGATGTTCTAACTTCCAGCTACTTGAAGTCTTTAGTAAGGTCTTCCATTCTTTTGGACTAGTTGTCCATGGCCTCAATCTTGTCAACCAATATGGCCATGGCCATATTAAAATGTGCCTTGTTTATATTTATAAAATTTAGGACTAGATTCTTGGATATGGCCTTAATAAACTCTTTCACCTAAAGACTTGTAGCTTGCCATTGGCCAAATTGGCCTATTGCTTTAGATATTTACTTCTCTATTTCTATTTGTCTAGTCTTGACTACCTTTAAAGAGCTGAATAGGTCAACCATGGTGTCCTCAAACTTGTTGAATTTGTCCTCATGAATTAATAATACAATTAACTCTTTCAAATTCTTGTTTTCTTGTAATATGCCATTGATCATTATTTACAACTGATCATTTTGAGCCTAGACCACTTCAAATATCTTCTACTCAAACATCTTGTCTTATCTTGGCTTTTTTCCCTGCCACTAGAGTTAGACCAACAAAAGGTTCAATATTTTAAAAGTTGAACTATTCAACTTCAACCATGGATTTATTCTTAATTAATCTCTCCATACTGGTTATCTCTAGGTTAAAATGAACTCCTAATGATGATTCTATCACTTGATGAGTAGGGATCTTAATTTGTGCTCCACTTGAAGTTCTAGGAGCATCCATTTATGTTCCACTTAACCCTCCAAGGGTATCCATTCATATTTATTTTTCCTATTATTGTAATACCACAATCTAAGGCATTATTTAATCATACACATGGATTTTAATAGACTTTGTAACAACCCAATGGTGGTGCATGTTTAGAACCTTTTGCAACTTTCTATATATGAAATACTATAGAATTAAGGGGCCATAAATTAGATTATCATCGCTAAAAAAATTGATTTCACTCCAAGGTTGAGTAAAAGTCCACTTTGGCTTCTTACCTCCTGCTTGAACTAGAGATAGCTCAACTTTCCTTTTGGGTTAGGTTATAATAGGAAATAAGTCCAAAGTTACTTCCTTCCACTTTTCTTCCTCTAATTCCTCCTTAGTTTGGGATTGAGGTTATTACATTTTTACTTCTTCTTCATCTCACTAGTAGAAACTAGCTAGTGCCTTCAAGGCATCTTCTACTATTTCCTTAGGGTCCAATGAAATTATGTCAAATTCTTTAATTTTTTACTTTAGTTCTTCAAGCAATGTTGAATATGATGCTACTTCATCAAATATCCTTAGGTATCTTTCCATCTAGATGTTGTGTAACTTGTTCTTCAAGATGTTGTGTTTCTACTTGTGGCTACATGGGAGGAGGTATGGAAGATGGTCCTAGTAAAACATGATAGTAGTTAGTCCCCATACACCATATATCTTCACTTGGATGTTGCTCTCTTAGAAGTTTAGCTTCAATCTTAATATTATGCTTCTTTAATCTTGATAAGAATTTTGTGAATGAGGAAGCTTAGATGTACATTAAATTATAGACAAAAGGGAAATGCTCATAAGTCATGTTGATCTACTTTGCCTTTAAATGTTTTATAGCCCTTTCATAAGGTTCCCATTATCTCATTTCATCAATATATAGATTGAAGGAGGACATGTGCCTGAAGATAGTCTCTACATGGTCCCGATTTCAAAACACATTCCTACTAATAGTTAAAGGAAAAGGATTGAGTAGTCCTTTCCTTTTGATTTTACACATGCTATCTATGCCATGGAATAATTGGTATGATACCTCATTATCCAAAAACTTTATGGGTACATGGACTAGTAACTTAAGGGGTTGGCTCATAGTTCGTTCTATCTAGATTATAGTGAAATCTAGATATAGCCAAATGTCCCTAATGATCTCAACATAATTCTTAATCAAACGGCTGACCCTCATCATAGGGATCCCTGTAATGAATTTAACTAAGGTTGGGTATACACAATCACATATGAACTAAATATAGTCCCTACACTTGAATATATGAAATTTGGAATAATATTTGGAGACTATTTGTCTCCCATTACGTGACCATTATTTTATGTTGGGAATTTTGGTAGTGGCTATCAAGGCATCCAAAGATAATACATCATATATAAATGGTTGATAGTTTTCTTCTTTATGGCATATAATTATTTTTTCAAGAAAATATTGATCATCTCTCTAAGAGGGGGAGTAAGTCCTTTCTCAACCATGAAATACACAAAATGTATCTAGATTTTTCTAACATAGGTGGTGGATGGGTTTCTAGACAATCTGTTTAGTAATGTCATAATCATCTTAATACCAGCCCTAAATTAGGTGATTGAGATCATTCTAGTAAGGTTAGAGGCTACTTGGGTTCCTAAATATAACCATGGGGTAATGATGGTTTTTAGGTCATTCTTATTGGTACATTCTCTAATTGTGGGTAAATCTAACTAAGGCTTGGGTATATTTTATTAATTCTCAAAGGCAATAGGGGAGAAATAATCAATTCTTCTAAAACTATGCTCATATAATATCATGTCTTGATCAATTTTACAATCCTTAAAAATAGGATCAATAAAATAGATGCAATGTAGTACCGATGGCTTTGTTGTTGCACAGTGAAGACTTATCATTTGAATGGTGACCAGGTCATAGTATCTCTAGTTGACTGATTCAATATTTTCATATTCTCTTGTAATGGCTAATAACTCCTCAATGGTCCAAAAAAGCTTGGACTAGTTATTATCTCTTGTGTTCAAGGATACAACATCAAATTTGGTATCTTTTAAGACTCTCCCTTCTAAATCGATGTTTAGATAGAGTTATGTGTCCTCTTTGTGTTGTTTTTGAGCTGCCATGACTGTGAGTTTATTCAAATTACTCACTAGTGGTCCATAGTTTGCCTCTATATCAATTTGTACTTACTCAAATGGAAATTGGACTCTATCAGGCTTGATTATGGTTAATTTGAGATAAAATTAGGGCCTTTGAATATACTAGGGTTTTTTAAAGACTTTTTTGAGCTTTAATGGTGATGGTTTTTTAAACTTGAGTGAGTTTGTGACTTAGATTTGATTTAGATCTTTGCATTTATACCTTTAATTTTATGTGCCCACAAGATCTTCAAAATTTTCAATTTATACTAATGCGGCATCATCATGGCACTTATGTGTCATTTTCATGACACTTTATTCATTAATGTTCAAAAACTGACTATTATCTTTTAAAAAAATCCACTTTATCTCATTCCATTACATCATTCTACATGGATCAATGTGAATAATTGATATTGATCCTAATAGTTGCATGCTATTTGTTATTATATATACTTGTCTCTAAGGTCATGCCACTTGGTAGTCCTATGGGCCTTATGAGCTCTTCATCTTATCATCTTTTCCATTTAACATGCTTTCACCATGTGGTTATTTTACACTTTCTTGGAGCTCAATTGACACTTTGACTTTGGTTATGCTTCATTAGATCACTCTCATCCACATGAATGTGAGTCTTATATCCTACAAAGATGCATAATGTTTAAGTTATCATCAGTACATATAAAGAACTTAGCCTAAATACTTTAGACTATGGTTTTATTTCATGTTAATAGACATGAAATGAATCTTAAGCTAAAATATTTAAGCTAGGTTTGGATCATAGTAAAAATGGGACCCTAAATAATAAAATGAACTTAATGTAAACTTTTTATCCTAAATTTTTATCATATTAATAAACATGATAATACTTTAGGGTAAAATCTCTAGGTTAAGTCTTATAACAATAGGACCTTTCATTAGTTATATCAAGCCAATAAAATAGACCAAAAGATCATGGGATATATAAGGACCTAGCATAAGATTTTAGACTAAGGTTTGGTAAAATGTTTAAAAACATGACTCAATATTAAGATAACATTTAATCTAAGTCTATGGTGTTTATAATTATTTCCACATAATTTAAACTTAGTTAGAATGGCTTCAAATAGATTTAATTAATCTAGGATAGGTAAAAAAGATGTTGAAAGATTAATTTTACCATTGAAGTACAAATATTTAAGCATGTTTATTTTATAAATGAGATTCATTCCTAAGTTTAAATATTTATGGTATCACATACGTCAATGACAACCTCATGGGCATCAATTAATGGATGTGCAAGCATCAAAATTAAACTCATATAGTCAACCAAAGGGGATAATATTTAACAATCTCATGGACATCAATAATAACCTCATAGATGTGTATCATCAGTCATGAGAACATCAAATTTAAGATACCATAATTTACCATAGGGACATCAATGACACCTCACAAATGTCAATTGAGGGTTGGGAGAACATCAAATTTAAGCTCACATAATTAACCATAAGGCTAAAAATTGATAATCTCATGGGCATCAATGATGACCTCACATACATCAAATGATGGGTGGAAGAATGTCATATTCAAGTCTCATGAAACATAGTGGTTCCTATATAAAATTTTATTCAATACACTTCATTAGATTAACCTTGCCTGAGTAAACGTGGGTCATCGATTAAGATCTGGGTAGTTGGACATCATTGTCTCTTGCAGTCATAAAAGAATTAAGTGATCTCAAGACCATTTAAAATTTATACCAATGTATAACATAATTCTTTAACATAAAATGAAGACCCTTAAAATAATTAAAGTCATAACATAAGTTTTATCCTAAGGTTTTATTATGTTGATAAATACAATAAAAACCTTAGGGTAAAACTTAGGCTAAGTCTACATTATAATAAAAGGGACCCATTTTGATCCATCATGATCTCACTCCATTGAATATTTAGAATTTAGGTGAATGGGGATCATTGATCTCAACCCATGGAGTTGAATGGGATTGGTCCCATGGGTTAAAGTCTTAGGCATATTGTCTATTTGATCAACTTCACGCAATTAAATGTGGGTCATTAATCCTAAAAACAAGCACATGTTTTAAGTTAGGGTTCAAAGACATATAAGACTTGGGATAAATTATTAAGACTAAGGTCTTGTTTGTGTTAATAAACATGAATGGGGGCTTAGGACTAAAACATTAATCTAAGTTAATAACATATGAAAAGGACCCTACGTATAAAAGGCTATACCATATTAAAATAAAAGGGGACAAAGGGCTCAAGATATAAAAAAGACCTAATATATAATTTTTAGACTAAGGTTTGGTTGTGTTTAAAAACATGACTAAGCCTTAGTATAAAAATTTAACTAAGTCCATAGCATATTAAAAAGTTCCCACGTAATTTTATTTTTACCAAATTTGAATTCGAGGGGTCTAAGCTAGGGTTTTTGAATCAGGGTTTCAGGAATCTTGAACATGGATTTAATTTGAATTTTAATAGAGAAAAGGATAGTAAAAGGTTAGATGAAGATAAAATCATTAAAATTATGAAACCCAGACATTTTCTACCTCTAATGGACATCTGTTAGACCTTTAACATGAAATACGAATATCCAAAGTTAGCAAACTTTAGATAAGGTTAAACTAGATCCATGAATAAGCAGACCAACTAGAACATGGTGTGGATGATATTCAAATATGAATAATGTGCAAACATGGTAATGATGTTATAATCAAATGGATTTTTAATTTTAAAGTATAAATTTGCACAATTTAACAATAAGGGTCTTTATTTTTCAAGACTAGGGGTATGTTACCCTCAACAAATGGTAAATTTTAAGAGAAACATAGAAATATGTTAGAATTCAGAGACTCTAGTTTAGACAAATAACTAGATTACCTATTTCACTTGATCAATGCCATTATCAAGATCAATTCATGGTTAAAACATACATTGCATCTATAAAATTAGGATCAATTATCAAAACCTAGCCATGTTGTGTGTGTGCTTTGATTTCACTTATTATTTGTCATGGGATTTAGAGGAAAACTTCTAGGTTTTCATGTCCTCAATCATTAACATTGACTAACAACATGTTTGGATATTTATTAAGAACCATGTTTTAGCTTGGGGAGGGCTTGGGCATTGCTCTACTGCCATCCAAGATCCATATCCTTGATATATATTCCTTTGGATCCACTCAAGGTGATACTCCATTGCCAACTAGGGTCCATAGCCCTGATGGAGATTACCAAAATCACCTTTTCTTGGAAAGCTTTTGATTTTTTAATAAGCTCTTATTTTTTGTATTTTTTAGATCTTTTAGGCTTCCTAGCAAAGGTTGGGAACTATGTTAGCTAGGTTTTATGGATTTGATAAAGTTTTTGATATTCAAGAAATCAACTATGGTTACAAACTTTGTCCCAAGAAAGGATATTTACTAAGTGCAAACATGACTGTGTCTTATTAATTCAAGATTTCATCCCACATTTGCAATTCTGCTTAAAACCAAGTTTAGATCAAAAAAATGTTTAAGCTCTTATAGAATAATTAACCTATTCACAAGCCCTTACTAGTTTATTTAAACTATAACATCAAGCTCATATTTCAAACCCATGGTCAACATATGCTTAAGATCCATACCTTCATTTCTGAACTATGGAGTTCTTGAGCATTCAAGTGAACTTTGAGATAAGGGCTATCCAAAATACTTATTAGAAATAATGAATGAAGCAAATCAATCAAATATATATAACATAAATTAAAGGAAGTAGGAGGTGAAAGAAAATCAAACAAATATACACAAACTTATGTACAAGTAAGGGATAAGAGGGAAAGAATAGAAAAAAACTCAACTAGCCTACCTAAACTAACTCCAACTAGTCTTACAATTTACTCTATGAAGATCCATGGTGGAGAAACATAAAAGTAATGATTAAGGTACTACCCATTAGTGAGCAATGTGAATTCTACTCCTTGTAAGTCTTTTTAATTTGAAAGTGTTATATTCAAGTGTGTCAGTAATCTAATAGGGACCTATCCACAAAGGTGTAAACTTCCTTTTGAATGAAATCAAGTTGAAACATATAGTTCATGTTGGATGCTCATGCAACAATTTTGGAGTTTTTATATTTGTCTCCAATCAAACACAATTTATTTCCACATTTATAGCCAAAGTCAATATTTAAATTGTGGTCTAAAGCTGACTCATTGATAATAAGTTTTTGGTTCAACCAGGTACATAAATAACACCTATGATTTTACATGTTTGCATGCCTAGGGGAAAGATAATGTTTGCAATTCCTTGCACACTGTATGAGGTATCATCACCCAAAGAAACATGATTTTTATTAGGTGTGTCCTTCAAAGTGAAAAATCATTTTTTTCTACCTATCATGTGTCAAGTTGCACCCAAGTCAACATACCATATATCACTTTGTTATGTGGATTCATCATGGATATCTACATAGTACAGATAGTCATCTTATTCATCATGTTCAAAAATATTGCCTTGTTGCTTTGATTTCTTTTGTCAGGACCCCTTTTTATATTCTCATGGCTTATTAAATGATCCATAGGATTATTATTTGTTAGTGGGCTTCTGACCACTAGAAGATCCCTTTTTGAAGGTATTATACCATCAATATTTTAATTCATGTCCCTAACAACCAAAAAAGAGACATTAATTATATGACTTTACTCCTTGTGAATTTTTTCTTGAATTATGTTTTGATGAAGATTTGACTAGTTTCTTTCCTTTCTATTGATGAGAAGCCAATACATGTTCTTATTGGTTGTCATGAGTATTCAAACACTCTTCTTATTGCAACATATTTATCATTTTTTTAAAACTTGGTTTATGTTCTATGACAGTCAAAGTGGTCACAAAAAAATTGTATGAGGGTGACAATGCTCTCAAGATAATAGGTATAAGAAATTCATCTAAAATAATCTCATCCAAGGATTGAAGTGATGATCTTAGAATTATAATACATCTTAAAAAGGCATTCACTATTTCTCTTGATCTCAATTTGAGCAAGTGGAGTTGACTTTGCAAATATAGAATAATACTCTCATTTTTGGCCTCATATACAGTTTGGATCTTGTCTCAAGCTTCATTAGATATTTTGTCTTCATAGATGTGTGGTTAAACTTAATCTGATACTCCAATCATAATTATCAACTTAGCCTTTTGGTTGGATTTGTCAAACTTACATTGTTGATAAACATCTATTACATGTCAGGTATATGAGCCATCTACTACAAGCCAAATTTATTCAAACTCTAGTTGAGTTCTAATCTTTATCTCCCAAGCAAATTAGTTGTCACCTTTGAAGAGCTATGAATCTAGTAGAAAGAATTTTGGAGCCTGTGCAGCCATTATCAAGACTATAGGTGATGGATTGGTTCCTTATCACTCTAGGTATATATGTTTCCCTTTCTATATACTGTTAGACTGATATACCAAACCTTTCTTTATACATTTCATTATTTTATACCCATTAGTATAGAGAATAATCTCACCATTTATATATACCTAATGGTATGGGAAAGAGGCAAAAAAATGTGGGAATGAATTTGATACTTGGTACCTAGACAATACTAAAAAGGATTCATCCAATCACTGACACCTACTTGGATGGATTTATGCATACATGTGTGTAACCTTGCTATACAATTGAAAATTACACCTATCAAGATTTATGTCTTTTTATTTTAATGAAGGGTAAATGAAGAGAATAATATGAGTGTATGTGCCTTATTTATCCTCAATTATTTAAAGGGATGATGTCTAGATGTCATTATTTTAGCAATGTTAGGTGTTATATGTTAACTCAAGTGCAATGGCAGTACATGTAAACATGAATCAAAGGCATAGCTATGACCAAACATTGCAATGAGTTTAAAAAAGTCATGATTTTGTGAAATATAATATATAATTAATTGTAATACAATATAAAAAATAAATTTATAATGCTTGAAAAAATGAAAATTCACTTTTCCTTTTTTTTTTTTTGTATTTGGGCTCTTTAGCTTCTTTTTGGCAAAAAATTCACTTTTTTTTTTAAATTTTGGCTTTTTTATTTTTAAAAAAAAAATTATATGAATTTTTACACTAATTTAGTTCATTATAACTAAATTTAGTGTTTTTATATATTTGGAGGGACTGCTAAAATTTTCACTAAAAAATTACTTATGGGGGATTTGAACCTCCCACCTATGCTTTTCTAAAAAAGCCAACTCACTTATGCATCATTTAAAGAATTAATAAGACAAATTTTATACTTGAATGCTTAAAAATATAATTTTAAAGAAAACTACCCTCTCACATAGTACCATGGGTTGACCAATAAGTGTTTTTTTTAAATTTTTTTAGTAAAGGAATTTTATTTACAATGGTTTTAGTAATTAGAAAGGTGGTTTTGAGTTTTAGATAATGATTTTTTGAGGAATTTGTAACAAATAATATTTTATGATGGTGATTTTGAATCCTTTGTTTAAATATAAAAAATTATAAGCTAAAAAAAAAATTAACACCAACCTATTTTCAAAATTATATGCTACAGTTTGGCATTTGGTATCCAAGGATGATGCCCAACTATTATCTCCTATCAGGCTCACGACTCAACTTAATGATCACTACTCTTTTTTCAATGCATTTATCCTTATAATTCTACCATTCCTATAATTATTAAGGCTCATATAGATATTAATTCTTAGATATATCAAACACCTTTGTTCGAATATGGATGCCTTTTTTTTTGCAAATGCATTTATTTTAATATGGATGCCTTTTATTTGTAAATGCCATTATTTGAATATGGATGCCTTTTTTTAACACCAAAGAAATATTATCGAATATTATACACTTTATATATCAACACTATATTGAAAATATGGAGTAATTAGGATTCTCCCTTTATATAATGAAGTTCTTTAAATTAAAGTTTCTTATCAATGAAAGCACAGGGTTCTCAATTACACAGGTCTTGAGATATTGAAGCTCTGATACCAGACATGGAGGTAAAAAAATATTATATTCATTTCAACATGAAATAAATTATAGAGATTCATATTTATACATGAATATGAGCTTTTAATAGTTCCTATAAAATAGGAAAGATAAAACCATAGTAAACATAATATCTCCCAAATATTACATGGGAGTAACAAAATGCCAAGTTTAAAATACATATGTGATTTACTAACCTAAATGACCTAAAAACCTATCTATGGTAAATAAACATATACTGATTACTAATTAAAAATAATTATGAGTAATTAAATATTACTCATTTAATTATAATGGTGAATTAATCACCCTAATAACACTCTCAGACTGCAAAGAAAAAGAGAGGAAGATAATGTGAAAAAAAACTACCTAATGGGGTGATACACCAAAATGTCTCCTTCACCTAACTAAAATGCACTAAGAATATGAAATAATGACATGAAATTGATTTCACTTCTCAAGTAATGAATCTCCAAACATAAATGTTTCACATAGAGGATGTTAGTTTGATGCATGATCTAAGGTGGTTGATTAATAGGTCTCTCAAGGACACTAATGAAGTATTACACTTGATATACATATAAGGCTACTAAATAAAACTATGTAACATATAATAATTATTAACCACCTATAAATAAGTAAATAATAATTGACAAATTAAAGGAAGCATTCACTATCACTGACATTCATCTACAAACCATAAGCATACACTAGTCACAAGCATTAAGGAGGCCATAATTAAGTCTTATTTAATTCAAAGAGATAAGTAAAAGTGTTTTTATTTGTATGGATATGACATAAATTAGGTTAAGGATGATTAAAAATTCCAAAACTAGGCATATTTAAAGAGAAAGCGAGAAAGGAGAGAGAGAGAGACAAAAGCCTAAAATCTAGGGATGACTCATCCACCTAGTCCTCCTTCAACTCTTATGTAGTAATTCTTAGATTATCTATTTATTTACTTCAAAAAAGTGGAATTTTAATTATATATATCCTTTTTTTAAGGCTTTAATAAGTTTTAAGAATTGATTAGTGAAGTTTTACCCATTGAAGTACCTATATATTTGCTTGCATACCCTATATACTAGCTTGTATGTCTTCCTTGATGAATAAGTATTATTCCATGAAAATAGGTCTTCAAATATTCATAAATTTATCCATTTAATACTTATCATCATCAATTTATGAGGTTTATCCACCTTACTTGGGCTATTAGAGGGCTCTTAGAGATAGTTTGACTTAGTCTACTTGGCTTAGCATAGGAGAGGAAGGAGGTTTTATTAAGGTAGTTGATGACTCCTTAAAAAATTTGAATGTTTATTGAAAAAAAATATTTACCTTTTATTTCTCTCCAATTCAATTATGAGGTAGGAGTCACCTTGAAAATCATGTTGAATAGCTTCTATGCATTGACTTGGTTATTTGATCACTTGGACTCCTCCTCTTGCAACATGGCATAAAAGGTGAGAATAATTGATTTTGCCTTGAGTAAAGAAATTTTAGTGCATGGATGTACTATAAACATCATATAATAGATTATAAAAGACACTTGGATCCATTAATTTGTTTAAAAGATGTCATTTTTCTCCAAAAGGTCTCATTTGGCCTCATTCCTTATAACCCTCAAAATAGGTAAACCTCCTTGCATAAAATAATGTAAAAAGGATATTAAAACAATGAGAACATATTTGAGGACATAGTATCCACTTATAGTTACATGTCAAGTTTTAAGATCTAAATTTGAGTAGAAGTGTCCTTTTTTTGCCATTTTCTCTCCTTAATTAGGCCTCAATTAAGCCTCCTTGGCTAGAAACTGAGATTTTTCCCAAAATATCTTCCACACATGTGAAACATATATGAAGTGTTAAATTAAATTTACCCATTATAATACCTTTATCCATGTCAAATTTCAAGTTCTGAGATGTTGTATGGATGTGTGAACCATGAAATGGGTAAAAACCATATCTAGGTGCTTGTATAGGCTTGAGAGGCATTTGAAGTGTTTTTCATGAAATTTTCAAGTTTTTATTTTTTAAATAGGTTTTTTTAGTTTTTAATTCATTTTAAAAACTCATTATCCTAAGGATATGCCATTTGAAGGACTTTATAGGCTCACATATAGGCCTTTTGGCTTGTAAAATTGAGTTTTCTTCACATTTTGATCAAGTTACTAACTTTTAGAGATAATATAACTCATTAAGAGGCCTTAAAAAAAAATTTAGATATTTTTGGAACATTTATTAAATCTAAATATACCTCTTATCATGGTCTTTAATTCATTTCATATCTTGTTTCTTCACATAGACACCTACAACCATGCTTTTTTATGTAATTTTGTACACTTGTACCTTCTCACGTGATAAATATTACTTGAAAATATGATTAATATACATTATAAGTTCATTAAAATCACTAAAATTTAAATTAAATTCATTATAAACCTTTTTTATGGCACATCTCTCTCATCAGATTACTAGCAGGGTTTAAACAACCTGTGAGTATCTTAAGTTCTATAGGATCATTCAAAAAGGCTAGGGCCTTTCATGAACTATATAAAATATGGTTTAAAAGATTATAATTCTACTAAAATTCAAAAATATCATTCTCCACCATGAATATTTACATGTAACATATGATCTAGTTTTGGAAACTCTCATAAAGGCTTAGGTAGTCTGTGAGGTCTAAAGGAAAAACTTGTGCTTAAGAGCCTTTTCAAAGATGTTTGTTTCTCAAAATACCTAAGGTTTTTAGATACCCAATATTATTTTATGTAATTTACTTTAAATCAAATTAATACCTTAAATGTCTTAGAATAGGATCTATTTACACATGAGGGTTTCTTGGCAAACTAAACTTTTTGACCCTAAATGTCTATGTTTGATATTATATCCACTATTTTAGGGTTTAAAATATTCATTAAATTATTTTTTTATGTCTATCATAATCATAATAAATATATTTAAGTATCATATTACCTTCACAAACATTCTATTCACTACTTAACACATACATGCTTATGTGTTTGTGAGTGTTTAGTTAGGCATGTTACCTGTGAATATAAAAGTTTTGTGATGTAGTATTTTGGATAAGGAAACCTAAAAAATTATAATTATATCCCATGATTATTTCATATTCTCTTCATATTATTCTCTATTTAAACAACCTTTATTCATCTTGGCTATGACTAACCTTTGTGACTACAACCTTGAGATGGATACCTTTTATCTCTCTCTGACCTTCTCAAGATATTCTTAGTCTTCAAGGTTTCTATGTATTCTCATCACATACCACCATTTCATTCTTATATTTCTAGTGTTGTATGTTCTATTTAAAATCTATAAATCAAATTAAAATCTCAAATAGGTCTGTATATCACCATTTTTCTTATAGGTTTATAATTCAGATCTCTTGGGTATTAGGCTTTGAATTTAGCCTTATTCAAATAGGAAATTGATACTTGATAGAACTTAAAATCCATTAAATACTCTTTTACATTAATACTTATCTCATTTGAAATTTTACTAGCACCTTTTTGTCTTTGCATTTCTTTCTCATACTCTGTCTAAGCCTATAGGTGTTGAATTGATTGTGTAACTTTAGGTGTTTGAGCTGATTATGATTTAACCATTCTCTCTAATCCTATTTCAAGTTTTGTTTATATTTAATTTAATTATACACCTTTCTCACTCATTTATAACCAAACTCCATTGTACCATTACATATTCATTCTCTCTTTCAAGATTATAGGTGATGATTGAATGCCTTGACTACATCATGGGGTTTAATATCAATCCTATAAGTTTTATTGACACTTTAAACCTTCTTGATAACTAATGAAGTGTATTCATAATCTCATAAACTTTCAAACATCACATAAAGAAAAAGTTCATTATTTTTAAAGTGAAAAAGAGACCTAAAAGTATGTAAACTTGTAGGTCTACTTTTATCACTTTTAGGCTCTTTTATCTTGTGCATGTTGACCATGATATAATTGAGATTAAACCCCAAAAGTGGTATGGGGTAATAATCATAAATAAAAACTACCAATTCAACATTAATCACCATTTTACCTCTCCTCTATGATCTAAAAAACAATAGAAAATTGCACACCTCTCCATTATTAACATATATAGGTCTTTAGATCCTATTTTAAAGTCTATCTAATATGTGTAGGCAATTGATTCTTCATCATTATACTTTGTTCCATCTTGATGATATATGGTAGTACTAAAATTTAAATCAATTTCATGTTCCTTCTTGATCCTAGACAAGCCTTCTTAACACATACATCTACCTTAAGTATTTATTTTCTCTCATCTAGGCTTTAATAGGCTTTTAGGTAACATTAGATTTAAATACGCTCATCACATTGATATAAGTATATGTCTTGATAAATAATATCTTATCCTATCATCATGATGATCTTGGAAAAGTTATTTAAAAGTTTTTAAAACTTAGTCCTTATCCTCAATCCTATCATAATTTAAAATCTTGGCCTAAATCTAGTATTTATTAAATTTCATGGCATGTTTGGTGATCATAAATATATCACTCATAATTATTATTATTATTATTATTATTATTATTATTATTATTATTATTATTATTATTATTATTATTATTATTTTATATTAGTTTATTATCATCCCTTTGTATCTTATAAACATGTTCCTTTCTCTCTTCTGCCTATAATAGGCCTATGGATGCATATCTGGTAGAGAACATTAATAATATTATAGATGAGTTATTTAGAATATGAGGACTTATAAAAAGGTAGTAAGGATAATTTTATGATATTTTAATCACTTTTATATCCATTTATCTTAAGCTCATAACTTATTTACAATCTCATAATTCTACCCCTTCCTTACATTTATACATCTGCAACTTACGAAGAATATAATGCTTATGAAGGATCCTAGACATTGATAGCATGGAAAAACTCATTTAATGACCTTGAAAATAATTTATGAGGAATGGAGGTGATATTTTAACTTTGTAAACCTAATATTATTATTTTTAAACTTTGAAAACATCCAAAATCCATTTCCACCAACCATTTGATCAAACTAGAGATTTCTTATCCTTTAATGGCTCACACATGCCAAATGGGTATTGGATATTATTGTGAGATGTATTTTTAGACCATACACACTCTTCCCTAATTATCTCATTCTTTCAATAGAATTCAAACTACCATTTCAAGAAGAAAAGTGAGCTTATGGGGTTTGTAAGAAATTTTGGAGTACCTTGGAGTGTTAACGATTGTTCATAAAGGAAAGGGGATGTATCTAATGACCAATGCCATAAATATTAATGTTAATATGACCCCCTATTTTTTAAAAAGTTTTAGGACCCAACTCTCTCTCTTTTGGGCATACCATCCACATGAAAATAGTCTTTATGAGTCTACAATGAGAGAAATGGAGAAAAGGAAGCATATTTTCCAATTTTAGGACTTGTGAAAGATTGAATCTCATGGATATTAATTGTATAATTCCAAGAAACACTTTTAATGTGTTTAAAAATGTAATTTAATACTCCAAGTCCATACAAACTCCTAAAGCTACCATTTTTGGAGCAAAAATTAAATTATTCTGACATGTAGACCGTTATTATGAATTCCTTCTAACATTAGTAAATTTAAAATTAGTTTTAAATATTTGGAAATTAAAATAGTACATGTATTCCATCTTGACCATCTTGAAAATGGACTTAATTACCTTAAAATCATCTTCAAGTACAAAGAAAGCTAGTGTATTTTGGATGAACTCATGTAGAGAGAATATATCAATCCAAGACCTTATATGACTTAAAATGAATTTTTCACCATCTAATTTAATGATCCATGCAATAAAATTGCCTTGAAAATCTTATTTTGGTCATAATTAAAACCTAGGTTTCTCCAAAAACCTTAAACTTTGTTAAATTACCTTAATTTCATCAAATAAGACAACAAGCTTTAAACCAAGTGATCAAGTGAAAGGACTTGAATTGACAGACTATGTGACATCTTGACACATCATGACATACCCCTTGGACCCACTATACTAACTTTGAGGGCATTAGAATTCTTGGAAAATATATTACCTTAAACAATGCTAACAAGACCTTGCAAAGATTAGTTGAAGACTATCAAAGCATGACAAAGCTATAAACAAGGTTGTAGAAACATGACAAGCAAAGTTTCAATTATAGGGGTGATAGTTTGATGTATGAGGTCAAACTTGTCAACAATACATATGCTATCTTTCTTAGTATAGTTTATTTTATCATACTACATACTTCACTTATTCTTTTCGAGTGTTTATAGATTGTTATAAGACTCAGGGCCATTGCATTGAACTAGATTTGCTTTTATATACCAATTAGGGGCATATACACTGATTCATGGTTACTCATTTGACACATTCACCCACTTTGGGGAATTATATTTACATTTTTGTTTTCTAGCTTTTATCCTCACATACTCTACATTCTATTTTTTGCATTGTTATATATTTATATTGATCATTTCTATTCATACTTAGATTTTTTGTCAACTATTACTACATTAGACTCAACATATGTACATCCTAATTCATACATAGATTTGTATTAGATACTCATTCATGATTTCATATCTATATTCCCTAGTTTATATTTTATTATATTTCTATGAGTTTTCTATTTGAGTGAATTTAAATATGCCATTGTTCTTTGGATCTACACCACTTCTATTCATAGTATGAATGCCTTGGACGTGTGCCCATGTCCCTTATGTGTGATTTCTTGATTATGTATGTGGAAATTTAAACATGTCTTTTTATGTGGCTCTAAGATAACTTTCTTATTGGTTGAATATTTAGACATTTGAACATATCCTTGTATGTTTTATTTTATTAGATTTAGTGACATATGCCCATGTGCCTTGTATTGTGTCACCTTATCCTATTTTAAAAGCCTCATGTGTTTTATATGTGTCCTTTCATGTATGTGTCATGACCATGACACTTGTATTTTCTTATTTCAAAAACTAATTTTTGATGTTATGAGGGACCTCATGCATCTACCCTTCCTACTTGGGTGTTATGATGGATATCATGCCCCATCCCCCTAGTTAGCTACTTATTTTTAATTAGATTTACTATTACATACATTGATTACATCTATATTGACACCCTTGTGAAATTATATACATGACATACATCCTATATTACATATTTATGCTTAGATTATCTTACATTCTGATGTTAAGTATGCACATTATATTGGATTATCACACATTTATCATATATGCTTTGGCTAACACATATTTTATAGAGATTTTTATTCTGAGGATAGTTCTTGCATAAGTTAAATAACTATCCTCAAAAGAGGGGTAATTCACAATGGTCTAGCATAGATATCAAGCTCCTATATTGCACTCATAGTACATTTTTTAGCACACAAGCTTAGTTACATAAAATTAGACATAGGTAAACATAGTGACTAAAAAAGTAGTATAGTTACACAAAATTTAGACACAAAAAACATTAGCATCAAAATAGGGACACTAGAACCATATGGAAATACTATCCATTATCCTTAATTTTAAAACAACTCAAATTGGCTAGAATAATATAACATGTACAATACAAGTTTGTATAGATCCAACTATAGGTTTGTCACTTATAATCTATATTTGCTTAGATCCATACTTGTTTATCTCATATTTATATCAATTTTATTATATTAGGGTAATAATTTGATGCATGATCATTCCCATATTTATTTTAGATACTCAAATATGGTTATTAAAACTTAGTCCATAATCAATATACTTAGATACTAGATTGGGGGCATGTTGTAGCACATTATTTTTATATGCTCAATTACACACTATTAGATGGAATGAAAAATTCCATGTCATTATCTATGTTGTATACACTTGACATCATATTCCAAGTTATTACCAATTTCATTCCTTACTCCATTTATAGTGGTTGGCATTCTTGAGTGTCCCAAAGTTACCTAATGTACCTGAGTGGCCAAAAATCCAACATACATAGTTAGATATACTCAGTTAATAGTTTTAGTAATTTACAAAATTCAATTTTAGATGCATATACTACACATGGGTGGGAAATTATGGATTCATATCTTATTTTAGTTCTTGAGCCACCCACATGAGAGGGTTGAACACACTATTAATCCAATCCAAGCTATTCACATGTCATAATCCACCAAATATGGGTGAGAAATTATGGATTCAAAACTAAATTGAGTTATTGTGCCACCAACACATGAGGGTTGAGTAAGATATCAACTTAGTCCAAGTAGTTCACTGAATAATCACTATATACATGTACACACAAGTTTTCATTAGGTTTATACATTGGTTTTCATACCTAATAAGGTGTATTAATTCCTTTATTCTTTCTAATCTACTCAATTTTACTCAGTTACTTCTTTACTCCATAGTATTTTGATTTATATGTCTCTTAAGTAAGTATTGATTTATGTACATTTCATTTGTAGGTCATGCATTACATCATGTTTTACATATGAAAACTCATCTTCACATACTTATACTTGATTTCATGGGCTTCACTTCCTAGGTAAGTCCCTATATGCTTCTTTTTCCTTTATACTAGTCATTTCACTTTATTGCATTTCCAAAATAAATGGGTGGGGGGGAAATTTAATCAATCAAAATTGGTATTTGAGTGCTAAGAGTGATAATTGAGACTAACTATTATTAACTTATCACTAAACATATCTTAGATCATATTATCACACTTTTCCAACCTTCATGTAGGCCATTGGTGCCCCTAGTCAACTCAAATGTAGTCCCAAACCCTCATTTCCTGATCTCAATCCTTTGTGCCCAATGTTCTACTAGCTAGACATTAGCACCACATTAAATACACTAGAGCCACATGGTGATAGTATCCCTAAAAATTTACCTATGTCCTTTACCCTAACTTTTTTAAACAAATACATTTTCAAAATTAAGACCCTCATAAGGTTTTCCTAGACATATTTTATTATCTACACAAGTAACATAATAATATAAATACATGAATTTCATCCCTATATCCACTAGATGGAAATTAGATGTAAAATACCTATTCAAACATGAAACACGTTGAGAAAAATCAAGGTTATTAATCCCTATTCTACCCTACTTCTACATACTACCATCTATAACAACCTAAGCTTATATTTTATAGATTTACAATATCAATCACACTCAAGGCACTCAAGTTCATTATCATACTAGCATCACTTGCACTTTCACCAACACTTAGGTAGGGAGAAATACATCAAGCTTGATCTCTTCACAGATTATTGGTATGTAGGCAACTCTCTTTACAATTTGGGTGTTGAAGATGTCCATCTTAGCTTACTAACAAACACACCTTTTAGATCATACCCTGCTTGTAAGGAGGATTTGGGTTTGCATTAAAAATTAGTCATTACAGGCATAATACAGAGTTTCAAACTTCATGTGTGTAGAAACATAACCTAGAAATCTAGACACAAGTATACCCAAAAGTCTGGGATAATCCTGCATAAAAGACACTAGCACCAATATCAAGACACTAGAGCCACATGGCACAAATATCAAAATGTGGCATTACTATATAGGAAGGGTTATGACATAGGGATCTAGTTGATGACACTCATAACTTATTTTTATCATAATTTTTAGCACTCAAATTATTTGTATCAAGTGTTTTCCAAATAAGTATTTATTTACACATATTTATTACTATTTTTAGAAAGTTAAATCTAGTAAAATATGTAACAAATTAATAGTTATTTTATTCATATTATTTCTTTTATTTAGTTTACTCAACTCTTTAATCAAACATAAGATTTACATAAGCTATATTCTAAAAGGGTAAAACACCTGATATCTATTTTTCTTCCCACTTTCACCTTCTCTTTCATTTTTATCACATTATGTCATTTCTAAAATATTCTAATTTTAAGGAATCACTCAACCAAAATTTCACTGACTCTCTTTCACGGGGGCATCCAAGCTTACCAAGTGCCACTTTGGGGCACATTTAAACTTGTTTACTAGTAATTTTAACAAATTCATCCAAACTAACAACCATTAATTTTTATTATACAATCATTTTAATAGTTTTTTTATTATTTAAAAATTCATTGATTCATCTATATCTCACAAAACCTTCTAAAATAGGGTAAAATTTAAACACTCCACTTTTATCACTTCTATGTTAAGTTGCAAAATGGAATGATTCCAATTAATTGTACAAAATTTGGTCCAAATTCTTCTATTCATCTAATGTACATGTTTGAATTCACCTTAGGGCATCTCTAGGTGGTACAATTCACTATATTAGATATATTTAATTATCATTATAGTCAATTTCTTAGTTCAATTATAATTGTATTCAATTACCATTCTGGTAAATTATGTTGTTATGATCAATTCATTAATTTCCCTTCACTAATCAATTACTGCATTTAATTCCCTCTTCTATAAATCAGTATTATAAATTTTATCTATATTTAAAATATAATTATAATCTCATTTCATTTAATTAATTATTATTTTACTCCAAAGGGACATCTTCATTTAAGAAAGGATCTTTAGATTCTTTGAAATATGCTTTTGTGAGCTAAAATAATTTGATAAAGTGAATTAATATAAAAGACTATTCTCCACCCTTAATCTTGGAGACAAGATGAAGGGAAATTAATGAGTATTTTGGGATATTTTAGGATCATTCTCAACCCTTCATCTTGGAAAAAATATGAATGGCCCACATAGGTGATCCATGTTCCCTCTTGGGAATGATTCTCCTCCCTTCATATTGGAAAAAGATGAAGGATCTAAATGGACTCTCATAAAGATCTTAAAATGGGACTTCTACACCCTTCATCTTGGAAACAATATGAATGGCTTATATTAATTTTGATTTGATTATTTTAAAGATCATCCTCTACCCTTCATCTCTATTAAGATGAAGGGATCGCATTAGTGATCCTTGTGCACTATTGAGGACTCTTTTTCAACCATTCATCTTGATTTCAAGATGAAGGGTCCTAATTTATCCTAGATCATTATAAATATACCTCATTACATTTTAATTATTATTCTCAATATATACAATGAATTTTTGATAGTTTTTCAAGTCCCCTTCTACATCATATTTTTGAATTTATCATCAAATTAAACTAATCCATAGCTTCAATAGAGATGTATCAACACAATTGGCATTGACAAAGATATTTTAGTGCTACATTTGAGCTACATCCTATGCAAATACATTTAAAATAGAGGTTTTCATGATTTTTATTTGAATCTTATACATTGTTAACCAATCTTTGTATGCTCACAAGGTCTTAGGCTCAATAATTCTTCATTTGTTTTGTGTTTTAATTGATTAAAACTAGCTTGGTGAAAATATCAGTTTTTAAGATTCTTAATGACAAATATATTTAAAATGTTTAAGGATTTTTTCATCTTTTCTTGATTTGATGGTTTAGATTAAAGGGCTCTAATGGTTGAGATGGAATGTTCCATCTTTAAGGAACTAAGCATATATATTGTAGACCAATTTTGATGTCATATGAGGAGTATGAGTCCTCCTTGATAATAATTTTACATAAAATGGAAATCAACTTGGAGTTATAATTAAATTGTGAATTAAGCCATAAATTGGGCCTTATGATTGGAAAAATTTATGTAAGGTCCCATTTGAACCCCATTATGAGTTAGGATAAATCATTTAATCTAGTGGTTTCTCAAGCCCACCTCATTTTATTCTAGTGTCCATTATCGGCCTTGGATTAGTGGGAGCCTATAAATATACATAGAGATTTGTAGGTTTCTTGAGAGTATGTATGCAAAATAAAGTAAGTGGTTTTTATATGGTTGTGTAGTTAATACACGAACACTTATGCATTACCACCTATGCCATTTAAGCATGTGACCTCGTTTCAAAAAACATTATGTCTCAAACTAGAAAATTAACTAGCCCTTCAAAGGTTTAGTTGTGTATAATGTAAATTATAAATTTCAAAAATAAAATTGGTATATTTTCATCATGAAATATTGTGGCCATGACATTTTGGTATTAGAACATAGATTCAACACTAGGAGCTCTAGGTAACAGGTGTATTTTATGCAAAAATGGATTTGAAGATAGAGACCATATGTTTTTGAATTGCTCCTACACTCAACAAGTTTGGACTGAGATCCTTAATTTTTGGGGTATAACATGGGTACATCAAAAAATTGTGGATCTATCCTTTAAAAGCTGGTACTATCCCTCTAAGAATCCTGATGTTCATTTTTTTTTGAAACTAACACTTCCTCACATATGGTGGGGTATATGAAAAGAAAGAAACAATAGAATATTCAGAAATACAGAACTTCCTAGATGGGTGCTTGGTCAGAATATTATTAGAGCTATAAATGAGAATTTTAAATCATAGAGGGATCCTAATCAAACTTTTCAATTTGATAACCCCTTACAATCTGAAAGGCCTAATTTGAAAATTGATAATCCAAGATTGAGTGTAAAATGGAATGTCCCTCCTAATGGATGGATCAAAGGAAATTTTGATGGAGCAGTTAAAGGGAATCTGGGAAGAGCTGGATGTGGAGGAGTACTGAGAGATCATGTAGGAAATGTAATTGATGCTATTGCTATCCCAATTGGTAAGTCGAATAGTCATATTGTTGAAGAAACTACAACCCTCTATACCATTAAACTAGCTGTTGAATTGGGATTTTCAAAATTATGGTTGGAAGGTGATTCTTTGAATATTGTAAATATCCTAAATAACAAAAACTCAATTTCATGGTCTATTGAGGCTATGGTGATGGAAATTAAATCTTTAATTCTAAATCTTGAAAAAGTGACCATATCCCATACATATCGAGAAGCCAATGGGGTTGCTGATTGGATAGCTAATCATGTTGTTCAAACAGGGCATAAGGTGAGATGGCATGATGCATTAAATAAGCACGTTGATCTCAAAGCACTTATTAATTATGATACCATTCATTATAAAGAGGGAAAGATTTTCCTGGATTAGTAATGTAATGATTCAGTGGAGTGGCCTTATGGTGGACAGATTACCTTCACTGAACAGGTACATTCATGAGAATGTAATGTTGATTTCGCATGTGTCATCATATAGGCGAGTTCCATTTCATGTAAAGAAAAATTGGGTCCATTTTTCTACCTTCAATGTTTGGGTGTTGTTGGAACATTGTTTTTTTTGCAATATGAAGGGTGAACCATGGAAGCAAGAGCCAAAAAGTTGTGAAGACTAGAAGGATAGACAGGATGTGTGGAAGATTCTTCAGAAAGGGAAAGTGGAAAGTTATCTGGAGCGACTGCATGGATCTAAACCCCACATTACGATGGCATTCTTCAAAAATTGGGTTGATGACAGAGTAAGTCTCCATGGTGTTACTGTGAAGCTTACGGAGGATTTCATTGCCGAGGTTACAGGGCTTCCCACGGGTGGTATTAAATTCTCTAAGTAGACCAGTATCTCCAATGCGGCCTACAAGAAATTTCTAAAGATGGATGCAGAGGAGTAGTTGGAAAAGAATGGAGATTTCTTTGATTTAGAGCAGATAAAAGGAATCTGGAGAGATTTATCATGTTGCATTCGTGATTATTTTATCCTAGATGGTAGGAGCAAAAGAGTTCCTAAATTTCATTTTGTATTTCTTAATCATTTTAGGCATAAAGACAGAATTTCCTTCCCTTTCTATTTGCATTTTTCACTGCTTCAATGTCTGTTTGCCCATAGAAAGAAGGAATCTCACCCTATTTTACATGAAGGATTGATTCTTATCATAGAGGGCTATTGCAAAAACAATTCCATAACTTCGACTCCTTATTCTGACAAAAATAAGGATTCAAAGTGTAAAAAGAATGGAAAAGTTAAGGGGAAAGAAAAAGTAAAACCTAAACCATCCAATTGTAAAAAACAAAATTCTGAAGAGGAATTTGAGTGGGAAAGTACAGAAAGTTCTGAGAAGAATGTTTTTGAGGAAGAGATGAAAACTGGGGATTTTAGTTCAAATCTAAAAGGTTATCAGGAAAATGAAGAAAAAAGTGAGAAAGAAAATGAAGGGGATAAAACTGAGGGCAATACAGAATAACATAATTCTAATCATGAAGATAATTAGAATGTGTTGGGGGGAAGTATTAAAGACACAAATATTTTACTTGATGATTCAACTTTGATAAGAGAAAAGGAACATATGGTTCTGGTTCCCAATCATGCTATGGAGATTAGGGAACAAGAAAAGGATGATCATGTCCAGCATGAAGACCCTACAGAGACAAAAGAGGGAAAAATAATGGAAAGGGAGAACCAAATTGAAAAGGATGAGTCCTCTCCATAGGAGAATGCAGATGATAGTTGTGATGCTCGGTAGAGGGACACTAAGCTTTCATTCATGAATTCGGCCAAATTCAAAGCTGATGATATTCTCCAAGTTGATTCGTGGATGTATAAGGAAATAATGGAGCTGAAGAAGAAAGTAGAAATAATGCAACATAACCAAGAAGCTGATAGGATCAAAATTAATAATTTGGAGATGCAAATGAGAGATATTCCAATTAAACATAAGGATTATGAGAATAATCTGAGAAAGCTTATCAAAGAAAGTAGAACAAAAATGGAGGAGGTTACTTTTAGCATATGTGCGGCTGTAGATAACCGAAAAAAGAGATAATGAAGAAATAAAATCTTTGGAGGGGCCAAGTAAGAGGACCAAGAAGAGCTCGAGGAAGAAAGCCCTGCAAGAAGTTGCTACTTTGGCTGCAATAACCATATAGGATACTACAATGATTGGAAATGAGGCCGTGAAGATGATCCTGGAATTAGAAGACTAGGGTATTCTTTGTTGCTATTGTTTTTGTTCTAGTCCTTTTTGTTGCATGTTATAACTGGTTCTAAAATTTGGTTCTTAGTTTAAACACTTATTTTGAGTTTCCAGGTCTCTGTAAATCCTATGATCTTTTTATGGTTTTGGTCTGTGGTTTCAGGTCCCTATAAAACCTGATTTTGATGCTGATTTTTAGTTTGTTTTAGGATTGCTCTTCCTGTTGGGCATTTTTGCTTCATCTTTCTTTTCTCTGTTAAAGGGTTTCAGGGTCCCTTCAAAACCTACTTTTACCTTAATCTAAAACTTATTATTTTTGATATTTTAGTTTTTTACTTAAATTTTGATATGAAAATTATCCTTTATATGTGTATAATAGATCATGTAGATCAAAGGTTACTAAAAAATGATAATGATGATCATATTGACCAAATTTTAGTTATGTAAGGTCTAGTAAGACTTGGACCATATATACTAAAATATATGTAATATATGATTGGCATATTTTAGGAGTGATTATCAGATGTATATGATGTTTTTGAGAGGCATTATCCATAGCCTTTACATGGTGGATAAATATTTAGTTGAAGAAGAGAGGTATATGATGCATAAACCAACATATAAAAGGGTAGATGGAGTTAATCATAGGCTTATATCTCTCATCCCCTTGTAATATAAATGTCTCGAAATATAAAGGAGTACCAAAAAAGGTGAGATTATGACTACCATCCTAGGATAATACTAGGTGATTTGGTCAAGGGTTTGATTTGACTCCATCCACTAAATTTTGATGTTGTCCATGAGGGTTGTGTAGTTGAGGCATGGATAGAGAGTGTTGGAGTATGTTTTACCATGTATTATTTTGATTCCAATGACATATAATGTGTAGACACTCACCTATTGAGAGGCACATAGAATATATGGTGGGAGTCTAAAGAGTGAAATCTCTATTTTACCCCAAACATCACTACTTAGGAGATATTTAAGGATAATTTTATACATAATTATATTTTACCATGCTATATACAAAGGAATGTGTATGAGTTACATGAAATTCAATGAGGGAGTAGTAAAATGGCACAACATGAGTATCATTTCATTGAATTGTTATAATATTTGGGGTATGTGAAAGATGAATATATTCAGATAAACCATTTTATTAGAAGTGTGATTTTAGAGATAGCTCATTTACTATGCATAATCTCCCCACTAACCTAATTTATTATGGTGGAGAAGGATTACAATGCAAATAATACTTGGAGGAAGTCTCATGAAGCTTGAGAGAGGTTCTGGGACAAGTTACAATACCCACATTATGCTAGATCACATGGTCTACAACACTCATTGAGAGTATGTTGTATACCTAACCAAATATATCCTAGACCCTCTAAAATAAAATAAAAAATTACCCATACTAGTTTCATTACCTGGAGCATTAAGAGAGGTTAGTACTAGTAGGCTTATAATAGTGAGAGGAGGTAGGATATGTAGCCTATTAGACAATATATTAGGTTGGCATAGAATCATAATTATATGTAGGCAAGACCTTAAATGTCTACATATATAGTTTATAAGAGGACTATTGGAGATCCATAAAGGTAAGATAAGGTTTGTTACATCCTTCTTTTCTTCTAGACTCATTAATCTATTAATTACTTGATTCTATAGTTAATGCTTGGTTAATTTATTATGTTAAATGGCTAGATTAGTAGTATACTTATTGTGGATAGCATTTATTACTTATAATGATGATTTTTAACTTTTTATCTATTAATATTATGTTATGGTAGATTATGATATGATTATGCAATTTATTTAGTTACAATAGTTTATTATGATTATATTGAGATACGATATAACTATTATTTATTGTACTGAGGTGGATGCAAGATGGAGTCCACCCTCTTGACTAATACCAATGGAGGGTATCATTGGAGAGGATGGAGTAAATGCAGATGAGTGGGAGATGAGAGAATTAAAATGGAACCCCTAAACACACCACTTAGATTATAAGTTTTCTTTTTATTTATTGATTTATTAATATTGATTATTTACAGTATGCATCACATTATTGACATGTTTCTTTGATTGGTAATGTTGATTTTTGATATTTCATATCACTTAAACTCTTCATGGAGTATCTAGGATGTGCTTTCATACTCTAACATTTTTCTTGCTTGCAATCCATATTTATAATGGTCAAAAATTGTGCATTAATGTTTTGACAATGATTGAATTTGTGACTAGTATTACTTGGTTAGAATACCATGTTTGGCATGATTGTAATGGAGATTAACAATTTTGATGTTTTATTGGATATCATGTTATAAATAAATGAGATGTTTTAATCATAGTTGGTATGTGTATTAAATACAAATATATATCAATAATTATTAAAAAATATTGATTTGTTTAACCTAAGGCATGTTTTAATTGTAATGTGCTCGTATTAGTCAAATGGTACATTGATTTATTAACATCAGTCATATTATTTTGTTCAAAGTTGATGAATAAACTTAAGGAATGTTTGAGTTTATAAAATTTATAGTGTTTAAATCAAGGCATGATAAATTTTGGTCAAAACATAATCTTGGGAACTATAATGTTAAAATGATTATTTTATTGGCATATTTGAAGAATATAGTGTTCAAATTATTCAGTTTTAGACTCTTAAAATCCATAATTTAGAAAAAAAAAGGTAGACTTGGTTAATTGCATGGTTTTTCCATGATGTTGTTCTATTATTTGACTAGAATATCAAGGATTTTTGGCAAGCTATCATGCCATAATTTTAGAAAATAATGATGAAACTAGAGATTATTTTATGAAGACCCA
Organism: Torreya grandis; assembly: GCA_037957365.1. Lineage (NCBI taxonomy): Eukaryota > Viridiplantae > Streptophyta > Pinopsida > Cupressales > Taxaceae > Torreya > Torreya grandis. The sequence continues at coordinate 1,156,010 of JARHVA010002677.1, forward strand.
ATTTTATGGATTTTTTTGGGGTTTTGGCATTCAAATTGGAAATTGATGGGTTAAATAGAGGGTGAGGGTTTGTAGAATAAGGAATGGTGTTGAGGAAAGCTTGGTAAAGGAAGAATTTGGTCTTGTACTACCTAGAATGTTTTTACAAGTAGGGTCTATTGAAAAGTATTTTCTAGTCTGATCATTTGAAATGTTCTGTGAATGCATTGGTTTGTTTAAATTGGGTTCTTGAATCTTTTTTACTTATTAAAAAAAATAGTTATATGTGGTCAAACCTAAGGATGGGTATGGTCCATCCAGAGGGCTGAACACATATAAATCCCTCCCAATCCATAAATGGTTATGTGGGTTATACTCTATTTTAATTTGTTAAAAGGAACCTAGGTATTTAAAATTGGGGTTTTAAGGGTTTCAAAGATTATTGTGTTTGATTACTTATATTTACCAATCTATGAAAAAAATTCAAATATAAAGGGGATTTGAACCTATAATTGTGTTTAGTTATTTTAAATAAACATAAATGTTTTAATTTGTTATATTTTATATAACTAAATAAATAGAAGTTGATGTTTTTATTTACTTAAACCATTCATTAAGACTATGTAGAGGTTGTTTTAATGAAATATTAAATAGGTCAAATTTAATTATATCCTATTGAATCTCTATGTATAAAAGTATATATGTGTGTTGGAAAATGAGATTTTGGTATTTTAGGAAGGTTGAGTTCAATTTTAGTTTTACACAGTCTTGGCTTGTTTCTTAGTTTTTGTTGTAAATTTAAATAAAAATATGTAAGGGTCATTTGTAAATGACCTTGGGTATGGGATCGACCCATCCATAAGGCCAAGTAAAAATTATCCCTAAAATTTCCAATATAAATGGTTGTGTATAATTATGTAGCTATGCACAAATTATATACTAGGTTTAGTGATTTTTTGGTTGAATTGACTCTTATTAAAACCTACAGCTATTTATAATGAATGTTTGTATATTTTATAAAATATATAGGACAAACATATAGCTATTTACTGATGAATTTTATTATACATAAATGCTTGAACTATTATATTATGGAATGATTCATGGAAACAAGTTTGGATTGAGTATTGTTTATGTCATTTGATTTATTATGGCTCTATTATTAAGTCAAAAATGAACATTTTGACTGGTAGTTTGAATATTCCTAAATTTATTATATGATTAAGTCTAAGTTAGAATTTAATGTATTGATGAGTAATACTTTATAATTATTTAATATATTTATAGGATCAACTTAGATTATATAAATCAAGCCTGTAGCTATTATATTTTTATTATGGGACATTTGGGTTTGTGTTTGTTATTAGAAATTTAAATTGAAACATTAATTTTGTAATCGAGATCTTAAAGTTTTTGAATGGTTATTTAGGCCTGTATTTGAATGAATTTCTTAAATGAATTTTTCAACACAAAAACACACATTTATATATAATAGTTTATGGATGTACATTAACCAATGTTTTCATTAGGTTGGTATAATCTTATGTTGCATATTATTCTTACTTGGAATTAAATTTTGGTTTGGTGTAATTTGTTTAGTTACTTATGTCTAGGTATTTATTGCATGAGTATTTAAATAATAGTTTGACTAGGAATTTATAATGTATTAAGGACTATTTAATTACAAAGATATTATAAGGATCTTGTTATATATTATTAGTTTATTATGAGGCTATTATGGAAGCAAGACTTATGTAGGTACATGAATAATACTTTATGAATAACTTGACAAAGTTAGAAGTTGGATTTTTAAACAATAGATCATTATTTTTAATGGAGGATTAATTGATCATTATTGATGTGCACATGTTAAATAAATTAGCTAGTTTTATCTAAATGATTGTTTTAATGTTAGTTAGCTGATTTATATTAGTTTGATAAATGAGATGAATGTTTGGTAATTAATGATTTCCTTGTATTATTTTGTGATATATAATTCTATATGGAAATCTATTATTTGATTTTTTTAATTTGAATATTATTTAATTACAAATGAATTTGGTACTATTGAATTTAAGCAAGTAGGAGAGATGTGTTGGTTCCCATTTATACATTACATATGCTCAGCCTTGCACACTTAAATAAAATGGAAAACTAAGATGAAAAACATGCTAGTATGTCATTGTATTTAGGGAAGGGTTTAACATCAAGACCAGACCAAACATAGAAAATGACTGAGAGGCACCTACAAAGGGTATGGTCAGCTCCCTACTGCTTCTAGCTCTACCTAAACCAAGGTGAGATGACCTATGGGGTAGCTTGATCACATGGAGAGATTTTGTAATTCAACCTCCATTGGGATTTTTATCACAAATAAGGTACAAATACTACCAGGGCATAACCAAAATTTTCACACTTCACCCATAAAGGGTTGTGACACAAAATGCACAAATGTTATAAGTCATACACAAGCTACTAAAGATAGATGGGAAAGAGACTGCAATCTTAATTATATAGAATCTTAAACAATAGGGGTTGAATAAAAGACTATAATTCTATAATTTAAAACACAAACTATAAAAACATGTCAAATATGTAAGGTCTTATTCATTTGCAAGGCAAATAACACTTATAGTATGCAAAGGGTGTATTATTTTAAGGGTAGGATAAGTTGGATAATTATAAAAAAGGAAAGTGCATGCTGGTTGACTTCAAAAACTAGGGTATCTTTTAATATTCATGGCATCATTCCTTAGCACAAATGTAAAAAAACTCAAATACAAGCCAGTGGGAAATACCAAATGATCCTTGAAAGAAAAGAACATACACTGAAACTAAATTTTCAAAAAAATTCTTCTTATCAAATCCATAAACCTAGGGTGCCCTAATAAGTTATTAAATAACATGTTCTAAAATAATTTAGAAAGGGTTTTATAACCCAAATCCATGCTCAAAATGATAACTAGTAATGAACATAAAACTAGATATCCAATCAACAATATTTGCAAAATAGATTTCTACACTTCATCAACAGGAAATAGCAAAGAACCATAAGCATTTTCATTAAATTGAAATAAAATATTACAAACATTAATATTTCAAAATTCTAATATGGATAAAATCATGGTGAGATTTCTCTTTTGATAAGTGAGACATAAATATGCTCTCAAAGCTCACTAATGGTTGTATAGCTGCAACCACCTTAGCAAGGGAGATAAGATATACACACAATAATTAATCCCAAAAATTCTAGTAAACCTAGACTTAAAGAAAATGAACACTTAAAATAATCACCAACAACCTTGAATAAATGATAATCCCCCTATTTATACATTTTAAATCCTTTTTTAATTATGTGATTGTGGGTGCAATTTGCAAAACTGCATAACAACCTTCCCAATTCCACCAAGATGCTTCTAGCTAGAAAATATTCCATGTCACACTTGATATCTTAATTCATTTGTAATAAAATAGTGTCTCTAACTACCTATATAGGTAATGACGAAGATTTTACAAAAATAATTTGATTTCTTGACTAGAAATACTAGTAAATATGATCTAGAAAGTGGAAATTTATGATGAAGGTTGAATAGATCATTTGTCATCATATGAAATTTCCTGAAGATGCTCTTTTTCATGAGATGAAGGGAGAAAAATCATTTTAGATTCAAAAAAAAATTATCCTCATGTGTAATCATCTAAATATTCTCTCCTAATAATCAATTTTAAAATCATGGAAGCTTTTGGATAGAAATATTCCCCTTTATGCATGCCAAGGAAAACCCATTACCTTTTGATGATTACAGTTAGAAAGCTCTAGCTATGATGAAAAAAAAAGATCCATAGATGTTTAAAAAATGTGATTTTGGAATGATTCATATACCTCCTTTGTTTTGAATTATTACCCATCCATGGAAGAACAAATGCCATATCAAATCTAATTGGGCACTCACAAGGTTAAAAACTGACTAGGATACTTTATTAGCTCTAATATGGGCATGTGTCACTTTATTATTAGTTCTGAGCCCTTTAAAAAATACATCTTGGCTCACACCATTATATCTCCTTGTTGAAACAAATGCATGCCATTGATCTTGATCTAAAGGATCGAATGACATTAACTATCTATAGGTCATATCTAATGTGGTTATGATGCATGTCATCACCATGTTCATTTTAGGATTATTCTAAAATTTTGACTTAAAACACCCCATCGATTAGAAGGTGTACACTAGATCATATACCATTAATTGGAGAGAACATGTTTGAGCTTTAATCTATGGCATGTAGCTTACCACTTGTCTTCTCAGTGCTTACTCATAATTCCATTAAAAATTCTAGAATCATCTTACATCATCAATCTCATTAGCATGGATCAAGTGTAGAGAATTGATATCTATCCTTAAGGCTCAATTTTTTGCTCCACACTCCATTAGATTTATGATAGGGTCCCATGATGATGACACTTGTCACCATCTCACTCATCCTGAGGATTTGCTAAAAATTTGATCTCTTATGTGCATCATTGATTAGGATCTATATACTTCACCATGTACCATTGATCAATGGGAACATGATTAAACTTTATGACCTATGAGATCAATACTTATATATCTCAAAAAAATATTTTTGGGTATTTTATTCCACAATAATATAGTCATTGGCCTTTTTTATGTCAGGACTTTTTTTCTATAGCAATTCCTTTTCAACAATCTTTTCAAAGTATTGAGCATATTCAGGGTTTTTTCCATGGAAAAAATGTCCAACAAAATTCATTTTGTTCCTTTTTCTTATAGTTTTTATATATTCATCATAATTTTTTTAGGATTTTTATGCCACAAGAATTGTTTTGGGCCCTTTGTCTTTGACATTCCTTTTTGCATTCTGCCTTCAGATTTTTAATCTATGGTAGTTTGGTTAGGATAATTATTTCATCCATTTTGTCCAAAATAATTTCCTTGAAGAAACTAACCTTTATATTTTCCCCAAAACAATCAAACTTAACATTTTTCTCAAAATATTATAACTTTATTATGCCTTTTGCATGGAAAAAATACTTGAAGGATAAGTAATCTTTAGAATTTTTGCATGAGCAAAATGCTTTGAAAGAAGTGACCCTTAAATTTTTTTGTATAAGATAAAATATTTGACAAAAATAAGCCTTCAGGCATTTTTCCATAGACAAAATGTTTGAAATAAATAGGTCTTTAGGATTTTTGTGAACACTTTGGTCAATGCAAATGAATTTTATCAAAAAATTTGTAAAACATTTTTGTCGATGCAAATAGGTCTTTGGGATTTTTGTCCATGATAAAAATCTCAAATAATTATTTGCCTCAGGAAAAGTGTTCACACAAAAAGTCCAAAAAAATTCTAAGGGATTTATACATACTAAATAAAGACCAAATAACACTTAGTTGATTTAACATGAAACTTGACTTCCAATGAAGACTTGAAAATAGGACTTGGCATGAGAACTTAGGCATGTATACTTGACAAAGACCCAATTACTTTAGCACAATTTTGGGAACTAACACTAGTTCTTGCCCAGTGATTCATACCCCCTGTAGGTATGAAAATAACCCCAAAACATAATACCAGGTGCCAATCCAATGGGCCATAGAGTCAAGACTTAGAAATTTTTAGAAAACACCCATGAAGACTCAACAAACCATGGTAGGCTTAAAAAAAAAAAAACTAGGAGGACCTATAAATGAACACACAACAAAACACAAAGGGAAATTATACAAACAAGGACTAAAATAGAGGGGAAATAAAGTGATGAAATAACAAACTAAAAAACTATACACTATATAATATGGTACACAAGTTATGAACTCAATCAAGGAAGTGTTTCAGATGTCTACTATTGATTGGGAATTCTAGTATTTAACCATCTAAGTCTCTAAAGAAAAAGGTGTGATCCCCAATCTAGTATTCAATAGAATAAGGACCAATCCAAAAGGCATCAAACTTATCATGCTCACCTTTATCCTCATGCCTATTGTCCCAAAGTAAAACTAGATCATCTACTTGGAAATTTCTTGAAGTAGCCCTCTTATCATATATCTTATTTATATTTGCCTTAAACTTGAGGTGTCTTTTATGAGCTTATCTTTGAATTTCATTAATCTAAATAATATGGTTCATCCTACTATCATAGTGGTTGATTTGATCATCATCCTCTAGTTCCTGTATGAGATGATAAGTTGGTAACTACAAATTCATAGGCAAAAATGATTGAGCTACATTAATTATCTTAAAAGGGATTTTTCTTATAGCTCTCTTAGGTGTAATCATGTTATCCCATAGGGAAAACTTCAACTATTCACCCCACTTCTTCTTATTTTCTTCCAAAGTACATCTAATGATTTTGAGCAAGTTTGTTTTACTAGATTCTATTTGCCCATTCCCGTAAGGGTTGTAATTGGAAGCATAGGTTAATTCAATCTCATATTCTTTGCATAGTTCCACTAAAGTATTGACTTTAAAAATCATGTTATTATTTATAATAACCTTGATAGGCACACTGAATCTATAAATAATTTGATTTATCAAAAAATATAGAACTACCTGGTGCATCACCTTCTTTGTAAGGATCGCTTCAACCCATTTTATGAAGTAATCAGTTATAAATAGTATCCATATATGTCTAATGATTGATGAATCAATAATTTCTCTAATGAAATTCATTCCTTATTTTCTGAATGGGCCTTCAATCATCATAGGCTATAAGGGAAGCTTTCATCCTCCAAGTAAAGTGCTAACATTTTTCACACTTTCTAACTATCTAAGAAACATCCTTAAATAATTATGGCCACTAATAACCATCTCTCAAAATTTTATGAGCTGTAACCTTAGGTGAAAACTGGCCACCACATACTCTACTATTTGAAGTATTTAATTAGGTCAACAATTGTTCTTATAACAAGCATATTAGGAGAACTCCATCTAGATTCTTCCATGATAATCCATTTTTAGTCAAGAGGTATTTTTGGGAAATAAGCCTAAGAGTTCTTCTTTGATTCTTATCCAAGTTAGGGGGATAGTTCATATTTTCAAGTAGTAAACAATATCTCTATATGACAGAGATGTGTTAAATTAACTCAAGGAGTCATCAACATTAAAAATAATAGTGTTTACCTCAAAAAATTATAAATTGGTCTCATCCATAAGCTTGTCTAGAACCATTTCTCACACTATCTTGGTGGTCTGAATATCCATGTCATAATCTTTCAAATTATTAACTCACCTACATCTCTTGCTGGATACTTTAGTCTGAGTTAAAATGTCCTTCACTATGGTGTGCAGAACATAAGCAATAATTTTTGAACTTAGAATGTAAGGCCTGAATGTTTTGTTAGCTTTTAAGAGAGTGAAATCTTAATTTTCCATAATGGTATAGTTTATTTTAGGACCTTGCATAACTTTTCTAAAAATAGTTATAGGCTACTCGTGACCTTCTTCATTCTTTTGTAATAGGACAATAACAATAATATTATATGATATAAAATAAAATATCTAAAATGGCTTAGTGTAATCAAGGATAGACAAAATAGGGGCATACTTTAAATATCCTTTAATGGCATTGAACACTTGTATGACTTATTTCTCCCACTTGATGATTTGGTCTTTCTTTAGTATGAAAGTAATAGGTAGAGTGATCTATACAAAATTAGACACAAACCTCCTTATGAAATTAATTTTCCCAAAGAAGGATTGAATTCCCTTCTTAAATTGTGGGATAGGCACTTTTTCAATGGATTCTACCATATTAAGTTCAATCATGACACCATCCTTGGACACTATATATCCTAATAACTTGTCCTTTTATACTCCAAAGTGACATTTCTTAGGATTAAGTGAAATGTCAAACTACGTGCATCTAATCAATACTTTTTCTAGATGATCCAGATATTCTTCTCTAGTATTGGAGTACATAATAATGTCATCTTAATACATAGCTATAAACATATTAGTTATCTCTATAAAATCAACATCCATATCTCATTAGAACATTGCACTAGTATTCATCAACCTAGAAGGCATCTCATTTATACATATATGCCCCAAGGCATTATGACTGTGGTCTTGGGTCTCATAAATTATTTCACCATAACATGGTTATATCCAAAGAAACCAACATCTCTGATCAATTAATACTATGTAGTAGGTTCTCTATATTAGGTAGGGGATAATTATCTTTCAAAGAAGCCTTATTCAAATTTCAGAAATCCATACACAAATAAATGTCAACATTCTTATTCCACATAGGGATTAAGTTTACAACCCATGATGAATACATAATGGGATAAATGATTCTACCATCCCTTAGCTTCTTTAATTCATCCCTCATCTTGGTGGCCAAGATGGGGTTAATAGGTCTCTATTTCTATCTAAAAGGCTTGCTACAAAGATGTAATGGGATGACATGTTGGAAAAAATATTCCATATATGCTTTTGGATCAAAATAAGACCATGCTAGACAATCTTGGTACTTTTTAAGCAGCTATATGTAATATTTATTCTTAGCTACACTTAGGTTAGTACCTATCCAAACCTTTCTTAGATTCTCATGAGAACCCAAGTTGCACTCAGTCATGTCTTTTGAGATAAATGAGTCTCAAGTCTTAATTATATCAACTCCATCAAAATATGCTTCTAAACTTACCAATCCTCTATGGAGCATGTTTGTCTTTAACTAAATAATGTCCTTCCTAAACAAGGTTTCCTTTCCATCACAAACCTAAACCATGGATTCCAGGTCTATGATTTGATCATGAAACTCAGCTTCACAATTTAGAAACCTTCTAATTTGATCATAATCATCAAGAACCTACTAATTATGAACCTTATTTGGGATTGAAGACTAAACAAACACCTCTACTTGATACTGATAATGAGGGTTCATGACGAGTGTCATCTAACTCCTCATTTAACCAATATTCAATTGATGTCTTATCAACCAGGGCTGGTGTCCAAAGCTATCTGTAGTAAGGTATGGGATGGTAGATCTAGAAGTCTGATTATGGGGGTGTTTGTTGATCCTATTCTAATTTTGACTAAAGAAAGGAATACATCCTAAATTAATTGATTCACACTTTTGATAAAAAAAGAAATAAATCAAATAAATCCACTCCTTTGATGAAAGTAAAAGATCACACTCCTATTTTAAATTTGTAGGGAAAATAAATTCACACTCCTACTTACGAAAGGAAATTTGCTTCATACTTCTACTGTAAAAGAAAATATACTTTGCATAGAAAAGAAATGAAATAAGAAAATGCTCTTTTTAAACTATTAATTTGTTTTGATATTTTTATAAATAAATGCAAATAGTAACAAGATTATAACTAATAAAACAAAACATAAATACCGTACACAGTTCCTAGTTCCAAGGAGAGTGGGCCCTTGCTCCTCTCGGACTCAGGAACAAAGCTTAATCAGTGCTGGAAACTTGAAGTATTAATTCATAAAAATGAAATAATTACATTCTAATTGAAACCTATATGCTTATCTAATTCTCAATCCTCTATTTTCTTATTTTATAAAAATCTATTCTTTTTTTAAAAAAATATCTATTATTCTATCATAGTCGAAAGTCTTACACTTTATACTAATATAATTAACTCAAAATAGGATGCAAAGAAATAGGATTATTTGGTTGATCCATTCTTCCAAAGATAGGAGATTGGAATCCCAAGAGATCCAATTATTCTGATGAAGTATATATCCTATCCTATAATAGTCCTAAAATCTGATTATATACAAATTTATCAAAAGCAAGTCCTTCAAAATAGTAGGTGGTTATTTTCCTTATTTGATTCTAGCTGGAATGGTTCCTCCCTATCCTATCTGGTCTCCAAATTTTCATTGTCATTATAGAATTCTCAGTACTAACCCTATGGAGCTTGTAGAAATGAGCCTATAGAGCCCATAGAAATAAGCCTACAGAGTCCATAAAAACAAGCCTACGGAGTCCGTAGAAACAAGCCTACAGAGTTCATAGAAACAATCCTATAGAGTTCATAGAAATAAGCCTATAGAGTCCGTAGAAACAAGCCTGTGGAGTCCGTAGTTCTACTGGATGGAGATCAAAATGGAGTGTTCACTGTACATCACATGTGTCTTCTTCTTGAGCATTCTTCACACAAAATATCACTAAAACATGCTATATATTAGACATTAATGACAAAGTAAAGATTCAATCTTTGGTTTAATATAAACAAGATAAATATCTATTTTCCATGTAATAGCTATCTAAGAATCTAAGATTTGTATAAGATAATATCCTTTAAGAGATGATTTGAAAGAAATAACATGTCAATAATGAGCCATATTTTGAGCTGATCATCTCCCCCAAGCTTTACCTTTTGCAAGTCCCATTGTAAACATGTATTAACATTCATAGCTTTGGCTTATGCTTTCTACACTTTGACTCAAGTCATATTCATCAAACTCATCTATTATATGTTTATCTAAATTTTTGGTAAATCCCTAATGTGTTTGAATCATTTGTTTCCATATAATGAATTATTCTTCTGATTGTGGAGCCCAGCTCTACCATCCTGGAATAGGTATGATCAACAAAGGGGGTCTATATCTCATGCTAATCTATTTATATTCTCCCTTAGAGTTGATTATCTCTATTAAAATTTCCAAAATTGAGGATGCTCTCTTCATACTCCATCTTAAGTTATTTGGGAACATGACTTCTCACCTTTTAAGAGGCACTGAATGTTGGTCCCATCTATTTACAATTGCAGTCACTACTGAGTCAAAATTATATCTTAAAAACAAATCAAAATAAATATTACAATCATATAGAGCCTATAAATAATGTGTTTTGACCTCATCATTTTAAAAAACATAGTGAAAATTCTATTTAATCAATTTGGGAATAGGAAAGGTTGGTATGACACATAATCTTGTAGTCTTAACATGATTTGTATACTCCTCAAATCTGCCTTTCCATGCTATTTGATTTTTAAATGTAGAATGTAATTCTCTTAGTTGAAATTATCCTACATGAAGATTTATCAAAAATGTATTATGCTCATGATCTCCTAGAATCAAGTCATGTAAATAAAATTCACAAAGTAAATCCTGCTGATCAGGTTCAACACTATAGAAATTTTCCAAAAATGTTGTTGGTTGCAAAATTTTATAAGGAAGATGACAAGAGATCCGTAGAAGCTACCATCTATAAAATTGTTAAAATAAAAATAGACTATATGCGGGAGAAGGATTCCTACATGCCGAAATATTTTCTCCTAATTTGCATGCATCCTACAAATTTTCTTCTAACTCTTGGACTTTACCTCTAATTCTTTCTTTTCATTTTCCAAGAGTTTATTTGAAGAAGTTGCATCTTTGTTTTTCTATTTAAGTATAGAATATTCTTCTTCAATTTGATGTAGTATTTGTAAGGGAGGAATACTTGGATCAATTTTTTGACAACCATGGTCAACAAATATTTTGGGGGGAGAAAGTGCAACAGCAGGTGCTTCAGAAAAATTCACCAAATTTTGCAATCTCTTGTTTTCCTTCTTCAAACTTTCTACATATAGCCAAAGATCAATATGTTCATCTTCATGTTCTTTTATTATTTCCTTTAACCTGTGAATTTTTGTGGCATGATCAGTAGATAATGTATCTAATTTTTGCACCAAAGATGAGTTGAGATGGTCCTTTTCTTACAATTGACTTATCAAGGTAGCAATGCCAGCTATTTATTGTTGTTCAAGACCCTGAGCTTGAGAAAGCTACAAAATTAGCTACATAATAGGATCATTTAGATTTTATGATTCACCTTTCTCATTGGTACATATAGTTTTCCCTTTATCCATTGTATTTTTAATTAGAATAGGTGGTTGTTCTGCCATACTTAATTCCTTTTCCGTGTGTGGCTCTTCCTCTAGATTTGGCTCCTCCATTATGATTGGAGAGTTGCTTTCAAAAGGAATTTCTTCAATATCTATAGGTGCAAGAATATTCTAATGTATGGGGGAATGAGACACCATTTTAAGACTATCTAAAATATCTACAACTTCTTGTTCATCTTCTTATATTAAAATGAGCCTTCTCCTTCCTTTAGTTACTCTTTGAGCTACACTTGGTTGATTTTCCTTCTCAACCACCAAACCCTTGGTCTTCTCAAGTTTTGTAGTAACCTTTCATCTCAATTTTCTTCTTCCTATCAAAATAACTAGTTGTATTATAGACTCATGAGGTTCTTTTGGAGACCTTGAAATTTTAGGGTTTTGAGACCTTGTGATTCTTCTTGAAAAAGAAGAAGGGATTTTTGTGGAGATTACAGTCTAAGATTTTTTTTCTTGGTGTTATATTCTCAGCTGATGGGGTAGGTGGAGATGAGTGTTCCTATGGTACATTTGGGGTTTCTTAAGCTATACTATTCTAAAATTCTTCCCAGACCTCTTGACCTTGCTGAAGGAAATGATTGTAGATAATAAGCTGAATAAGGCCATGATGCCTAAGAGCAGCAGTAGGGGTTGTAGACATGACTTACAGAGCACCATAAAAGAAATATAGGAGGTTAATTTTGTACTAAGGGTTTTGTCTCCCATGCTTAAGATGTATTAATATTTTCATGGCATCTCCCCCTAAAAGACTGTATTGCCCTTCACAAATGATATATTTAAGTACCCACTTGGTTATATATTTCCAAGGTTCAAGAAGTGAATTCCTTTTAATCCCTTTTGATTTTCCCTTGGAATCTACTAGAAATGAAGTTATAGTCTACTTATTACCATTAAATTGACTAATTCAATCACTAAATGAAACTCTGCCTGTAGCTCTCATTCCTTCTTTTTGAACTTGTATAATTTGGCTTATGATTTGAGTTGTAATAGGAATAACAATGCCTTTCAAAATTGAAAATTTAGGGGTGATATTGGTAATAAATTCACTTACCATTGTTTCATCAAAACCCTAGAGCTTTTTAATGAAAGGTATACATCCATTGGCTTTGAACATTGCTATAGAATCTTTATCTTTATAAAACTTTGATGGATCCTTCAGCTTTGATCTTGTCTTCTATCCCATTGTTATGCAGAGTTATAGTTAGCTCAGTTCCTTTAACTCCAATTAAGGTGTAGACCAGTCTTTTGTTGAAGTTGGTAGGCAAAAGGCTCTGAGGATCAATTTTTATTGTAGTCTATAGAAAGGAAATGGTTCATTTGAAATGATACAACTGCATGAGTTCATAGTGATGTGATACAGTTAAGCACCGCACATTTCTACGGAGTGTGCCAATTATTTGATCTCATTAATACAAGTCATGTGAAATGATGACATGTCATATTGATGGTGATAGTGATTCATTAATTCATTTTAAAAACACTTTTTTATGATGTTTTGTCATTATGATACTTGATGACTCAATTGATGATATCAAAGCTGCACACTTATCCATGCACCTTTGGCGGCTTTGTTGCATGATTTTTCATTATGGCATGTGTCATTCCATTTTGGAATATTCAAATCTAGGTCATCTCATAAGAATATCTTCTTAATCAAATCAAAGATAATTAGTTAACTAAACATAGAGAAATGAAATATATGTCTTACTTACTTTAACCTTAGACATTATCCTTTGCTCACCATATGTCCTACACAAATAGGTTCACATGGATTAGTTTACTACACAGAGACAACCAATTATAGTGTCATGATGAGATTTATAAATTTAGTTTTTTCCCCTTGACCAACCATTGCTAGTTTTCTAGCCAAAGCCCTTTTGTAATGCATAACTAGCCAACAAGCTGGTTTTCTAGGTATGCATTACCAATAGCATCCCCAGAAGGATTTTCACTATTGATTTTTTTATTTTTTTATTTTTTATTTTTATTTTTATTTTTTTTGTTGGATTATCAAGGAGCATGTTTACTGGAAGAAGCAGAGCTTTCCAGAACAATGACTTGATCCCTTACTTTTTGAATAAATTCATCTTTATTGAGAGATTTTTGATAGAGATTCAACCTACATCCATTGATTAACATAGATCTTCTATTGTCATCAATAGGTATTTGCTTAACAGAACCATTTTCATAGACCTCTTCAATTTCATAAGGTCCCAATCATCTTGTTTGTAGTTTTCCTTTAAACTGTTGAAATTTAGAATCAAACAATAGTGCCCAATCTCCTTTCTAAAACTTCCATTGCTTTATTTGTGCATCATGCCAAAATTTTCATTGATGTTGTACCAGTTTAGTTCTTTGTAGTGATTCCATCCTCATTTCATCAAGTTGATTAAGCTATAGGAGTCTTGCTTTCTATATTTATTCTAACTCAATTCCTACTTCTACAGTTATTTTCAAAGTTTTTAATTCAAATTCAACTAGAGAATAAAGGCATCTTACCATAAACCAATTCATAAGGTGAAAATTCAGTTGTTGTTTTCCAAGTAGTATTATAGGCCCAAACAGCTTCTGATACCTTATCTGCCCAATCCTTTCTACTAGAATAACAACCTTGGTTAAAATGGTTTCCAGTTCTCTGTTGGTGACTTTAACTTGTCCATTTGCTTGGGGATGGTATGGAGATGTTTTTATATTCTAATTTTGATACACTTGCATAAAATTCTTTATCATGTTTGACATGAACTATGGTCCTTGATATGAGACTATCTCTCTTGGAGCACCAAATCTTTGCATGATTTTAAAATATAAGAAATCAGCTACCATCTCCTCTCTTGCATGAGTTAATGCTTCCACTTTTGCCCACTTGGTCATGCAATCTATAAAAACTAGAAGATATTCTTTTCCTCTAGAAGGAGGATCCATTGGACCAATAAAATTAATTCCCCATTTCTCAAATGGTTCTAAAACCAATTGAGGATGAGGGTGTAGGGGCATCTCTATTGAAAGAGTAAGTTGTCTAATTCACTGACAAGCATCACAGTGTCTGGCATATCTTTTTACTTATTGATGAAGATGAGGCCAATAATATCCTACTCCTAAGATTTTATGTATGGTTCTTTGAGCTGAGTAGTGGCCTCCTCCTGGTTCATCATGATAAGCTCTGATGATATCATAAGCTTCACCATTTATCACACACTTGTGAAACACATGATCAAGTCTGAGTTTAAATAACTTTCCATTAATCCATTTAAAATAAGAACTTTCTTTGATTAAACATTTTTTTTCTTTTTGTGAAAAGTGTAGAGGAAACTTCTCTATGGTGAGGTAATTGGCTATATTAACAAACCATAGATATTGTGCTGAAATAAAAAATAATTGTTCATTTGGAAAGTCATCTTCCACTGGTTCTTATTCACTTGTAGTGTTGATTCTTGACAAGAAATCAGAAACCACATTATATTTCCCTGGTTTGTCTATAATAGTAATATCAAATTCTTGTAAGATCAATAGCCATCTAATAATCTTACCTCTTAAAATTGGTTTGTTGGTAAGATATCTAATAGTTGAATGGTCTATATAGACAAATACCTTATAGCCTATTATGTAGTGTCTACATGTTTTCATTGCATAAAATTCCTTCTCAGTTGTGGTGTAATTTCTTTCAGTAGACGTCATGTTTTTTTTAATATAATATATAACATACATGTTACCTTATTCATCCTTTTATCCAAAAACTGCTCCTAGTGTTGTATTGGAAGCATCTGTGTATATATGGAATGGCTTAGTCCAATCTAGTCCTCTTAATAATAGAACAGTAACAAGTTTAGCTTTGATGGTTTCAAAGGCCTGCTGGCAACTATCATTCCATTCAAATGTACTATCTTTTGTAAGCAAGGCAAACATAGTTGCAGCTATTTGGGATAAACTTATCTATGAAACATCTATAGTAACCAAAATGTCCTAAAAAACTCTTAACTTTATTTTGTGTTTGTGGAATGGGCAAATTGGAAATTATTTCAATTTTCTTTGGATCTACCTAAATGCCTTTTGCAAAAATATGATGTCCCAGGACTATTCCTTCATCCATCATCAACAAAAATTTCTCATTGCTCAAAGATAATTGATGTTCCTCACATCTGATCAATACTCTTTCCAAGTTGGTAAGATCTTTTTCATAAGTTTCACCATAAATAGTGAAATCATCCATATATACCTCAACACAATCATTTGTAAGGTCAGAGAAGATTGCCATAAGTGCTCTTTGGAAGGTTGCTAGAGCATTACAGAGTCTAAATGGAAGTACATGGTAAGAAAAAGTTCCCCAAGGGTAGGTAAATGTGGTTTTATCTTGATCTTTAGCTGCTACCATTATCTGGTTATACTGACTGAACCCATCCAAGAAAGAAAAATATTTCTTTCCTACCAAGTTATCAAGAACTTGATCAATAAAAGGTAAAAGAAAGTAATCTCTTAATTTTGTCTTGTTTAGTTCTTGATAATCCACACATACTCTTAAATTTCTATTTTTCTTGGGCATAATTACCAGAGGTGATACTCACTGGCTGTCTGAGATGGGGTAAATAAATCCAACTTCCAGCAACTTTTAGATTTTTTCTTTGACTATTTCCTTTAATGTTGGGTTTATTCTTCTTTGTGGTTGTCTGACCAATTTGATAGATTATATGTAAATGTGATGAGTGCATATGTTGGGTTGAATTCCTTTCATGTTGGTATAATCCCAAGAAAAAGCCTTGGTATGTCTTTCCAACACTTCAAAGAGTTGATCTTCCTCTTCATTTGTTAACCAACTATTGATGTTCAAAAAATTTCTAGGTAATACCATGATTAGTTTTGTACCTGGGTAGTTGGATTCTATTTGCTTTTAATGAGTTCAAAGGACATAGATGAAGAAGTAGCTTATGAAACATAGTTACATTATCAACAAACTCTTTTCTAGGAGGAATCAATCTTGTTAAAAAATAATGAAATGCATCTAAGAAATGAGTTTACTATTGTTCTACCAATTTCCACACACTTTCCTGAATCAGTCTATGATCATATGATGAAGTACTAGTAGAAGTAGAAGTGGATGTTTTAGAATTTTCTATCTAACCCAAGAATCCTAAACTAAGGTAGTTTGTAGCTTTCAGACTGGCAGAGTCTGTAGTTTCTAGACTGGCATAGTCTGTATTTTCTGGACTGGCAGAGTTTGTAGTTTTTAGACTGGTAGAGTCTATAGATTTTAGATATATGTCTCCATTCAATTATTCCAAGTGTTTTTTTAACTATAATCATGGCTAAAGAGGAAATGTTATTTAATTTATTATCTAATTCATCCACCCAAAGTTCTTGTATGCAATTTGTTGATGGTTTTGAAGGAGGATACAAGGAAATGCATTTGGATTTTAACCCATTAGAAATGGTCATGTCTCCTAACCTGTAATCAATCAATGCTGCTACAGTTGCCAACCATGGTTTACCTAGGATTATAATATATCTGAGATTCTTTGTTTTGGGTTGCAAGACCATGAAATCTACTAGATATTCCCAAGATTCTATTAACACTTCAACATTTTCTATTGTTCCCTCTGGTTTCGTTATCAATTGGTCTACCATTTGAAGAATGGTAGTTTTAGGTTGAATTTTCATAAGAGATAATGCATGGAGAGTATCAGTTATCATAACATTGATTTCTACTCCTAAATCTACCAAGATGTTAGGAATTTATTTTCCTCCAATTGTGGCTATGATCACTGGGCTTCTTGGATCTACATATTTTGGAACTAATAGTTTTCTTGCTAATAAATCAACAACTTTTCCATCAACATGAATGGTTCCAAGATATTTTACCTTCCTCCCAGGTGTCTTAATACAGAGGTTTTTGATGATCTTTAATTCAGGTATATACCTAATAACTTGTAGAAGGGGTACCTCAATATTGATCTTTTACAACTCATGGACCAAGTTTGAGTCTAGTTTGATATTAGTTCCTCTTAATATTTCAAGAAAAGGAACTACTGGTGTAGTAGTGTTTCCTTTGTTTGCTTCAGGGCTCCTTTTGATTTTAGCTTCTCCAGTGCTTAATTGAAATGATTATGTCTTTTCATTTTCATTAGCTATCTCAGAAATGATTACTAGAGGTTTTTGTATAGTTTTTCCTAATCTCAAATGTATGTCTGAACACTCAATAGCTCCCACATTGATTGTTTCTTCTTGTTCATTGACATAAATAGGTGTTGGTTATTTATTTTTTGGATTTGCTATTAATTGTGCATGCATTAAGGGCTGATTAATTTGTCCTTGTTACTAAATAACTGGGGGTGGCATAATGGTTTGTTGTTAAAGTGGTCTTCTTGGTTGGGTGAATTGTGACTGGGGGTTCCACTACTAATTCCATTATTGATATGGGTATGTCATCCAATGCTTTTGTGGTACCCATTGTTTCTGTGGCTATGGCACCATCCATGGAGGTGTTGGCATCCAATCTTGTCCTGCCATGGATTTTAAATTAATGGAATTTGGGATTGATTCCAAAATGGTGAAGGTACTAGAACATTCCATGGTGCCATCCATGGATTAACTGGATTTCTTGCACTAAACTATCCTTGAGCCTGGTTTTGTGGATCAAAGTTTTGTCTCTAAATATAATTTACTTCTTCAGTGGACTGGACTTGTGTTTTCATTTGATTCTTTAAAATAGGCAGAAGGGTGCAATATTTGGTATCATGATCTATTGCATCACAGATCCCACATGATGAAATATTGGTTCTATCTAGAGGGCAATCTCTGAGGGCATGTTTCTATTTGCACTTAGGATAGTAGATTGCTAAAGGCTCTATTGCATTTTCCTTAGCTTGAAGGCCATCCAGAGTATTGTTTAGTGTAACCAGAATATCTATTTTAATATTATAAAATTCTTCCATTAATTTACCCACTTCAATAGATTTCCCAAACTTTCCTTTCCTAATCCCAGGTTTTGTTTGAGATTAATTGGTACAAATCTTAGAAATCTGATCAAAATCCAACTTATTTATGTCTCCTCCACCCATCAGATTTAAGGCATCTCTAGTGTCTTCATCCAATCCTTTCAATAAAACCAATTTTTGAATGTCTTTAGTGAGTGGATAATTATTTATTTTATGAGTGAACATAAATCTATCCAAATAATCCCCTAAAGATTCATCCTCATTTTGTTTGATTTTGAATAAATCCACTTTTCTTTCTCACACTCAGTAGTAATCTTGGTATTTATTCAAGAATTATATTTCCATGTCATCCCATGTTCTAATAGAGTTTCTAAGCAAACCCATGAACCATCTCATAGCTACATCTTTAAGTGTAGAAGGAAATAGTTTTAATTTATGGCTATCAGTTGTGTAATCATAGGTTTGACATAGCACCTTAAATTCAAATAAGAATTGATCAGGATCTTCTATAGATCATCCCTAGAAATTTGGCAAATTAGCTAGTGAAATATTTTTCATGGTGGTTTGATCATTAGGATCTGTAACAATAGGAAAGGAGAAAGTCCTTCCTAGTGGTGTGAATTGTTGATTTTTTTGGAGAGCCATTTCTTCTTCTAATGATATTTGAAAACTGGGATGATCTTCCCACTAAATGTTTTTGGTCTCAGTTATAGGTTGTTCCATCTTCTCAATTTTCTTCAGCTATGGATCTTTGAAATACTTCTTCTAAGTCTTTGGCAATTTCTAAATAATGTCTTCCTATAAGAGATTGATCTTGAGGAATTTTTCCTATGGGGCTTGCGTGTGGTAATGACTTGGTTCCTATCCCAGTTTCAGAAGATTCTTGCAAATATGTTTCACTTGTATCTTCTGGTTCACTACTCAGAGATGTTAAAGGAGTGTCCATGTGTGTCCTTGGTGGAAAATTTGGAATAAATCATTCTTTATAATCTCTAGGATGGTACATCAATTTATTAATTGTTTTTATTTTATGATTTTTACAATTGTTTTTGTTTTATACTCTAGATCAATAATTATTACCTTACTAACACCTTATGTTCCCTGACAACGGTGCCAAAAATGACAAGTGTCTTATAGCTCCTCATTTAACCAATATTCAATTGGTGTTTTATCAACTAGGGCTGGTGTCTAAAGCTATCTGTAGTAAGGTATGGGATGGTAGATCTAGAAGTTTGATTATGGAGGTGTTTGTTGATTATATTCTAATTTTAACTAAAGAAAAGAATACATCCTAAATTACTTGATTCACACTTTTGCTACAAAAAATAAATAAATCAAATCAATCCACTCCTTTTCTGGAAGTAAAATATCACACTCTTATTTTATGTTTGTAGGGAAAATAAATTCACACTCCTACTTATGAAAGGAAATTTGCTTCACACTTCTGCTGTAAAAGAAAAGATACTTTGCATAGAAAAGAAATGAAATAAGAAAATGCTCTTTTTAAACTATGAATTTGTTTTGATATTTTTATAAATAAATGCAAATAGTAATAATATTATAACTAATAAAATAGAACATAAATACCATACACAGTTCCTGGTTCTAAGGAGAGTGGGCCCTTGCTCCTCTCGGACTCAGGAACAAATCTTAATCAATGGTAGAAACTTGAAGTATTAATTCATAGAAATGAAATAATTATAGTCTAATTGAAACCTATATGCTTATCTAATTCTCAATCCTCTATTTTCTTATTTTCTAAAAATCTATTCTTTTTTTAAAAATATCTATTATTCTATCATAGTCAAAAGTCTTACACTTTATACTAATATAATTAACTCAAAATAAGATGCAAAGAAATAGGATTCTTTGGTCGATCCATTCTTCCAAAGATAGGAGATTGGATTCCCAAGAGATCTAATTATTTTTATGAAGTAAATATCCTATCCTATAATAGTCCTAAAATCTGATTATATACAAATTTATCAAAAGCAAGTCCTTCAAAACAACAGTCAGTTATTTTACTTATTTGATTCTAGCTGGAATGGTTCTTCCCTAGCCTATCTGGTCTCTAGCTTCCCATTGTCCTTAAAAAATTCTTAGTACTAACCCTACAGAGTCTATAGAAATGAGACTGTGGAGTCTATAGAAATAAGCCTATAGAGTTTGTAGAAACAAACCTATAGAGTCTATAGAAACAAGCCTGCAAAGTCTGTAGAAACAAGCCTACGGAGTCTATAGTTCTATTGGATGAAGATCAAAATGGAATGTTCACTGTACATCACCTATGTCTTCTTCCTAAGCATTCTTCACAAAAAATATCACTAAAACATGCTATATATTAGACATTAATGACAAAGTAAAGATTCAATCTTTGGTTTAATATAAACAAGACAAATATCTATTTTCCATGTAATAGCTATCTAAGAATCTAAGATTTGTATAAGATAATATCCTTTGAGAGATGATTTAAAGAAAGTAACATTCCAATAATGAGCCATATTTTTATCTCATTAGCTCATATCTACAATATCAAATTGATCACCTAACACTGCAAGTCTATCAACTTCTTTGTTGAAACTTCTATCATGATAAAAAAGATTGAATGCATCAAAAAATTTGATAAAATCCCACACAACATTATGATATTATTTCAAACTTTTATTTTTGGTAGCATAAGAATTATTAACATGCTTTACCACTAACTCATAATCACCCTTGACAATCATTTTTTTAATTCTATATTCATGGGCAATTTGTAAACCAAGCAAGATTACCTCATACTCAGTAGTATTATTCATGCACTCAAAATCAAGATTGAAATAAAACTTAAAACATTGAACATTAGGGGCATAAAAAACAAACCCAAATCCATTTCCAAGATTGGATTAAGCCCCATCAAAGTACATCTTGCAAATCACATTTTCATTTTTAGGTTCAAAATTCAAAACAATAGGTTATCTGTTAGCATCGACATTCCTAACAAAACTACCCAAATCAACATCCATGTACAACACTTCATAGAGAGAATGTTTTGGATATTCAATCACATGTAACATCTTTTACTCTCTATAAAGTCTGACCATCTTACACTCTAATGGAATAGTGGCATAGGAAAGGTCCATTTTCACACTTCTACCCATGCTAGTATCCCATTTTCATGATAACAACATCCCCTACTTAGGTGGGTAATATATAACTACCACATCCATATTCAGATACTTATTAGGATGAACTACTAACTATAAAACTAATTCCTTGACTTGTCCCACAATTAGTACCTCTTGTGCATCTATGGAATAACATTTGACAAAAGTTAATGTAATATTCACTCTAAGATTGTTTAAGACACCCAAGGGAATCACATTGTAAGAAGCTTTATAATCAAACATATATTTATGGACAATCAAGCCATTAATCACTAGGGTTGTATATAATGGATCCACATTTAGTTGAATCTCGACTAATGCAATCCCTAAATAGATCTCTGGAGTAGGTTCAATAACCTCTTTTGATTCCTCATCTACTTCTAGGGTTACTTGGGGTAATTCCATTTCATTCATAGTAGACCTCTCACCAAATTCCAAATACTCAAAATCCATCTTCCTATGTTTAGGTATTCATAATAATTCAAAAAATGGCACAGTGATTTTTATTTGACTCAACACTTGGGCCATATCACACATGTTATACTGAGGAAGAGGTGTATTTGGTAGAAAGGTAACAACACCTTTAGCTAGTATGTAATCAATTAATTTTTATAGTGGATTATGTTGGGATGTATTAACACTCTTGACAACATTATTTAGGGATGGATTTGTCTTAACATCACCTACACCCTTACGAATACTCGACAAGATGGGCATTCTATTTCTCTTAGTAGGAGCACCTCTAAGCTTAGAAACTTGGGACATGGGTGCTATCTTGGAAGATTATGGGAGTGTTGTATATTTTTTTTCATCCTTGTTGGCATTCCTTGCCCTTATATTTACAAGGGCAATGTCTTTAGTAGTAGTACTTAGTTGCCTACCTATCAATTAATATTCTTTTTTTGTGGAAGCTATTACATTAATTAACAATTGCCTATCCTCAACTAATAGAATTCCCCCATGATATTTATTAATAATCATAGATCATAATAGATCAAAATCATGAATGAGAAATTCATATGTTTATGCCATATTAACATCACAAGCAAAGTTAAAAGTCAGGACACTCTCCTTTTTGAATACATTCCAAAATTGATCAACCATATTAGTATTCAACATTTCCTTGGAGGTGGACATTCTACTTTTCGAAATTTTAAAATTGAACATAAAAAATATCATATTCAAATTATGCATACTCAGGTTCATCTGAATCTTCATCAATTTATTCAATAGTATCACATGGAGGGTGTGGAAGGAAGCATTTATCACACCAATAAATGTCTAAAATATAATTCACAACATTCACTTTGGCATTCAATAGATTAAGCACTTCTTTTCTAGCCCCTCTATTCTAATTTTTATCCATTCTTTCTTCACATGTAGGCCTCTTCCCTTTATCATTGTCTCAATTGTGGAAAGTAGGCCCCCTTTATGCTTAATTCAAATTTGGAGGCCTTTCTTGACTGGTAGACACATGAGGGATCCCCTTATCAGATCTAGCTAGTTTGTATGACATTTATTTAATAACAGAGGCTAAAGTTTTAACAAACTCCTCAAAATGGGTAGTTTTTGTAGACTGTGTCTTTTCTAGATTGACCAATTTTACATCAACCCCCTTATTCATGGGATTTCCCACATATTTTATGTTAACCTCAATTTGGATGGTCATATTGAATGTCAACTATAGGTTAGTAGGAGCATTATCCCTCAAGTAGTACATAGCCTTCTTATGAAAGGCATCATAGTATTTTATCAATCACACTATATCACTAGGCCTAATGTTTCTGGGTAGCCACACCATAACCTTCTTAAATTGGGTATTGAAATATTATACACATTCATTAGGATTATTTTTTATATTTTCAAACTAAGCTAAAATAAAACTAGGATCAATTATTTCACCATATAGAATTCTAAAGACGTTACTCATCTCTTCCCATGAATTGATACATTTAGGGGGAAGAGAGTTGAACCACTGATGAGTGTCTTCCTCTAGCATGTGTAAAAAAATATTGATGCAAACATCCTCATACCTAACCTCATAATATTCAATGATATTTTATAAAGCCCTCAGGTGCTAATCACCACTCACTACATTGTTCCCTTGAACATTAGGAGGCATTTCCTAACTTCATTTAGGACTTCATTAGGATAGCCTTACATTTCATCAAAATTGATAGACCTAAATCTAGGAACATGGGATGCAATATTCTCATTCGCATCTTGGTCACTATGACTCATGATTGGTTTAATGGGAGTTTCAAGAATAAATGGAAAAGGGATATGAGGGGGTGAATATGGTAGACTTAGTGAATCAAACTTGGGAAGGGATTTAGGTAGTTGAGAAGGAGCTAAGTAACACATAGGACTATAGGTTTTAGAGTTTTTAGAAGAGATATTGTAGTCCTCAATAATGAGAGGGTCGATAAATAGTTTAAGATTATCAGAATCTTGACAACCCTTAGCATTTAAAATCTTTCATTCAATAGGCCTCCAAACTTGTATCCTTTGTCTTTGATATAAACTTAATACTGAGATGAGTTTATTAGATGAGTCACCTTTGAAAGATGATCTCAATCTTCCAACTTTGCAAAAAAAAACTCAAATTTGATACTAAATAAAATAATATTTAAAACAAGCACTAATCTTTCTTGAAATCAGGTGATAAAAATTAGAGTCACCACTAAAATCATAGTTTTAGAATGTAACAGTTAACAAATTGACAATGATACATGCTGACAACATATTTTGCTAAAGTTAATGATGAGATAGAAGGTAAAGAACTGAAATACTCAAAATAATGTTCAAAAGGGAAAAAACACCTTCCAACATGCAATTTTAATCAGCTCTTTGCAATGAACACAACATAAGTCAATTATCAAGCCTCAAATCCTAGCACATCCCCAATGAAGTGTTACAACATTGATGGCCAAGATAGTCTGAATGTAGCAAACATAGTAGAGAACTTCAAAACATGAAATACTTATAACATCTCTCTACAAGATTCCCTGACAACACAAGTGACTAGGACTTCTATTTAATCCTTAGCAATGGCACCAAAAATGTGTTGGTTCCTAGTTGTACACTACATACGCTCAGCCTTTCACACTTGAAGAAAATGGAAAATTAAGATGAAAAACACTCTAGTATGTCATTGTATCCAAGGAAGGGTTTAGCATCAAGACTAGATAAAACATAGAAAGTGACTAAGAGGCACATACAAAGGGTATAGTTAGCTCCCTACTATTTTTGGCTCTACTTAAACCAAGGTGAGAGGACCTATGGGGTAGCTTTGTCACATAGGGAGTTGTTTCAATTCAACTTCTATGGAGATTTTTAGCATAAATAAGGCACATATACAACCAAGGCACAATCAAACATTGCACACTTCACCTATAAATGGTTGTCACATGAAATGCACAAATGCTCTAAGTCATATACAAACTACTAAAGATAGATGGGAAAGAGACTATAATCTTCATTCTATAGAATATTCAATAATAGGGTTCGAATAAATGATTGTAATGCTAGAATTTTAAACACAAACTACAAACACATTTCAAATATGTAAGGTCTTATGCATATGCAAGTCAAATAACACTTATAGTATGCAAAGGGTGTATTATTTGTAGGGTAGGATAGGGTAGGAAAAGTTAGATAATTATAAAAAAGCAAGGTGGTATGCTGGTGGCCTTCAAAAAATAGGGTATCTTGCAAGAATCATGACATCATTCCTTAGCACAGATTTAAAAAAATCAAATACAAGCTAGTGGGAAATACCAAATGATCCTTGAAAGAATAAGACATACATTAAAACTAAACTTTCAATAAACTCCTTTCTATCAAATCAATAAACCTAGGGTACCCTATTAAGTTACTCAACAACATATTCTAAAATAATGCAAAAAGGGTTTTATAACCTAGATCCATTCTCAAAATGATAACCAATAATGAACATAAAACTAGATATCCAATTAATAATATTTGAAAAATAAATTGATGGACTTCATCAATAGGAAATAATAAATATCTACAAGCATTTTCATTAAATTAAAATGAAATATTAAAAACATCAATATTTCACAATGTTGCCATGGGGACAAGCATGGTGAGATTGCACTTTTAACAAGGGAGACATAAAGATGCTCTCAAAGATCACTAATGTTTGTACAACTACAACCACCTCAACAAGGGAGATCTACACACAATAATTGATCCCATAAATTCTTTTATATCCTAGAGTTTGATAAAATTTAACACCTAAAATAATAACTAACAACCTATAATAGAGGAAAATCCCCCTATTTATACATTTTCAATCATTTTTAAATTTTGGGAGTGTGGGTCCAATTTAAAAAATTACATAAAAACCTTCTCAATTTTTCCAATATGCTTAGATAGAAAATATTCTATGACATGCCTAATATCTTCATCCATTTGTAAAAAAATCATGGCTCTAACTACCTCTATAGGAAATGATGAAGATTCTAAAATAACCTATTTGATTTTTTGACTAGAAATGCCAATGAACATAAGCTGAAAAGTGGAAATTCATGATGGAGTCTGAACAGATCATTTGTCATCATATGAAATTTCCTGAAGATGCTTTTATCTATGAGTTAGAGGGGAAAAATCATTTAAGGATCCCAAAAAAAAAATTTCTCATGTGTAACCATCTGAAGATGCTTTCTTTCTAATAAATTTTCAAATCATGGAGGATTATGGATAAAAATCTTCCCCTTTATACATGCCAAGGAAAGCCCATTACCTTATGATGATTATAATTAGAAAGATCCAATTATGATGAAAATAGAAAAGATCTGCATCCATTTGGAATATGTGCTTTTGGAATGACTCATAGACCTCCTTATGTGCTTCTAATCATTTCCCATCCATGGAAGAATAAATGCCACATCAGATCTAATTGGGCACTCCCAAAGATTAAAACTGACTAGGTTGATTTATTGTCTCTAATATGGGTAGGTGTCACTTTCTTATTGATTCTAAGCCCCTTAAAAAGTCCATCTTGGCTTGAAAGATTTTCTCATCCGAACAAACACATGACATTGATCTTGATCTAAAGGATCTAATGCCATTTTCTATCTATATGTCATATCTAACATGGTTATGATGCATGTCATCACCACACTCAAGTTGGACTTGATCTAAAATTTTAACTTAATACACCCCATCAATCAGAAGTTGTATGCTTAACTTCATACCATCGATCAATGGGAACATTCTCAAGATTTAATCTATAGCATAAAACTATGATACTTGTCTTCTCTATGCTTTCTGATAAATCCATTAAAAATTTTAGCATCATATTGCATCATCAATCTCATTAGACTAGATCAAGAATGAACCATAAATATCTACCCATAGGGCTTAGTCCTTTGCTCCATGCTCTATCAAAATTTTGATAAGGTCCTATGATGATGATACTTATCATCATCTCACTCATCTTAGGGATTTTATAAAACTTTGATCTCTTATGTGCACCATTGATAACGATCTATATGCTTCACCATGTACTATTGATCTATGGGAACATGATCAAACTTTATGCCTTATGATATTGACACTTATGCAGCTTGAGAAAATATTTTTGGGGATTTTGTTCCATAGTAATATGGTCTTCAACCTTTTTATGTCAAGGTTTTTGTTCCACATCAATTACTCTACAACAACTTTTTTGAAGTATTGAGCACATTCGAGCTTTTTTTGATGGAATTCCTTTGGGCCTTTATTCTTTAATTTTTTGTCCTCATCAAATTTATTGCAAGATTTTTGTGTTGTAAGAATTATTTTAGTCCCTTTATCTTTAATGTTCCTATTTGCATTCAGCCTTTGGGTTCTTGGGGATTTTGTTTTGTAACATTTATTTAAGACTTTTGTTCCATGGTAATTTGGTCAAGACAATTATTTCAGACATTTTGTCTAAAATAATTTCCTTGAAGTAACTAACCTTTACATTTTTCTCGAAGCAATCAAACTTAACATTTTTTAGAAATATTTCAATTTTATAAGTCCTTTTATGTAGGAAATATACACAAAGGATAAGTATTTTTTGGACTTTTTACATGGGTAAAATGCCTAAAATAAATGACCCTTAAGAATTTTTTTAGTGAATAAAATGTCTAATGGAAATAAGCCTTCAATATTTTTACCATGGATAAAATATCTGAAATAAATAGGTCTTCAAGATTTTTGTGAACACTTTGGCTAACACAAATGAATTTTATCAAACTTTAAAAAAAAAAAATTCTTGATGCAAATAGTACTTCAAGCTTTTTATCTGTGACAAAAATATTGAAGACTTAATTGTGTCAGGTAAAGTATTCCCATAAAAAGTCCAAATTTTTTTTGAGGGATTTATACATACTAAATAAAGACCAAATAACACTTAGCTGATTTAACATGAAACTTGAATTTCAATGAAGACTTAAAAATAGGACTTGGCTAAGGTCTTATTCATTTATACTTAACAAGGGCCCAATTAATTTAGTACAATTTTGGGCACTAACAAGATGGACTTATCTACTTATTTAGTGCCACAAATAGACTAAATGAAGTTATTTGAATGAGTTATGTGTGTGAATTTGAATGATCTTGAGATCTGGAAAACTATATTAAACCTTTGGACAATGTAATATTTATGGTTTGAATATTGTCAATTCACCTTTTTGATTTAGTTTGAATGATATCATATTAGAACATATTAATTTATGATATATTTAATGTGATAGTTATCCTACAACACATAGATTTCTAGTTGACTTTCTTGATTTTCTCATTGTCACTATCCACCCATCCATGAAGGGAGGGCCATTCCTTGTTAGGAAATTTTTTGGGTGATAAATGATCCATGGTTGGTGTGGAAGAGCACTCAAATGATATTCTCCCTCCCCTTCTAGTAGTCAACTGATAGAGGCTTTATTTAAGATTACTTATGGATAATAAACATATTACTTATGGATATTAATGAGTTTATTAAGACTTGTATGTTTTGTGGAACATTGTATGTTTATATTCATATATGTAATATTGTATACTTATACTATTTGATGTTACATTTACAATAGAAATATTTGGTTATTTATATATGTACCTATTTCATTATTTAATGAGTAGTGGCTAAATTATTAACTTGGGTAATTTAGAACTTTACTATGTTATACTTGTGAAAGTAAGCCATTATTTATTATTAAATGATCATTATCTAAATGAATCAAATATTTAACTTATTGGTTAATAACATAGTTTACTTAAATGATTCATTTAGTTAAATATTTTTATTGCTGGAATTAGTAAAAGTAATTTGTTATCGAGTTAAAAGAAATTAACTTAATTGTAGTTAACCCTGAGGGGTAATTACATTATGGTATTAGAGCTGAGGCTCAAACTATTGGACTTAATGAGTCAAATAATGTATTATTATTATTATTATTATTATTATTATTATTATTATTATTATTCTATTATCATAAATAATAATGTTGCATTGAAGGATAATTGGAGATGTTACATCTAATCCCAATAATGTTAACCCTTCAGATGACCTAAATCAGTTTGCTGCTGAATAAGCTACAAAAATTGATTAGACTCTCATAGCCATGAATGAGACCAAGGCCCTGACAACTACCCTTAAACATGAATTTCATGGGCATGTAGATGAAAATAATAAAAATGAACCTAAAGAGCATCTTATTGAGTAAGAATTTCCTAAAGAACCTAGGCAAGAGGAGGTACCTCAATATGCAAGAGCATGTGTAGTTACTTAGTTGCACAAGATATGAAAATTTTTAATCCACCCAAGTTAAATGGAACCATTTTGGTAGATGGAATAAAAGTATGACTAACTAAGATGGATAATTATTTCAAGATAGGGAATATCTAAAGTTACAAAAGAAGTTTGGGGAGCTTACAAATTGAATGGTGAAAAAATAATGTGGTGGGAAAACAAGAAATTAGAGATGAATATTGACTCTACCACCACCACATGGGAGAAATTTGTGACCTTGTTCAAATCATGACAGTTAACTCAAATCTATTTTGATCAAAAGATAATAGATTTTAAGAATATGAATCAAAGATACATTATAGTGAATGAATATTATGAACAATTCACCAAGATCATAAAGTATGTTCCTCAATATTAGTTGGACTATAGCTTTTGCATCAAGAAATTCATTATGGGATTAAAATCCTAAATTGGATGTGAGGTGGATGTCCATGGGCCATACACTATGGATCAAGTCTTTGAAAAGTTAGTTAAGAAGGAGTAGAAATTGAAGTCACTTTCTCAGGTCAAAAAGAAATTCAAGAAAAATTTTGGAGTCCTAAAATGACTTTCAAAAAGAAGAATTGGAAAATGAGTGGAAACTCTAAAAATAAATTCAAGAATCAGAATGTAAAGTTTAATAGTGATTAAGGGAATAGGAAACCAAGAAATGGTGTCAAGGGAGGCTTCAATGGAAAGTAATAATCTAATAGGAAAATACCACCTAGTGGATGCTTCATTTGTGGAGGTGATCATTATTCTAGGGAATGTACTTAGGGGAAATTACATGGTAAGAATAAGGGTTCCACTCTACAACAAGGATATTTCTAGTAGAGAATTCATGTAAATGTTGACAACTATCAAGCTAAGTTTCAAGATTCTCCTATTGATCTATTAAATACTTTATTTAGTCATCAATTTTAATTTTAATTGACATATGGGATAATAAATATTTTATTACTCCTAAAATGCTTATCAAGCTATCTATAAAAGCTATAATTATGGTAAATGCATTATCATTTCAATATGAGAATGAATCTAAGGTCAATTTTGATAAATGTTTGGTCAAAGTTGAGATAAAAATACCCAAATTCACTATGGTTATGGATCTATTTATAGGTTCACTAAGGTCATATGATGTGATCCTAGGAGTAAACTAGTTAGTTCAACATAAATCTAAGGTAGATTGTCTACTTAAAAATGTCTAATGTCTAGATGATTTGGGTAATCAAATTCAAATATAAGGAGAAAAAAGGAGCTTAAACTTAAAAAGATTTTAGTAATTTAGTTGAAGAAAACACATATAAAAGGGTGTCAAACATTTATTGTAAATATAAATGAGATAGAGGAATCAAAATAACCTTCCATCAAAGATTATCCTTTTCTCCAAGATTTTAAAGATGTTTTCCATAAAGAATTTCCAAGTTTACCCGCTAAGCAAGAGTTTTATTTCTCAATTGACATCATTTTAGGGTTTGAACCATAGTCTAATTCACCCTATATAATTAAGAAGACCAAATTGGTATATTTTAAGGCTTAACTACAAGATTTTTTTTCAAAAGGGTTGATTCGAAGAAGTGTGTTACCATGGGGTGCACTAATTGTGTTAATTAAAAATAAGTATGTAACCCTTCACTTGTGTATTGCTTATAGGATGTTGAAAAAGGCAATGATACAAATAGATACATTTTATCTCACATTGATGATATATTTGATTAAATGCATGGAGCATCAATTTTCTCAAAGATTAATCTTCAATGAGGCTATCATTAGTTAGGGATTCATGAGGAAGACATTTAAAAAATAGCTTTTAGGACTTGATATGGGCACTATGAGTTCACAGTTCTTCTTTTTGGGCTAATGAATTTGAAAAAAACATTTATAAATTTTATGAACAATGTGTTTATGCATTATCTAGACTATTTTTTGTTAGTCTTTCTAGATGATATCCTCATCTATTCACAATCCAAAGAGGAGAATCTAGAACATTTGATGTTGGTTCTGTAATGGTTGTAGAAACATAAACTTCTTAAGAAAACTATCAAAGTGTAACTTATTTTGGAAAGAGATATATTACCTTTGGAACATTATATCTATAGAAGGAATACCTATGGATCCTTTGAAGATAAAATCCATTATGGAGTGGCTAATACCTAAAAATGTCCATGAAGTTAAGATTTTTATGGTTTGGATGGATACTACAAGAAGTTTATTCCAAACATTTCCAACATAAAAAATAATGTTACCTCTCTTCAGTATAAAAATCATAAATTTATGTGGTCAGTGAAGTGTGAAGAAGATTTTTAGGAGTTGAAAAGAAGGCTTACCTCAACACTAGTGTTGAGAGTTCTGAATTCAAATGGCCAATTCTTAGTATTAATTGATGCTTTAGGGGATGGTATTAGAGGAATTCTTATGCAAGAAGGTTCTATTTTAGCTTATGAGTCTAATAAGTTGAATTTGTATGAGGAAAATAATCCCCCCTACATGATCTGGAGTTGGTTGTAATAGTAAATACCTTGTAAGTTTGGAGGCATTATCTATTAGGAAAACTATTTGAACTTGAGATTGATAACTTAGGGCTTAAGTATATCTTCACCCAACCTAATATGAATGTTTGTCATAGGTGATGGTTATATTTATTTTTAGGTAATGATTTTGACATTAACTTCATAAAAAAGAAAGTAAAATAGGGTTAGATATGCCCTTAGTCATCAAATGTATATAGTAGCTTTGGCTAGTATCAGGAGTACCTTTCATGTTCAAGTGGTTAAATTATCTCTAGGAGATAAATTTTATGAACACTTAAAATTGGCATTGGCTCAGAATGCTTTGGATATTAAGTATAAAGGATTCAAGTTAGAATATAAGAAGGATTTATGTACCAGATAAGGAGAATTTAAGGAGTGTATTAATTAAAGAACTAAATAATTCTCCTTATCTAGGCCATTTAGGTGTATCTAAGCTCTTAATAGAGCTAAGGCCATTATATCTATGGAAAGGAGTTAGAAATGATGCAACATATTTTATTTCATGATGTTTATAATGTCAACAAGTTAAGGTTGAGCATTTGAATCCTACTAGATTATTATTCCCACATATAGAACTTGAATAAAAGTGGCAAGTCATTAGCATGGACTTTGTCCAAGGGTTTTTAATATCTCAAAACTAATATGACATGATTTTGGTAGTTGTTGGTAAACTCACCAAGGTAGCTCACTTCATTCCTAGTAATATTTTAGATGATGCACCTATGCTTATAAAGAGATTCATGAAAAAATTGTATAGATTGTATAAGTTTTGGGAAAAGACTATTTTGGATAGGGACCTAAAAAGGACTTCTAGATTCTGGTTGACTCTCAATTTAACTTTGGGTACATAGTTGAAATTTAGTACAACATACCATCTATAAATATGTAGGCAAATAGAGAAGGTGAATCATATTTTAGAAGATCTTATAAGAATGTATTATATGGACCAAAAATATAAATGGGAAGAATATCTACCATTGGTTGAGTTTGCTTACAATAATTCATACCAATTAACTTTAAAAATGGCTCCATTTGAGGCATTATATGAAATAAGGTGAAATCCACCAATAAATTGGGATAAGTTAGATGATAGGATAGTATTTGGTCTAGATATACTTCTTAAAATGGAAGATTAGGTCAAGTTAATAAGTAAAAGGTTTGTTGAAGTAAATGATAGGCAAAATGTTGATTTGAAAATAACAAGAAGGAAATTTTCAATTGGAGATAAAGTATTTATGTAGTTTAAACCACATAAAAGATTGATTAAAATTTGAAGATCAACCAAGTTATCTCCTAGATATGTGAGACCCTTCAAGGTCTTAGAAGTTATATTTTATGTGACATATAAGCTTACTTTGCCACCATCTTTAGTTCTCATGCATAATGTTTTTCATGTGTCATATCTTAAAAAGTATGTTGCTAATCCTTCTCATGTATTATATTAGAATGCTTTATATGTTTTGGATCCTAGGGTGGTCATAGTAAAACTAGTTAGAATAATTGACACTCACAAACTTAGTTTTCATAATAGAGAAGTGTCACCATACAAGGTTTAGTGGGACCAATATTCTAAAGATAATACCACTTGGGAAGACTATGAAGAGTTTTCATAAGTTGTTTCCACATTTTTTTGATTAATATTTTATTAGATATTATGTTTATTTTTTGCTTAACACTTTTTAAATTTTAAGACTTTTGTTGAAATAAATGTCATCAAGATGATGACCAACTTTAGGGGGAAGAATGTTACATCTTGATTTTCCACTAGACACAATAATCTATTAATTACTAGATTTTATGGTTAATTCTTGGTTAATTTATTATGATAAATAGTTGGATTAGTAATATACTAATTGTGGACAATATTTATTACTTATGATCATGATTGTTAACTTGTTATTAGTTGTTCGTATTCTATTATGGTAATTATGATTTAGTGATAATAGTTTATTATGATTATGTTGAGATATGATCTAACTACTATTTATTGTACTCAGGTGGATATAGGATGGATTCCACCCTCTTTACTATTATCAAGGGAGCATATAATTAGAGAGTATGGAGTAGATGGAGATGAGTTTGGGATGAGAGAATGAAAATGGAACCCTTGCACACACCACTTAGATTAGAAGTATGTTTGTTATTTGTTACTTTGTTAATATTGATTATTTTCAGCATGCATCATAATATTGATGTGTTTCTTTGATTGGTAATGTTGATTATTGATATTGCATATTATTTAAACTCTTTCTGCAGTATCTAGGATGTGCTTACATAATCTAACATTTTACCTGGTTGTAATTCACATTTATAATGGTCAAAACTTGTGCATTAATGTTTTGGCAATGATTGAATTTGTGATTGGTATTACCAGGTTAGAATACCATGTTTGGCATGATTGTAATGGAGATTAAGATATATGATGTTTTATTGGGTAACATGTTATAAATATTTGATATGATTTAATCATAGTTGGTATATATATTGCATATAAATATATATCAATAGTTATTTAAAAAGAATCAATTTGTTTAAACTAGGGCATGTTTTAATTGTAATGTGGGTATATAATTCAAATGAAGCATTGATTTATTAGGATTAGTTATATTGTTTTGTTAAAATTTTGATGACTAAGCTTAAGGCATGTGTGAGTTTATAAAGATTATAGTGTTTAAATCAAGGCATGATATGTTTTGGTCAAAATGCAATCTTGGTAACTATAATGTTAAAATTATTATTTGATTGGCACATTCAAATAATATAGGGTTTGAAATATTCAATTATAGACTCTTTGAAGCCATGATTTGGAAAAAGGTAGACTTGGGTTAGTTGCATTATTTTTCCATGATGTTGTTTTGTTAGTTGACTAGATTGTCTAGGGTTTTTGGTGAGCTATCATGCCATAATTTTGGAAAATAATTATGAAATTAGAGATTCATTTTGTGAAGTCCAAGTTTTATGTATTTTTTTGGGGTTTTGGCATGAAAATTGGAAACTAATGGAGTTATATATAGGTTGAGGGTTTTGATAAAAGGGGACATTGTCAAGGAGAGCTTGGCAGTGGTAGAATCCAGTCTTGTACTACCTAGAATTCATTTTATAGGTAGGGTTTGTTGAAAAATATTTTACAGTTTGATCATTTGAAATGTTATATGAATGTATAGGTTTTGATATTAGTTTGTTTAAATTGGGTTCTTGAAATTTTGTTTAGATGTTAAAAACAAGGTTATATATGGTCGACCCTAAGGATGGGTATGGCCTATCCAGAGGGCTGAACGCATATAAATCCCTCCCAATCCATAAATAACTATGTGAATTATAGTATATTTTAAATGGTTAAAAGGAACCAAGGTATTCAAAAATAGGATTTAAAGGGTTTCAAAGGTTATTGTGTTTTATTCAATATATTTATCAATCTATGAATAAAATTTAAATATAAATGGGATTCAAACCTTTAGTTATGTTCAGTTGTTTTAAATAAAATAATGTTTGAATTTGTTATATTTTGGCTAGCTGAAGAAATGGAAGTTAATGTTTTTGTTTTCTTAAACCATTTTTTAAGACTCTATGGAGGTATTTTAATGAAATATTAAATGGGTCAATTTTAATTCTATTGTATTGAATATGTGTGCAAAAGTATATCTTTGTGTGTTGGAAAATGAGATTCTAGTATTTTATGGAAGGTTGAGTCCAATTTTAGTTTTATTTAGTCTTAGATTATTTCTAAGTTTTTGTTTCACATTTAAAAAAATATTTTTAATGGTCATTTTTAAACAACCCTAGGGATGGGCTCGACCGATACATAGGGCCAAATACAAATGAGCCCTAAAATCTACCATATAAATGGTTGTGCATAATTATGTAGATGTGAACTAATTATATATTAGGTTTTGTGATTTTTTTGGTTGAATTCACTCTTGTGAAAACCTATAGCTACATTTTATGAACCTTTATATATTGTATAAAATATATGGGACAAACCTATAGATGCCTAATGGTGAATTTTGTTTACATAAATTCTTGAACTATTATATTATGGAATGATTCATGGAAACAATTTTTGAATAAGTATTTTTTTTATGGAATTTGGTTTAGATTTGTTCTATTATTAAGTTAGAAATGAACATTTTGAGTGGTAGTTTGAATATTCATAAATTGATTATAAGACTACATCTCAATTATAATTTAATTTATTGATGAGTAAATATTTTATAACTATTTGATATAGTTATAAGATCGAATTATATCATTTAACTCAAGCTTGTAGTTATTATATTTTTATTATGGGACAATCAGGCTTATGTTTGTGATTGGGGTGTTAAATTGAAACATGAAAATTATGACTGAGGTCTTAAATTTTTTGAATAGCTATTTAAGCCTATAGTTGAACAAATTTCGTAAATGAACTATTTAACTCAAGCATGTAATTATATATGTATTTATGTATGTATGTATATGTATATGTATATGTTGAAAATTAATCTTACCTAGAATTAAAACTTCACTTTGGTGTAATTTATTCAATTACTGATATCTATATAGTTATTGCATGAGTATTTAAATAACAGCTCGATTGGGAATTTAGAATGTAGAAATGACTATTCAATTACATAAGATATTATAAGGATATTGTTATATATTATTAGTCTATTATGCATCTATTATGGAAACAATAATTATTTAGGTACATGAATAATACTCTATGAATAATTTGAAAAAGTTGGAAGTTGGATTGTTAAACAATAGATCATTATTTTAATGGAGGATTAATTGATCATTATTGATGTGCATATGTTAAATAAATCAGTTGGTTTTATCTAAAAGGTTGTATTTTATGTTAGTTAGCTGATTTATATTAATTAGATACATGAGATGAATGTTTGGTAATTAATGGTTTCCTTGTATTATTTTGTTTTGTGGCATTTTATATGGAAATATATTATTTGAATCTATTGATTTAAATATTATTTAAGTATAAAAAATATGGTATTATTGACTCTAAGTAAGTAGGTGAGATGTACTTCTCTACTTACTTAGTGCCACTAATAGACAAAATGAAGTTATTTGAATGAGTTGTGTGTGAATTTGATCGATATTGAGACATGGAAAAATATATTAAAACTTTAGACAAATTAATTTTTATGGTTTGAACATTGTTAATTAACCTATTTGATTTAGTTTTCATGTATCACATTATATCATTTTAGAACATATTAATTTATGATATGTTACATGTGATAATTACCTTATAGCTCAAAAATTTATAGTTGACTTTCTTGATTTCTACACTATCACTACCTACCCATCCATGAAGGGAGGGTCATTCCATTTCTAGGAGATTTTTTTAGGTGATTAATAGTCTATGATTTATGTTTAAGAGCACTCAAATGATATTCTACGTCCCCTTCTAGTAGTCAATTGATAAAGTCTTTATTCATGATTACTTATGGAGACTTGTATGTTAAGTAGAACATTGTACATTTGTATTCTAATATTTATATATGTAATATTGTATACTTGTACTATTTGATGTTAAATTTACAACAATAGTTGGCTATTTATATCTATACCTATTGTATCATTTAATGAGTAGTAGATTAATTATTAAACTAGGTAATTTAGTACTTTATTATGTTGTCTTGTGAAATTAAATCATTATTTATTATTAAATGATCATTAGATAAATGAATCATATAGTTAACTAATTGGTTAATAGCATAATTTACTTAAATGATGAATTTAGTTAAATATAATTAGTGCTATAATTAGTTAAAGTAATTTGTTATTGAGTTAAAAAAAAATTAACCTAATTCTAGTTAACCTTGATTTATATTAGTTAGATACATGAGATGAATGTTTGGTAATCAATGAATTCCTTGTATTATTTTATGTTGTGACATTTTTATATGGAAATATATTATTTGAATGTATTCATTTAAATATTATTTAAGTATAAATGAATATGGTATTAATGACTCTAAGCAAGTGAGATGGACTTACCTACTTAGTGACACTAATAAACATAATAAAGTTATTTGAATGAGTTATGTGTGTGAATTTTATTGATCTTGAGATATGGAAAAATATATTAAAACTTTGGCCAAAGTAATGTTTATGGTTTGAATATTATAAATTCACCCATTTGATTTAGTTTTCATGTATTGCATGATATTATGTTAGAACATTTTTCTTTATGATATGTTAAATGTGATAGTTATCTTATAACACACAAATTTCTAGTTGACTTTCTCAATTTCTACACTATCATTATCTGCCTATCCATAAAGGGAGGGCCATGCCCTTTCTAGGATATTGTGTAGGGGATAAATAATCTATATTTGGTGTGGAAAATCACCTAGATTATACTCTCCCTTCCCTTCTAAAGTCAACAGATAGAGGCTTTACTCAAGATTACTTATGGATATTAATGAGTTCATAGAGACTTGTATGTTTCATGGAACATTGTACATTTGTATTCTAATATTTAGATATGTAATACTATATACTTGTACTATTTGATGTTAAATTTATAATAGTATCAATTGGATATTTATATCTATATCTAGTGTATTATTTAATTAGTAATGGTTAAATTATTAACTTGGGTAATTTAGTAATTTACTATGTTATACTTGTGAAAGAAAATAATTATTTATTATTAAATTATTATCAACTAAATTAATCAAATATTTAACATATTGGTTAATAATATATTTTAATTAAATGATACATTTAGTTAAAGATCATCAGTGATGAAATTAGTTAAACTAATTTGTTATTGAGTTAAAAATAAAAATTAACCTAATTCTAGTTGACCCAAAAGGGTAGTTACAAGGTTAGAGGTACATCCTACACCTTTGTATCACACAACACTATGATTCTAATTTACCATAGAGATAATTAGCTTCCATAAAAAATATCTAAAGTCTAAGCAGATGGCAGGTCATATGGGTCGGTGAAAAAATATGTATGCCATGGTTGAAAACCAACAAGTAAATCATTGGGGAAAGATCATTGAGATCATAAGTATGACTAATAGAGTATCTATTACTATTCTATTTTAATATAGAGTGTCCAACTAATTTATATCCCCTTTTGTCATAGACTATTATAGATCAATGGATTCTAGACAATCAAAGTGTTAGGAGGATGAGTTGGCCATTGGGGCCAAGATGTTTGTTAGCTCACTAGTGAGATATTACATTATATATTTAGGTGGATTTATCAACACTATTAACTTACACATTATACCCTTGGGGACTTATGAGGTTTTTTTAGTATGTATTGAATTATTTGTCATATATCTAAGACACATTATCAAAAAAAGGTCACTGATTATGTCAAAGACCTTGGGAACAATATGATTATCATAAGGGTGAAGAGAACCATATCCATTCACATGGTTTCTATCATGTAAATCAAGTGAAACATGCAAAATGTACTTTAAAATTTTATAATCATAGTCATAAATATATCAAAGTAGGAGATAGAGAAGGATTTGTTAAATAACCTTACCATCCTTTTGTATTTTATTGACATGTTTCTAAGTGAGTTTCTTAGGATGCCATCACCTAAAAAGATTGATTTAAACATATAACTTGTACTTAAGACTAATTTGATGTTGATATAGCCATATTGAATGATTAAACTTGGGTTTTGTAAGATCAAGATGTATCTAGAGGAGTTTTTGGACAAGGGCATTGTACATCCTAGTGTTTATTTATGGGGAGGTCTTTTTAGCTTTATAAATAATAAATATGGATACCTCTAACTTTGTGTTGATTACCACTAGCTAAACAAAGTAATAATTAGAACCCATTATTCATTAGCAAAGATTAATGATTTATTTGATCACATGTGGGGACCTAAAGTGTTTTCTAAGATATATTTGAAGTTTAGGTATCATCAACTATGGATTGTAGAAGCATATATTCAAAATACTGAATTTAAAACATGGTATGGACATTGTGAGTTTATATTTGTACTCTATATTTTTATTAATGCCCTAATAATGATCATGGGCATCATGAGTGGAGTTTTATATAAAAATTTTAAATTATTTAATGTTGATATTCCTTAAATACGTATTTATTTACTCAAATAATGATGAGGAACATGAGTATCACCTCTAAAAGCTTATAAAAGTTTTGAGAGAGAACCATTTATATAGAAACTTGGGAAAGTGTGATTTTTCACAATCAAAGGTGTAGTATCTAATGCACATTATTTATAGTGAGTGGATATTAGTGTATCCATATAAGATATATGATATTATGGAATGATGAAACATATCACATAGATAGTTAAATTCATGGGTTTTATTGACTATTATCATCTTTTTGTAGAGAAAGTTTCTCATATTGTGAACCCCAGACTTCCCATTGGAGTAAAAGGTATAAGTTCGTGTGGATAGATAAGTTTGAGTAGGTATTAAAGTTATTGAAACAATATCTCACCAGTTCACCCAAATTAATTATATTTGATCAACTTGAGGATATATTTATATACATTGATCCTTCCTTTATAGGGTTATCAACCATCCTCATGGAGGGTGGTAGAGTTATTGCTTACGAGTATAAGAAACTCAAGGACTAAGAGTTGATATATATTACACAAAAAATTGATAAAAAAATATATAACACAAACTTTTTTAATCTGTTGATACCTTATTCTTGGTCATCACTTTGTGCTAAACACATATCACTTGATCTTAGAACACATTTTCAATTAGACTAATCTTAATGCTCACTAATAGTGTTGGATAGAAATTTTATATGAGTATGACAATGAGATATTATAAATTAAGGGAAAATAAAATGTAATTCTATATAATTCAAGTATGAGATGACATGAGTTGATAGAAATGAGGCTATGCACAAATTTGTGAAGTTGAATCTTTGATCAACTTCCTAAAGACACTTTCCTACATGAAATGTGAGATATGTTAGGTTCATAGAAAGATATAAAGTGAAAGTGTGTGAGATATACACTTGAGATAAATTATATTTTACATCATAGGGTGTGTATTTATGTTCCCACATCATATGACATGAAATTTGATTTTGTTGGTCTCATTGAGCCCTTTACTAGGCACACCCTAGAGTGAAGAAGATACATGTAAAGTTGAGATAATTTTATCACTAAGATGGTTTATAGTACAAAATTGAAAACTTTGTATTTCAATGCCTTAAGCCTTAAGGGTCAATTCTAAGCATCAACATCCTATAGGGTTATAATACTCTGATGAGATTTTGGAAAGGGAATGAGACACCATCTCTTTAGAATTAATTATTAGAATACTTGATCCTACCATCATAACATGATCATGGTGACTATGGATAAGTTGATGAAGGTAGATAACCTTTCTCTAAATAAAACCAATTAAAAATTACATGTCATTGGAAAGGGTTTTCTTGGATGACATAGTTTGATTACATAAGATTATGTGTAAAATTATCTCTAATTGATATCTTATTTAAATATATAATGTTTTGAACACTCTACATGAGGCATTGGATACTCAAATAAATTTTATTATTTATTTCCATCATGAGACTGATGGATTGACAAAGTTATTCAACTATATTTTAGAGGACATGATTAACATGTACATCATGGATGAACAATCCCATTAGGAAGATTACTTGTACATAATAGAGTTTTCATATAGCAATATCTTCAAAACTTTGATCAAATTATAGCCTTATAATGTGATATATGGTAAATATTATAGGACCCCTTTGAGTTGGGGTCGCATTGAGGATAAATTCAACATTGGTCATTCTATACTTCAAGACATGGAACAATAAGTTGTTCAGATTTGGAAATGCCTTTAGGAGGCACAAGAGTGGAATAAGATTAATTCACATACAAAAAATACTAATAAACACTTATAAGTGGTTGGAAATGTGATATTGAGACTAAGAAACAACAAGATCCATATCCATTATGGAAAATGTTATATGTTGGCATCTCATTTGTTAGGCCATTTGATATTTTGTAGACTATCAACCCCATAACTTATTGTCTATCCTTGTTATCTAACCTATCATGGATTCATTATGTTCTATGTTTATATTTTAAATTTATATATGATTTAAACTACCCATGCTCTATATTATATGGAATTTTAGGTATAAATATATGGGAGTTTAGATTTAGAGCCTATATAAATTCTACAACATTGTATGTTGGGTCTTTGAGGCTAAGAGATAGATCAAGTTAGGGTCCAATGGGATTGGTATGATAAGAAAACTAAAAATTTAAAGTATGAAAAAAAAATTTAGTTATATTATCCCCACATCTTTCAATTAGTTCTAGGAGGAAGTATACATAAAGGGAGGGGGTGTGAGGCCCAATTTTCATAGTTCTAGTTTTTGGACTTTTTTGTTACTTTTTTCTTAAGGTAGTAAAAAGTGGAAATAAATTTTATTAGGTGTATTTAAGGCACTCTGATCAAAGGGATGGACTTTGACCCTTTTTTTAACCTTAAAATATTTATTATGGCAACCCATGTGACCATATATGATATAAGGAGGAGAGATATTAATTATCACAAATGAGCCTTGCTTGCCCATATGGGTTTTTAAGATGAGTTATTACTTAGGAATACTTTTTAAGGAATGTAAAGGGATAAGTGTAACCTTCCAATTGACCATTGTGTTTTAGTGATTTATCTATAAGAGGAGATAAACCTTTCCTTGGAGGAATTTTTTGGTCATTACTTCCATTTTAAGAGGTGAACTTGAGCTTGAGGAGGAGGAAAAAGCTTACAATAGAGGATATATTGTATCAAGGAAACTTAGGGGGATTTATTGCTTAAGATCAAGTTAAAAAACCTAGTTAGGATACCCAACCTCACCCATGAAATTATTTTTATTATCTGATTCTAAAATTTGTTTTTCCATTCTTGTTTGAGAATTTTCAAAGGGTTTCATGGTCATTTGGATTGCCACCTTTTTATTTATTTGTTTATATGGTTGGTAAGATTAAAACCATTTTTTTTTATCCATTTAAATGTATGTAAATGAAAAAATCCCTCCTAATTTTTTTTTTGACATCTGTTGTATTAACTTGAAAAATATTATTATGCTACTCAAATGGGCTTGGCTTGTGTATTTCATTTATTTTGTATTTTTGTAGGGTTAGACATGGGAACCATGTTATAAACTCCTCTTACATAGATAAATTACATTGGGTTTTGGAAATAAGCAAAATAACTTTTTAAAAAGTCATCCATGACAAAGGATAAGGATTTGGGCAAGGGGATTATCCCAAAGTCCTTCTCTGACTCCATTAAATAGAGAGTAGAAATTATCATCCACAATGGGTGGTTATTTAGTTTTATCAAATATTGAAATCTCTTTAAGATTCCATGTGCCTTCACATACTTTATTTTTTTGTGTTCTTGGTATGATTTCATGTGATCTTGATTGGGTGATACTAGGAGTTCCTTTATAGGGAATACTGATAGGATGAACAAAATAGTTATTTTTTCCCTTTTCCCCTTAACCACACTTTAACTTAATTAATTTTTTGGGTGCCACATATTCTTTAATATGGGATTACTTATCTTGGGGGATGCCTAAGGTAGTCACCTAATGATGATATTAATTAATGGGAAGATATCCCTTTTTGGTATAGCCATGTAGGGTGAGTCAGATCTTGGATTTGAAGACTACTTTGGTTTATATTATTGTAAAATTTTATGAAAATTTAACTTAGATATAAGAATCCATTTAAATTTAATTAATTCATCTATAAGTGTTAAGAAATATAAAAAATAATTTATTCAACTTACAATCATTGTAATGTTCACTATTGTACCTTTTTAGAATTTTTTTAATGAATAACTTTATTATTTTGATATATTATTATATTATAAAAATTTATATGAAAAATACTATCTAGATATATTTATTTTAGTAGAAAAAAAACTATTCATTTTTTATTTTAGTATTTGGAATTATATACAAAACATTATGCCTTAAAGGGTGAGTTTTATTTTCTTTTTTTTATTTAATAAAAACTTACCTAAATATCCAAACAATAATTTTATACTACAGTGGTCTCTGCTATAATTTTGTTGTAGTTTGTGTAATAATTTTAGAAGCCATAGATTAATTTTAATGAAAAATTGAAGTCAAAGGTCCTAAATGGATTCACATCCTTTATAAGAATACATAGTAATTTTATAAATTAATTCATAGAAACTAGGTGGTGTCAAATGATAAATATAATTTAAGATAAAAATAAATGATCTTAGGACCCTATAGAAATTCATTTTATAATTTTGTCTAAATCACATGAAATTTTAAAAAAATATATTACTCTATGGGGAAATTTACCTTTTTATATACCATTTTTCCTATAGGTAAGTACCCTTTTTATAAGGTAGAACCAATATTAAAATAAGGTCTTCCATATGATTATTACAGACCCAAGGCTTGGTGAAATGGGTTGAAGTGGATAGATTATGGTATTTTTACCTTTATTTTTCCATATGAGTGAATACAAGAGGCTTTTACCCTAATGGAGGTCAAAGATTGGTATGGATTTCAATTCATGTGGGCACCCCATCACTCCCTTTA
Organism: Torreya grandis; assembly: GCA_037957365.1. Lineage (NCBI taxonomy): Eukaryota > Viridiplantae > Streptophyta > Pinopsida > Cupressales > Taxaceae > Torreya > Torreya grandis. Next base: position 1,200,850 of record JARHVA010002677.1, read on the forward strand.
TTGATGGGGTAGTCAACTATGTTGACTTCTATCTCTATTTAAATTTTGTCATAACCATAATGATGGTCATTATTTTTTAAATATTAAAACATATATTATTTTTAATTTAATATTTCTCATTTTAATATTATTTACTATATTTTTAATATAAAATTTGGATCTATATGTTATTAATTCAAACTAGACCTTCGTTTAAATGTGTACTTATTTTTTTATGGTAATTTATGGATAATAGAAGGACCTGAAGGGTGGTTGGGGGGGGGGAATGGCCTTAAATAGATCCTTCCCCCTAAAAATTTTCCCTCTTCCACATGGAAATCATTTTAGGGCTTGAAACTTTTCAATTTTTATAGAAATGACCATTTCATGAATATAGATAATTTTAGGCCTAATGGATTTTATGGAATCTTGAAAGCCCCAAACAAGGTTGACTCAAAATGAAACCCTCATTATTTTTATATTTTATACCATCTAAAAAAATTAATATCTAAAATAATAAATGATTAATACCTTATCATATCCTAAATGTTGGCAACCATTAATGGTCATGGAGGAGCTTGAAGTTCATAATCATTATTTTGAAAATTATGAGAACTTGAAACTTCAGGGAGGAATTCCAAGAATTTAGGTACCTGTGAAATTAATTCATCAAAATTTTTCTTCAAGTTAAAAAATTAAAAAATAAATAAAATGGAAATGATAAAATCTTGGAGAGCCCATTAATGATAGTCATCCAAGGATGAGGAATGTTGAGAAGGATGACTATGGAAAATTCACCATCCAAACCTTCTCCTCCATTCACCAAATATAACTTTTAAACTTAGAAATTTATTTTTGAACCATTTATTGTGTTCTTTAAGGATTTCTAGGGTTTTCTCATCTTTTCCTAATCTAATGATCGAGATAGAAGGGATTCAATGATAAATATGGAATTCTCCATCGCAAAGAAGTTATGAAAAGATATTTTATACCCCTTTTGATGTCATATGAGGATTATTAGTCCTCATTGTTAAGTAATAACCATAAAACATCATTGAACATGAAATTATAATTAAATTACAACTTAAAGATCAAACTAGGCCTTGTGATTGGCTAAAATCACATAGGGTTCCATTTAAGCCAAATTATGATTTAAGAGATATCATTTGAGCTAGTGGTTTCTCAAACTTACATTATTTTATTCGACCATCCATTTTTGGACTTGGGGTTATGGGGATCATTAGGTTTGTATATATAATTGTAGGTTTATTAGGAGCTTGTAGGTCGATTAGAGTAAGTGGGGTGTGTATGGTTTTCTAGTTAATACACAACTAATTAAACATTGTCATCCATATTTTTTAGACATGTGATATTTTTTGGGCATTTTATGTGTCTTTTTATACAAATTTGCCTAGCCATTTATGGTGTAGCTATGAAAAATGTGCATTATACATTCTCAAATAAAAACTTGACCTATTTTTGTGTGGTTTTTGTCATTCTAAATTTTTGAAATAATAAAATGTGCTATGAATCTATTTGGATTTTTATAAATAAATTTTTTATATGTAAGAGGTTTCTTTATAATAAATTATTTTAATGAATTTTTTGATATGAGTATATCACTAAATAACCCAAAAACCTTTTATTTACTGATAAAAAAGAATGTATATAA